>OY978225.1:13354366-13954366 GCA_963854785.1 Vaccinium vitis-idaea | reverse complement strand
TACATAAGATATATTTTATGTGTCATTATATATTTATATATCTTAAAATTAGGATTTTGTCACCAATTGATTGTTTTTTGGTCATACGATTGGATAATCTACTGTCTACCCTAGTTCCAAACCCAACTAACGAACATTGGTACCAAACTTCCCTCTATACTTGTTCGATTTTTCTTTTTCTTTTTTTTGTTTATATTATAATTTTCAACAAACTAAACAGAGCCTAACCGGCTTTTGTGACACACTGGTTCCAAAAATAAAATTAGATCTTTCATGAACAAAGCTCTCACACAAACCTAATTTGATCTCGCTCGGCAATATTAGCCGATGGCCTGAGGACAACAACTTTGACAGGCTGTGCGACTTCGACGTGCTTCGATTCCAAATTGTAACATATGAAAAACGATATTAATTATGATGATAAAAATCATAAAAATGTGAAACGTGGATATAGGTGGTCGTCCAGGCTCATCCGCCTCTCGATCGTTCCTTGGTACTAATCAAAGCCACATAGAAGAGGGTGGGATAGGTAGCACCCGCACTTCCAAATGCATTTTTTTTTATAGAGTTACGCAATTATATGACTTTACACTTAATTTTCCTTTTTTGTATTTTTCGCACATGTAACCAGATTTTCATTAAACGGTGCTAGCCCCGCATCTGAATCCTGATTCGCCACTGCTCACAACATTTAATGCTGCTGCATACAGTGGCGGCCCCAATATGGGGCAAGGGGGGTCAAGCGACCCCGCTGGACTAAAATTTCCTACTGCCGTACGTGTATATATAATTTTGGGTATTTTGGTAATTTTGCCCCCATACTGTATAGATTATTTTCTAATCTTTCCCCAAGTAACAAAAAATAAATATAACCATGCCCAAATAATTTTTCCGGATCACCTCCAATCTTTTCCTTTTTTTGGTGGTCCCAGAACTTTTTAACTTTCTCTATGATAGGGTATCCACACCCAATTATTTTTCTGTTTTACACCCATTGCTTTTGCCTTTTAATTGGTCTCTCTATATACGGTCATAGATATACAACTCCAAGAGCTTAACAATCGTTTTAATGAGGTGAACACTGAGTTGCTTATTTGTGTTGCATGTCTTAATCCATCCAACTCATTTGCAAGTTTTGACAAGTAAAGGTTGAATTGCTTTGTTGAATTTTATCCTAAAGACTTCTAGGATATTTGATCATTTAATGAATGTTATGTTCCATCATAAAGTGGAGCACAACCACATAGATAATTTTCTTTTTTGTGTTCCCATTATTCTTTAACTCCCCCCCCCCAAGTAATACGACATACTACTTTTTGGTTGACTAGATCTCTTTTCGTCGTTTAGTATTCTAATGTACTTCCTTCGTCCTATTTTGATAGATCCCTACGAAAAAATGTGCAATTTTCAAATAAAAAATAAAGTATTCATTCAGTTCATAATTTTTAAATTTTTTGCACCAAATTAAAGAACTAATTGAGATCTTTAATTTAGTATAGAGAAACTCGGAAATCAAGTGCGAAAATACTTTATACTTTTATTTGAAAAATTAACATACTTTCGAGGGACCATCAAAATTGAATGAAGGAGTATATGCTATAGATTTTTTACCCCGCTGATGATAAATCCTGCGTCCGCCCCTGGCTGCAGAACCGCAAGACCAATTCTATAGTATCGGCTTTTAACAAACGAGCAAGGCTTTCGTTTTAGGCTCCCAAATTTTTTTAAAGAAGAGTCCCAAAAGTTGTATATCAGGCATTAAATCAAGATCCATTCAATTATAGTCATTCAAAATGAGCCCATCAAATAAGAGAAAACTGATTATACGTGGCTAAAAATGCAAGAAGAGATCAAATTAACTTTGTAATGATGCATAAATTTGATTTTTTATCGTGTTGAACACTAATTGTTTTATTCTTCAAAATTGACTTATCTTTTCATCATGAAATTCATAAACACCCTCACTTCTCTAACTTGTCTTGGACCCCAAAATGTGAGGGTCAGCCCTGGGTCTTATGTTTCTTTAACAATTAGGCGACTTAAATATCCAGATCAGTCATATCTTGCCATAGGTACGATGAAATAAAATAGAGATAAAAACCAACGGAGCATATATAACGGTTCTTATAATATAAACAATTCTTAAATAGAGAGAGAATGCGTGTGAGAGTTTTGTCAATACAACTTTTTGTCCAAAAAATCAAGTTAGAGAGTAACTAACAACCAACAACAAGATAACATTCAAAGTCATGAAAAGAACGAGTTAACTGAGATATGCTAACTAAAGACCAACAAACCAAGACTTTGAACAAGCCATCACAAATATACAAAGTTTTTTTAGTACAAGGCCTTGGTTTTTTCCCATAGGTAGTTGATCAACATTTCTTAAGACGAAAAGGGAAAGAAGAAAATTTAGGGGTAATTGTTCTAGGGTCCAGAAGTGTGGACTTATTGTGCCATTTAGTCCATGTTAAAGTTTTACAAGGTCTAAGGTCCACCAATTTTTTTTTTTTAGAATTTAAGCACTTTCAAAGTATACCCTAGGGTTTAGGTTTTAGGGTGCACTTTCCTATTATAGGGTTTTAGTGGTTTAGGCACTTTCATAGGGTACTCTAGTGTTTTAGGCACTTTCATAGGGTACCCTAGAATTTTAGGCACTTTCATAGAGTACAAACTTTTTTGGCACTTTCATAGATGTACAAACTTTTTTTGGTCAAAAAAAAAAAAAAAGATTTGAGCGTTAGGACTGGATAGGTTATAAACTTGTTTGGGTATTTAGATTTCATACCATTTGCTTCTTTTGTCTTTGGTATTGGTATAACAAATTAAGAAAAAAGTTGAATAATCAATAAACAAGGCTCGAGTTTACAATTTCGGTGGACCGTTGATCAAGTCTAAATAAAAACAAATATTCTTGGGTCATGTCGTTATCTTTTCTAATTCTCGATGGATGAAGGTACATTATATATATTGGTTTACGCAATTGTATTGTGTGACCAGCGGCAGACGCAAGATTTTTACATAGCAGGGACCGGAGCCATTTGTAGACATTCAAATTTGGCTTTGCAAATGTTTTAAGCTTCTGCCATGGGCAATACCAGATGACGACGAATGATCTCGTAAGCTGTGATTTGGAGTAGTGAACCTTATGAACTAGTTGAACCATTTGGATCTCAACCCGTACTCACACCCAATTAAAGCCTTAGCCTTCAACATGTGTCCGAACTCACCATCAACGCTCAGCCGTCACACACATCTGGTGCCTGGCAAATAATTCAATTGGTAGGCAGATCCAATCTCTCAATGAGATCGATAACTTGGCCAACACAAGCATAGATCGGCTGGCACATCGATCTGCATGTCGGTCATTCTGGAACATTCCATGAGCAATTCAATCGGACATGGACTCTTCAATCCGATCATCCCAGTTTGGTGTACACGATGAGGACTCTCGAAGATCACGATGAAGATAATTATCTTCGGTTTGTATCGGATTTAATTAATTTGTATGAATTATCTGCCCTATAAATAGAGCCCTTTGGTTAAGGGTTTAGGCATCACATAATCCCGAACTACAGAGACAATCTTCAACCCTGAAGCAATTATTCTCACATATATACTCCCCATCAAAACCTCTGCAAAACCCCTCTAACTGGTAATCCGAAATCAACCGAGCACAAAACCCCATCAAAATCCCTTTAGTTTTAGGGTTTCAACCCCCAATCACGCAAAGCTTCGAGATCCAAGCCTCGATTACCCTATCAAGCCACTGAGGGTTCAAGGTGGGATGCCAACCAGGCCTCTCTAGGCTAGTCAATTTTAGGCGTTGTTCTCGCTTTCACACCGTAACAAGTTTATTTGTGCTTTCTGCCTTTCTGGTGTAAAGAGGAACGCTGGCTGGCACATGTTTGTGTGTTAGCCAATGCTTTATTTTTGTTAATTGTTTTAGCATGCTCCAGAATCCCTACCCCGTGTATATTTACTTTCATGTCATCATCCATATCTGTTAATGGCTAATTTGTCGGATTACTTGCGAATTAAATCAAAAAGTAGAAAAGGATTATGTCAAGTAAAATAAAGGCCAACCTTTGTGGTTGGGCAAAGAAGGGTGCTGAAACGCTTCCCCTCTTCATACCATGCCTTTGAATTCAAATGAAATCTCTGTCCGATTTTTTGGTTCCTAAAATCAAGTGGCGACTCTAAACAACTTAAGTATCGCGAAATGGGTATACTATCGATATACACAACATGTCGCAACAGATGCAAAAGAGCAAACACCAAACGATGCTTAAAGCAGGCACTGCTCCAACACGCGTGCGTGGGGGGTCCCGTGGCGCGACCCTGACACCAGCTGTGTTTCTACATTGATAAAAATCATGTACTGTATTGCATAAGTATATATTTTTACTTGCTATGTTAAAGGAAGAGACTAGATTGTATACACATACGTAGTTGCCATGCAATTTTATACACGCAACAACGAAAAAAAAGGTTGATTGTAACTTCAAATTTTAAGAACTTTTTTCCATATGTATATAGGGAATAATGATCTATTGAGGACTCCCTTAGGATAAGGGAGTGCGGACCTCACCATTCCGGATCAAATTTTGACGATCCGAACCGCTCAATGTTTTTAAAATGCATTTTTAAGGGTCCACGCGAAAAATCTTCAAAAAAAATACCCGGAAGGGCTTGATCCACACAGTTTTTGTTAAAAACGCTATATATAGCGTTTTTAACAAAAACTGTGTGGATCAAGCCCTTCCGGGTATTTTTTTTTGAAGATTTTCCGCGTGGACCTTGGAAAATGCATTTTAAAAACATTGAGCGGTTCGGATCGTCAAAATTTGATCCGGAAAGTCGAAAAATGGCTTGGTCCGCACGGAATTTTTGTTTGAGGGAGTCCTTAGTAGATCGGCTTCCTGTATATAGGAGTTTTAAGTAAAAGAATTTCACCCGAGTGGGACTCGCAGGGCTCATCCCGTTGATTTTGTTTTTCAAATTACGGTAAAAAACTAGTACAATACGTGAAAATATTTTGAGTGGTCTCTGAGAGCCCGATCACCCTGACAGCGCCCTTGCGTCCGCCCCTCTGGGACTACAAGCACCACAATGAGGTGACCTATTCGAATGTCTCTATCTTTTTGGAGGTAGATACTGACAATGAAACTAAAGCAAACGTATTTGAAGGAAATAAAGTGGTGGTACATGTTGCAACTTGAAACTTCATGATCTCGAAAGGCATTGACAAAAACCTCACACTGGACATGACCTAACATGTACAAGCAAAATATCCTAGTAATTTTTAGGGCAAACATGTATTTAGAAATTAGTCAAATGACAAGTTTTGGCCACCCTCTTCAGCCAAAAAAGGAAAACAATATCATAATTTTTTATTCTTTTGCCCAATGCGTTTGTTTAGCTATTCTTATCCTTTGGATATTGATTTGAATCTAGCTACTACCCCGTATGTTGAAAATATAAAAAAGGAACAACTGCATCCAACCCAACCCCACCCACCCAATACCCAATTGTGCGAGCAAATTTTCAATGCAACGTACGGTTATTTGTAACGCATCTCTCATATGAGGTGGGACCTACATGTATATAGGACTCACATTATGTAAGAGGATGTTAACAAGTAACCGTTGTGTCAAAATATTTTCCAATTGCGCCCTACGTCAAATCCCTTGGGTTGTTTGGGATACTTCATTTGTACAGTTTAAAATTGTGAAAGTATACTCAAAAGTCAAAACTTATGCAAGTAAATATTTGTATTGTTATTCAGGAAGGACTGGCTTGGTGGTCAGGCCAGCTACTAAGCGCCCGATTGGCTATGGGTTAAGGAGGGGTATAACTTATACCCTTCCTTTTATCCCGGTCCCATCACTTAAGCCTTGGTTTGGAAATTTTTTTGGGAGGGGTATAAGTTTAAGTTATACCTCTCCCGGATTAATACCTCTCAATACCTGGAGGGGTACTAATTAATAACAGGGGGAGGGGGTGTTATAGTTCAGTACCCCTCAACACCCCTAGTAAAATTACCCCACTACTCTCTCTTATACCCTTGCCCTTACCCCTCCCTCTCCTGTTGACTGTTTAACAAGAAACCGAATTCCATTTTTAATATTTTACGAACTCTTGCGGTTTCCTTTGGATAAAAAAATGAAGTACTTTTGCGTATAGTTTTTTATTTTATTTGCACCAAATTAAACTACTAATCGAGATCTTTAATTCAATACGAAAAGTTTGAAAAATTTTATACTTTAAGAATTTGACATTGTTAGCTTGCTTTACAATATCCTTCGGATCAAAAAATAAAATACTTTGATATTATATTTTTTATTTTTTTGCACCAAATTAAACTACTAATCGAGATCTTTAATTCGATACAAAAAATTTTGAAATTTTTTATACTTAGAATTTGCCAAACCAAATGAGTAGTATATTCTACCATTACTTGCACACACCTAACTTCTCTTTTTTAGCTAAGAGTATGAAATATCAAATAAATTAATACAGTAACAAAGACCAAAAGAGAAATCGAAAGACTAAAAAATAACTATGATTACATTACCCATAGTGTTTTTAAAGACTAAAAAATTTACTAAAGACGTAATTAATTCAAAATATAACATAAAAATTACTAATTAATAAGTAAAAAATGCATAATTAAAATATAGCAAAAATTTAGGTGCATATTATTAAAACGAATAATTAAAAAATAATAATTAAATATTTTAATTTTAGATATAATTAATAAAAGAAATTATTATATCATGTTTATTGACAAGTATAATTAATTTAATTAGTCTTGTATTTATGTATTTATTTTATCATAAAATCTAATATGACCCATGTACAAGGGCAAATAAGTCATTTGCCACATTTTTACATCATCTACCCAATTTTATCTCCTTTTATCATAAATTCATCCAAACCACATACTATTTAATCCTCCTTTATGAATGTCACATCAATGGGTCCACCTTTACTAAATAATACCCCTTACTATCTTATCCTCCCTTAATATTTAATCCCACCAAAACTTATCCCGCATCCAATCGGGCCCTAAAGGGATTGCTTCCTCTTTAAGTTTCAGGTTCAAAATCTCATAGTTGTTATCTACTCTAATGCGACTAGTGCATATAAGATTTTGTAGATTGATCCGAAATAGTGGAAGGGCGTGTATGCCGATCGAGACACCATATATTATTCCCTCCCAAAAGAATAGTTGCAATGTATTGGCGGAACCAGAGATAAAGACGAAGCTGTACCACTTGTTCCATAAGCTGTACCATTTGTTGAAGTCGAGATTATTAATTTATCCATAACTTCGTCTCCTATTAAATTTTTCTTTCTTCTACTCGTTTTTTGGTCGTATTATGTCAATATCTCACATACTCTAGTGAGTCAAAAATACAAATTTTTTTTTTTTTTTTGAAAAAAGTATTGAGATAAAAAGGATTCTGACACCATACTTGAGTTTTTCAAAAGATTTTAGTAACCCAGTTGCTAAAATCATGAAAGATTTTAGCAAATGAGTTTACTAGATGCCAAAATCGTGGTTGATTTTAGCTTAAAACCAACCATGATTTTAGCACCTGATGAACTCATTTGCTAAAATCATGGCAGCTGAGTTGTTAAAATCTAAAATCATGGCAGCTGAGTTGCTAAAATCTTTTGAAAAACTCAGCCTAAAATGTGGGTACCAAAATGTGATCACCAAAGTATTAATGGAGACGCCGTTCAAAAAAAAAAAAAGTATTAATGGAGACAGTTCAAAAAAAAAAAAAGAAGTATTAATGGAGTAGGTTTGACAATAAAAAGGGCTCCAAAGCCCACCCAGCCCAAACATTTGTTGCATTGAGCTAGCCCAATTTTACCTTAGCCGGGAATAGGCCCAGACCACATATTGGTAGGATTTTGATACTACTATTTTTCGGAATAGGCCCAGTCCACTTGTCACTACCTCCTTTTTTCAATAAAAATAAAAAAACACTGAAATCTATGTCACTCTTTTCACTTCCCTGAGCATCTCCAACCCAACAGCACATAAAACTCTATTTTAGAAGATGTCAAAAAGTGTATACATGTTCCTAATAAGTATATCTTTATAATCATATGTTAATTTCACCCTTCCACTTTCCTAAAAGTCTATCTTTTTAATCATATGATAATTTTAACTTTTATTTTATTGTTTGAGACACAATAATTAATCATTTTCAACATAGTTCTTCTAACAAAGGGTGTACACTTTAATACGCTAACATAAAACCAATCAACAAGTTAATGGGCAAAAGTGTGTGTTTTGAGGATTTTTATTTTATTATTATTTATTTATTTATTTATTTTTGGGGGGGGTGGGGGTGCCCTCAGCCGTCCGATCGTGTTTTTGGACGGTCCGGATGTGTTTTGATTTTTTACCGGTAAAAATAAATCAAAATTGTCGAAGGCATCCGAGCCATCCAAAACACGATTGGACGGCCGAGGAGTGCACACACCTCTCCCCCCCGTGTGGGATCCGTGTTTTGAAAAGTTAATGGTAAAAGTTTGTACAATTATTGTTTTACCCTTTTGAAAACTTAATGGGAAAAGAGTTAATGGGAAAAAGTGGGATCCGAGGATCCTGTTGTGCAGTGTCGCACTACAACCCTTAGCGCAGCACACGAGCCATTGATCTCCTTAATCAATGGCTCGGATTGTGCAAGTGCCGAGATGAAATCCGAGTTGTTGATTGTGCGATTAATGACTCGGATGCAACACTACAACCCTGTTCTGCGGCACCGCACTACAGGATCCCTAGATCTGTAAAAATGAGTGATAATTTTGAAAAGTGGGGGTAAAAATTAATGTGGAAGGTCACCTTTTGTAATCATCAAATTGACTATCATATGAATATCCTATTGTGTGATAAAATGAACTGTTATTCGAACAGAAAATCTTTTCCGCGTCATATCATTCATTTAAGCGCCACAAGAAAGAAGAAAGAAAAAAAAACCTTACAAACTTGATTGATAATCGTTAATCAATCGAATTTGTCCACATTTTAAAGCCGGTCAAACTAGGTTTAAACAACTTCGAGGCTCCACAAACTCGACTTTGGGAGTCAATTTTTTTAATTACAGATGCCGTTCAAAAAAATTAAATTATATATTCTGGATTGTGAATTATTGATTTCGTACAACTTTTTTTTTTTATGAAATGTAAGAGAAAAATAGTCTTTTGGCTCTAAATAGGATGGACAGTGAAATGATAATTCAATACTCTACCCTAGGGCTGATTCCCCAATTGTGACACTAAATTTCGAAAATTGATTATGGTAGAATGCATTTTCCATTTAGCTCCCAACCAAAGCAAGCAAAAAATGCGAAATGCAAATTGTAAAACAGAGACTCCTCAACACACCCTCCCAAGTCCTAAGAGCATCCCCAGCAGCTTGGGTAAAAATTTTGCCAAAAAACCTGATGCATAGTGCATATAGCTAGCCTGTCACTTTCAACACTCCAACAACACTACCCATTTTACCTTATCTCTTATTAAAATAATATTTTTTCCTTTTTAAAATATACATACACACAGTATATACGTAGACACAATATACCCTCCTCCCGCCATCGCTACCTCCTCCGCTTGCCTCCTCAGCGGTCGCAGTCCCTACCTCCTCCGCCGCCGGTGATTGGGAGCTCCATCACCACCGCCGTCGAAGAAACCCACTTCTATTGTCATCCATTTTTCGATCGTCATCACCGTCGAAGAAACCCACTTCGATCGTCACCACCATCAGGGAAAAAACCAACCATAAAATCACCAAATTCAAACCAACCAAACCCAATCCAAACCTGGGGATCAGGGAAAAAATTCGAATTGAAGAATCAATTTCTTCGATTAACCTCAATAACATATAAACAAAGCAAGAAAAATCAAGCTTACCGAGAGCAAATCATTCATCTTGATCGATTACTTTCAGAGAGAGAGAGAGAAAAAACAATAAAAAAATGGCTGCTGATGAACAGTGGTAAGGTAAATTTGCCCACGTGCTGTAGCTTAGGGAAGGTTAGCTAATGGTTTAGCTAATCTGTTGGAGCCAATATTTTCATATTTTGCTTAGCTAAAATGGCTTAGCTAATGGTTTAGCTAAGCTGTTGGGCTTGCTCTAATAGTCTGCAACTGTAACTCCATGCTTAGCTAAAGTCACAGGGACCAACCAACATTAATTATGTATTAGATTATTAAAGAACGTAATGCTACGTAGATAAATTTATATATACGTGCCGCAATAGATTGATAATCGTTAATCAATCGAATTTGTCCACATTTTAAAGCCAGTCAAACTAAGTTTAAACAACTTCGCGGCTCCCCAAACTCGACTTAGGTAGTACTCCATTAGAATATTAAAGAGCGTAATGCTTCGTAGATATATTTATATATACGTGCCGCAATAGATATAATCAGAATCGTTCAATGTACGTGAACTCTTCATTATTATTGTATAAGGCCACGTTTATCGAACGGTAACAGACGCACATGTTTGGGATATATGCAAAAAAATCTTTTTTTTCCTTTGTGCAACGACTTTCTCTATTCTCGAATTATAAGATAAGGTTTTCCTTTTTGGCAAGGGGTTACTTGGATTAAAAGACTGTAAATGTTAAAACAACTTGGCAACAAAATCGGAAAGGGAATGCAACAAATATAAAACAAACTGTGGATAAGATTATATATATAAGAAGCCATGTGGGTTGGAGGCAGATCACGTCCACGGCACGAAGTGAGAAAAGTAGTTCAAATAAGTCGTCCAATTGTCCCCCAGAAAGCAAGTCCTTGGAAAGTCCTTACGCGTTGTTTGGTTTAGGAATTTTATTCAATGGATAGAACGATTTTAAAAGAGTTTCTTTTCTTTTCTTTTCTTTTCTTTTTATTTAATCAAATTTTAGAGGAGTTTCTTAGGGGGAGTTTGGCCGACGCATTTTCATGTTTTAAGTGTCTCTTTTTCACCTTTTGGCTATTTGGCCGAAATAACGCTGAACACATTTAGGCAAAACGTATACTCAAAATTTGACAATAGAGAGGAGAGTCAAAAGTAAGGTGGGAGGAGTTTTTTGACTTCTTATTTTTCACTTTAACAATTCGATTAACAAAACGACTTATGAAATGTATTATGCACACTTTTCCTATACACTCCTATCAGATTCAAAATACGTTCAACCATAATCCAAAAAGGCAAAAAGTTAAAAATAAAAAACTGAAAAATGAGGCTCTCAAACACCTCCCAGTTTGGTAATCAATTACGGAAATAGGATTCCCTACCATCCAACCAACTTAAGCCCCTTTTCTTTTAATTTCAAATACGCTACCTACAGATTCAGACATAATCGTGTTAGGAGTCTTCCAATGTATGTGAGCCACAAACCCACATGCATCAAACGGTTTTGAACACATATGTATTCGTAACATTGCTCTTTTCGTGCTCCATTGAGAGAACTGTAATTAATCTGTGGTGGATTGTAAGTGATTAGACTATTTGTATACAAAATTATGGGGATTATATTCTTATTTCTTTCGTATTCCTATTACATTTTCACAAGCTAAGATCTGGTATAAATTTTCTATTCAGGGATGAAATATGCAAATAAACTAAGAAGATGGGATATACCAGATGGGCCGTCAATATCAGTATTAATTTTGGGACAAATATCCAAGACGTATTATCCAATACAAATATCCAAGACAAATATGCCCTTCAAACTAGTCATTCAAACACACAAGCATTAACCACCTCCTTTGACTCATGACTCATAATTGTGGTTGTGCCTGCCTGCACACCAATGTAGAGGAGGAGGGGGAAAGATGTGGCGGAACTAGGATTCAAACGACACCGTTCAATAGAAATTTAGTTACATGTTATTCGGAAAAATATGAAGAAGAAAATTAAGGGTTAATTGTTGAGTCATATAATTATAAGGTCTGTTCATGGGCCTTTTTTGTGAAAAAGAAATGAAGGCTTGCTCCAATTCTCTTAATGAACGCCATTAAGGTATTATTTTGTCTTGACCTGAACTAGTCATTCTATAAATTGCAATTTTTACAGTATTTGTACAAAGTATTACTCTCTCCGTCCCTAAATAAGTGTCTCCTATGAAAAGACGTGTAATTTTCTCACCAAAAAAAAAGTAATTCCATTCATAATGTTTTCAAAAAAAAATTTAACTGAATTAAAGAAATTCAAAAGTTATCCACGGAAGTACTCCTACTTTATTTTTTGTTCAAAAATTACACATATTTTCATAGGGAACACTTATGTAGGGACGAATGGAGTAGTTATTTTTACATACCCATAAAGACATAATTGAACTATGTTAGTGTCTAAAAAAATTAAGTGTTTGAAAGTGCGAGTGACACATATCTCACCTCCTCTATGTGATTCCTCTTAGTACCAATTAAGGTCAGATCAAGGGGAGGGGAGGATGAGTCTGGACAACCGCCTTATTCACGTTTCGAATTTTTATGATTTGTATCATTTTAGTTTTAGGATAAAAAAGGATACCACGAAATACCTGTTTCAGATTAAAGAATTATAATGGATCGAAAGCTTGATTTACGAGCTCCTACCAATACCACGTCCTGTAAGAATTTCCATAAAACTTTCACACAGGTGGAGTAGCTACCAAAGTCCTCCATTGCTCTTCACACGTTTCAAATCCCAGGGTTCTATAAAGGTGCCCTGGAGAGAGAGAGAGAGAGAGAGAGAGAGAGAGAGAGAGAGAGAGAGAGAGAGAGAGAGAGAGAGAGAGAGAGAGAGAGATTATGCAGTAACTGATACAATAATGGTAGGGACACACCACTCCACCACACCACCACAAATGGTGTAGTGGAGTAGTGTGTCTGTAGCATTATTCTGATTGATATGGGAATATATTTTTCTATACTAGGCTTTGGGTATTTATGGATAAGATAAGACCTACTTATCTCTATCACTTCTGTAGTTAAAATCCCCTTAGAACTTATCACCTTAAGTGGTTGGATCCACTTACCACTTATTCTAGTAATTATTATATGATGCAGACGCACCCATGGCCCCATGCAACATTAATTAATGTTGTTTTTCATATGTTACAATCTGAAATCACAACGTCGAAGTCGCACCGCATGTCAAAGCTTTCATCCTCCGGCCATCGTCTGATATTGCTGAGCGAGATCGAAGCATGTTTGTGCCAGAGCTTTGTTCATGAGAAATCTATTTTTTATTTTTCTGAAACCAGGGGTGTCACACAAGCCGGTTAGGCTCACTTTGGTTTTTCAAAAACTAAAAAAAAAAAAAAAAACGAAAACTAGTGGAACTGGGGGTGGCACCTGCCACCTCCCCCTCTTAAGTTCTGCCTCTGCGGAGGAAGAAAGAGTCTGAGGTCATGTACAACAACCTTAACCGCTCGGTTTTGAAGCTGAGCCTTTCCATCAATGAGGTCTAGGGACCGATATGATGATTGGTCGTAGCATACATGTTGAACATGGGAATTAATGAAACACATTTGAGAACAAATGAAACAAGTCATTCTCTCATTTTACTGATTCGAGTAGCTTATTTTGCAGATTTCGTATGTAAAACTATCCATGTCAAAATTAAAGTTAATCGGATGTCAAATACTAATGCCTAGCAAGTTAGTTGACTCGGAGGAATCGGAAATTCGAATCATAATTACGGAATTACCCATTGTAGGTCCGACAACCCATTCTCTCAACCCATGCCCAAACTTATTGATCTACTAAAATTGTAAAGAGTAATAAATAAGTCGATATCTTCAAAACAAAGTGGTCCCTCAATGAAAATGGGGCTGTGATTCTACGTGTGCTGATCCTTACCATTGAACCTGGTTTCTCATAGTCTAGATTTAGACTCCAAGAAGCAGTCGCATCTCAGTCGTTCATCTCGACAATTAATAATTTAAGTTTATGAAATATTCTTACTAATAAGACATCAACAAAAAATATAAATCATTTAAAAATTATTATGGATGACTGTAATTTTGTACAACCTAAGCAGTCCAAAAATAAACTGTTGAAAAGTCAGATTCTTGAAGAAGAATATGAATATGATAATTTAGGAATGAAATTAAAAATAATTCAATGCTTAAAGTATTACATTAAATGATTAATTCAGTAATCTTATTAAGGAAGAATTGAGCAAGGAATCTAAGATTATCGCGAGATTAGGGAGGGATCAAAATTTTCATTTAGTCTGAAAATGTGATTAAAGCATGAATAAGTCATGAGAAATCACATTTAGGTCAAATTCCATAAGAAGTTACATTAGATTAACTCATCAATCCATCAACAAGAGAATTAACTTTGCGTTTATATGAATCGAACTTACAATTTCACTGCACCGAAGTACCCGTACACATCCGTCGGTCCAACCGTCCCGTCCCGGGTTACGTTAGAGTTGCCTTTTCCTTTTTCTTTTTCTTTTTCTTTTTCTTTTGGAGTCACACACAGTGTAAAGCAAATTATGCTCGTTTAATCAGTCCCCCCCCCAAACAAGATCCCTTTTTTATGGGTTGTTTTAACCTTTGCTTCAAGTCGAAACAGGGCCACAGGGGCAAGGCAATCGTACTTTAACATTCACACCAACCCCTTCTCTCTCTATATATCTCTCTCAAACTCTGCTTATAAATACCACACCAACTTCTTTTCTTCTCTCCTCAAGCATTCAAAGTTACAAACAACCACCACCCGACTTTTCTCCCCACAGTACTCTTTCCCACTTTTCCAAGCTCTGATTGCTTTTTTGACCAGTGTATTATTGACCTTCGTTTGGGGAAAGCTATGGCGGCTGTTGGAAAACTCTCTGCGGCTGCGGCGGCGGCGGTGGTGGTTATGGTGGTTTTGGCCATCACTACTGTTTCAGCCGATCCTGATTTGCTTCAAGATGTCTGCGTCGCCGATCTTACTTCCGGTATCGATTTCCACACAACCCATTTTCTACTGCTTCTTCATTTTCTTAAATTGGAAAAAATACTTTTCTTTTACCGTATTGACTACTGTGGTCAAGAAGTGGACTCATTAGAGCGCTGTTTGGGTTCGTCCATTTAATAAAATCAAAATTTGTTAAAATCTTCCTCATTTGCTAAAATCAAAGATTTTAAAGCAAATATTGATTTTAGCAAGTGGGAAACAAGAATCATTCACCCAACTATGAATTGTTCAATGCTCCACTCGGCAAGTGTTTTTTTTTTCCTTTTGAGTTCGTTCACTTTTTAAACGAACTAAACCTGAGACTCAATTTGAGGCTCGTTTTGTAAAAGAAACCGAGCCTGAGCCTCAGAGATGGAACTAAAGGTTGGCTTAGGGGGGCCAAGGCCACCCCAATTTGAAAAAAATCTATAATTATCTAGTACTGTTTTCTACATATTCTCCTACTTACCATGTTCGGACCCCCAATATATTGCCATACAAATACAGGAATTCAAAATTACTAACCAAACCATACATTTTACCCTCCCACGCAACGAGGAGATTTCAAAATCTTGTTGTTGCTATTACGGCCACCCCAAATATGAAATCCTGGTTTCGTCCTTCCTGTTGGACTCACACTACTCAGCTTAATTTGGCTCACACAATTGGGTTTGTATTATAGATTTAAGTTCTTGGTTTTTGGCCCTCAAATATGTTCAGGAGACAAAGTAGAGATAAGGGTGGTTCAAAGTTTTTTCCCCAAAAACAAGCATTCGCTCAATGGCTGTGAGCCTGTTCTTCAAAGTGAAAATTTTATTTGCAGTCTAGAGCCGTATGTCAAACATGAACGTGTGATATTTGTGGCTTGTTAAGTTTTATGAATAAGCTCGAGCTTGATTCAAACCCAGGGTAACTTTGCTCGTCAAATTTTGTTGGGCGCTAGAAACCTAACAAACAAATCTTAACATGCTAAAATTCGATTCGACTCGGCACAATTGTTTGCGGCGATTAGTGCTTTGGAACTCTGTTTCTTAGCCCACACAATAGCATATTTGACTGCTACCTCTGTTCTAATTTGCTTGTTCTATATCAAAAAGACGTTCAATTTTTCAATAAAAAAGTACTCCTTCCGCACATAAATTTTTGAACGTCGTACGCTAAATTAATTATGGACAAAAGTATTTATCTTTTGATCTATAAATTGCACGACTTTTCACAATGTACAAGCAATTTGGGATGGAGTAATAATTTAGGTAAGCCTTCATCCCCATTATTTTGTCAAAAGCCAAATAACTCCCTTCCTATTTAAATTACTTGTTCCAAAAACCCGTGTCGCTTTTCCATCGCCTCTCTATGGAGAAATTATTCACCGTCCTGGCCAAGATTTCATTCAAATATTTTTGTTAGCTTCTTACACTTAGCGATAGTCCCCACACAAATGAGTGTTGTGAATAATTTCTCTCTCAGGCACCCCAGATCTTTTATTGGAAAAAAAAGGTCCAGTTCTCATATCTGTACTCCAGCCGCACAATCGTGCTTGGAGATGTGTCCTTTAAAATAATTTCACCTCATTTCTGATTTCTTTTGGTTATAGTTTGTGAAATTTGGAAAGTGTCTGACCGAAGGGATATAAAGACTTATGGAACAGAAGAACACACCCTTTGTATAGAATAAGTTAAGTTTGAATTATTTTGCCACATTGTACACTGCTCCTCTGGAGTCCTTTTGCCTGTGTTGTTATGGCTTTTTGCGGATCTTTTCCGGGCTCACAATGATGATAACCATTCTTCTATAATAGCTTGTTGAAAACATCAAGTTTGTCAGAAACTATATTCGCAGCACATTTACCTCGAGTGGAGGTTTCCGATACAGAATGTGACCTTATTTTTTCGGGTTAAATGTGTTTTAAAATTATATTAATTGGGATCCAAACAACGTGATTTTTAACAAGGTGTAGATCCTTGAGCTCTGAAAGATAAACGGTTTCAATTGCCCACAACAGGTCCATCCAATTACCGGGGAGAATCCGAGTTTTCTCTACATTTTAACCCTATGCGATTCCACAAGTCCTTATAAGTTTATGATGTTAGAAAATGGAAACTGGATGCTTTCATATGCCATAAGAATATCTGTTGGGGTTTTTCCCTAACTAAATAAGTGTGCCCTTATTTCATACAGGAGTGAAGATGAATGGATTTGCCTGTAAACCAACCTTTAATGCATCAGACTTCTTCTTTGATGGGCTAGCCAAACCAGGCCTAACTAACAACACTATGGGCTCAAAGGTGACTCCAGCCAATGTGGAGAAAATCCCAGGTCTCAACACCCTCGGCGTCTCCTTCTCCCGAATCGACTACGCACCAGGCGGGCTTAACCCGCCCCACACCCACCCACGGGCCACCGAGATAGTCTTTGTGCTCGACGGTGAATTGGATGTGGGTTTTATCACCACTGCCAATGTGCTTGTTAACAAAACCATCAAGGCAGGTGAGATATTTGTGTTTCCAAGGGGTTTGGTTCATTTCCAAAAGAACAATGGGAAGGTTCCGGCAGCTGTTATTGCCGCCTTCAACAGCCAGTTGCCCGGCACTCAGTCCATCGCCATGACATTGTTTGCGGCAACTCCCACAGTGCCGGACCACGTGTTGACCATGGCATTCCAGGTTGGGACCAAGGAGATTGAGAAAATCAAGTCAAGACTTGCACCCAAGTAGGAACAATATATAGATTGGGGGGTATTGGCGTCTTCTTTGTTATTCATTCATGAATTTCATTTGTATGGGATAGCCTGCATCTTAATTCTCCTATAAATTTGAAGTTCATTTGTATTCGAATCCCTGCTACATTTCTCCACATGGGCTGTGCTCAATATTCATCATTGTCTTCTTGGAAAGGAAATGTGAGAATAAAGCTTTCATGAAGAACCAAAAGAGCATCAAATAAAGAAGTTTGTATGGTAGTTATAGAGTTGAGTGACTTCTCTCGATGACGAGTGTTATCTGGCCTCATTATATGCAGACAATGACAAATTTGAGTTACGAAAATTAGTCTATCCACAATAGGGTACGTAGGATTATTGCATACGTGGAGTACTTCTTTCACTAACGAGTCTTGTGCGCTGAGTACAATCTTAAGGAGTTGGCGTTTTCATCCGACCCCATCCGTATATGCTTTGAACCGCGCCCCGAACAGGTTGGCGATTTGGGAATCTGTTTGGGGACTTGGTAGGATATGGAGATTTCTTTAAAAAAAAAAAAAAATTGGGAATTGGGTAGGAGGCAGGGACAGATGTATGCCCGTCCCGAATCCATTCTTCATTCGATCCCCGCCCCATCCCTGAATCCCAGACCACTTTCCCAGCCGCACGCGATAGAATAAGTTAATAACAAAGGTAATCTCTTGTTTGTTTATGTGAATTCTCAGAACATGACAAGCTGAGGTTGCTCCCCTTGTGTAGTCGTGTTTTTCACATTCATTGCGGTTGATACATGGTTATTGTCTAATTCCACTTGTCCCCATTGTAGCGGGACCCTTTTCACACCTGGGTTTTTCACTGGGTTTTCCTTTAAAAAAACCCAGTTTTTGGAGTTAAATGATTCAAGGGAAGAAAGATAGGTTTTCAAGCAATGGACCAGGTGGAGTTGTTACAGTGAGGCCTGGCAAATTTAGGAGCACAAATATTGTTGATGGAGGAGGAGGATAGAGAAAATAGAATAGAAAAAAGAGAATAGCATTAAAAAAGTCTATTTTTTTTATAGAAAAACTTTGGATCTCTGAATTCTTGCGGGGAACAAATACCCATCGGAGATCGAGGCAGGGACGGGGACGGGGAGGGGATGACGAAGGGGTTTGGGGATCGGGGATGGGGATAATATATCCAGCTAGCCCCGATCCACCACGATTGCCAACACTAATTGGCATGTGACTGTCCTATGGATAATTGGACCGTATGTTTGCTCTTCCTATTGGTTAAAATTTGATCACAATATGGAAATATAATGGATTTCCCTTTCCTTGCTTTAGCTACCAACCGGTAGAACTTATGTCCATTGTTGCCTTTTGAGTAAGGATAGAACTCTTCATTTGCTTAATCATTACAGCAGTGTGGCTTCACTTTTGGGCATGATTACATAATAAAATGGTCCCCAAAAACTCCATTGAGTGTTGACCCAATGCTGCATTTCGTGCAAATGAATCAATGTACTTTCGAGCCTCATCAACATGACTCAAGACCATGACACCAAGAGTGTGCATCAAACAATTGCTGCAGTAAGAAAAGCCATTTAAGCCCATAATTTCACTACTAAATTTGTTGGTTTTTTATTAGATGCGGTAGTACGCAAGGATTTGAGTATACTAGGTTAAGCGATGAAGCAACACTTCACAGAGTTCAATGGAGAAAAAGGATTCATGCAGCCAACCCCAATTGATTAGGACATAAGGCTCGGTTTGGTTTGGTTAGAAGTCCGGGCCAGCTTGCGCACAACTCGAATAATTCTAGGACCCTGAAATTAACAACTCGACAAACCCTTTAGTGTCCTAAGGTTTGTTTGGCCTCTGTGAGATTCGAACATGTGACTTCATAGAAGACTAGCACTACACAATTTGTAGGTTTTGATCTGAAACTATGTATGGACACAAAACACGAAAATGCCCCGAAGAGAGTAACTAGAAATGTGACAGAACGCGAACATGCGACTTCATAGAGGACCAACACTACAATATTTCTCTTTCACTTTCCCTTTCCCTTCCTTTTTAACTTTTAATTTCCAAACCCAGCAAGAAACTGCCCCAGAGTGAGTTGTCATTATTCTCACTTTTTACCTAATGGATTCCCTCTCAGTTCTATAATTCCTTCTTTTTTTCCCCTCCACCTTTCCTTTGGAAAATAGGTACTCAAGCCAATCAAACAAGCAAGCATGGGCCTATTCATTCTCTAAACAAAGCTCATCACTTTTAAGGATTCATCTTAGCTTTAGTCATCAATTAAGTGCAGAGAATGCGAGTATATTACAATAATTTAGGATACAAATTCATAAACAAGAACTAGAATATGAATTAATAAAATACTTGGGGTGAAATTATTTTGCAAATTAATCTTCCTGCTGCAAATATATAGAAACTTGACAAAAGCCAAAAACTTTGTTCGAACTACATTCTGATCTAATTCACACATCAACCTACTTCCCTAAGCTATCGATGGATTAATAAAATCGACATCAATCGCGGAGCCAGAAACCCAAGTTGAAGGAGGGCGAACTATGAAAGAAATTCGGTACGGTGATTTTTTTAGAATAAATCCGGTCATTTGAGTATTTATGGGACGGTTTTGACTACTTGAAGAAATAATCTTGAGCATTGTGACTATCATATCATTCACAGACACATGGTGCCATTATTGCATAGTATCATAATATTCATTCACTAATATTTAACGTGTACAAAACAAAAATTGTTATTCCTGATTACTTGTGGTTGAAATTTTATAAAAAAAAAATTCATATTGATGCTACGGAGACACCCTTTCAACCGCACCGCCCTATGTGGCGTGCCACGTAAGTGGGTGGGCCCACCACTTCACTCACTCTCTCTCTCTCTCTCTCTCTCTCTCTCTCTCTCTCTCTCTCTCTCTCCCAACCCACCTCCCTCCTCTCTGCCACTTCCCATCAAAATGTGAAAAAAACTCCGTCAACTATACAGGCGATAGGTTAGTTTGCATGGCACCGTACTTTAAGACCAGCAATGGCCAGGTAACGGCGAGTAGCATTGGCATGCACAATGAAACCCTAGCTTCTCCTTTCGTCGATTTGAGAGCCGAATCGGGGATTGCGATTGTAAAATCGAGTTTCAAACCGTCGGGGATCGGCGGAGTGAAACCTAGGTCTCGGCCGGCTTGAACGAATGTTCTCTCAAAGGTTTGACCCAAAGTCAAAGGTTTGACCCAAAGAGAAGACGACTGGGTCTAACACTAAGGAACCGGAAATGGGGCAGATGAACTTAGATGGGGGTTATATCTTTTCGAGCTTTGATGAAATAGATGACCTTTACATAAATATTTTCAACCAGTGTTTTCAATCGGTGATTTGCTCTGGGCTTTTAGGATGGGTGTGGAGGGTTTTGGATTTGAAATTGGGAGCTGAGCTTCCTTGAGATGTTGATGGAGTTTTTTCCACATGGGATAGTGATGGAGTTTTCTGTCACATGGGGAAGGACAGAAGTGGAGGCGGCGGGGGGTGGGGAGAAGGGGCAGAGAGGGACGTGGGTTTTGGAGGAGACAGAGAGACCGATTTTTCTTTGTTTCCTTTTTTAGTGAGTGAAGTGGCAGGGCCCACCCGCCTACGTGGCACACCACGTAAGACTGTGGATGGGGTATGGTTGAAAGGGTGTGCCTGTAGCATTGTTGCCACCCAAATTATGCAAAATATAATTATAAAAAAAAAAAAAGATGGCGGGGCACAACAGCTCCGCCACTAGGCAACATATAATACGTGGGCTAAAATAATTTCACATTATGATCCCAAATCCTAGGGATTTCCAGTAACCAATATGATGTTAGTATTCCATTCTTTCTTGTAGTGATGTTGCAGCAACCATAGCAGTCTAGCAGATGCATGGCAGACTATGCTAATGTACTTCAAACCAATCTAAAACAAAATTGACTTGATTTCTCATATATCAATGACCCAACAGCTATTCAAATATGCAAAACAGCAATAGTTTAAGTTTGATTATCAAGTACTGTAACGTTAGGATGCGTTAATCAGTATTACACCAAGATCTCTTCAAGTACACGAGCCAAATCGAGGGACAGAAATGAAATAGGTCTCACTTCATTGCCGTCTGTTGCCTACCATCTGGAATAGCAAACAGAACAATGGGCTTAGAAGGCCTAACAAAGGGCACATCACATCTAAAATAGCCCTTTCTCTCCAGCTGCAATACCTCTCCACGCTTCAGGTTCCGCATGTTTGAATCCCCTAGCGCCGCAGTCTCCTTTTTCGTATTTTCATTAAGCACGTCAAGGAAATCCTCTCCTTCCTCCAGCTGCAAGGAGAAATGGTTTAAACAAAATCAACCTAAGTGTTTTTTTTTTTTTAAATCTGAAAAATAACCAAAGTTCACCAGCTACCTTAATATCAAGGGCAGCAACAGCATTTGGATTCAATAGTTGATATCAAGCATAAATATCCATAAATATGTTTACATTACGATTTTGTATAGACATTTGGCGAATGTTTACAGGATAATTTCGCCTACACTGCTCACATCACAATTTCAGTCAGCATTCATTCACACAAAGATGTAAAAAGGTAAGCCTGGCATGCTCTTCATATATGAGTACGACCAATTTACCTTCGTCCTCTATATTTCTGATGCATAGATTGGCAAGGACACATGCTAGAATGTTTTTATCAAAGCTTCAAAACAGCTGAAGTTGACCTAAAAATGTGTGGTGTCTAAAATGAAAAAAGACACCTGAACAACAAGAACGCAGTTAATCAACAAATATTTTAGCAGTGTTATGCATTTAGCTTTCAGGTTTTGCTGCACCCCAACATCATGTACTAATCAAATCCTGACGTGCAAACTAATAAATCATACACAACAAGACATCTCACTCAGTAGTACATGATTTGCTATGATAAAACAAATAAACAATCACCAACGGAAGAATGACCCAATTGGCAAAATAACTTGTGTTTTCTTCCATTTTCAACATGGCTATATTGTCTTTAGGTTAATCCTAAAGTCGAACTCAAGAACCATGAGACTATAAAGATTAAAGAGGAAAAAAACGATTCCACACAAGACACGAAAGAGTATAAGAATATAGCAGTACATACCTTCTTTTTGGTAATTAGATAGTCAAACTCCACCAATGAGAGATTCACCAGCTCGCTTGTTTCAGGTAACCATGTAAGCTTCAACTTTGTGGTCTTGACAGATCCTTGAAGATGCAAAACTCCAGTTAACTTTACAACCTTTCCATTCTCGTCTTTCACAATTTCTTTCACTATTGCATTGCCCCAGTCCATCAAAGTTATTTCCTCATCAACTGAGATGGATTCGACATCAATGCGGTCAATCCATATGTGCCTCGTGTATGTTGTTGCTTTTTGCCCAACACCTTCGAATTTCTTATGACTGGGAATGACGCGGACAAATGCTTTCTCTGGCCCATCGGTTAGGGTTAACATGACACGTCCTTCTTCAACAACAGCAGTATGTCTAGGACATATAGGATCAATAAGCTTTTTATTCATCGTCCAGAGTTTATCCCATTCCATGAGATTCAGATTTTTTGAAGCTCCCTGAGACGAGAGAATTACAAGTAGATCTAAGCATCAGATGAAAAAATCAGCCAGGATGGTCTTCCATAAAGCATGATGCACACTGTATAATAGAGGGGAAAGAAAATCTTCATCGTCATATAAGCTCTCACTCGCAACTAGATTTTTTTGTGCTTGCTTAAAAACAATCTAAAAATAATAATACTAAACCAGAAAGTCAGAAAGTAACAACAAAGAACAGTCTTAACTGCCATTTTAAAAATTTAGACTTAGTTTGGCTTGGTTATTGTCAAACTAATCATGGTGCAGGATATTACCATATCAAACTAGTCTTCGGTATAATATATAGTACTGCATGCAGGACCAACTTTAATTAATATTGCACAGATGTATTTCTTACTTGATCGATGATGAAATCTATCAAAGCATCAATTTGAAGACCTCTCCGCACGATACCCTGTACAGTGGGGAATCGTGGATCATCCCAACCTTCAACCTTTCCGTTCTGGACAAACCACAGGAGCTTGCGCTTGCTTAGAAGGGTATATACCATGTTTAATCGACTGAACTCATAAATTTGAACCTTTCGAAGTCCCATATCTTCCTGAATCCTGTAGTACTGAGCATTGCGGTCATGATACTCACTAGATCGCAATGCATGTGTGATACCTTCTATAGAATCCACAAATGGACATGCAAAATCATAAGTTGGATATATCTTGTAACTCGACCCAATACGATGGTGAGGAATTGGATTGCAGCGGTAATACACCGGGTCCCGTAGTGACTTGTTTGGATCCTGCATGTCCAACTTACCACGGAGACAGCACTGCAAACCCCTTTCGGATCCCGCAATCATCTCCTTCCACAACTTCATATTTTCCTCTGGGCTGTTATTCCTACACCTTGACTCAATGCCATACATTCTCTCTTTTTGCATTTGTTCGCGTGGTGTATCATCCACATAAGCCTTTCCTTGAACTATTAATTTTTCAGCCATTTCCATTAGCTTTGGGAAGTAATCTGAAGTATAAGTTACTGTCTCGTAATTGATACCCAAAGTTTTTATGTCTTTGAGGATGTTATCTACAAATTCATTACTCTCTTTAGCAGGGTTAGTGTCATCAAAACGCACAATGACCTGCCCTTTGTACCTTCGAGCAAAATACTGGTTCAATAACCCTGCCTTAGAATGTCCAATGTGAAGGTAACCACTGGGCTCTGGTGCAAACCGCAAGCGCACCTTTCCAACTTCGGCATCTGGGAGATCTATAACTTTTACCTTGTCACCAACATCCCCATTAGCTTGCTCTTTTCCTTTTAAGGTAGCTCCAGTTTGCTTTCCCACACTTCGTTTCCCAACATAAGTTGATGTGATTTTGTTCAGGACAGCACCATATTCCACAGATACTGAGTTGAACCACCGCACAAGGTTTGGGAACTTCTTTGACTTCCTCAGACTTTCCCACCTCTGCCCATTTCCTACAAAGAGCACAATCTTAAGCATTAACAGGACTCTTAATTTAAAAAAACATAGTTGACATTTCATGGACACGGAAATTAGACAATACACAAAAGCAGTAGTCTGCCAAATGAATAAACAGTCAACATTTAGCAGACAATGGAAGATGGGTAAATCTGTTGAAATATAAAATAACTTGCAGTCTGGTAAATGAAAATGTTGGAGACATCACTTGGAAACAATTACCACAATAAAGAAAAGAAATGGTTAACATCCAAATGGAACTATGCGGTCAAGAGATGCCACAAGCCCAAACCATGAAAAATGGACAAGTTACTATACCATTATTTTGTAAAAATAAGGAGCAACCATTGGACAAATTCCCTGCACTTCACCAAGAACTCTCTGACATATACTCCAGTCATCTCACACACTGTACCAGTAAGAAACTAAACTATTTACCTGCAAGGCCCGCCCAGATTGCTATGTCCGCAATAGAGAACCAATGTCCAACCACAAAGGTCCGCTTCAGTAAATATGTGTCAATGTAGCTGCATGCTCCCTCGAATTCAGCACCTGATGCTAGAACAGGGGCGTACTCTATCCATTCATCCATCTTGAAGAAAGAAAAAAACGAACATTGAAAATAAGAAATAGCAATCCTGAACAAAGGACCTCAGTGATAAAAAAAATGAACACAAAGAACCTCACTGGGAGACAAATGTGAATTGGTTACCTGGCAAGATTCCAAGGCATCATGTCCGTAAAAATTGTGAATACTTGCTGTGCGACCAATATAACTTAGCAATACCTTTGTCCCATGCAATTCCAGTCTACATACAAGTTGAGTTTAGTACAGTATTAGAAAGTCAGTCCTTCCAATGGTGGTACATTGCAAACAGCTCACGATGCACCATGATTGATGAGGTAACTGAACACAGCTCCAATCACTATACACGACCACTTTTAACAAATGGCAAAAATGAAAGGGATCAAACCTTAGGAGAAAGCAATCACGTGACATGAAATAAGCATAAAACTCTTATGCTAGTATCTTTGAGAGATTGTCATGCTTTTCCATATATAGCAACAATAAACCAGTATATTCAATACCAGAATAATAAACAAAATATCAAACATCAACTCTCACTTAATAAAAATTTATCCCCATATAAGAAGAAAGTTTCAAATAAACACTAGTCTCAGTGACACCGGATAAAATTCTCAACAGAAATTTGGATCCTAAAAAACAGTGTAAACCTCTCGGAGAGGAGATTCGAAGACCACAAATCACACTACATCACCAGATTCACTACCAAACGAAGTTTCTCAGTCCAAAACGGACCATTAGCTAACTGAAGTAGATTCTAACTGGGATACCATACAAATTTCTATCTCAACACCCCAGATATAGCACCACATGATCGCACATGCATACCCATATGGCGTATATGCGTTTACATTCATTTTTTCAAAAAACAACATCCGAAATGCACATAGCAAAAAATTGAATAGATTAAAGAAAAAAAAAAACTCCCTCTGTCCCAAATAATTGTCCGTCCACAATATGATCTCTTTAAAAAAAAAGCATCAAGTCAAAGAAAAATTTGAACATTTTTGATAATTTAAAATAACTTGTGCGTAACTAGCGGCAAAAAATAAAAATAAAAATAAAAAGGACAAAAATGCATTATTCTTTTTAGTTACCGTTTTGCAGACCGGACAGTCTTTTCAAATTCACAACAAAAGTGCATTATTTTTAACTTATAGTTTCACAAACTGGACAATCTTTTCTGAAGGAAGGTAGTAAGAACCAATGCGAACATATGATTACTTAGATTAAACAGAAATGGATACATGAAAAGGATTAAAGCACAGTTACCCATCGGAGAAGACGAAAGTGTGAGGAGAGCCGGCCGGGAGAGACGAATCAAGAGAGAGAGGGATCCCGGCGATTTCAGCAGCCGCAATGATAGCCAACGGAGGACTATCAGACGAGAAACAAAGCTTGATCTCCATAATCTGCTCAGCAGCGGCCGCCTCACCTTTTAGAGAGAGAGAGAGAGAGAGAGACTACTGTTAGCGTAGGGTTTAGAGTTTTTGATACCGTCAAATTATCTACAGTTGCTTTCTGTCACGTGCCATACTTCATTTCTATTATGTCCTTTTCAGTAAACGATGAGAGAGAGAGAGGAATAAACTGACCTGAAAACCGACAGGGCGGCGGAGGAGACGGGGACGGAGGCGGAGGGCGAGGGGTGGGTTGTTGAAGGCGGCGCGCAGCGGAGTAGAAAAAATCTAAACTGATACTGGGAAAGATCGACTCTACCCTAGAGAGAGAACAGTTAATAGTAATAAAAATTGAATATAAGGGTTCCAACTCGACGAACAAGACCGTCCAAAAGTATTTTGGACTGTTCAGATTTAGGGTTGTTTTATTAACAAAAAATTATATTTTTTCAAACATCGAGATAGATCATTCTCTCACAAGTCACAACACATCACATAAAAAATCGTGAAAAACCAATTTATTCAAAAAACTGGGTTAGTGGAACACCCCCTTAATTCCTCCTCTTTCTCATATTTCTCTTTGCAATCGGGGCCGTCAAAAACATTTTTTAACGATCGAGATGCATGGTCGATACACGACGTGACCATACTATAAAGGCCTAAATGCACCCAAAAATTTATCGTGTTTTCCCGAATGTATGGTTGTTTTGGTTTAGGGAAAATTAATCTTGAACGTTTATATATACCATTAGACCTCGTTTGATTCCGGTATTAAAAGGCTGGGATAGGATAGCCTGCATCTAATCCCGCACTATCCCATGTTTGATTCCCAAAAAATTGTTGGGATTACTAATCCCGGCACTAATTTAATACCTATATGGGGGTATTAATTTATCCCATGGGGGGTGGGATTGTTAGTCCCGAATAAAAACAACGCGGAAGGGAAAGTCTACCGAATTGCAAAAATGCCATTCTGAAACCCTCATCGTCTCGTCTCTTCTCTTCTCTCTCTCTCTCTCTCCAGTTCCCACCAGAGCTCCTTTGAGATCAATTCCCCCAAGATCGAACCAGTTACTTCGTTGTTACACAGAAGACTCGAAGTATTTTCTCTCGAAGGCAATTTTCGATTCTCTCGAAGGTGATTTCAATCTTGCCTTTTTCTGATCTCTATGATTGCTCTCTGATTCTTCATATTAGAAACTGGGTTTTGTTGGAGACTATGGAGAATCACTGGGTTTTGATTTTTCATAAATTTTATTGGAAACTGAAATTAATCCCAAAGGTGAATGAATCTGGATATACTGGGTTTCTCTCGAAGGTGAATGAATCTGGATATACTGGGTTTCTCTCGAAGGTGAATGAATCTGGATATACTGGATTTCTCTTTGTTTTCGTTGGGTATCTGGACATACGTTGTCACGAACACGTCTCCCAATAAAATTGACGAGCCTGGGTATACATGTTTTTCGATTTTCTGGGTATACATGATTTTCGATTTTCTGGGTATACATGGTTGTATTCTGGGTATAATGATTTTCTGATTTCTGGGTTGATTTTCGATTTTCTGGTTTGTTCAAAGATGGTTCGATTGAGTCGATTTTCTGGTTTGTTCAAAGATTGTTCAAAGATGGTTGATTTTCGATTTTCTGATTTTCTGATTTCTGGGTTGATTTTTGGATTGAGAGGGAGCCCTAAAATTAATCCCAAAATTTAGTTTGGGGAACCAAACATGGGATTGACCGAAACACGGGATATCCCGATGTTAATCCTACACGAATCAAACAAAGGATTGAGTGAGATTCAGTACTAAATTAGTCTCAGGACAAATAATCCCGGACTATTAATCCCAGGACTACCAATTCCTCCTATTTTAGTCCGCGAATCAAACGAGGCTTAATGAAAAATAGCCTTCATAGAGAGCAAAAGAAATTAAAACAAGATTTTACTGCACATAGAATAACCAAAACTCGAAATCTTCGAAATATTATTATTAACAACCATTTTTAAAAGTATGAACATCTGACTCGAACAATGATTCTTATTACTATGAAGCTTTTTTATTAGGGTTCCGATACTGCCACGACATTATCTGTTACTGCCACGATCTTGATCTTTGAGTGACATGTTTACCCCTCGAAAAAGTATGGCAATCTTTTCCACCGCAGTGTGACCCACTTTCCTCTGTCTTTCTCCGTATACCATTAATGTATTCATGTACCTTTTATCCAAAAAATATACTCGTATAACTTTTCGTGAAAGACACTTAAAAACAGATTGAGGGAGTAACTAGTATTAATTTTAAGAAAATTCATGAATGACAAATTGCACTTTTAAGAACCAAAAGATGATTTTAAAAATAATGAAACAAAAAGATGTCAATAAGAGGTGGGAGGGATAAACAAGATTTTACTAAAGAAATTATGAAATGAAATGAAATTTAAAAATAATCACATTTGGGTGTAATTTTCCTTTTTTAAAAATCAAATGAAGCCAAAATTGGTTTAGGGGCAAAATCATCTAAATTGGGCAAAAATTAGAGAGCTACCAAATTGATCCTACTCATGCTTTTATATACTCCCTCCGTCTCTTTTTAAGTAATCCACTTGAGAAATGTGTATTTTGCGGACGTTTAAAAATGTTCTTACGTATAATGTTTTTAAATTTTTTTGCACCAAATTAAAAAGTTATATAGCGAAATATGTTTTTTAGGGGTTTGAAATTACACGTATTTTCATATGGATCATTTAAAAATGGACGGAGGGAGTATATGGTATGGTACGGTATGGTAAAATAGATAGATTAGGTATTCATTTATTTTTTTATATAGGAAAAAAGAGACTTGAGTAATAGTCCTCCAAAGCACTTGAACTTATGTTATTTTTTTGGAGTTATGTTCTTTTCCTGGAATTCAAATAAACTCAAATTTGCCATTTATATATATCTAGGTTTCCAAAGTTGAGGACCTAGGTAATTTAAGGATTTTGGGATTAAACTAATCCCCAAATTTACGCGATACCAAATCGTCATCCCCATTTATACCCTAGAAATCTGAAACGCCTTAAACAGTCATCCACATCTTTTTGTCCCAAATTGTCGTCGTCAGTCCTCTCTCAGTCCCAAATCGTCGACCCAAAATTTCAACCGCTGTCCCAAACTACTGTCGTCAATCCTCTCTCAATCCCAAATCATCGACCCAAAACTTTACACCTCGTAGTCAACAAATGCCCATACCAAAATTGGCGGCGATGACAACCTTCCCAAATCGGAGTAGAACACCTGTTCTGTCCCTGTTGCCTTTCCAATTGGGTCCCATAGGAGGGCGGCGAAGCTGCGGTGGCGTCGGCGATGGTACAAGGAAGCGGCAGTGGTGAAGCGACGATAGAAGAGAGGCGGATATACAAAGGTGGGCGAGAGGCGTAGATTGGGGAGGAGAAATGGTGGAGTGATAGAAAGAGAAGTAAAGAAAGAAGAGAAAAGAAAAGGAAAAATAGATTTGAAAAGAAAAGGAGAAATTCATGTTCACGAATTTATCATGTTTATTGGCAGAGACTCTTTTTTTTTTACATGATTCAAAGGTGATGGATCGAATTGATCATATTTACCATGATTCTTATTACTCCCTCCATCAGAATTTGTTTGTCCCTCGTTCTATTGCAACCAGATAAAAAAAGTAGTGATATCTTTGAATTAGTAAGTAATTATATGTCCAATATTAACCAGATAAATCTCGATTAGTTCTATATGACAATATTTTTAAAATTACATAAAATATTATAAATTATAAGATATAATCATCTGAGAAGTGGTACGAACTCCCAAAATGGACTAACAAATCCGAACGAAGGGAGTATAAAATATGGTAAAATTAACCATGAAATATGGTTGGATGGTTTCTAAATGTACCATGAAATCACACCTCTATAATCAAATTCTTAGGCCAACAAATCATGGTAAAAATCAACAAAATTATGCAACTAATAAAGATGAAGCTTGTACAATTATTATTTTGCTGTTTTGAAAAGTTAGTGGGTAAAGAGTAAATGAATAGAGGATAATTTTGAAAAGAGGAGTTAAAAGTTGATGTGAAGGGGTACCACGTAAGCCGAGCCTACGTGGTACCCGAACGCTGCATCCAGGATGTCCAAAAGTGTATTAGACGGCCCAGATCGAAGCCCTCTCTCTCCCCCTGTTTCTCTCTACAAATCCTGACAGTCCAAAACCGAAATGGACAGCTAGATGTGTGCATGCGAGTACATCGTTGTACCAGCTCGGCACTGAAAACCCGTTCATGGGGAAGGGGTAAAGTGGCCATAAAAGTTGATGTGAAAGGTATGATAACAATATTATCTTAATAAGTTAAATTTACGAAGTAACACACTTAAAAAGAAACAGAAGTATATTATAGCAATAACACATGAAATAGTAGTATTTGTCGCACGGGGTTAGAGAAACTCGTAGTCGCAGGATGTTCCTAGAGGAGAGGGTAACGAAACTACTCCAGAACCTCTCTCTCTCTCTCATGCTAAAATTGGCAGACAAAAGAGCGCATTCCCAACTTTAGGAGAGAACCTCTGAAGCCTATGAATTCAAAAGGAAGAAAAAGAAGAGCTACAGAGCAAAAGTGAAGAAAAATGAGACAACGATACGATACTGGAAAAAAAAAAAAAAAGTATAGGAAGTTTGTGTCGAAAACTGAAACACTATGAGATCAAGATAATAATTAATCGAAAAGATCAACTAATATAAGTCTACTCGTAACCTCATGCACCATATAAATGCTCCGTACCCTTCGTTTTTATACAGCACCTTCGCATTTTGCAAATTGGGCACGTAATACATTTGAATCACACAAGAACTACTTAATGAAAGGCAGAAAGAGAAGGAAAATATCGCGCAATCTTTTGCCCTGGATGTAGTCGAAACATATTTTCTTTACCAAACCCTATGCTGCTATGAGAATTTCCCTCTCAAAGCACAAGAGGAATGTGGCCAATTTACCGGACTCTAGTTAATAGAAAATCTAACCCATATAACTCCTGGAATTTACACACCACAGGAAATGCTTCGGTTCTAGCAAACAGGTTGAAAATTTACACACATTTTGATCTCGTGGCTTTCAACTTCACTTGCAACACACTCACCTCTGCAAATTGCATTCTAACTAAGATTTAACTCAGATTGCATGCTACCAGGTCTTTTCGTCCCGATAATGCAGAAAAACCATCTTCATCAATTGATGGTCAAGACTCAAGACTAAAAGTCAAGTCGAGCGTGTTCCAGACATTAAAACGTTGTAAATATGCATGTATTAAGAAAGTTATCAATACCTTGCACATTATTCATACGCCAAACAACCCAAATCAAACCAGTATAACTAACAATACAGTTGAAGAAAACCACAAACTAAACCTTTGAACCACCGCATTTCCTCAATCTACAATACAAAAGATCGAATAAAAACACAATCTAAAAATCAAATTACATTCAATGGCTGCCTAGTTGAGGTGTACTTTCAATTCTCATCCATGCAATCTATGTCGTAATGGGGATTGAATTGTTTGGAATACAAATCATTCTTCGCCCTCCTTTCACTGGTATAAATACAAACAAGAAAACGATAACAAAACCCAAAATATGTGCAAACTGAAAATTATATATGCCTTGCAGGTCAGTCATATGACCAACAACCCAATTCAAAGCACTAGCAACTAACTTTACAATTGACGAAAACCACTACTCCAACCTCTGAAAATCTAGAAAAATCAACTGTACAATGTCATACACAAAATTCACTACCAAGCAAAAAGAGAATTTCGTGTGTGCGTTCAATTATCATCTACACAATCTAAATCCAAATGGGGATTGCATTCTTTGGAATAAAATCCTTCTTTTCGATCAAATCTCTCAAATAAATGAGTAAATTCAGGACTGTTTGGGGTACCCGCTGGGTATACAGCAACAGGGTAATCCAAAGTTGGGGTTTGCTTATAACAGCAAAACTTACGTTAATAGGGCGGAGTCAACGAAGAAGGATTAGAACCCTTCTTTATCTTTTTGAATCAAAATCTTCTAACCTTCTTCTCCCATCACAATTCTACAAAAGAAATAAGAACCCAAAGTCGAATTCAATGGCTGCTCATTTCAATTCTAATCCATACAATCTACATCCGAATGAGGATTGCATCATTTGATAAAAGTCCTGGGCCTAAATACAATCAAGGACAAGATACCAAAATAGTTGATACTGGTAACTATCAGTACCTTGCACAATAGTGATAAGGCCAACAACCCAAATCGAAGCACTAGCAACTAACTTTACAGCTGAATAAAACCACAACTCAACCTTTGAATCTAGAAATATCACCTATACAATTCTATACACAAAATCAAATACAATCAATAATAATAATAATTTCGTGCATGATTTCAATAACCATCGTACAACTAAATCCAAATGGGGATTGCCTTCTTTGGATTAAAATTCATTCTTTTCAATCAAATCCCTCAACAGCACATGAGGAAACTGAGGACTATTCTGGTCACTCATTGGAGACACAACAACAGAAGGGAAATCGAAAGTTGGGGTTTGTTCAATACAGCCATATTACCTAAATTGCACGTAGTCGAAGAAGAAAACATATTAGAACCCTTCTTTTTTTTTTTTTTTTGTCTTTCTGAATCAAAATTTTGAAACCCTCTTCTGCCATCAGAATTCTACGGAAAGAATAAGAATCTACAGTCGAATTCAATGGAATCTACAGTCGAATTCAATGGCTGCCCATTTAAATTCTAATCCATAGATTCCATACAATGTATATCCGAATAGGGATTGCATCATATGATCAACTTCCCGGGCCTAAATACAATCGAGCATAAGATACCAAAATAACTGGTAATTATCAGTACCCTGCACTTTAATGATAAGGCCAACAACCCAAATCAAAGCACTAGGAACTAACTTTACAGCTGAAGAAAACCACAACTCAACCTTTGAATCTAGAAATATCAACTACAATCCCGTACACAAAATCCAATACCAATACGAAAAAATAATTTCAAGCACGCTTTCAACAACCATCTGTACGATCTAAATCCAAAACGCCTTCTTTGGAATAAAATTCATATATCAACTACAATTCCGTACACAAAATCCAATACCAATACGAAAAAATAGTTTCAAGCACGCTTTCAATAACCATCTGTACAATCTAAAGGGGATTGCCTTCTTTGGATTAAAATTCATTCTTTTCAATGAAATCCCTGAACAACACATGAGTACACTGAGGACTATTCAGGTCACTTGTTGGGGACACAGCAACAGAAGGGAAATCAAAAGTTGGGGTTTTGATTTATACAGCCAAAAACACCTAAATTGCACGCAATCGAAGAAGAAGAAGGATTAGAGCCCTTCTTTTCTTTTCTTTTTTTTTTCCTTTCTGAATTGAAATCTTGAAACCCATTTCCCGTCTCCTTATTTAGATTATCATCCCAAATCAAAGCACTAGCAAGTAGCAACAAACTTTACAATTGAAGAAAACAATGACTCAACCTTTGAATAATTCAATACGAATAGCAAAAAAGAAAGAAAAACGAACTCTCCAATCCAATGAAATTCGTTGGCTTCCTATTTGATGTGGGCTTTCAATGATCATCTGTACAATCTACACGCAAATGGGGATTGCATTCTTTGGCATAAAAATCATTCTTTTCAATCAAATCCCTCAACAACACATGAGTAAACTCAGGACTGTTTGGGTCACTCGTTGGAGACTCAACAGCAGGAGAATCCAAAGTTGGGGTTTGCTTGAAACAACAGAAATTACCTAAATTGCATGCAGGCGAAGAAAGATTAGAACCCTTCTTTTTCTTTCTGAATCTAAATCCCGAAACCCTCTTCTCCTTTCGCAATTTCGCTCCAAACCCATTTCCCGTCTCCTCCTTTTGATTATCATCGCAGCAGCCAACTACGCCGTCGGTTCGGTCGTTATCAGACATCAACAGAAATAAGCGGGGAATCACGCATGAAAACCATACCCATATGATGGATTAGGGGGAGGAAGGGGAAGGGAGAATTGGCAGTTGGATTGAACTCTGCAATAGAGAGAGAGAGAGAGAGAGAGAGATGTGCCGGCAGAGTTTCGGATGGATGACTACACGGCAGGTGTTGCAATTTAATATTAAAAAATTTATTGCATCTTTGAAAAGGACAGAAGAGTTATGGTGGGGGAAATTTCAAAACAAAGCCCCAAACTTTGACTTCAACTTCTCATAGACTCTTGAACTTTAACAAACTTTATTTATCCTCCCAAACTATCACTCTGTTATTCAATTTACCTCTGTCGTCCAAATCCGTCAAATTCATAGCTGATTTGTTTTTCAGAAATACTAACCACTCTCATGAAATATCTTCCTTTTCTTTTTGTTTTTCAGAACTGAGGAGGTGTTCCGCTAAGATAGTTTTGTTTTAAAACTGCCTTGGTTTTTTTGTTCACACCTTTTTATGTAATGTATTGTGAGAGGATGACATATCTTTGTTTTCGGAAGAAAAAAAAAAGCTAGTTAGTGGAACATCCCCTGAGTCTCTCTCTCTCTCTCTCTCTCAAACACAAAGGGGAGAGAGAAATGAGGTCTACTTTCCTTTTTCTCTTTTGTACAGTAATGAGCAACAAATTAAAATCTCTTCTTCTTGAAAAAATATGGCAATACATCCACCATTTCTGTTGGATAAAGCTATTTACTGTAAGGAAGAAGAGCACTAGGAGGATGAAAAGGAATCAGAAATAGGAGAAAAGAGAAGAAAGCAATAATAATGGGTGAAACCCAGCATTTACCCCAAAAAAAAGAGGGACAAACCCATCTTTTTTGCCCCCTGGTTTTACTGGAGCATGACCTACTTTAGGAAGCTGGAGTTTCTCTCTTCCTTCTCCAAAGAAAAGGAGATGAAGATTAATCATCTTTGATAAGCCCAAAATATTGACATGTAGCAAATCATAATCGCATATTGTTAGTCCTTTATTATGCTCAATTAGATATTAATGTTATTATTTTTATAATTCCTTTGAACTTATTATTTTGCAGGAAAATGTGATAAAATGACCTAAATCTAAAGGTGGGCCCAAGCTTTTATTGGAAAGCAAGAAGAAAGCATCGAATATCAATCCATGGGATATTAGAGATTTGGTAAAAAGATCTAATGGGTGCCAATTGGGAGATATTATATGTATTTCTATTTAAGATCTTCTAGAATTGGACTTAGAAGGAAAGAATTACATCTTCCTAATTGAGGACATGGCCTATATAATAGCAACACTAGACTTCGGCTAAGGGGAATCATTTTACGCCGTGGCTGCGCCCGAACAAGGTCACGGCTTGGAAAGAAATAAGAGGAGCAAAAGAGATGATTTGTAAGCTTTTTATTTTTATGGATTTTAGTCCAATGTTTAATGCATTTTTATCTATGAGCGGCTAGATTTCTAGACTAGGGTTGAGGATGAAACCTCATGTTTTTGTAGTAATTATTTACATACTCTTTATTTGTTTTCCGAATGTATGATTTAATTGAATAATCGCTGTAATTTTGGATATGGATTCAATCATGTTTTTTCCATGATTTGAGATTGCTAGCTAATTATTAAGCCCTGTTATGCAAGTTTTGATTTCAAGTACTGGATATCTTTTGTGATTTGTTTTTGAACGGATACATATGATTTTTCGGTCTTGAACGTTACGGTGAGGAGGAGCGTACATAAGTTGTTTTCTAAAAGGTCTTAACGATGACATTTTCCATGGTAATAGAATTTAGCCGCCAAATTACTGTGAAGAAGAGTAAGAAAATAAATAAGAGGTTGTGAGTAGTTCTTATGAATACATGAGTGTGGATTCCGATACCTTAGTCACTTTCCCTTTATCAGTTTCGTTCAATTTCAATTTTATTTATTGCTTGTTTAATTTTTAGTTTTAAAATCAACCACAACTTTTGGAACTAGGTTAGGGTTTAATCAGTTTAAATTTATTTAGTTTTCCTATGAAAAAATCACAAGTCCCTGTGGGTTCGACCTCGCACTTGCATTGCTATACTTCAATCCGATTCGTGCACTTGCGAGTACTTTAAAATTTCACAACAATCTTGATACTGAGAACAAAGATCCAGATCCGATCAGTTGAATTCTTCAATCCCAAGTGTAGTCCATGGAAACAAGCATATTTTGACTCCTTGCACTAGTCGCCGGAGGTCGGGAAATCATAGTGGCCGGCAATAGTGAAGTTGAAGAGCCACTGTAATTGTAGAGGCGAAAATAACGTTTTGCTTCGCACGCGCGCATGTGTGTGTGTGAGAGAGAGAGAGAGAGAGAGAGAGAGAGAGAGAGAACTCTGTTACCACATAACAAAAAAATAACTTCGTTAGCAAAATCAGTTATCAATTTGACGGATTTAGATGGTAGGGGGTATATTGACTAAGGAGTGATAGTTCGTTTGAGAGTGTAAATGAAGTTTGTTAAAGTTCAGGAGTCTATGAGACATTGAGGTCAAAGTTTGAGAAGTTTTTTGAAATTTTCCCTCATGGTGGGTCAGCCTTAAGTTTTTTTTTTTTTTTTTGTGGTGAATAATCAACCTTAAGTTAACTCTTTTCCATTATTTTGCTTTAATGATTCATATTTGGGAATTTACAGTATAATAGTATAATTGTAAGTGAGAATATCTTTTTCACAGATATAATTATAAGGGAAAATATCTTTTTCACGGATGCTCCGTAAAGGAGCAAAAGACAGTTTCAAATAAAAAGTTGACACCTAAGTACTTTTTTCACTTTTGTTGTTACACTCACAAAAATGGTAGGAGTAACTCATTCTAAATAACTAAAAGCATCCCTAATGGCATACTCAAAAAGAAAAAATACTCAAATTTTGTCATTTGGATATAGGGATGGCATTTCCCCCAAACCCGATGGATACCCACCCCGCTCCGCCTATTTGGAGGCGGATATTACTCGATTTTTCATCCAATAGGAGCGGGTATGGTAGAACTTGAAGAATCCCCAGTCGAAAACGGGACGGGAATAATTTTGTGATACCCACCTCCGAATACCCGTACCTGCCCCCGTTTCCAAGTGTGTATATATATTTTTTTATGAATGTATGAATATATGTGGGCATATAGTAGTATATATAAGTATGCATATATGTATAATTTGTGTATATTGTTCCGAATTAAAACTATATATGCTAAGTGTTAAAAAAAAGTTTAATGATGGTAGTTGTTAAAATTTTATATATATTGGTAGACTATTATTTCTTTGTAACATTCTAGTCTATTTTGTTTTAAATGGTGGTTTTTGTTATTATAGGACACAAATATTAGATCTTATCGGGTTTTTTTTTTTTGTTCAACAAGTTTGGATATGGATTTATCCAAATATACCCGATCCCCAATGAGAGTTGGGTATGGTGGATTGTCAACTATCCCTTTTGGGTATGGAAGTGGGGATGGAGATGAAATTCCCAATTGAAGATCGGGGATAGAATAGGGTCCCCCGATCCATACCCTACCCGTTGCCATCCCTATTTGGATACTAAAAAAAGCTCACAATGGAATTTGGATAAATACTCAAAGTTAGCAACATTTGTTATAAATACTCAAATTTTGGCATTTGGATACTCAAAACTACTAATTTTCCCTTCTTTTGATTATGGACAAAATAAGCCATTGTAGAGCTTCACATTGCTAACTTTTAAACGAATACTCAAAAAGTGATGTGACAACATTTGAGTATTCACATTTGAGGGGCTGTCCAAGGTATTTTCAAATGAGCAGGCCTCTAACGACGTCGTTTTGACTTTTGTGTTTTGTTAAATATTGTCCTCTGGGGTCCAATTCGGGATCTCACACAAACAATCCGAGTCATTCAATAATTTTAAAATAATTATTTGAATAGTTTCATGAAAATTAGGCCCATCGGATACTTGTACAAAATTGATCTAATTTCTTCAATTTTTATTCAGAATTCAGGATCCTATAATCCTGAAAAATCTTCAAGAAAATTTGTACAATTGTGATGCCGCTAAATCCTTGATCTGAATGTTGAGAAGAACATTCAATAAAATAATTATTTCATCGAACATCGAAAGGTACCAAAACAATTCATATTTTTATTGTTTTGATACCTTTCGATGTTCAATCAAGAAATTTTTTTTGTTGAATACTCTTCTCAACTAGCCCTACGTTCAGATCAAGGGGCCAGCGAGTGCACAATCGTATACATTTTTCTTCAAGATTCTTTTGGATTATAGGATCTTGAATTCCGAATGAAAATTGAGCGAATTAGATAAATTATGTACAAATATCTGATGGATCTGATTTTCTTGCAAACTACTTGAAAATTATGAAAAATTTATCGAAATGGTCCCTCTAGTTTCACCCCTGTCTCGATTTGGTGGGTGGCACCGTTTATAGCCAAATCCGTTATGTACCAATCGGTACGGTACGGGTTGGCAACCTTGATTATACTCCATCCGCTACAAATGATTGTCTGGTCGAATATGTGTCAAGTCAAACCCAACCCGATCCCGATCCCAATCCCGTTCTCTCTCTCTCTCTCTCTCTCTCTCTGACACACGCAATTCGAGGGAAAAAACATAAATAAAAAAGAAAAAGAAAAACGGGTCGGGTTGGGTTTGACTTTACACATATTTGACTCACCTATATCAAACCATTTACTATTAACCTTTATTCAACCCGTCCATATTCAACTCATAACCTATATTAAGCTGCTCAAACCCAACCCGCCCGTTTGTCACCTCTAGTTATATGAAACTTATACTTCACCGAAATGAGTGTTATTCATCTTTCTTCTTCTTCTTTTTTTCATAATTAATTCTTGTGAAGTTTTTCTACGTACGTTTCGAATCATCTCCGGTAGGGCATGCAAGAAAGAAAAGAAGATAGTTAATGAGCACAGGTTACGGCTGGTTGCTAGCTTTGTCATGCGGCTCATGCCCAAATTCAGCCTAAAAATTGCCTATTCAATGGAAGGCCCGTGCTTGTTTCAATTGTTAGTGGATTTGGTTTTCATTCCTATCTTTGATGTAATCGTTGCCGGATGGCTTTGTTATGGAATATCTTGACGTGTTTCAAAATTAGGGATGGCAATCGCGACCGAACCGATGGGTACCCGAACCGAAACCGCTATTTTTACCCGAACCATAACCGAAATATTCCCCGTGGGTATGGGTATGGTATGGGATATGGCCGAACCGAATGGGTATGGTTCGGGTATGGTTTGAGGTCATAACCGAACCGTGACCCGAACCGAACCGTGACCCGAAACGAACCGAAATATGAAATTACATATTTACCCCTAAAATTTATAGTAATTGTGTATGTACCCCTGGCTATATATATACCCTTATTTTATATATACATATTACATAAACCCCTTAGGTATATTTTAAAATTACACTTTACCTCTCGTATATATATGTAAGATATTCACAGGTTAGGTTTTGGTCTCACATTCTGTACATTTTGAGACTCTCTCGACTGATATTTTATATATTATAGTCTTGAGTCTCTTGACTGATATTTGTAGCCTCCTTTTGTTATTTTTTTCATGTTTTTTCAATTTTTTTGAGATAATAAAATATCCTAAACTTGATTTATTCATGTTTTAGTACGGTTTGGGGCGGGGCGGGATGGGTACAATTCGGTTACCCAAATGGGTAGCTATTTTTTCCTTCACAAAATCGGTTACCCGAAATTACCCGAACCCCGAATGGTTAGGTTATGGTTCATCCTCTCCCTTTTCCGAACCGAACCCGAACCGAACCGAACCGAAACCCTTTGGGTTTGGGTGCGGATCGGCCAAAACCCGAACCGATCCGCCCCATTGCCATCCCTATTCAAAATGGAAGGCCCGTTTTCAGATAAAAAAATAAAATAAAAATGGAAGGCCCGTTCATCCAACCGGTCATCGCTTCTTAAGCCGTAGTCGAATGGCTTAATTCAGTTTAACATAGATAACTCTTCCCTCCCCCCCCCCCCCCCCCCCCCCCCCCATACATAGGGGTGGCTCTTCCATGTCTCATACTGTTTTCAAGCTTTCGGTGGCAGCAACTATTTACTGGTTGTGGAGGGAACGCAATTGTAGGATTTTTCAGCAGCAAAGCATGGATTGCAGCTCTTTGAAGATTACCATTATTCGGGATATTCGTGCTTGTATCAGTTCTTGGAGAGGTATCAAATCCTCCTCACAGAATCTATCCATTGCTGCTAGTTGGGGTATTTCTCAGTGTATTTTTTCCCCTTGATTGTTTGGGGTTAGTTTCTTGTTTTCATTGTTTCGCCCAGTGATTTTCTGGGCTTGTACCTTGAGTAAGGGCTAGACTCTTGCAATTTGCTTTTGTTTGTGCTTTATGGATATCGTAATTTCCCAAAAAAAAAAACTCTTCCCCCTAGTGTCGAATTCTGTGTTTCTTTAAATCTAATTAGCTTTTCTTGGGGCAAGATAAGTTAATAACATCACATTCAACTTCAACTAATGCATTAATCCTTCCTCGCGTCATACCGACTGAAGCAAACAAGTTTTATGAGAAAACAACATAGATAAGGGGACTTGATCTCAAAACCTAGAGTTTTAAGTTACGTACCCCAAAAGGTTTTTCCTCCGTTCAGAAAATTTAGTTCATTTTGAGAGTTCGTACCATTTTTCAATGTAATATTTTTATAATCTATAATGTTTTAGGTGATTTTAAAAACTTTGTAGTTTAGATTTAATTGAGATCTATATATTAAACAAGATCTATATTGCATATGAAATGTATTTACCGATTGAAAGATATAATCGATTTTCTATCCGGTTAGAATGAAACGAGGATCTGTATTTTTGGGACGGATAGTGTATTTCGTTGGTTCAAGATACAGTAAAAGGTAGGATTCGGGGGGTGCTGCGCACCCCATGTTGTGCGCGCTGCTGCGCGGTGAAAACTACGTAGTTTTGATGGTATTTTGGCTCAAAACACTTGGCAAGGAAGGGCTGTGTTTGGAACCCCAAAAACCCATTTTTTCCTCTGCGCCAAAAGGGCTGTGTTTGGTATTTTTTTTGGCACGACGCTGACTGCCAGAAAACACAGCGCAGCCAAGCCCATATTTAGGATCATTTGCAAGCTTCACAGCTTCTTCGAGACTTCGTCCGAGCTGAATTTCATTATTGGCATGATCGGTCCAAAAGCCTGCAAAGTCAATCATAGATCGTGCAGATTAAAAATGTTGTCAATGTGGAAGTACTAAAACAATCATCTTACATCATCACCCAGAAACACGAGTTTTATATTTTCCTTCCTGGAAGTACAAAGCTAAATACATTCTCGAGAATACAGGCATGTGAAAACATGATATCTGGAAAAAAGATGAAAAAAGTGCTTCTCCGGCAAACAATAGGTGCTTGCGATGTTATTCAAATACCTCTTCCTGCAGCAACTTCATCTTGTGGGTAACATTCACAATTACAGTGGGAGGAAAGTACTGATCAACAGCACCAGCGATATTGCCAAACACAGCCCTTCCTTGCCAAGTGTTTTGAGCCAAAATACCATCAAAACTACGTAGTTTTCACCGCGCAGCAGTGCGCACAACATGGGGTGCACAGCACCCCCGAATCCCAGTAAAAGATGTTATTTACACCATTACTTTTGAAGTGACAAAACACACTCGCTGTCCACGTCATCGTGCCGTGCGTAAAGAATTCTATTTGCAACTGAAAAAAAAGAAATTGTACTTCAAAACAAGGATGGTGTCAGGATTTTGACTCGGAGGTGGTACCCAAAATCAATATTCTTCCTCTTCATCCTATAAAGATAGTCTATTATAAAATGACGTGCAATATTTGGATAAAAAATTGAATTAGTTCTTTAATTTTGATCAAGAAATGTACGAATTGTGCGTGAAAGTGCTCTATTTTTTCATTAGAAAATCGAAGGTTTTTTGGTAGGGATCTGCGTTTATTGGCGGAGAAAGTGATGATTAGTATAAAAAGTACAAGTGTTCTAAGATTAATTGTTTTCTAGAACCGTAAGGATACACATGTGAATCATCGTGCAAAATACATTGCACCGTGTAGTGCATCATCCGATCGTCCATTTTGACAATGCACGGCTTGAATTTAATTAGAACAATGAATCTAATCCGACCGTTTATAATTTTGAAAAAAATCTGAGCCGTGCATTGTCAAAATGAACTGTTGAATGTAGGGCACTGCATCGTGTAGTGCATTTTGTGCACTACAGGGTCCCCTTTCCCATATACTTAATACCCAAAAATTATATATTTGCATCGAATATAAAAAATAATATGTAACGGGACGTTTTTTTTAATATATTTATATATACTAATATAAATAGTGATAGGGTTAATTATCCTAACAATGGGATTATTATCTTGTTGGGAGAGATTTATTTACATATATAAATATTAGTGTGGAAAAAAAAAATATTTTTAAAATCCATCCTATTTATCCTAACATAACTACCCTATCATTATCCTTTTTATCTCTTATCATTCCACTCTCACACTTCTCCTTAAATTCCTCCATCATTATCACTAATCTTTTTATATTTAAATAATTAAAATCCATAAAATTTTCTCCACAACACGTATCACTTATTTATACTTAAAAGTGCCTCACTTTCTTCCTTACTCTCCCTGCCGTCATTCTCTCAAATTCCCAGGTAACATATTTTTATTTTTTTTTCTCTTCTTCTTTCTTTTCCTTCATTTGGTTCTCTCTCTCATTTTCTCTCACACAAATTCACTTCTTTAAATCATATCTCCTACGCCATTGGTAAATTCCTCTCTTTTTCTCGCGGAGTATATTTTCTTTTACTCACGCGGATATCTAATTGCCTTTGTACAGATTTCTCCTCGAAGTTGTGATTTTTCGATCCTACCGTTTCGCTAGCGTGCTAAGTTTGTCGGAGGAGAGGTAGGACACCTTTAACCTAACTTTTACTTTAGTATATTATTTTTGTATAGTTGTGTGTACGTGGAAATAAGTAATTTAAATTGTTGGAAGTCGGATCATTATCGTATGGGTAGTAGAAGTAAACAAGTGATGATGTCAGAAAATAGAGATTTTGCGCACAGTTTTGTTTCTGCTATTTTTCGATTATTTCTGTTCAGTTTCAAAGAAAACTCAAAACAGTAAGGTTGTAGATCTCGAAAAATTATTTGGAGTCCATGTAGAACTCGTCTCAATCCGAGTTACGTAGAATTTAGTGTGATTTTTCGAAGTTTCTGCTGTAGTGGAAAAACGAGACAGAACACGATTTACTTTTAAAACCCCGTTTTCAACATCTTAATGAAGGAATTGGAACTCGAATAAAACACATTATCTGTTTTTATTGTGAAGTATAATATCCCTGTAAAAATTCGTGATTTTTAGAGTTAATTTACTATTTTTAACAAATCGAGGAAGTTGCCCGTTTTACATGCCGTATTAAGTTTTTCTTTAACCTTGTGATTATTTTATTGTTATGTGAGACTTATGTGAACAATGACCCACGTGATGCATGAACCCAATTGTTAAGTACTTATTGATCGAAATGTTAAAGTTTAAGAATGATTGGATTTAATCGCAATATTGGGGTTGGGACGTGTCCGGTATGGGTCTTGACCATGCGCAGTCTATACTTTTAGGTAGCTTTGCTGTGTGATCGGGCGCCAGAAGTATATTGTGGGTGGGAATCGATACCGGACAGAGATTGATCAATGGGTGATCAATCGTGAGCCTTGCACAGTATACCCCGAGGTGGTTTTGCTGTGTGATCGAGCACCTGAGGTATATTGTGAATGGAGGCCGGTGATGGAAAGTACTTGTCGGAAATGAGAATGAGAATAGTGGAATTTTGAGAATCGATGTGCTGAGTAATGATGATAAAAATCTGAGTATTTCATTCAAATAAAATTTCAGTTATGTGTGTATTTGTTGCATGAATATCTTAAGTAAAGGGGTGGTTTAGGGCGCCCTACTGAGTGTAATTTTACCATTCACTGTGCTACTTTTTGTGGCTCTGGCGTCCCCAACGCCAGGTACAGAAGGAGATGAGGAGCCGCCTGCTGATTATGAGGCGATGGAGCAGCTAGATGGGAATCAAGTGGCGGACCCATGGCTTTATCAGTAGAATTAGCTAGATGGCTCTGTCATTTTATTTCCGTTGGATTTTTTGGAATAAATGTTTAAGTTTTTCAGACAGTGTTCGAATTCACTTTATTTCAGTTGTAATAAGTTAGTTTGCTTTTAATTTTTTTAAAAAAAATTATTAAGTATTCTTTAGATTATTTTTTTTTTAAAGAAGTTGGTATTTTATTTAAATAAATTTTGAAATTCATGTATTAACGTACCCAATTTTCGGGGCGTTACATAATACATGCATTTTGAAGAATAAAATTGTTTTTATAATACAAAAATAATTTTTTTTTGAGACCCCTGGTGGCACATGCCATTTCCACCCCTCCACCATCCCTGCTTCAAAATTGGACCCCATTGCTTTTCAATGTGCATAATATTACACCAACGATATGTGCGTCTGTGGACCAAATGTTTTAGGATACAATATACACTCCTATTTGGGTATATCATGTGCTTCCAAAATGTTACTAGTTTTTATAATGGTTACAACACGCATCAATATGTTGTGATTTTTAGTGAAAATGTTATGAATTTCATTGCTGAAAAGTCACGAGAAGCAAATGTTATGAATCATATTGTTGAAAAGCTATGAGTTTTTAGTATAAAAGTTACGACTTTTTAGTATAAAAATTACAAGCTGCACTAAAATGTTATGAATCAATATGAGCTAGCACAATTTGGACCACACATTAATGCATATAATATACTTACATCTTTAAGAGATATGTATAGCAGACTTTCCCCATTTGGTATTGTCATAAACGAATTTTTTTTCTAGTCAGCTGAGACATCTCAAGCTTCCAGTGGATGATTTCCGAAATCGTAGTTGATTTCCGAGATTTGAGAACACGTCAGGTTGCACTTTGATAAATTGTTAAGCTACTTTTGTTCTATTTTGATGGATGATCAATCTTGAAAAATATATTTTAGCTTTTTCTTTGACAATGGAATGCAAGGATGTTGATAGTTGTTCTTTTTACTTATTTGTTGAGCAAAGAACATAAAGATATTTGATGTTAATTTTTTTCTATTATAACTCGGCTCCCTGGGACTCTTAATCCTGGCTCTGCCACTGAGTTCTTACTATCACTCTCTCATACGCATGAGCAAAAAAATTATTTTGGTAATGGGCGGGCACCATGGCCGTGCCCAAGCACCCGTCCCGACAGTGTAAAAGTGTTTTGGACAGTCCAAATTAGGACCGTCCAAAAGTGTTTTGGATGACCGAGATGGGTGCTCAGTCACGGCCACATAGTGCCCGCCTGGCACCCAAAAATTGCTCCATGAGCAAATAGGCTAATGCTATACACACATATATGTATGTAAAAGCATACTATTTTTCTCATGTTGAAAATAAGTGTGCTTAATTTTAGGGGACAAGGATTCAAGACAGAATTTGCTCAAAAAAGAAAATTAACAGGAAGGGATTTCAAAACAAACAAAAGCAACAAAGTCACCAGCTAGAAGCAAGTCAAGCTAGTCTCTATGAAGAGAGATAGTACTAGTACTGATCCTACGTTCAACACTTGAATGAGAGAGAACCGGAAGTCCCCACTGCCCAGAAAATGTAACGCCAGAGCATATATCCTCCATCTTCATTCGACTAACAATGTCATAGTAAATCCGGCCTATCGCTGTTGGAAACATAACCCCAGAAATCGCCTTCCAATTCAATTTCCTTGACCGCGGTAACCGAAAACCTTTAAGCTTTCCGTTCATTTTTGCCACCCAACGCGGCCTTGGCCTTGGCCCTGCCGCGGCCTTCTCATTGATGCTATGTAGCTTTTCATAGCGATTGCTCCTCCTCCTCCTCCACCGCCCCCCAACCAAAAACCGGAAATTCATTTTCAAAAGCGTAGGAAATATGAGAATTCGCAGGGCATTTGTGAGGGTTGATTTAGCGAATGCTTTCATACATGGGGTAAGCAAAGGGAGAGGTGTTGGGGAAAGTGAAGTAAGCACATGGAGGATTTAGCTTCTTATATTGCTTCAAACAAATATTTGGTAGAAGGAAAGAGCTAAGACTTGTGTTTGGATTCCTTTCAACACATTTTTTTTTAGTTTTCGATTCCTTTGATCACATGGCTTGCACCATATCTCACCCCAATATATTGTGTATGAAATGCTTTGCCATGTACACTAAATAACACAAAACTTAGTAGGAAAAATGCATTTTTGCATAGATCCATAACCAGCTAAATATGTAGTACTAAAAAAAAAGTGGTTATATTTTTCCCGTGAAATTTATGCTTTGCTTTCTTATTTTGTTTTTTGATTTATGATCTTCCTAAAATAATTTTGTTTTTTGTTCTGATTCCGCTTGTTGAGTAATTATTCCATGATCTTGGGGCACCGCCACATAGTGCTCCAATACCCTTATTGATTATATGTTCATGTGGGACACAGTACAATACGTGGTGTCGTGGTGTATAAGGGTGTTAGGGCAGCACGTGACGTTGCCCATAGCATAAAATAATTGGTCCTGTTTGAAGAAGGCAAACTTAAGTACAAGATTAGTGTGAACGTACGTACTGAAAGGTGTGGTCCTTTCTTCTTCTTTTTTTGAAGGACGTCCTCCTTTCTTCTTTTTTTTTTTTGACGGTCAGGATTTCCAAGGCAAATTATACACACCCAGGGACGGAGCCAGAATTTTTCTTTTGTAGTGGCGAAAATATATACTTAAAAAATAAAAAGATAAACTACATTATGAATATTCATCCACTCTATGAAAAACTATACTAACACAAAAATCTAGTGGTGTCAAGTCTATATAATTCTGGGATAAAAATCTATTTTTCTATGTAATAATTGCATTTTTTGAAAACCTTGTGGTGCGGCCGCCACCACTTGTCCTCCCTTGGCTCCATCCTTGTACACACCTCGATTAATTCCCTCTCGAATCCGGCCAAGGCATGTCATCCATGCCGGTGCTAGAAAATTCAGAAGAAATTATTTTCTTGCGCCCTAACATCATAAATAAAATTCTAGTCAATTGTATGCAAATGTAAATCTCACCAACCTAGCAGACTAACTCCCGGCCTTCTTCCTTTTTATTTTGTTTGGTGTGACATAGTTGTGATACGTGAATGATGCAAGGAATATTGAAGGCATGTGCAATGATTGATGTCCATGTTAGGAGTGCAAATCAAAGCTAAGGCAATGATTTGTCCAAAAGAATGAATGTAATCCTGATATTATTCATAGTAAAGGACACAGTTGATCATCAGGTCCAATTTGTCCCCATTTTCACAAATCATAAACTGAAAAGTTTAACGAAGAGATCCACACATAGATTTCGTCACAGTTTATTGTGTTCTGCTTCTGATAGAAAAGCAGAATGAACAAGTCCAATTATGCTACCTATGAAATTACTAACTTCATGTACCCCAAGCTCGCAGATTTGCACTCCCAGTGAAAAACGTTTGGGCTACTGGAAGTTTACCGATCGATAACTTCATTGTAGGCATGTAAAATTTCTAGTCTATCACAAATCGCCACGTGTTCCTAGGGCACACAAATTGGCCAATTAAATGTTGCCAAGTGTCATAGGTCACAGTCAAATTAAATTTTCACGGACGAGCCAATTAAATGTTGCCCAGTGTCCGTAGGTTAAAAGACCAAGCACGATTGAAAAATCAGGGTTCCCTAATAATCTGTTAAATAAAAAACCCTAATAGTATGAATGCGAATCAATAAGTTACCCAACACAAATCACACAATCAATCAAACAGATGAACGCACGATATACGTGGAAAACCCCTGAATGGGTAAAAAACCACGGGAAGGAATCAAATCACTATAATCGTTGTGCAGTTACAGATATACCTATCCAAACGAAGTAAATCCTTACAACGTTCTAAGTATCACCTGTCGAGTCACACGTACACCGCACCCAGTGATCTTGATCGCCAACGCCTTGAATCGCACAAGCCTTCCAATCCTTTGCCTTTCGAACTCTACGAAAGGGCTTAACCTAAAGAATGATGATGTTGATGTAAAGTCCTCTCGAAGAATATTTGTTGGCTTAGAGAATCAATCAATCTTTGAAGTTCTTCGAGATTCACAAACCCTAGCCGCCACAGATGTTTGGAGGTGGAAAATATGAGTGCTGGCCAAGTTGTCTCCACAAAACCCTAGCCAACTTTATATTTATAAGCTTCAAAATGTGCTTGAGTAGGTTCAGAGTTGCTCGAGCAAGTTACTAAAGGCAGCCCATTTGCTTGATGTGTAGCTTGTATGTTGCTTGAGCAAGTTTCTTGAATTACATCGAAATAACGACCGCAATGAAAAGAATTACATATTGATTTCCTTCCACGCCTAAACAGACACTCTAAATAATAAAATTACAACTCGATGTAAATGTGTGTTTTGTCAAACGGAATTGCCAAAACAAAGGAATCCGAAACTTGGTCCTTACAACGATAACTAGCCAATCAAATGATGTCACGTGTTTACAAGTCAAAAGTCAGAGATATGTGAAAGGACCAATTAAATGGCGCCATATGTCAAAATGACACAATAATTTATTTATCAAGTGTGGCCAATTAAATTATGCCACTTGATGAAATAAATTATTTCTCTCATTATATATAATTATCTTTCCCAAAATAAATAAAATAAAGATATTTATTATATTTTAATTATTTTCCTTTAAATCAAATAAGGAAATGATTAGAGAAAAAAATATGGAAAGAATTGCAGTCTTGCAATAACTCTCCATCTCCCATCCCTAAAAATAAAGGTGTCCTCTCTCATATTCTAGACACATTCCAGCTTCCATCAGCAAGCAGAGCTCTGAAGATTCAAACATCCAAAGCCCTTCAAAACTCTTCAAGTCTACATCAAGCGAGACGGTTCTTCAAATCAAAGCCTCGAAGCTCTGAAGAACATGCAAGCCACATCATCAATCTTTTCCACAAATCTCGGAGAAGATTTCGTTGTTTGATTCGGGATCAAGCCCTCGTTTCAACATCCGAAGAGAAGAATCAGAGGATTAAATTTCTTTGACTTGAAATACATCAGAGATTGTAAACCCTAAATTTTCATACATCAATAAAATTGATTTTGGTCAGGATATTTCCGTTTTTTTCGCAGACTCGAAATTTGTTTGATACATTCATGATCCCAGGATTAATTGAAATGTGTATAAACTCACCCCATACCAGATTATCAAAAAACCGAAATTACTTTCATGGCATAGCTCATCCCTCTTTTGCTGAGAGGCAGAGCCAGGTTGGGAGGCGGTGTTGTTTAATGGTAGGCCACTTATATTGTTGCATATTGTTAGTAAGAATAAAGAAAAAAAATATTTAAGTTAAACTCAAATTTTGTCCTAAGCTTTGTTTTCATTTGAAAAAGTAATAAAGGCTTGATTTAATTTTCTTGTGGTCTTTAAAAGAAAGCCCTCGAGATTTTATTTTCATATATCGATTCGTTCATTCCTTAAATCGCTATTTTTTCATCATTACTGTAAAAAAATCAAGTTATTCAGATATCGATAAGTACCTAATCGACTTCCATTGGATGATATGTTAGATGATACGTTGCTCTAATCCTAAACTAGTTTTATTAGCTATATCGGCCTCGGTTTTAATGATTGGAACAAGATCCTTATAACCTAGATTACGTAAATAAAAAAAAACCTTTAATTATGTACCAATGATTGGTTAAAAAGTGACACATAAAGAAGTGAATAAAACCAAGCAATAAAGATTACAAAAAGCTAGATCATACAACAAGACAAACGCAATTTTGTACATGTATACTTCTCCTGTTTCTTAATTAATTGCAAGGGTATCTATGTTCGATGTACCTAGAGCTATATATGGCTATTTGGGGAATATGATGAGCTGTGAGGTCAGTGTAGGAATTGTTTGGCTGCTAAATGATGTTGCTAGCAAGTGAACAAAGATTAGGGAATAAAGTAAATAAAGCATTATGTGGATGCAGCAATCATTTGGCTCTTGGCCAAATTTAGGAGAATAACGAAGCCTACATAGGGACGGATTCAGAAATTGCAGTTGTAAGATGTAAGAGGCACGTACAAATTAAGAAACTAATAGCTGCATAAAAGAAATTTAGATTAATTTTATTGGAACACTAATCTAAATTTATTGGATATTGTAGTACATAAAAGACTTGTACCTTATATATGGTACAAGGTTTTTAAGCACTACAATTTTGGCACAAACAAAAAAGCTTTTGGCTTTAGCAGCATCCAATTTGGGAAATCGAATGGAGGCTCTTGCCCATACAGACGCACATAGGTCCGTCCCTAAGTGTAGTTACCATGCGTAAAAAAGTCATTTTGTCGAACAAACTAACAAACTTTAAGTAGCATATAATTGATAGATGGTCTTTCTCCATTTTCGTATGGATAGGTTGATTATGTGACTTGATATAAACATGTCCCGAATGTTCAATGGTAGAAAATATGTCTCATAACATTTAGTTCTAAAGTAGACGCAATTATGAGGCATATTGGGAGGACATAACGGTCTTTCTTTCAATTTGTATGGCAGGTTGATTCTGTGACTCGATATAAACATCTCCCAACTGTTCATTAATGGAGGTAGATTTTGAGTTCGTGTTCACTCGCTAAAAGTTCATTTAATCCTTTGCCGTAGCTACGGTTTAGCAATCTACGTACAAAAGAAGAAAACTCTCTCTCTTATGTATAATACATAATAAAACCCTAAAACCTACTTTCGCTTGAAGGATTCATATAGTATCTTATAAATAACTAATAAATACAAAAGAAATCGTAGTAAGAGGACAAATTTGTGAGTTCTTGAAGAGTCCAAATAAGAATATAGAATTGAGTGTTGGCCACCAACTATTGGGCCAAACTGATTAAAAAATATATTGGGCCAACCTCATCTTTTCAATACCAAATACGAGCAATGGGCTTCTCTTGGGCACTATTCTTCTATAGTTTAATATCTTTAATCCATAACTTTCAAGCTTGATCACGAATCAACTCAAACCTCTTTAAGGCTTCGTTGAGTTGTCAAGAAAGTACGAGAAGTTATGAGAAAATCAATTTTTCTATAACTTTTAAGAAAGGGAGATCCTTAATGTTATAAAGTGATCTTTCATTCGACACCCAAACAAATTATTCTCTGACACCCTCACTTCCATGAAATCATAGTTAGATCTGCTATGCCAAGGACTGCAAATGAACCAAGCCATTCGTGAGCTCGGCTCAAAGAGAGCTCGTTCGAATTCGGTTCGTTAAGTTTTTATTGAGGCGAGGCGAGGTTCGAGCTCGAGTTCGTTATGAGTAAACCATAACAAACAAGTCTAACCAGGGCAAGGCTCGACTTGGCTTGGCTCAATAAGGCGCTGATATAGAACGAGCTTCGGTTTGTTAAGTTTTTATTGAGGCGAGGCGAGGTTTGAGCTCGAGTTCGTTATGAGTAACCCATAACAAACAAGCCTAACCAGGGCAAGGCTCGACTTGGCTCGGCTCAATAAGGCGCGATGATATAACTTCTTATTCTAATTTGATATCTTAATGCACTATCTTTTTAAAAACTTATTAAATTTCACTATTATTTTGAAATTGAGACTATTTTTCTGTAGAGTGAAAGAGCAAGAGGATTCATTATAATGGCGAGAAAAACACAAAGCTAGTTATACCCGTAACTCTTATTGAAGCATCCAACAGATATCTAGGGACAAATCTCTGAGGAGCAACGTACAGAGCATCAAACATCTTACAAAATACAATAGAGACATACACACACAACTCCCTAATATCAAATCCCTTGAAAAAACCATCAATGGAACAACTAAGAAACCCTAACACTCTATGGGGAACCCCATGGGGGCTTCCTCAAAGAGATTCACTCAAGAAGTCCAAACCCTACTAGCCCCAAAGACTGCTATTTATAAGAGAATACAGAAAATTCGGTCAAACCTAGCCCTAAAATGCGCAGCCCTACTTTTTTTTGGTACAAGTCGGTCAAAACCGTCTGGACGGATTGAATCCCATCCGAACGGGAATTCTAGAATCGATTCATGCGAGCAACGAACTTTTGCATCTTCTTCGAACGTCAAATCCAAGGCAAATTCCAACACTTGTTTAGTGAAAAAGTATGCGCAACTCATCCCTAAAAAGCATCTCCATCACTGCCAGTCAATACATGGCCTTACCACTACACTGATCAGGGTTCTAGATAGCGGCCGATAAGCGAAGGAATTTTAGACATCCATGCCGATATCTATAGATATGCCGGTTAGCATGTTGCTCTATCCCTGTATTGATATGTTAACCGACAGGAATGTAGTTAAATGTGAAACTTTGGAGGGAAGTGGATAAGTGCAATGGAAAAGAAAAATAGTACTCCAATTAAGAAGGAAAATGTGAGGAGAGTGTAGGAGAAAATTTATTGTTTACAATACTTTGTGTTATTATTTTTTCTTCTCTTTATTCTTAAACTGAACAAGAGAAAAGAAAATTTTTGAACTTTCCAGTCCCATCCCTCATTTTGCTCGTCTTACAAATTGAGGTTATGTTTTAATAGGTTTGTATTGTAGTCATTTCCTATAAGGTGATCACTTGGTGTCCCACAGGTATCTCAGTTGAGGTGTGTCCTTGACGTGTCTTGTAGACGACCCCTAGTTAACTACTACAATTGATTGAATACGCCTTGGCATGCCCCATATGGCCATTTGTACCCCATGCCCTATGTCCCCTAGGTTAATGTGTGTTCTTTCATCTCATGGAAAGAGTTAGAGTTCTTATTGGCTATTTTTTGGCTAGTTTTGCAAGTAGAGAGTAGTAGGTTTTTTTTTTTTTTTTTTTTTTGTACTTCGGAAATTTAACATTAACTAGGCAGGAAAAAAAAAGTCATGCAACAGTGGTGCGGGCATATAGTATGCTTTAGTACAGACCAGTATAACTACTAGATTAATCTAACACTTGCCTAATAATTAGGTCGTCCCGAATCACAAACTCCTTAATAGAAATGGACATATCATTAACTACGATTAAGTCTTCATCTTTTTCAGCCCCTATGCACGCTATATGATCCGCGCATTCGTTGGCTCCTCCATAGATGTGGGACAAGAGTAGCATTCATCCGAGTAAGGAGTTCATTGGCATCTTTGCCAACATTTCCTTGTGCATGATTCCCAGCATTTCCTTCATTAATCAACTTCACTGCCACGTGTTTAATGTAACTTCCCTTTGTTTTGGTACAAACTACGAAGTACTGGGCATGGCTCTCTCTCCCTCCCTCTCTCTCTCTCTAAGGTTTTTCTCTGCCTTCTCTCTAAAGCTTACCGAGCAAGTTTTCTTGGGGGTGGTGGGGCTGCCGCCTTCCACCTCCACCTCCACCTTGCCCCCCCCCCCCCCCCCCCCTTCTTTCTCCCTCTTGTCGATCCACCCTTCAAAAAACAACCCTTAGCCGTCCTCAGCCGTTCCCGTCTTCCTCCGTCATCTTCCCCCTCATCATTCGGCGCTCGCATGGGTCTTGATCTGTTTTTTCTTTCCGCTGCCGCCACCCCTATCCACCCCATTGCTTATCTCCTCCACCCTCCGCCGTCCACTGCCAGACTAGCCTTTCATTGCAGATCGTGAGAGATGATCCACCCTCCGCCCTTCATCTTCACCGTCCACCTCTCCCCATCCTCCTCCAGCCAGTTTCTGGTTGGGTTCGTTTGAGACAGTGATGTTGCATGGGTGGCTTAGCTCAACCTCCGGTGACATTGTGGTTATAAGAGTTTTTTTATTATATTGTGTTGTTCATTTGCGGGGCTGATTTACGTTGTGTTTATCCCTCCTCGGTGTACGAGAGTTTTTGTCGCAGATTTCGTCTGTGCCTTCTTATGGCTTGAACTTTATATCCTTTTGGATCCTCTGCTGCCACGTCTTTGACGAGCTCTATTTACCAACCTCATTGTTGGTCTACTTTTACAGTATGCGCCATTAATTCTACTAGTGTTGTGCTCGGGTCTAGTCTGTTGGTAGCTTTGGTTCTTTCCATTTTATTGTGATGGAATCTGTATTGCCTTCGGGCAGGTTTAATGCGAATTGCCATGTGTTTCAAAAAAAAAAAAAAAAACTTCACTGCCAAACTACAATGGTGACATTTGCCATGTTTTTCTCTAATATGATCGTCAGACCTCTATAGATTGCCCATAATTTTGCTTCCAAGTTAGATTCACTCGTGCGCTTCCCATAGTACCCTAGCATCCATCTCTCATTTGATTCTCTAAATAGCCCACCAAATCCAGCCTTGAGGTTGCTTTTGTTCCAGCATCCATCCATATTGAGTTTGACGATTCTTGCACAAGGAGGATCCCATTGAATCAGAAGAGGTTTTTTTGAGTCATTGGTTAGCATAGACTAGAATGCCTCATTAATTTCTTTGGAATAGGTAGTGATTGCCTTAGAGCAAATCCAATGCAAAATGCAAAATGGCTATAGCCATTGCCATATTTTGGCACCAAAAAGTGGTTTCTGGTGCTAAAATAGAACCCAGACTCTAGTGGTTGGTTCTAAATTAGAACCAAACTCTAGTGGTTGGTTCTAATTTAGAACCAAACAGTTCCAAATTTAACTAACTTTCCCACCACCTCACTTCTAATTACTTTTTCAACCCCAATTCAACTATCTACGTTATTTTCAACCCCGTTGTGATCTAATTTTTTAACCCCCATTCCCAACTAATTTTCCAACCCCTATTCGACCTAATTTTTTGGATATTTGTTGGATCCACCATTCTCAACCACCGTTCTACCTAAAATTTTGGATATTTTTCAATCCACCATTCTCAACCCCCGTTCTACCCTTTTTTTTTTATATACATATTTTGTCATCCACCGTTTTCAACCACCATTCAACCCCAGATATTTTGTGCATCTAACTTTCTCATCTATTTTTTTCATCTACCATTCTATCCAACTTTTCTATAAATATACAATTCAACCTCATTCAGTCACCACATCATTCTCATCTACCATATAGATTTTCCTTTCCAAACTAATATCATGAGCAACTTAACCAAAAGGGTACTGTGGGGAGATTTCGACAGAGATTCCTCCGATGAAGATGAAGTTGCAATGGCGCTGATGCTAATGGCGAACCACTATCAACAAAAGCAAATATGTCATAACCATCAAGGGGGTTATGTTGGTTCTATCAGTTGCCGAGTTTTCATCCTTCGTGACAGTGCTGCCGCCAACGAAAGAATCCATTTGGATTACTTTTCTGAAGATCCCCTTTTTGAACGAAAAATTTTTTCGCCAATGTTTTCGGATGGCTAAACCCTTGTTTGAGAGGATCTTGACTCAACTCCAGGAACATGACGATTATTTCGCCCAAAAGTCCGACGTTGTTGGTGCTGCTAGTCTATCTGGTATCCAAAAGATGACCACAGTACTGAGGATGCTTGCATACGGGATGCCAGCTGGTAGCGTCGATGAGTATGTCAAAATCAGAAAAAGTACTGCTATAGAATCGCTCATGAGATTCTGTAGAGGAGTTGTGGAGATCTTCAAACCAAAGTACCTGAGGGCTCCAAATGAAGCTGATATTTCCAGGCTCCTACGTGTAGCCAAGGATCGTGGATTCCCTGGGATGCTAGGCAGCTTGGACTGTATGCACTGGCAATGGGAGAAATGTCTAACTACTTACCACGGTATGTACATTGGACACTTTGAAAAGCCCACCATCATACTTGAAGCTGTTGCCTCACATGATTTGTGGATTTGGCATGCTTTCTTTGGGATGCCTGGTTCATTTAACGATCTCAACGTGCTTGATCAGTCTGCTCTCTTTGATCAACTTTGTTCGGGTCTTGCCCCTCCCGCCCAATTTGTCATCAATGGACGACAATACAACATGGGGTACTACCTTGCTGATGGTATCTACCCAAAATGGGCGACTATCGTCCAAACCATTAGAGATCCCAGTGACAGAAAGAAGGCTCACTTTGCAAGAATGCAGGAGGCACGTCGCAAAGATGTAAAAAGGGCATTTGGAATGCTACAAGCACGCTTTACAATTGTGAAAGGGCCAGCCCATTTTTTGGACCAGGAGATCTATACTACATCATGAAAACCTGTGTTATCTTGCATAACATGGTAATTGAGTACCAACGTGGTGAAGAAGATGTTGAAGCTGCTGAACTACTTCGTGAGAGGTCACTTCAAGTCTCACGAGAGCAAACATCCACATTAACTGACTTCCTCGCTCGTAACAAGAAGAATACGAGCGATTGAGACATATTACACGCTTCACAATGATCTTACTCTCTTCGCCCGGATTTGTTTGTCCACAAACATACTTTATCAAGTCCTAAAATGTTTGTCCATTTTCAAAAGTTAAAGGATAAAGTATGAAAATTTTACTTTTTTGCCCCCTTTCTAAAACTTAAAATAACAACTCAAAAACTAATTTTTTTTACATAATGTGTTTACATTTTTGAACTTTTTTTGCACCGTATTAAAGTTCTCAATTGTCACACCCCAAAACGGGAAATGACCGGTCATGAACCACAAATCCAATTTATGGAACACGTAGCCTAAAATAATAATAAATAAATAAATAAATAATGAATACTAAGAGACCATTCTTCATTTTTTAACAAAATGAAACCAAATGTCTCAACAAAGCACGGGGCACACCATCCCATGAACCAAATGATAAAAACGATCACCAATAATAAAATGAATCCAATCTTTACCAAAAAGGTTTAACCATGTGCGGAAGCTAAATAAATTAAATAATAAAGTGACGATGCATGCAATATCCTACGGAGGTCGACACAGTAACTCCCCAAGACGCCGCCAGAGTCCTCACCTATCGACTTGATTGTCCTGAAAATGGTGTTGGATTAAATTCGTCAGCTGACAAGCTCAGTGAATGACAAGCATGTATATTAAATAAAGTTTTAAAGCATGGATTAAATTAAATTACCATATTAAATTACCATATCATCATAATTTGGCACATACGACGTAAGACACAAAAAAATATATATATATATTAATGGTGAGCACAAAATGATATCCAATAACAATGGGGAATCATAACCAAATAGTACCATGGCCAACAGAACAATAATCTCAAAATTGGATCCAATATCGAACTTAGAGTCACCAGGCGTTGGCAGACTGTGGTACTCTTCCCTAAGTCGAACCGGCGAAAAGACAGCCGTTGAGCAAAAGGGTCACCTATATAAAGGAATAATTTCCCTGGACTTCCAATAATAAAAGTTCCCAACAATATCCATAAAGTTCTCACCAAAAAGAATACATTTTATCGCGTGCCAATTTAGAGAACCAAATATAAATATTTTCCAATTAACAATTCCAAATTTTTCAACAAATAATTTAAGGGACACGGGAGAGTTCAAAAGTACGTAACATACTTAATCACTCACCTGAATCCACGAGTAATGCAACTCCAACATGTCAAAAAGAGACTATCATGAAATATAAAATAGAACAAACGGAATAACTAATTAACTATTTTGAACATGAACTGTATAGGTAAAAAAAAACTATATGCTATTAACCCCAAAAATCTAGCCTAATGTCAATTAGGACAATCCATCAGAACCTTAAATATTCTATGTGCAACCTTCAATTTCCATTTGTTTCCCAAGAGACACAAGTTGTCCTCAACGTGGACTTTAACAAACACCACAAATGGGCATAAGGCCACCTGTTAATCTTATAAATCACCAACTGAGACTTTCCACCACCAACCTTATTCCCTAAAATTTCTAATATCCTAATAGAAACTACAAGTTAAACATAATGGGTACCAACACTTCACACACCCAAATCCATATATTGCATTGCCATCACTGTTCACGTGGCACACAAAAACACCACCACTGCCACGCATAACCTCTCTCTCTCTCTCTCTCTCTCACACACACACACACACACACACACACATCAACGTGCACCACAACAATGATTTCCCAAAGCAAACTAAATACACTAAAATAATGTAAATCCCAAGACCTCTTTCTCCCTGACCAACGGTGTATTGTAAAGTACTTAAAACAATCAAGAATATGAACACTTACCAGCAAAAAAAGAATCAAGAAGAGGCGTGCATACCTTGAAAATCTCGTCTGGCTATGGCTCTCTCTCGCTTGAGGCCGCTAAATTTTAAATGTGAACCCTACTGAACTTGTAAGTGTCTATCAAGTATAACTCTTTTAAAACCTCCCACTAATCACATACATCCTAACTTATAGGCAACTGACTAATTAGAATTAACGGAACACCTAATAAAATAGATTTATTTATCTGCTTCAAATCTATAATTATTAAACATCACCCGTAGCACGCACAAAATCACCAATTAAGACCCGACCGTAGCACCCAAATATAAATGACACTTAAATAAATAAATATATATATATAAATGCTAGGGCGTAACATCCTTCCCCCCTTAAAATAAATTTCGTCCTTGAAATTGCATACTAACCTCATTCATACAAATGCGGGTACTTCTCACACATCTCCTCATCAAGCTCCCATGTGGCTTCTTCAATCGCGTGATTGCGCCATAGTATTTTGACCAATGGAATCTTTTGTTGCGACGTACCTTATCCTTCGTATCGAGAATCTCAACTGGTTGCTCATCATAGCTTAAATCATCACGGACATGAAGTGGCTCATAATCGATCACGTGAGATGGGCTATGCATATAATTCCTCAACATGGATACATGAAAAACATTATGAACCCGAGCCAAACGATAAGCCACCTCACCAATCCTTTCCAAAACCTCAAAAGGCCCAATATAGCGAGGACTCAACTTTCCCTTTTTGCCAAAACGAATAACACCTTTCCAAGGGGACACCTTAAGAAACACCATATCTCCTATTGCAAACTCCAAATCCCTCCTACTATTATCTGCATAGCTTTTCTGTCTATTCTGAGCCATTACAAGTCTCTCCCGAATAGTAGCAATCTTTTGGGTCGCATCCTCCACCAACTCAGGTCCCAAAAGTTGCCTCTCTCCAACTTCATACCAACATATGGGTGATCTATACTTTCGGCCATACAAAACCTCATATGGAGCAACTCCTAAACTCGAATGATAACTGTTATTATATGCAAATTCCATTAACGGCAATTGATTATCCCAATTTCCTTTCCACTCTAGGCTACACGCTCTCGACAAATCCTCCAAAGTCGGTATAGTCCTCTAAGTCTGACCATCGGTCTGCAGGTGGTAAGCAGATCTGAAAAGTAAGCGAGTACCCATTGCTGACTGTAATGCACCCCAAAACTTAGACACAAAACGAGGATCACAGTCTGACACAATCGATACAGGTGCTCCATGGAGTCTAACGATTTCCTTGACATATATCTGTGACAAACGGTCCATTGTATATGTCATCTTAATAGCAACAAAATGCGCTGTCGTAATGAGTCGATCAACTATAACCCAAACTGCATCGTGCCCACTGCTAGTCCAAGGCAAACCAGATACAAAATCCATAGAGATATGATCCCACTTCCACTCAAGTAATGGTAATGGCTGAAGTTTTCCTGCCGGCTTTTGATGCTCCACCTTAACCTGCTGACATGTAAGACACTGTTCCACAAACCTCGCAATACCCTTTTTCATACCATTCCACCAAAAATTCTCGCGCAGATCCTTATACATTTTAGTGCTACCTGGATGAATACTATAACCAGAACTATGAGCCTCAGCCAAAATCTCTGTCACCACCACCTGGCACACAAACACGATCCCCAAACCTAAGTACTCCATCTTTACCCACAATGAACCCTCTACTCTCGCCCTTCGATATGCCCTCAAAAATCCTTTTACACACACGGTCATCTTGTTGAGCTAGTCGAATTCTATCTAGCAAATTTGTTCTCACTATTAACTGACTACATATAGCCCCATCTCCATGTCGTACTACCTCCACCCCCAACCGCCTAAGGTCCTCTATTAGATATGGTTGAACAGTCAGAGGTGCCAAACTAGCCCCATATGACTTCCTACTCAATGCATTTGCCACTACATTCACATTTGCCGGATAATACAATATACTAATGTCATAGTCCTCCAACAACTCAAGCCATCACCATTGCCTCAAATTAAGTTCTTTCTGGGTAAAAATATATTTTAGGCTCTTATGATCAATATAAATGTCACAGCTCTCACCATATAAGTAATGTCTCCAAATCTTTAGTGCAAACACAACTGCCGCCAACTCCAAATCATGTGTAGGGTAATTCCTTTAATGTACCTTCAACTGGCGAGAAGCATAAGCTATCACTCTATCGTGCTGCATAAGCACACAACCCAAACCTTGGTGAGATGCATCACTATAAATAACAAAGTTACCACCCTCAGTTGGCAACGCAAGTACCGGTGCCGTAGTCAATCTCTACTTAAGCTCCTGAAAACTATGGTCACAACTATCCTTCCACTCATACTTCACTCCTTTTCGAGTAAGATTGGTAAGTGGCAGGGCAATGCAAGAAACCCCTTCCACAAACCGCCTATAATACCCAGCAAGACCCAAGAAACTACACACCTCTGTCACTGATTTCGGACGTGGCCAATCAACAATAGCCTCCACCTTCTTACCATCAACAGATACCCCCTCCTTTCCCATCACATGCCTAAGGAAAGACACACTATCCAACCAAAACTCACATTTCTTAAACTTCGCAAACAACCTCTGCTCTCTAAGAATCTGAAAGACTATCCTCAAGTGCTCCTTGTGTTCCTCTCTACTCTTGGAATATATTAAAATATCATCAATAAACACTACAACAAAATGATCAAGTTGGGGTTTGAATACCCTATTCATCATATCCATAAATGCTGCAGGGGCATTAGTCAGACCAAAAGGCATCACTAAAAACTCATAATGTCCATAACGTGTTCTAAAAGCTGTTTTTAGAATGTCCACCTCCTTAACCTTTAACTGATGGTAACCAGACCTCAAATCAATCTTTGAAAACACCTGAGCCCCTTGCAACTGATTAAACAAATCATCTATACGTGGTAATGGATATCTATTCTTAACTGTAACCTTATTAAACTCCCTGTAGTCAATACACAATCGCATAGAACCATCCTTCTTTTTCACAAACAAGACAGGAGCTCCCCACGGTGACACACTCGGCCTAATAAATCCCTTGTCAAGAAGTTCTTGCAACTGCACTTGTAACTCCCTCAACTCAGCTGGTGCCATTCTATAAGGAGCCTTAGAAATAGGTGTTGTACCAAGAACAAGATTTATTGTGAACTCAACGTCACGATCTGGAGGAAGACCAGGTAGGTCCTCTGGAAAGACGTCAGGAAATTCCTTTGCTATAGGCAACTCCTTCAATTTTTGTACGGATTGTTCCTCCCTCACCATATAAGCTAAGTAACCACAACACCCCTTCCTCAATAATCGACTTGCCTGTAGAGATGAAAGAAAGCTAATCGATGACACTTTTCGATCCCCTTGAAAACTAAACTCTAACTCACCTGGCATAGCAAAAACCACCCTTTTCTAACTGCAATCTATTGTGGCATGGTATTTCGACAACCAATCCATCCCTACGATAACATCAAAGTCACGCATCTCTAATGAAATAAGGTCTACTTGTAAAATTCTGCCACCTATCTCTACACCACAAGACTTAGACACCTTTTCCAATGTAACTGTTTTCCCTACCGGAGTAGCCACCATAACACATACGTCTAATGCCTCAACAACAATAGGTAATTGGTGCTGATATCTAGGAGCAGCAAAAGAATGTGTAGAACTAGAATCAAACAAAACTCGAGCAGGTAAATTTGAAATAGAGAGAGTACCTTGCACCACAGATGGCGCATCCTTAGCCTGCTGCTGTGTCAAAGCATACACACGCCCCTCAGTCACATTCTTCAGCCCCTGACCCCCATTTCGAGCATGCTGCTTATAATTCCCCTGATTATTTGACTGTCGCTGATTATGCCCACCTCCACGAGCTGGCTGTTTCTAACCCTGAGGTGCCTGATACCTTCCACCACCCTGAGATCTACACTGAGTAGATATATGACCAGGTTGCCCACAATTATAACAAACTCGAAGAGAACCATCACAATGGTATTGTGCTGAATGAGGCTGACCACACTTATAACATGGCCTCAATGCCTGCCTCCCACTTCCATTAGTTTGAGTCGATGTCTGCACTCTCTTTGCAGGATACCCACTACTTCGGATTGAGGTCAAAGTATGGGTTTTTTTTTCTTTTTTGAAAATTTCCCCTTCTTTTGTAACTCGTCCAAATCCAAAGTAATTTTGCAATTGACCCCTCTTTTCTGAAACTCTAGCATCTATACTACAACTGCAGATCATGTGAGAAAACATAGGACAAGAGATACGGTGAGATCAACTTGTGCTAAAATGTATTATTTGACAGAAATTAATGTAAGGTCAACTCATTTTAGGTATTGTATATATGCCACTTTGAGGTTAGTTTAGTTATGGAAGTTGTATCTCTTAACTTTTTGCCTTGCTATATATTAGGAAAACCATACAAATAGTTCTTGGGATTGAGACTCACTAAGAAGCCAGCTGATCAATTGAGTATCTTCCAGTACACTTAAAGCATGTTCCAAGTGAAAGTGCAAGCTTGATGCTGTATTCTGGTCAATGGAATCTTGAAATCCCACATGTTTGTCCATTGTGAATGGCACTTCATCATCATCCCGTGCGTATAGTTAAAAGTCAAATTGTCCCATGGTTCACTAAACTGATTGTCCGAAAATTAAAATCAATCCATTAACACTAGAGAATAATCAACTATATGGGCTGAGAATTTGAAAATATAACAAAAACTAGGCTACTTAAAATCTTACTAAAGCAAAAAAAAATAAAAGAAAAAAGATAATTATTTGTAATTTTAAAGAATTCTTTCTTGAGATTGGGAATGTTGTAATGCATAGGTGCACTACTGGGGTGTAATTAGATAGAATGGCGTCGATTTTCTCTCATTTAAAGTTATTTAGAGTCAAATTAGGTTTAAGTTTTTACCGTCCAAGACTCTAAATGAATAGGTGAATAGGTGTTTAGATAAGTATCTTTAAATAATTTCGAATGAATGCAAAAATACATTGTTTTAACGCATTATGCATCTCCACAACATCTCCAATCCGTCTTTCTGAGTAAGTTTACTTCTTTTTCATTGTGGGGTTATTTCTTGATTATTCTATATTGAGTTTGATTAATTATTGCGGACTCTCATATTATTAATATATTGTATCATAATAATTCTCACAATACATTTACACGTAATATTTGTATTGGAGACGATGATGTATAAACTAAATGACGTCTAAGGTTGTGTGGGCTACCACTGTCCACCAGGTTAATTCTGTTACTACCCGTTAAATCCAGGCCCGGCCCGAGGGCAAGGCTCTCGGGGCCTCGGATTTTGGGCCGTAAAAGAGGCACCCATCAGAAAAAGTTATAAATATTAGTTTTTCCACAACATGTATAGGTATGCTCTACTTGATCCAATGGTAAGGTGAATCTATTCATCCCTTACTATCAAAGTTCAAATCTTCTCATGACACTTTATTTTTAAGTGCTTTAAGTGTTTATTTGTCAAAATATATTCCATTATAAGAATTTGGAACTATCATTTTTGAACATGTGTCAAAGACAAACAAATGATGCTTGATCCAAAGCATGTTTATATTGTTCAATATGGACTAAAATAAATATATAGAATAATTATTTCATTGTTGTTGTTTAATTGTAAAAAAATATATAGGGCACCACTTGACGCATGTGCCTAGAGCAACCCAAATACCTTGAGCGTGGCCTTTTCAAATCATCAATCCGTAACGACGTGGGTCCCACAAATAGTCGGACCCATGTCCTTACTGGCCCACACACAACCAAATTCTTACCCAACCAAAAATGTTTCTTACCAAACAAACATAAACTATGGAAAACGAATATTAACCTGGATACTCTAGTCAAATGGAAAGAGGTATTATTGCGAGATCATACTGCTTACCTTCAATTTTCAACCCGTTTACATTTGCTGTAAAAGCCACACCCCCTCGGCCCTCACTCTTTCCCAAATGACTTTAATATATCATTCGATTTCCCCTCTACCCAATCTGTGTAGGTTTGCAAGTGGAGTGGAGTGCAGTTGGTGCCTCCCTTATACTCCCATGCATGTGGGCAGGGTTCGATTCTCGTAAGCACCCATCCCCCTCCCCAAATCCCCTAAGATAGAGTAGATTAGGATTAACGAATGACCAAAAAAAAAAAAAAAAATCTGTGTAGGTTTTGAATTTCAAACCATAATTCTATAGGTACCAATGGGGACCGTACATATCGGCATGTGGGGCTCATTCTGTTCTCCCACATATACAAATAATCCAAGTCATTTATTAATTTTAAAACAAAATTTTCAAATGGATCCTAAATAAATTAGCTGAAAACTGGAACAATCTTACAGTTATTCAATTGAACACAATTTTCAAGGCCGCTCAAAAAAATGTTTGAAAATTAATAAACGAGTCGGATCGTTTTTATGGAACCTCAAAATATGCCCCAGGATCGGTGCATTCCTCATCATTAATAAATGGGCTGAATTTTTTTCTAAAGCCGCTCCAAAATTTTATTTTGAATTAATTACTGGCCTGGTTTTGAGTGGTTCATTTGCATAATAAACCGAAATGGGCCCTACATGCCAATCTGTACAGTGAACTTACTCACTACGGGCTCTCCGAATCCATCTGTGCACCATCGTCATCAGTACCCATACTTTCAGTTCTTTTTCAAACCAAAGTTTCCTTCTATGCAACTTGTATTAATTTTGTTTGATCAAGATGCGTGAATTTCGTTTCCCATTGCTTTGGTGTCCCCCAAGGCATCGATAATACACAGCCTTTAATAGCAAGCAATAGCCAGTTGTGCTTGAGAAAAAAACTTACAACTGCCCCTGTAAAGTGTGCCAAAACCCCCCAAAAGAAACTTCTTTTTTGTTCGTTTGCTTCTGTCGCCATTTGCCTTAAACTTAGCTTTTTGACTTTTTCTGGGGTTCCTATTTGACACAATAATTTATGTCATGACTCGTCCGTCTCAACCATAAGTGTCCAAAAGAATAGTACTCCCTCCGTCCCATTTTGTTTGTCAATTTTCAAAGATCGTGTCATCGGTCAAATGCTTATAACTTTTAATTTGTAATGTTTTTCATGATTTTGAAAACATCGTATAATAAAACTCATCGAAAACTATCAAACGAGATCCATGTTGAATATTTTTTAAAATTAATATTAAAATATATAAGCAATTGAAATCGGACACAGTCTACTAAAAATGACAAACAAAATGGGACGGAGGGAGTATTAAAAATGGGTCAAGACGACAATTTTTTTTTGTTAGCTTATTTTCATCTTTATTCAAAAAGATTGAGTGTTTCAATCAAATTTTTTACTTTCTCAATTTCTCTCGTCAAGACGAACTGATAATATACAAAATTAACTAAAAGAAAAATAATTAAACAAAAAAAGAAAAGAAAAAGTCAAGTGACTTATTAGGCCAAAACTTGCCTTATCTTCAAATTTTTGATAAAGTTGTTTTCGGTGCTAGGTTTGACAGTAGTGATTTTGCCAAAACTTGCCACCTCCTGAATAACAACTTCTGATCCTCGAACAGGAAAAAAATACTGTATGATTCTGTCAAAATATCTATCCCCGTCCGATCAGATTGTCCATTGTCTATTTTCCCTCCCTGTCCAATCCGATCGACTATCCGCACTATTTTTTGTTTTGAATCCATTCGACTCTCCTTTTTCCGATTTTCCCCTCCCCGTCCAATTGGATTCCGCTTTGTCATTTTTTCCTCCTTAATCGGATTGGTCCCCCCCCCCCCCCCCCCCCCCTTCTGTTTCCCCCTTCCCCGTCCAATCCAATTGACTCCCATTTGGGGTTGCGCGCTGACTTGCGGTAACACTTGGGTTGCCTATGGCCGGCAGATATTTTCTATTTTTTTCTTTGGCTCGGTCATCGTCAGTGCAGTACTTGTTGTCAAAAGCTTTTTTAGGTGCATGCTGTGGTGTGTACCTAGAGGTGTCAAACGAGCCGTGCTGTACAGGCATGACCCATTTAATTTCTTGCCAATCGTGTTTCGTGCCGTTCTGACTCGTTTATTTAATTGTGACGTGTCGTGCTATGCCATTTTGTAATCGTGTCGTGCCCATGCCTGCACATCTCCGAGTTTCGTCAATTTTTTTTTGTATAATCTAGCCAATTTTTGTCGAATTTTTTTTTGGGTATCTAATAACTATAGTGTGTGAGGTGCTTCACCGGAACGACCTCTTGGAGCTTTCTGGTTCGGTACGGAGAGAGGAGAGCTGACTAAACTTCACTGATATCCTAGGTGCACGTCTGAGGAGAGAGCCTGCACACTTGAGCAACCACGTTAGTGCCAAACCCAGATGGTAGTTGTCCGGGAAGGCACTCTGATGGCTAAGTAAGCAACCGAGGGAGAAGTATATTGAAAACTTAGAGAGAGAAAGTGAGTTAAGAGGGTATTGAATGCGGAGAGAGGGATCCTGAGTGAGGTAGGTGAGGACCTTATTTATAGGCGACAAGGGGCATGTCTATCACGTCCATCGTGAACCTCACGCGTACCGTCCGTAGCGAGAGCGACGCCCGACATGGTCAGAATGCATGTTGCTGAAGCAGCGCTTCGGCTAGCGTCATCTCTGAGGAGTCAACTGGCTTGGGAATACTCCCTGGTCAATCACGTGGTCCTGCAGGCGTTGCATGCAAGGTAGTTGTCCGCCACCATTAATAGACAGCATGCAAGATGGTTGACTGCACCCATTACTGATCTGCCCAGGCCGCCAGGCACGCCTCTACCGAGCCCCTGACAGCTGTCGAGCTCTTCGATACCAAGGTCAATCGACTCAGCTCGTATGGCGCTCGGGGGATAAGATCTCCCGAGCCACCAAGATCATGTTACGGACTTGCTCCGTCTGAGCGATAATCCCCGAGGGAGTCATCAGAGTCCCATCTGAGGCCACCAATATTGAGGCAATTTGCTCGGTGGTTTGAGCTCAACTTCCATCTGATATTCACGCAGATCCGTACCGAGACGTCGTATTCCGAGGACAAATTCTGTTCGGTGGGAATAAGTGGGTCCGACTTACTTTCACTTTTGCTACTTTCCCGAGGGTGACCCTTTTGGTTCTTCCTTCTCCTTGTGCGCAGTGTTGAACCTTTACCCCTCGTGTATCCGGCCGCTACATATAGCTATATTGACTTATTAAATAGTATATAACATATAATTCAATTTTTTTTTGTATAATCTAGCCGAATTACGGCATATTGAGATTCACAAAATATTTGTATTGATTTATTAAAAAGTGTATAAGATATAATTAGAAAATTCATCATTAAAAAATAATTTTTTTTGTACATTAAAAATTACTATTTGTTGTGTCGTGCCATGGGCCGTGCCCCGTCCCATGCTGCGTCTAGCCCACTTCCATGCTGTGCCCGTCTAGACCGTGCCGTGCCCGAACAAATTCCGTGTCGTGCTCATCTAAAACCGTGCTCGTGCAATGTCGTGTCGTGCCCGTGCCAGTGCCAGCCCGGCCCAATTGACACCTCTATGTGTACCTTTCTTTATGTCTACAGAGTGTTGTGGGACTGCTTGGTTCATGTTCGGGATCTAGCTTAACCTATGAGGAATTGCTTGGTGTTGAGTTGTTATAGTTTGTTTGGGAGCTTGCTGGAATCATGAGGTGGTGGTTTTGGGAAGAGAGTGAATAAATTACATGATTTTAGATAGTTTTTGTGATGGCTGAATAAGCTAGGGAAACAAAAGGGCCCCTGACAGGTGATTAGGGCACAATTCCTCAATAATTTCAATTCAATAAACACGGTTGCGTTTCTTTCCAGCAGCTTCTCCACCGATTTTTAGAATACTGTAACTGGCCTCGGCCATCTAGTTGCATGATGTTTATCCGTACACGAAGTTCTCTACATGTTTATCCGTATAAGCAGTTAGGCAATTATATCCCACTAAATAAATTCATCCATTTTTTTGAATAAACAAATAAGCAAGTCAATCAACCACGTTGAGGCGAATCGTTCATAGATTTAACACTAAATGTAAAAAAAAATTCCAAACTGCAGCACATGGTGTGGGGGAAAAAAAACCGCAACACATGCTCTGTTTTGTTGTATGAGAATAACTTCCATAAAATCACCAAAATTGACTTTCAGATTAAAAAAAAAAAAAAACAAATCAACATATGAACCGTGCTTGTGTGTCTAGTAACCGTTGCAATAAAACCGGACTCTGATACGGTCCAACAGTACTTCAGAACTGTAAAATTATTTTTTTCGGGTCACAACCTCGATGGTAAGAAATCTTTCTGACCGGTCCAAAACCCGACCTGCAGATAAGAAATCTTTCTGACCGATCCAAAACCCGAACTGCAGAGAAGCCATTTATGCAAAAAAACAAATCAACATATGAACACAAAAACAAATCTAGAGGGAAAAAACTTATAGATACAACGGTTATTTGTAACACTCTTTTCACATGACGTTAATTCTACGTATGTATGAGTTTCACTATTTCACCGCATATGAGAGAACCGTTACAAATAACCATGTATCGATAATTTTCCCCATTTAGAAGAACTGATGAACTCATTCTCTTTTCTTCCACATAACTTCCAAATCAACCCAGATAAAAAAAAAAATTACAAAGTAATTCACAGCATGAAAACAAAATTAAATTATATAAAAAAATAAAAAAAGCAATCCCTACCAAAAGATAGATGTAAAAGTAGTGTTGGAGCCATTAATGGGGCTGTAGAGTCGAATAAACCTCTTCTTCCTGGTACCATAGAAGAGCCCATTTTTTAATCTGAGCCAGACAATTTTCCGGATCTTTATGGCGGATCGGAGCCTGACCCAGACAACCCTTTTGACCCGGAACAACGACCCTTTAATCCTCTCTGAAAAGCTCTTCTTCCTGCAGAATTGGTAACTCCTGAGAAACAGTTGTCTCTTTTCAATGTCTGTGTGTGGGTGGTACGGGTAACCCGTTTCTGGCCTGAATATTGGCCCCATACCCGTTTGATTCCCAGCCATATGCTTTTGCCTGTATGGCTGTATGTACACACACAGAGAGAGAGAGAGAGAGAGAGGAGAGAGAAGAGAGAGAGAGGGATTGTTGTGTGTGAGAACTGAAGAAAGGGAGGGGGTGTAATAAAGGGTTGTTTGGTGGCGTTTTAAATTCTCTCGACGGTCAAAACCGTGACTTCGTTATTTTCATGTATTTTGAATTTTTTTTTAGAATAATGGTAGGATACAGACCCAAGTGCACGCATTCGGAGACATCTGTCCCCGGAATCATCGGATGCATATAATTCAAAATGTCTCCGAATTCGTGCACTTATGTTTGTATTAGTAGCATTTTTTATTTTCTTAAGATTTAGTTAAAATATATTACTCAACACAATTTGATTCGTTATGAGGCAAATAAATAAAATTTAAGTCAATCGTCCAATTCAAAAAAGTAGAAACAAATATAATTTTTATGCCTACAAAATTTTTTTGGATTGCAGTCGCAATTTTATTTTCTTGAGTTCCTTAAGACGAATCAATTGCCATAAGAAGAAAAATTGGGATCTAAGAAGAAAAATTTCCACTCCCTCGTTTGTTCTGAGATAGGGGAGAAAATGGCAAAATGGCACAATAAACACAGTAAAATTTCGAACGCTGCTACGTGCACAGACGTGCGTGCACCGACGGCGTCGGGGACGCCGTTGTGGGTCCCAAACGGTCGAGCTCATACAGCCGTCCGATTGCCTCGATTCCCGCGTAGGCCCACTCGGAATTTGATTTTGAGAAGATTGAACGGCTCGGATCGACCGTTTGGGACCCACAACGGCGTCCCCGACGCCGTCGGTGCACCACGGTCGGTTCCTATATCTTTACCGTAAAATTTCTCCTCAAAATTTTCACATTTTTCTTCTTAATTATATTTTTTCTTTTCTCTCTTTCCACAAGTTTCAAACAGAGCATTAGCCTATCATATAGTATTTATTTTCTTATTTGGAGGAGAAATGGTTACCATGGCGGTTTTCTACAATATAAGCAATTTTGTATAGGTGGGCTGCTATAATTCATAAAGAAAAATTAGGTTTTTTAAGTTGGAAAAGTCTAGTCACACATCCATTTTTACAGTTAAACTTACAATTGATTTGTCACATGACCATATAAGCTCAATTATTTGATGATCTAAAACGTTCACCTTATCGAGCACGTGGAAAATAATAGAGATATAAAAATTTAGGTTTGGTTGGATACCGATAAATGCATGATAAAAAAAACTGACTCTACTGTTAATGGGATGCTATAATAGGGACATGGGTTAATGGGATTTAGAAGATAGGTTCGTCAGTTTTCCCACTTTTTTTAAGGCTTAGAATTTGTGTAGGTGGGATGCTATAATGGGGACATGGGTTTTATTTTTATTTTTCTTGCTCTTGTTTTTTTTATTTTTTATCTGGTACTCTTGTTTTCTTGTTGATTCTTGATTTTTAAACTCTCTTTCTTGAACAAATTTTAGCGCTACGATTCTACTATCTTATAGAAATTAAAAAGACTACGGAACACGATTTTTGGGCGCAACTCCAGGCACAAAATATGTGGGACCGTTAAATGTATATGGTCATGCATGCATCGAACGACTCTGAACGCATTTATATCTAGAGTCGTGTTTTTAAAATTGTGTTTCTATTATTGCTCTTATACGATATGGTTTCAAGTGTTTCACCGGTAACAAACAATAAAAAATATTGGGATACACGAAAGATAAATAAACAGTTCAAATCCTCTTTCCTGTGAATCTGAACCATTCGTTTCTCTTTTCTGGACGTTTTCGGAGAAACTCTTCCTATACCCTATCATCCCTAAAAAACAATCGTAAATCAAATTGGGTTGGATATTCTTGCCTCCCACAAAACAACCCTATTTCAGTGAATATCGCAATCTACATCGCAATTTCAATTTTGAATTAATTAGACATTCTGTAACGTGATATTAGGATCATACTGAATATTGAATTCCTATCTCCATTATTGTGACATGGAGATAATGATACAACGTAAGATTAGAGTTATAAAATATTTATTACAGTTATAATAAACATTTGCTGTACATGTGGGTAGTCGATTTCTTTTGGAATTCTCCTATATTATTATTTTTTCTTATTTGCATTGCTGTATAAGGAGAGAATATAGGAAACAATTGATGTCGTGGAGATATGATCTCGCAAGAGGAGTAGTACGTAGCCCTAAAATCTAATGTTTACTCGGGTACAAATCTCACTAATTACAATTAATAATACTGGTTTTCACCGAGAAAAAAAAGAGAGTAAAGTTCAATTTACAACTTTTTGTTAGTTAGATTTTTTTTTTTTTTTAGGAAGTTACAATTTTTTGTTGGGAATTAATATTGGCACCCTCATTTTCTCTATTGCCACTCCCATTTTTGTCTCTATTACGTAATTATATTGTTGAAAAACAAGAATGTTTTGGTAACTCTACCTAATAAAGACAAAAAGAGGGAGTGCAAATAAAAAAAAGGAGTGTCAATATCCCTTTTTTTTTTTTTTGTTTCTTTTTGATAGTTAGCTACTCTATACCACAACTTGATCTATCACCATTATGCTGAATAATTTTCATTCTCTTTCTTTATTTTTGTGACATGGAAATAGTGCATGAGGCCATTCTGCCTTAATATATAATTGAACCTTTTTTTTTTATCTTTATTCAAAAAAAATTCACATTTGTTAGTTTTGTGTTAATTTTTTTTTTGTGTAGATTATTGGTTCGTGTGGATGAGAGAAATCTAAAAAGAAAAAAATTGTGAACCAAATTAGAATTTTTTTTTGAATAAAAAAAATTGTACAAAAAGTCTAACTGTTGTTGTATTACTTTTGTCTTTAGTGAATTTTTTAAAAGTTTTAAATTTTTTTTATTTTTTAGATCCCTCTCTTCGACACTAGCCAATAATTTATAAAAAAAAATGTCGTAAAAGTAACACCGGCAGAAAAAATTGAATAAAGATAAAATAAATTTTGGAAGATTATTAAGCCAAAACATGCGTCATATCGCAATTTCGATCGTTTACAAATTAGTGATACTACAATGTTATTGAACTGTTTTTACTCCATGTGGATAGTCGAACCACCTCCCACGTCAGTTACTTTTGACTTTCTCCTATTTTATTTTAATTTTTCTTGTATGCTTTGCTGTATAATGAAAGAGAATATTTTAAACCGATACGACATTATTCACCTTCTAATGCATATCTTTTTTTAGGGACTAGGAGATGAAATCGGAGATGTGTTCTCGTGGGGGTTCGAGAATCTTGTAGTGCGGCATCCGAACCGTTGATCTCATCAATGGACGACAAATATTTCATCTCAGCAATGGATGGCTCGGATAGTGCAATTGTCGAGATGAAATCCGAGTCATTGATTGCTGATTCAACGGTTTGGATGTGAGGCTGTCACACTACAACCCCTGTAGTGCGATACCGTACTACAGGATCCCCAATTCCGTTCTCGTGGTCCAAGAAATCTGGTGTTTGATGTCGTAGCATAACGTCATAACATATTCGGAAGGAGCTTATATTTCGGTGCCGTCCGAAGCTATAAATATCATGGTGGATTTCGTACCTCCTCTGTCAAGATAGCACTGGAGCGGCAATTGATGAATCGGCAGTGTACGTAGGTGTGTGGGTTCGTAGAAAACGATGGCATTAGGGCTTGGAGAGAAATTATTCGAGTTCAAATAGAATTATCCCGTGATTTGCATGAGGACAAAACTAAAAATTCATATCGTAATTCCATCGACCAAAAATATCGAATTTCTTTTATCTACCATTCATATGCTGAGCAATATTTCAAGAATCCCGTACATATTCATGAATTCTATATACGAAAAAAATGGAATGCTCAATTGTTTTTTTTTTAGTGATGTCTTATTTCGGAAAATAAAAATTGACAGGGGCCGGGGCCACCCGGCTCCTATATAGCTCTGCCATTGCCTGGGGCAATTATAAAAACAATTTGGTGTTCATAACATGTCTCAATAATCTATTTTGATGGTAAATTTCACATAAATGTACCGCTGAAATGAGGGTTGGGAAATTTCACGACGAATAATGCATTAATATCTTTCGATTACTGGTAAGGGCATATTCGGGAAACAAATAATTTTTATATCTTGAACTGTACATTTTTAATTAAATAGGAGTATAGATTTTGGGATTATGATGACAATCTGTAAAAGTGTGATTAATATGCAGAATTTTTTGAATTCTGCATTTTCTAATTCATTTTACATAATATATTTGGACGAAGTGCATTCTAGAAACTAGACCCAAGGGTTAGTCCTAGTTGTTGCTTGGGAGATTGGCTCTCTACACAATTGATTAGACTTCGATTGTTAGGTTTAAGAAAAGTGTAATGTATTTTTTTTCTTGACCAAAAAAAGGTGTAATTTCTTGTGAATCCTTAGTCCCGGCATGAATGCATTTTCTTTGACCAGACCGATAAGGAGATTAATTGAGGTGTGCGTAAATTGACCCGGATACCCTGACCTTCGTACCAAAACAGAATAAATTATACACGCATGTTGTCCTAGTCTTGCAATTGGGGAACCTTGGGTTTTGGATATCATTGATGGTGTTTGGATTTCACTAAGGATACAAAAATTGGTAGCCCTAAATGGGTGAGATAGGAACTTTTGGCATACTCACAGGTAGGCCGCAGGATTCGATCGATGTCTTAACTCCCAAGACCATTGTTGGGAATAATGCCATTATTCATCCCAAAGCTTGTCTCTTAGTCTTATGATCATAAATCTTGTTTTCTAGTGCAAGCAAAAAACACAATTTTTTTTTGTGAAATCCATAAGGAATCATGCGGTCCCCCCGCATAATGAATCATGATCATGCACTTATCCACACATACAAGTAGGGGGTCTGCACAGTGCACACCCTAATGTCATAGAGTGTACGATTTCCTGTATTCATGTGAGTGTTTTGCGAGACTACTCAAAACCCAAAAAAATCCTTCAAAGATGATTTTTGAATTCTGCATTTGCTCGTTCATTTTACGTAATAGAATTGGATGAAGTAAATTCTAGAATGGCTCTCAAACGCCCAAAATACAAAAAACAAAATATTACTGATGCAAACTATGCTACTTGTGCTGGTGGCTAACTCATGCGGTAGAGCTCTTAGATGCCCCACACTGCATCCTACGATCAAGTCGCATTCCCTCCCTCCCCCATGTAATAGATTAGGAATGACGAATGACAAAAAAAAAAAAAAAAAACTATGCTACTTGTGCGGCAAAACACTCCCTAAGGTTGCCCAATTGTGCCATTTTCCTCTAAACCCCATAGCGGAGCAAGTCATGAATGGACTGGGTATATGCTTTTCTTTTTTGGTCATTTATATTAGCCATGATAAAAGAAAATAAAGTAAGATTGTGAATGTAGTGGGACAAATCCGCACGAGTTTACGGGTCGGGTCGATGAGAAGAGACCCAGAGTGGGTTGGGCCCTCATGGGCTTAGTATTGGACCAATGGTCCAATATCAGAATAAAAGATAGACCAGAAGGCCACATAGCGGTTTGGGTCGAGAGCTAGTGGGCTGAGTCGTTAGGAAGGAAGGCGGTCGGACCTTCTCTCCTATGGCACGAGCCGATGCGACGAGGTGGCATCACCCTCACGTGTCTAAGTGATTATGTAATTCACTGGGGGCCATGGGCCCAATGTAATAAATGATGATGTCATCGCACGTGTGTGAGCATGTTTAGCTTGGAGAGCAAGCATATGGGAAGCTAATAGACCCTAGAGGTATGGACACACTCTTCTAGATCTAAATTACTCTCTCTATTGGCTTTCTCTCTTTAGTGGCTGACTTTAGTGTCGGAGTGCCCGCCGGCAAGAGGCCGGTGGGGCTCTAACGGGTTGCTTCGTGTGTAGGTCGGGCTAGAGTAAGGCGGCCCATCCGAGGAGGATCCACCGGTGAAATCACCCCACCACAATTGGTGTGGCTGCTGGGATCTGATTTTTTGGTGTTTTCATGGTGGTTCTCGGTATAATTGAGAGGATCACATCCTCGGTTGATGAGAGAACATGGTTCTCGGTATGATCACTTCCACGATTTAATGATGAGAGAACATGGTTCTTGGTATGATTGAGAGGAAGTGATCCTCGGTTTAATGATGAGAGAACATGGTTCTCAGTATGATCACTTCCTCGGTTTAATGATGAGAGAACACGGTTCTCGGTATGATCGAGAGGAAGTGATCATCGGTTTAATGATGAGAGAACATGGTTCTCGGTATGATCACTTCCTCAGTTTAATGATGAGAGAACATGGTTCTCGGTATGAGAGAACATGGTTCTCGGTATGATCACTTCCTCAGTTTAATGATGAGAGAACATGGTTCTCGGTATGATCGAGAGGAAATGATCCTCGGTTTAATGTTGAGAGAACATGGTTCTCGGTATAATTGAGAGGAAGTGGTCCTCGGTCTAAGCATGAGCGGTAGACTCTCAGCTTGTTGAGAAGGAATGACCTTCGGTCTCTGTAAGAGGAAATGTTCGTCGGTTGAAGCACGAAATTTAGATTCTCGACTTTTTGAGAAAGCAGGGCTCTCGGTATAATCAATGGAGTGCGACTTTTGACTCTGTTGTGAGAGCGGGGCTTTCGGTTTTAATTTGAAGAAGCAACCAAACTGTGTCTTTCGATTTAAGAGAGAGGGAGTGGCCCTCAGACTTCATAAAAAATTGTGAAATTTTTTCTTCAAAACGACTACGTCCTAGACCAACCCAGAATGGGAGGAAGGGGACGGTTTTTCAAACCATTGATTTTGGCTTGGTCCAGACCGAGTCCTATGTGGACGGTTTTCTGCAGAAGTATGTATTGTTCATAAAATACTCTGGCTTGCACTAGACCGAGTCCCAGCCCAACCCAGTGGGGGGGGGGGGGGGGGGGGGGGGGGATGGTATGTGGCACTTAGAAGAACTTGAGATACTTGGGAAAAGAAGCATAAGCAAAAAGATGGAATGACCGGTTAGTATGTATGAGGTCGGCCATCACGAAACAATATCACAGATTTTGGACGCGGCATGTTCTTAAGTGCTAGGAGCCGGTCCACGAAAGGCAAAAAAGTTCTTGCAAAGATTACAAAGTTCATGAAAGAAAAAGAGATAAAGTGAATCAGACAGCTGGTTAAAAGCCAGAGGTTTCCTAAAAGCGTTACATGGAGTTGGCTGTATCAACAAAGCCGACAGTATTTTTTAGTAGACGATCAACATAACACCACTTGGTACGGATAAAAACAGAGAGGGCCGTTCCGATTTGATTAGAGTCCAGTCCAGTTTTATGGTGCATGATTAGGCATGGTAATACGATTAGTCAATTTTAACTCAACGTTTTAGTCTTGGCAGATGGTGCATATAACTAGGAAGGGGCCAACGGATGGGCAAGAGCCCACAGACAAGACTGGATCCTCGGTTAAGCTAGGGTTTGCGATCAAGACAGGGGCTTGGAATCTTCGGTAGAGTAAAGAACAAAGAGGACCGCTTCGGTTGGATTTGAGGACGGTCCAGTTTAATAAAAGATTTGAGGACCTTGACGGCCCGATTGATTTGAGGACCTTGACGGGCCGGTTGATTTGAGGACCTTGAAGGTCCGGTTTGATAAAAAGATTTGAGGACCTTGACGGTCCAGTTGATTTGAGGACCTTGAAGGTCCGGATTGATAAAAAGATTTGAGGACCTTGACGGTCCAGTTGATTTGCAGACCTTGAAGGTCCGGTTTGATAAAAGATTTGACGATCTTAAAGGTCCAATTTGATGAAAAGAATTTGAGGACATTGAAGGTCTGTTTTGATAAAAGGAATTGAGGACTTGACGGTCCAGTTTGACAAAAGGGTTTGAGGACCTGACAGTCCAGTTTTTCGAAAAGGATTTGGTCCTACAGTTAAAAGATCAACTCCTCGTGTCCACAAGGGACGAACGAGAAGTTGAGGGGCTATTGTAGTGGGACAAATCCGCACAAGGTTACGGGTCGGGTCGATGAGAAGAGACCCAGAGTGGGCTGAGCCCTCATGGGCTTAGTATTGGGCCAATGGTCCAATATCAGTATAAAAGATAGATCGGAAAGCCCACATAGCAGTTTGGGCTGAGAGCTATGTGGGTCAAGTCGTTAGGAAGGAAGGCGGTCAGACCTTATCTCCTATGGCACGGGCCGATGCGACGAGGTGGCGTCACCCTTACATGTCTAAGTGATTGCGTAATTCACTGGGGGCCATGGGCCCAATGTAATAAGGGATGATGTCATTGCACGTGTGTGAGCATGTTTAGCTTAGAGAGCAAGCATATGAGAGGCTATAAATACCAAGGGATAGACCCTAGAGGCATGGACACACTCTTCTAGATCTAAATTACTCTCTCTATTGACTTTCTCACTCTAGTGGCTGACTTGATCGTCGGAGTGCCCGCCGACAATAGGCCGGTGGGGCTCTAACGGTTTGTTGCTTGTGTAGGTCGGGCAAGGAGGAAGCCGGCTCACTCGAGGAGGATCCACCGGCGAAATCACCCCACCACAGTGAATAAATAATACATCTCCAAGGGTTAGTACAGTTGGTTGGTAGGTTTACTCCCCACTATTAACTAGGGTTTGATTTCTTGGAGTCGATCGGGTTGCAAAAAAGTGTAATTTCTTTTAAATTCCCAAGTTCAAGCGTGAATAATTTACCTTTGACCGGACCTAGAAAGAGATTAGTCGAGGTGCACGTAAATTAACTCGCACAACCCATAACGTCAAACCAAGAAAGATAAACAATACACTCATCATGGACTTGTCTTGCAATTGGGGAGCCTTGGTTTTTGGATATCATTAATGGGGTTTGGATTACACAAAGGATACAAAGATTAGTAGGCCTAAATGGGTGAGATAGGCACTTTTGGCATACACACAGGTAGCCAGGATTCGATGCCCTAACTCCCAAGACTATTGTTGGGAATAATGCTCGACTCCATTATTCACCCAAAGCTTGTCTCTTGTGACCATAAATCTTGTTTTCTAGTGCAAGCAAAAAAACAATTTTTTTTTTTTTTGTGTGCAATCAATGAGGGGTGATAAGGGGGGAAAATAATGGAAAATGTAGAGGTCGGTCCTACACTTGATTAAGGAAACATTTTATCCTCGATAATGCTACAATCGCACAAAAATTGTACACACAAGCTTGGCTACCACGACACACTCCCATATCTTATGTGGGTCCCACATCATGAAGTGTGTGTGGGATCCGCTAAACATGTGAGTGTGTGTCTTTGTGCATGTATGTTGTGTGTGGTTGTAGAATATTTGTTGTACACATATATAGGGTGCAAACGACCCGAACTTTGTTGTGCTAGAGGCTCGTTTACCAAACGAGTCAAAAGCTCGAGCTCCAACTCGGCTCGGCAATAAAAAAAGCCATGACCTTAACGAGCCGAGCCAAATTTATTTACTAAAAGAGCCTCTATAAATGAGTTAAACCTATACAAAAGAGTTGAGTTTTTTTCCAGCCAAACCTTTAGAGTATTAAGCTCGGCTCGGTTACTAAATGAGCCTAAAACTCGAGATCGATATCAAACTAAACGAGCCGAGCCTCTAGCTGCTTGCAAGTAGCTCGGTTCGTTTGCAGTGCATGCACTTTTACAAAGATTGACGTAGTAAGGGATCTGCACCTACTAATCGTGTAGTGTGTATGATTTCCTACATTCATCCGAGCGTTTCTATCCGACTTATTTATTGATCTACCAGCAAAGTCCAACGAATGGACTTGTAAAATGAGGGAAGTTGGCAGTAATGGTTTTTTCACCCTTTTTTGTTTTTTGGATTTCAAGTGCTCCAACAACGTGTAGGTCGAAATTGCAGCATGGACAAATTTGATTTTAGAAATTAGTGCCAAAATTGTTTTTTTTTTTTTTTGCCAAAACTCTAATGCATAAAAGACTTGTACCATTTTCAGTGTACAAAATTAAAATCCAATTTCAGCCATTAAATTGGCGGGACCTAACCAATTTGTATAGAGAGAAGGTGGTTGCTGGATATGGTGGTCGTCAATGGTGTTTGGGGCAAATTTTGGGTTTCGTTTTATTGTGATTTCTCGGCACCGTTTGGGCCAAAATTGAATTGCAAATTTTCTGGGTGTGGGCCCCATTTTTTAGCTATCTCCATTAGCTAGTCCCACCCGCCATCTAGATTGGTCAAAAGACCAAATTACGCCTCCAACCATTTTGTACTCTCAATCAAGGTTCTGAATCCCGTACCGGACAAGAAATCGGTTTTCTTACCGGTACCGTTTCGGATTTAGTGGTGCTACTTGTACTTGTGTATATATATATGAGACATTTCTAGTAAGGACTCCCTTATATAAGCTACGGTGCGGGATTTTTCGGTCGAAATCGAATTTCGACAATCTAAACCGCTAGATATGTTTAAAATGCATTTTTTATGTCCAACGCGAGAATTCGTAAAAAAAAAAAAATTACCCAGAATGGCTTGATCCGAGCAATTTTTGATAAAAATGTACATATATGTCAACATGAAACAGGCAATAAACACATCATCCACTTATCAAAACAGCCCAAAAGGGTTCAGTAGCACCTTACATACACAAACAATCTCATGAAGTTTTTTGAGAAATGAATCAGTCCACCCATAAATCCACGCTTACCCATTGCCACTTCTGCAATGGCTTTTTATCTTTTTCACATTCCTGATATTTGTATTTGTCTAAGTGCCTAGAGGACCAGATGCTTAGAGTTTCGATACCTTGACCATATGTGGAATTTAAGACCTTAACTTCCCCACAATATATTAAGTCGTTTGAAGTAATTCTCAGGTTAAATGCTATTCTCATTCCATATTTAAGCTATAAAAAATGTTTTGCTTGAGATTACTGCTATTACTAACAACTGAAAGCAAAAAAATAAACGGTGCAGAAGTACTATTTAACCATGAAAACTTAGAAATTCACAGTGGTGAGAAGATAACAATCATCAAAAGAAAACAAATATGCCAAAGGCCAGGAGATTTCGGTCTATTTTACTCAAAATAAGAAGAAAGAAGAAAAGTGAGAAAGGAAGATATAGTGTTAGTAGAGACATACCTAGATCATCCGGAGTTTGATGTAATTTACTGTAGTCTGATGATGGAAACTCCGGAGCCAAGAGATCTGTGTGAGTGTGTGTGTGTGTGTGTGTGTGTGTGTGAGAGAGAGAGAGAGAGAGAGGGAAAAACATAGAAATTCGATCTCAAAAGTAGGGGGGAAAGTGAGCATATCAAACCCTAAAATTACAACTTAGAAATAAAAATGAAATCCAATACCATTCATAGACACAAATGCATATCTGACGTTCTTTGGTTTACATGGATAGATAGAAAGATGTATGTGTGTGTGTGTGTGTGTGTGTGTGTAGAGAGAGAGAGAGAGGGGAGTACCAAATCCGAAGTGGAGGAGTGATTAGGATATGCAGTTGCCGGAAATTTGCCAAGGGTTGGTCTTGGAGTCCTCCGAGAGGCCTCTTTCTCATCTCCCTTTCTTTGATAGACGATGCAGATAAGGTGAGGGAGAAGCAAAAGGGTAAACGACTGATGGGTGAAGACTAGAGTCAGGATTTGGGGGATTTGATTGTAAAAATCTGTCCTACCTGGTACTCCAAAGCCATGTGATGGTAGATATCCAAATGCACACTAATATCCCACCACAACACACTAATATTTCACTTTATACCGATAATGACCTTGGGGTAGAAGGCTTGTGTTGTAGAGGGATATTAGTGTGCATTTGGGTATCTACCATCACATGGCTTTGGAGTACCAGGCAGGACAGATTTTTACGATCAAATCCCCCAAATCCTAACTCCTGTCTTCACCCATCAGTCATTTACCCCTTTGTTTCTCCCTCACCTTATCTGCATCGTCCATCAAAGAAAGGGAGATGAGAAAGAGACCTCTCGGAGGACTCCAAGACCAACCCTTGGCAAATTTCCGGCAACTGCATATCCTAATCACTCCTCCACTTCGGATTTGGTACTCCTCTCTCTCTCTCTCTCTCTATACACACACACACACATACATACATCTTTCTATCTATCCATGTAAACCAAAGAACGTCAGATATGCATTTGTGTGTGTGAATGGTATTGGATTTCATTTTTATTTCTAAGTTGTAATTTTAGGGTTTGATATGCTCACTTTCCCCCCTGCTTTTGAGATCGAATTTCTATGTTTTTTCCCTCTCTCTCACACACACACACTCACACATATCTCTTGGCTCTGGAATTTCCATCATCAGACTACAGTAGATTACATCAAACTCCGGATGATCTAGGTATGTCTCTACTAACACTATATCTCCCTTTCTCACTTTTCTTCTTTCTTCTTATTTTGAGTAAAATAGACCAAAATCTCCTGGTCTTTAGCATATTTGTTTTCTTTTGATGATTGTTATCTTCTCACCACTGTGAATTTCTAAGTTTTCATACTTAAATAGTACAGTACTTCTGCACCGTTTATTTTTTTTCTTTCAGTTGTTAGTAATAGCAGTAATCTCAAGGCAAAACATTTTTTATAGCTTAAATATGGAATGAGAATAGCATTTAACCCGAGAATTACTTCAAACGACTTAATATATTGTGGGGAAGTTAAAGTCTTAAATTCCACATATGGTCAAGGTATGGAAACTCTAAGCATCTGGTCCTCTAGACACTTAGACAACCACAAATATCAGGAATGTGAAAAAGATAAAAAAGCCATTGCAGAAGTGGCAATGGGTAAGCGTGGATTTATGGGAGGACTGATTCATTTCTCAAAAAACTTCATGAGATTGTTTGTGCATGTAAGGTGCTACTGAACCCTTTTGGGCCGTTTTGATAAGTGGATGATGTGTTTATTGCATGTTTCATGCTGACATATCTGCAGTGCAACAACAGCATTTGATAAGTGGATGAGCAATTTTTCGTATTAAATGTACATATGTACATTTTTATCAAAAACTGCTCGGATCAAGCTTTTCTGGGCATTTTTTTTTTAAGAATCCTCGCATTGGACCTAAAAAAATGCATTTGGACCTAAAAAATGCATTTTAAACACATCTAACGGTTCGGATCGTCGAAATTTGATCTCAAACAAAAAATCCTGCACCGTAGCTTATATAAGGGAGCCCTTACTAGAAATGCCTCCTATATATATATGGTTAGGATCCAGTCCACACCCTTATGTCCACACTTTACGTCCAAACCTTCATTTCCTGGCCAAATGGCCGGGATCCGAACCGTCCAATGTGTTTAAAATGTGTTTGTAAGGGTTCAAGCGAGAAATAAACAAAAATAAATAAATAAATAACTGGGAAGGGCTTGATCCGAACAGTTTTTCATAAAAACTGCATATTATAGTTTTTATGAAAAACTGCTCGAATCTAGCCCTTCCCGGTCTTTTTTTTTTTTGTTGATTTCTCGCGTGAACCCTTAAAAACACTTTCTAAACAATTGGACGGTTCAAATCATGAAAATTTGATCGGGAATGAAGGTTTGGACGTAAGATGTGGACTAGATCCTGGCCATATATCAATGAGCTTCCTATCCAAACCCTTATGTTACGGATTCCGTCCGGACCTCATAGTTCCGAACCAAATTTCGACGATCTAAACCGCTCAATGTGTTTAAAACGTGTTTCTAAGGGTCCCTGCGAGAAATTAGCCAAAAAAAGATACCGGGAAGGGCTTGATCCGAGTAGTTTTTCATAAAATTGTACACATACAGTTTTTACAAAAAAATTGCTTGGATCAAGCCCCTCCCGGTTTTTTTTTTTTTTTTTTTGCTCTTTTCTCACGGAGACCCTTAAAAACACATTGAACGGTTCCGATCATGAAAATTTGATCGAGAACTATGAGGTATGGACGAAGTCCGGACTTTAAGGGTGTTGATTGGAAGTTTAATGTGTGTGTGTGTGTGTATATATATATATATATACAGTGAGCTTCCAATCAGGTATATCTGATGGGGTTCCCATCAAGGACTCCTATTTTCCGATCAAATTCTCATGATCCGAACCGTCCAATGTGTTTAAAAAGTGTTTTTAAGAGTCCTCGCGAGAAATCAGTGAAAAAAATACCAGAAAGGGCTTGATCCGATCAGTTTTCGATAAAATCTATATATGAGTATATATGTATATATATACGCCACGGATCCAATCAAGGATCCCGGATGAGAGATTTTTCGGTGTTTTGATGCTTTTAAAAATTATTTTTAGGAAATCCGAGCCATCCAATGTGTTCAAAATATACAGTTTTGCGAAAAACTGCTTGGATCAAGCCCTTCCCGATATTTTTTTTTGAAGATTTCCCGCGTAACCCCTTGAAAACACTTTTTGAACACATTGGACGGTTCGGATTTTCAAAAAATATCGGGAAGGTGGAGTCCCGGATCCGGGATTCCCGGATATATATATATATATATAGTATATGAGTCCCGATCCAGTCAGGGATCCTGGATCCGGAACTCGTAGTTCCCGGATCAAATTTTTACGATCCGAACCGTCCAATGCGTTTAAAAGGTGTTTTTAAGGGTCCCCGCGAGAAATCATCAAAAAAAATACCGGGAAGAGCTTGATCCAAGCAGTTTTTCATAAAACTGTATATATACAGTTTTGTGAAAACACATTGGACGGTTCGGATTATGCAAAAATAATTTTTAAAACCTTGAAAACACCATTTTTTCTTCAATCCGGGATCCTTGACAGGATCACCGGTGTATATATATATATATATATATATATATATATACATATACCGAAAACTTCTAATCCGGACTCCCGGATTAGAGGTTTTTTGGTGTTTTTTTTTGTTTTGCAAATTGTTTTTGGAAAATCTGAGCCGTCCAATGTGTTCAGAAGGTGTTTTCAAGGGTCCATGCGGGAAATCTTCAAAAAAAAAAACCGGGAAGGGCTTGATCCAAGCAGTTTTCGCAAAAAATGTAAATATATATTTTTTGCGAAAACTGTTTGGATCAAGCCCTTCCCGGTATTTATTTTTTAAGATTTCCCGCGTGAACCCTTGAAAACACCTTCTGAACACATTGGACGGCTCGGATCGACAAGAAAATATTTGGATCATGGAGGTCCGGAAACGGGAATCCCGTTTTAGAAGCTTTCCATATATATATATATATATAGGTGGATTTTCTAGTCCACACCTCCCGGAAATAAGAAAAACATGGCTTTTTTTGTGTTGCAAATTATTTTTGGAAAATCCGATCCGTCCAATGTGTTCAGAAGGTGTTTTCAAGGGTCCACGCGGGAAATCTTCAAAAAAAAATACCGGGAAGGGCTTGATCCAAGCAGTTTTTCGCAAAAACTGTATTTATATATTTTTGCAAAAACTGCTTGGATCAAGCCCTTCCCGGTATTTTTTTTTGAAGATTTTCCGCGAAGGACCCTTGAAAACACCTTCTGAACACATTGGACGGCTCGGATCGTCAAAAAAAATTTTGGATCATGGAGGTCCGGACTAGAAGCCCTCCCTATATATATATATATATAGTGAGAGAGGAGGATGGACATAGTGCAGCCGCAGTAGGGTTTTCAAAAGAGGGGAACGTGTAAACCAAGTATATAGGTGGGTTGATGTCGAAAAATTTACAAAATTGCCATATGCAATTTCTCGGACGAAATCGCCGGTAAATGAGTACCAGGCAGTATTGTCCAGATTGACCGGAACCGATCGGAAAGGTCCGGAGTTGAGGACAGCACGGAATTATAAGGGTGTGTTACCGTTTATAGTCAAATCCGGTACATACCAGCCGGTATGGTACGGGATTGACAACCTTGCTCTCAATGCAATCATTTAATGAGGATTAAGTAATTTTTCACTACTACTCAAACAAGTATAAGTTAATCCTATCTCGACTAACCCCCAAATAACATATCAAACCTCTTATCTACCCGTCTTCCTTATCCCCCAAAACCGCCTGGAAAATGAGCCGAACTACAGTAAGTAAAGAACATCAGAAACATAAGAGCTTTTTTCCCACTTCTTTGCCAACTAAATGGTATTAAAACGCTCATTTTAAGAATGGGTAATCCAGTGTTGTTGCAATCTTCTTCTTTTTTAAGACAAATGTGTTCCAAAATCATATCAAACGATATCTAATCAGCTTGATTTTTTATATGCTTAAGTAGAAAATCAGAAACAATAAGAGCTTTTCCCACTTCTTTGCCAACTCCATGGTATTAAAACGCTCATTTTAAGAATGGGTGATCCAGGGTGGCAATCTTCTTCTTTTTTAAGATAAGTGTGTTCCAAAATCATATCAAACAATATCCAACCAGCTTGATTTTTGATATGCTTAATGTCCTCGACGAGCTAAACTAAATGGTCCTGATCATTGAGGTGGGAGCAAAAACCTTTTTCGGGCAGAAATTGTTCTCTCCAATCCATTTGAAGGATTGGAGAGGAGCGCTGGACTCGTCCTCCTACCTCATTGCCAAACTTGAGTCCAAAGTCGTATATATTTTGGGTGCCTTATCTTGAGAGAGCGAGAGACCTCCCTTCATTTCCAAACAGAGCAAATTTGCAGCAGTTGACAAAAACTAAGATCAAATTCAGGGCACATTCACTATTAGGGATATAGAAACCTAAATCAAGCACTCAATGTCCAGTCAAAACGTCAAGGAAAATTGGAGTCAAACCCTATTTCGCGGGAAATATCAAGGTCTCAAGTTCAATATGAAGATTCACCACAATTGAGCAATCTTGTATCTACAATCGAAATGGGATAACAAACGTGCAACAGTGGACACACAGCAGTAATGACAAAATCTATAAGAGGGTTAATGCATATGTTCCTAAATATACAGAGCCTAATCCCAGCATTCTCCAGTGATAAGTGAGAACATAGGGCCTCATCAATTATAACCCACAAGTTGAATTTAAAATTGAACCAATACCAGCAAAACATGGGTTCTTCAAACTAGGGTTCCTTCATTGTCAGCTATTTCCAGGTTCGTTAGCGGAGGGAACCTTAGGAGAATAACTCGACATGTCTATGTCAATGAGCGTTGTTAGGTCATAGGGAACAGAATCAGAATTCGATACATCCATCAGTAATGAAGAGTTCATTGCCTCGGGGTTTTTGGTATCATTTGTTGGGCCAGAAAATTGGGGACTACTACTACCTGAAGAAGAAAGACTGGAAAGCTGTACCTCATCCAACTTGTTCATAACTGTGTGTTTGTTATTTCTAACCGTATCCATCTCCGAACCAGTTGGAACGAAGGTCCGTGACCGATACTTCTTTTGTCCATCCTCACCGTCACTATTGTTGTTGTAAAGCACATAGTCATGGTAAGTCGGAGCAAACTGCAAGAAACAAAAAAAGAATTATCAATGATATGTTCTGTAAAAGAATTTGGGTACGAGATGCTCCACCCTTTTTCATCCTAAAAGAAAATGTACAGTAGTTGCTCTTAAAGCTCGGAATTTGTGTAGTCTATCGCTCATTGAGGTCTCATAACCAACATCTTTAGAAGGATACCCGATCACATCTTCGCCTTCTTTCTTGTATCATGTCACTCAAATAGGAGTGAGCACTCTTTTGACAACTTACTTTTAAAATCCACTTTGGCTTTGCCTTCATGCCACCATTGCTCATACATAAGGGGTGGCCCCGTCGCCTTACTCTAAAATGCTATTAGCCAAATTTAAGGTTTTCGATGCAACAAGTTGAAAGCTTTGTGTTTGTGGTTATTTGGTTGGAGCAGTAGTTCAAGACAAGTCTGAAGTTGTCGATTTATGGAAGAGTGTTATTTGACGTCCTTCAGGATCTCAGTTTCTCCTCCCTTCAAGATAATTCAATTATTTTCTATTTCTAGATATTGGAATGCACTGTTTGATTGGTAGTCTAGAGTTTGAATTTACTGACTTTGATTTATTTTCTAGCTCGCATTTTTCGTGGTTTACTTCTGTCTGCATTTTCTTATCCTTTTTTTAAAAGGCTATCTTAATTTCACACCTCAGATATTTAGCTTTATCTTTTTTAAATCAACTTTCTAAGATAGCCTTTTAAAATTAAAATCAACATCTTCACCTGGTGAACTGTGTCATGGTAGAAGTCATTTAACTTCAAAGCATGTGCAAGGCTCCCAGTGAATCCACAAGAGCCACCAATGTTGGCACCAGCATATTCTTTGTACGGAAATGCATAAAGATGGCCCACAGCTGCAATAAGCATCTCGACACATATTATAAAGTTCTGGAATTCAGCAGCCTCCTCTGCATCCTTTATAAATCCAGACTTCGCAGCAAGAAATACAAGAACACCCTAATGAGGACAAAAAAGAGTATGAGAAACATTTCCGAGTCCTATGAGCCCCACATGAATAGTTTCTACTTTCTACACAATCCAGTCACAAAGAGGACAGGAGTGAGAAATCAGTTTTATGGATACTCAAAAACAGCAATGCAAAATGCCTCGTGGGTTTATACTATTTTTATTATCAAAAAATGCAGGAAAAGAAACAGGCACCCAGAAATACGATGTAAAAGGTGAGAGAGTCCCGGTTAATCTAAAATTTCGGTGTTCTTGGCATTCTAATGGCTAAATCCTGCATCAGCTGTTTCTTTAGATAAGATCCCATCGCCTTGGTTGCAAATCAAGTTGACAAATATTCATATCATCAGATCTCTAACAAAATGTTGTCATCGATGGCAGTTCCAAATGTTTATTATAAATTTAAAAGATGCTTGAAGGAGATAAAAGGGTTTGTGAAGCATAATAAAAGTTATGGTGAAATGGGACTATAGTCTGATGTTGAAACAGTAGGCGTATAAGGTAGTGGGTCTGGCTACTTAATACAATGGAACAATAACTCAATTGTTCAACGCGGAATGGGTCGAAGAATAGCTTCTAAAGGACACAAATGCACATATTGTTCTTTAATCAACAAATCAAATCTCGGCCCCAATGTCATCTTGATGTCAATAAAATTAAATCACAAGAGCATATTTTATTGATAAACTTATGGTCAGTTCAAAAAAAAAAAAATTAGCCAAGAGCACCTCAATACCTCATACATAAGAAAAAGTAGAGGATTAATGATAATGAATGCCCCCTACCAGAATAAGGATTCAGAAAGGGCAAAACTGCAATTCAGTTCTAAAATGAACAAAATTAGACAAAAACCTACCTGCCAATAGGTCAGGAAAACAACTGATTTGATAATGATAAACTTTGGAACTGGATTGAACGGCTGAAGCAAATCTCTGCATGCGAAATAAAATAGGGCCAGTGCATAGAGAGCCATTGAGTACGATAAGGTATAGATGATTGTGAGATAAAGGTATGACTGGTCGGCACTGAAATTTCCATCATGATATTTCCCATTCCAATAAAGTACGAACGTCACCGCGACTAAAATGGGCTTGAGTATCACAAACTGTAAACAACCTTGCTTACATCTCCGGATAAAACGCCTGCATAGCTTTAGATGTTTCAGAAAAGTGATTCATTAAGCATGAACCAAGATTTTGAATGTTAAAATCTGAAGAATAGTAGGAATTGGAGGAAAACATCATCATACTTGCCTCAGAGTGGTAAAATAAATGCACCATCAACACTTTTGAGTAGGGAAGCAGTGCATATAAGGAAGTGACCAAAAAGAATAACAAACATGAATAGATCCATTGCAAGACAAACTTTTACGATTATCAACTTCATAACGATTATCAACGCAAAGCAGAGCACATAAGGAGGTGATCGAAAATAATAAACAGGCTTATAATTCCATTCAAAAGGATCAAAGTCGGGATAATGATATAGGAGTAACTATTTATTTCAGACATCCATTGCAATCATTTTCAAGAGTTTTTAACTAACTCAAATAACTGGTATCTCTTGGCACATGGATTAAAAACACTAAGTACACAGCTGATTGATTTACAAATTACTCACCCATCTAATGGAATGGGAGGAAAGCAGCACGTCATCAGACAACAATTTGGCTTCAGAACTCGACCACTTAAACTTAAGACAACAGCTCCTGGGCCGCCCACCCATGCCAGGCACAATGATAAGAAATTGTAAATGACCCACGCTTCATATCTGAAACAGTGGAAAGACAAACTTTTACTTTCTCCCCGCCCTTAACGGAAATAAACCAATTCAGTATCACCTATCTGATAAATAACCTACAATCGTGTTGTTCTTTTCTAGAAGCAACACGAGAATCATTGATAGCATACAAAAGAAAACAAAGTCATGTTAGGGGGACAAGAAGGTCACCAAGACAAATAACTGAAAACAAGATAACCAAGAATTTAGTCCCCAAAAGGTTCCTCAATCACAGACCCCCGGACCCAAACAATTTACGAAAATAAACCAGAGGAAAGCAACCAAAACAGGCCAATTCTCAGTTCTTTCCACAAAACTCTTTTCCCATTTCCAATTGATTCAGGAGAGGTTTTTCCTCCAGTGGAATGCGGACTGACAGAAATCGACCATAAGACAAAACTATAGTGAAGACAAGAAAAGAAGTGTTAAAAACTATTGACAGCCTGACAAGTTAAGTGCACAAACAAGAATACAGACGAAGAAGGAATCCTTACATTTCCCGAATGGAATTGAAATAGATTGAGCTCTCATTTAGGACAAGTGACAAGAAAGACATCAATGCATAAACCTGTCAAGGTGAAGATTATATTTATGGTTAGAGAAATACAAAGATAAAAGAAGATACTAGATGAACTCGTACACTCACAATAATACCTTCAGGGAAACAAAAAAGAGAGGTAAAATCATTACATTTGGGAACACAATCGAAAACTCGAGAGACAGATGCTGAAAGAGAGTAAAAACTAGAATGTGACCTAAAAATGATGTATCAGAAAAGCATTCTAGCTGCAATCAAATGCACAAGCCCATAATGGAAGTGCAAAAGGAGCTTTCCCATAAGCTGATTATAGAAGAGTATCCAAAAAAATCTCAGGAATGCATTAGCTTAGACACTTGTTTAGGATTCAACCACATCATAATATAGTGAAAGGGCCGTCTTTTACTGACAAAACAATGGTGCACCATCTCCAAATGGTTTACATAGCCTTCTTTCAAATGTATGGGGATTCTATTACATGTGATCATGTGGGAATATAATTAAATTTTGCTCTTCAAATTCTTCAATAGATTACAAATTTCACTTTCTTTCCTTTTTTTTTTGGGTAAGTACTTTCTTTCCTTTCATTCCCCTGTAACAGTTATTTCGTCAACAATTGATGGTTCTCCTCCGGCACAAAAAGCCATCAGCAATTATTTGTGTAATAGTACTTGTTACTGATAATATGTTGAAAATGTAAAAAATGGAGAAAAGAAATAGATAGAAAAAAGGGAAGCAATTAGGTTCGACCTAAAGAAGGCACAGATGCGACAACTTTATAAACCAATAGGCTCCCCTTACTTGAACTCCGTATAGTAGCTTGGCCCCATAAAATAAGTTGAACCAGAAGACATGCACAGCCACAAATTAACCAATTTATTCACAAACAGCAATTGTTCTTATATTCAGGTGTCTGGACCACCTTACACACGCCTCAAGTAATCATGAGACCTATTGTTAATGACTAGACAACCTCTAGTGGTCCCTACTCATGAACAACACTAACTAGCTAAATTATTACTCCTTATGCCTGGTTTTAAAAATAAAAAGAAAAGGTTCTTATTGGAAGTAAAAGCGCAATAGTGTTATCATCAACATTGTTTCACAAAAAAGCCAAATAAAACTAAGAAACTCAACTGGACTTGTAAGCTAGCAAGCTCAAGTTTTCCAGGCATTTTTATGCTCTGTTTGCTCGAGGCTTAAGGCTGGCTTTTCACTTTTTGGCAATTTGGCTAGGTCAGTTATACTAGCAATAAAATTAGCTACTTCATATGGTTCAAGGCCTTTAAGCTGATTTCCAATGGTTGTGTTTGGTTTTTTGTGTTTTCGGTCACACTTGTACCCCAAGCTAAATGCTCCACTTTGCTTTTTGGGCTTTCAGATTCAAAATGCCAGTAATCATATCTTAGCCAGGCAGGAGACACTGGAACACAGGTGATGAAGTGAGAACAGAGGTGGTCAGTGGTCTTCAGAATGAGAAGAATGCGAGTGCAAATATGGAGGACGCCTTCACATAAAAGAAGCAAGCTCATGGAAGTTGGCTGGAGGCACATGCCAATAGGGGACACCAAGTATGAAGGACAATGGCCTCCATTATGAGTCTGAGAAACTGGTCCACTAACTTGACAAAATGAGAATGTGTGCCATACGTTCAAACCGCCTTATGTGAAGCTCAACTAGTTTTTCCACTCCCGCTCTCGTACCACGGAACGTCCCATAATTCGAACAAGACAACAGAAACAAATGAGAAGGGTTTGATATATTTTAAAATAGTGTTATAACTTGAAAGTTTGAAACACCAAGCACAAAGAATAACCAGGACAAAATATGTAACTAAAGAATGGCAAAATGCAATGTCGGCGAAGCAGAAAAGCAAGAGACAAGTGCACACTCTACTTATTAAATTCAAACCTGAAAGTCTAAAAAGCAATCTTTAAAATCAAAGGAATGGGAGAAAAGACCTCTTCTAATCACTTAAGGAGCGCCCTAATGTCTTAATCCACTGCAACAAGGTCACAAATTTAACTTTAACCTAACTCCATAAATAATCAAAATTATACCACAATTCACCTTACGAGTACTTGATGGCCAAGGCCATTTGGTGCGGTCCACCCATGGGGGTGATGCCCAAGGAATGGAATAACTCCTATTTGGAAAGGTATTATTCAAGGCAAGGGAGTCTTGGTCCAGAAGACTAATTCGAAGGCTAATTGGTTAAGGAATCTTGGCTAAGGAAATTCTATTGAAATAAGAAAACACGTGGTGACCAAGTAATAAAGTTACCATTCAGGATGAGGATCTCTCAAGGCTTATAAATACTTAGGGTATTGAGAGAGAAAGAAATAATTGTTGAGAGCAAGAGAAAAAATATTGTGAGAGTTGGGAAGAGAAAAAATATATTGGTGAGCGTGGGCTTGGGGAATATTTTTCTACATTAGAGAGTGTGGGCTTGGGGATTAATATTTTTCTATATTATTGTACTCAATCTGACAATCAATATAGTGGAGTTCTCTTTTGTCTGTGGAGGCCAAACTACATTAAATTTTGTGTTTCTTTTCTTTGTGCTTGTTTAATTTTGTGGCGAGCTTCCGTTGTCGTAGGGGACTAAAAATCCGAATACCATTGGGTCCATTCCTCTTGGTGATCTTGTTATTAAGTGGGTAAAATTGGTGACCTTGCTATGAAGGTAGTGGAGAAAGAGAAACGATATATACAACCGCTTTTCTATTTGGTTAAGATATTTTTTTTTTTGCTAAGCAAAGAATTTATTAATCTTTGGAAACGAATTACAAAGATTAAAGGGACCCGAGACTGAAAACGCCAAGGGCCCAAAGGGGAAAAACCAACAACGAAAAGGGTGGTAAGATACCAACCAGAACCCGAACCCAAAACCAGGAAAACACACTCCCGAAACACCCACAAAAACGACAGCACGACACAGAAAACCTAAAAGCACCCAACCCTAAGCCAATCAAGAACAATCAAAGCCAGAATCACCGAAAACAACCAAAGAAGCAAAAAAGCCCCACATGACAAAACCTCCAAAAAACAAAACAAGCGGCAAATCAAAACTCCAATGAAATGGAAGCATAGCTTTGATGATTACATTTACTTGATGGGGAAACGGGAGGAGCACGCTGGGACATGTACAGGGACGCAACGGGGGTATATTATTCAAAATATTTTAGGTTAAAAGTGTAACATGATAAACATGTGATGATTCGGTATATATGTTGATGCTTCATGCTCGTACTTTCTTCATAAACCCCGTGTCTGTGTCTGTCTTATGAATATATTAGAGCTCTTTGTATCTTGTTTGTTTTGCTAATGCCTAACCTCAAAAAATTTCCTCGAGCCACCATTGTAGCAGCTACACATCATCCATAATTGTCCCCTAGTCCATCAGAATCTAACTGCCGAAACTCATCATATAAAAATTGTTGATGAAACTAACTTGATCCCATTTTTTTCACAACTTCTATACCGTCCACGCCAATTCGTGGCATGTCAAATTCAATAACTATCCTAACTTTGGTTTTAACTTTTAAACATTTTCCAAAATAAAACTCCCAAAGACTAAGTTCTTCAAGCTTAAATACAGTTCTAGTTTCCCTTTCCCCTCCTCTATGTTGTGGGGGATCTTCAAATACCATCTTTAACAGTCCGAATTATATTTCTCAATACCATAACTCAAAATCACTAACCAAATGCCTTTTCACACGTTTCAACAAGTAAAGAGATGTTTCAGCTTCTTGTATGACAGACTTATGTTTGTTAGAAAACATGTATCTTTAATTGTTTTATTTCACATGAATTGCTAGAAACAGACACGTAATCCAAAAAGCCCAGAGCCTAAGGCCCACGTTTCCCGATATGGAGGGAAGCACTTGGCCTATGTCACCTGTGTCACAAATTAAAACACATTCTACATAGATAAATGTATTTTCAACAAGTTTCTGAAAAGGCAACCCCTGATGTATTATTGCATTAATATATGACTAGCTTTCACACTTACATTAACATTTTTAAAAATAAGTCTATGTATGGTTCTCTACCTATATATAACATGCTACTAAGTCTTGCATCCATGGATTTGACTCAATTCATGGTTAAAAGAATGGAAATTGCCCTTCTTGATTTGTATATCAATTTCACAACTGCGCCAAGTATGAGTTACGATTACACAGACTCAAGTGGTCAAAGAAAGTTTCCAATGGGCAATGGACACAATCCTGCATATTGCATTCAATTTTCTCTCCAGTATCCATGATACGTCAATAAATGCGTAAGGATCAACATGAAGTCTTCCAAAGGCAAATCCAGAACGCGACTAAAGCCTTGACAAACTATGCAATAGAAGATACATGGAGAAAAGGTTGGAAAGAAAGAAGTGTTTAAAACTCACCGGAACCATAAAAATGATTCTGACAATGTATCTCTGATAAGTAGGTTCAGTATAGTTTAATAGGTGCCTGTAAATGTGTAGAAGCGCTAAAGCAATGGCCCCAGCTGTGCAAGGTAATGCGACAAGAATATAGTATATCGGCACCATTTGCTCCCAATAATCTCAAGACTACAACTTCATTCACTAAACACCTTTTTCCTTTATGCGCACTGAACAACTTATTTTCCTTTAGGGCACTGAAAGACATAACACCAACAGAAGACAAGTTAATTGACAAGAAAATACAGGGGTGTGCAGTATTTCATACATAAGATTGGAAAACTCATGGAGCAAAGACACTGTTAAATCTGTCAGGCACTCAGGTTTCAGTATTGTTCCTCTTGTCGTTATTTGTCAAACTATTGCCAATGTATTATATTGAAAAAATAACCTTGAAAGGGGTCTGAAAGTTTGCACTCTTGGCCCAAAATTGCTATCACCTGAAACCCAAAAAAGTGAATGTTATCCTTTAGACATAGAAAAATGATTGATCCTAATCTTCGGTTAGAGAAAAGAAATGTCCTCAAATAGATTTGAATTTTAAAGCAGACACACAGAAAGATGCAATTAACAAGGATGAGATTGACGCCTGAAGCAAGAGAAGGCTTATTTGTGTAATCCGCTCATCTGATTGTACCAATCTAGCATTGAATTGTATAACACCTACAGAAAACAAGTAAGTGAAGAGCAAATTTGTGGGTATGCAGAGAATATCTACACAAAAATAGATATCACATGGAGCAAGGACAATTTTAGCACTCTCAGGCTCCATTACTGTTCTTCTTGACTTCAATTGCAAGACTCTCGCAACAAAAGTTGAATACCACGCTCAAATCTTAGAAAGGTCCAATATTTCTTATTTTATTTTATTTTTTATTGCTTTGATAAGCAAATCCTAGTCCTCAAAATTGCTATTGCCTAATACCCAGAAAACAAAAAGTGAACTACCCTAAAAAGTGGGTTTGAATGTAGATTCCAAAACAAGGAAAAAATAGCTGAAGTTCAAATTTACGCCAAAATAAAGAAGACGAAGAATAACAAATCCTCATAAATGTATCTATGCATACAAATTTGAAAATATATAGCATTGAATTGATAACAGTAGATGGAGAAAACTGGGTTGAATAGAATCTGACTTTCTATCGATGAGATCGGGGGGAAGTCGAAGGAAGCAGTGATTGTCGATAATGAAGGCAGATCTGGTTACCTAACGGAGCAAATTCGATTGGAAGTATGCAGCATAGAAAGCTTGTCGGCGGTGGAAGACGTTAATGGCGGCTTTCACTTTCAGTCTTCTTCGATGTGACCCAGACGCAAAAATGAGAGATGGCACGATTTGTCAGCGGAGGATAAAAGATTTTGTTTGAAGACGTGTTTGAAAAAGAAAGAGAAGAATGAACCGGAAAACGAGTTAGATGGAGCCTTGGAGGCCGCATAATATTTTATTTGTGCAACATTTTGCACTTTTTACATTTTTTATATTTTGTTTTTTATTCGATTTTCAGATATAATTCTATAGTTTTCCGATTCCTCGAGATGAATCACGGCATTTAAAAATTTTGTCGCAAAACTAAAAAATGCTAATATTTTTTGGAATAAAAACAAAAATTAAAAAGTCTAAAGGTAAGTGGAATGAGCCCGAAGTATTTTTCTTTCCATTTTTCTATTTTTGATGAAGGAGTATTTTTTTTTTCCTTGTTTGGTTGTTCCCATCTTTTTCAAGAAAGGGAAAGATTAACTAAATGGATTCCTTTTTGAACTTCGGAAAAGAAATGGAAATTTTAAAAAATGCTTTTTTCTTTTAATTTTTTAAAAGGCTTAAAAACCTAAATGGTCCTCATAAAATAGTCCCCGTTTCAATATTGTCCTTATAAAATTTTATGTGTCAATTTTATCCTTGTAGTTTGAATCAAAGGTCAATGTTACCCTTCCATCCAAACATAGACGGAAATCACAAACGGCAATCCTAGCTGTACCTTTTTTGCACACGTTGGAAACCCTTCATTTAAAGCCCAAAGGCTAAACCATTTTCCTTCAAGTGAACACGTGGGAAACCCTTCATCTAAATCCCCAAATCTTGGTACCCCTAAACCCCACCAGTAAACCAACCTCTTTTTTTCAAGTAGGAATTTCCGTTTAACCAAAAAAAAAAAAAACACCAGTAAACCAACTCCTTTTTTTCAAGTAGGAATTTCCGTTTAACCAAAAAATAAAAAATAAAATTAATGCCTTCAAATCTTTTGATGAAAACCTATATAATCTTGGTACCTAAAATCACAGATTCACACTCATACACAACCTGGCACCCAAAAACATAAACATAGATTCACACGTACAAAAATAAAAGGCACAAAACTACCTAGTAAAGTGGCATTACAAGCCTACCATATCCTATTGAAATTACAACCATTGAGATAAGAAGCCATATCCTGCTTCAATTATAAGCTAGACCATTGTCAAAATACTATTATCAAGCAGCAGCAACAAAAGAAGCCATTAGAAGTATTAAAGTTTTAGGCTTTACATTTTCCAACACAAAAAACTAGGCTACTTCACTAACTGCCATAGTGAAACGGCTTCCATAAACCCACTATGGACCTTGGACAAATTCTTGGGTACCAAGTGGCATATTGAAGTCACTGAAGTCAAGGAAGTCGTGCAATAGCACATTGCTTACCCTAGATCTTTTCAATCCTCCCAAGGTCACTATCATCTGTATCACTATTGTAATACACCTTGTCCTCACCCATTCCTCTATCAACATTGTCTTCCTCAATAAGAATTTCATGCACTTCATCCATTTGAGGTGAAGGTAAAGCCAGATGACTTACTACTTGCACTTCATCAATGATATGTTCTACATATACCTCTATCTGGTTATGGCCCTTGACATATCTTGTCATATCCAAAGCATCTTTGTCATTTCCTATAACTCTCAGACCGTCTAACAACCCAAGCCCAGGAATTCTATACCACAACATCTTGAGGTTATTATAACCAAGCCTTTGGACTATGTCTTCAACCTCTAACTTGGAAAAAAGATCAGGAACACAATCGTCAACATGGTTCACAAGTCCATCCATATAACGAAGTGGGTTTTCAAGAAAATGACCTCCATGGTGTATCTCAATTGTGAATACTGTGTCATCCATCTGTTCAATGCATAAAAAAAGAAAAAAAAATACTGTAAAAGTCGATGTAGGGACCAATAATGCATGGAAAGTCATTGTTTTACAGATATGCATGGAAAGCAACACATCACTGCAAAACCCAACAACTTAGGACCACAAAACCTATAATTTACTCTGTGTACTCTACCAAATGTCCAAATAAGGCAAAAAATTAGTCTACAAAAAGCATAAAGCTTGCAGTATAATAACCCATGTTTGTATAAAGGCAAAACCTTAGAAAATCGAGTAGAAGTTTGAAGCCAAAAGGGGTAACCAATAACCATACAATACTTACCTTACCAAATGACTGTAGTCTTCCACTTCTTCAATTTTTTCGATTTCGTGAACCTTAATGCGCTGAACTTTTTGGGTCGATTGCCACGTTTGTATCATCGGCCCTAGTTTTTTTGGTAAAGGTGTAGTGGGACAGCTAGGATTGCCGTTTGTGATTTCCGTCCATGTTTGGATGGAAGGGTAACATTGACCTTTGATTCAAACTACAAGGATAAAATTGACACATAAAATTTTACAAGGACGATATTGAAACGAGGACTATTTTATGAGGACCATTTAGGTTTTTAAGCCTCATATTTTTTTGAGAAATTCAATTAGGCATTCTATCTAAAAATCTTACTTATTCTCATCCATGACGTCATTGTGAATTATGCTTACATCCTGAAATGGGATAATTGAACTATTGTGCCCTTACCTTTCATAGATACAAGGATAAATATAGTTATTGATATTCATAGCAATATATTAGGCTTAACTTATGGAATGCCGTAAGGGAAGGATAACTATTATTACCATTAAAAATTGATCCATTCAAAATAGGAAATCAAATTCTCTTAATCATCCAAAATTCTTTATGTTTTCAGCCAAATATTTTTTGCTTGTAGGGTAAATTTTTTTTGGATGAAAGCATAAATAATTTTTGTCGTAGTTCTTTATGTTTTCATCCAAAAATCTTTGATCCAGCAATCATGGTTAAAATTTTTAAGGGAGCCGCTGCGTGGGCCAAATTCATAAAGGAAAGATCATGGTAAAACTTTTATTTCACTTCCCTATATGAATTTGGCCGCACAGCAGCTCCCGTAAAAATTTTAACCACGATTACTGGATCAGGGATTTTTGGATGAAAAGAATTTTAGATGAAAACTTAAAGAATTTTAGATGAAAACATAAAGAACTAAGGCAAAAATCATTTATGTAAAGAATTTTAGGATGAAAACATAAAGAATTTTAGATGAAAACTTAAAGAAAAATATTTGCGTATAGGGTAAAGATTTTTCTTTAAGTTTTCAACCAAAATTCGTTAAGTTTCCATCCAAAAAAATTTTACTCTATAGACAAAGAACTTTGGGATGAAAACATAAAGGCTGTGTTCGGATGGCTTCTAGGCCAGATTCCAAATTGAGTGGGGTCTACCTTCAATATGCAACACTCTGACATTTTCAATTGATCAAACAGAGAGGCTGACCACTCTTGCGCCATTAAAATTGGTCAAACACGGAGAAAAAGCTTTTTGAGAGAGAGGGAGGGCAATTCATTGGAGGGTGAGGGGGTCAGTGGGCCTCGTTTTTAAGCAGTCAAAAGTTAGAGGGGGAGAGAGGGCAGGTGGGGTGGGGCCTGGGTCAGAGGGGGTTTAAATATTTAAACTGAAATTTTTTGGCCTAGAAGCATTCCGAACAAGCCCAAAGATTTGATGTTGCAAAATCATACAATATTTATATAAAACTGTCATGAAATCCAAGGTGTTTTGTGTACAACGAACATGATTAATTGATTTGTTACGATAAACATGATTTCCTTATTTACCATGTTGGGTGATAGATCATAGTAATCATGTTCATTTTGGTACATATACTTATTTTTTATGGTGAATTAATGTATTATGTTTCTTAGCTCATTTATTTACGCTTGTATTTGTTTAGAAATATATCATGTTTTCCATAGTAATCATTGTTTATTTGGGTGCATATTTGTATTTTTATGGTGTATTAATGTATCATGTTTCTTAATTGGTTTATTTACACTTGTATTTTGTTTATAAATGTATCATGTTTTTCATAGTTAATCTGGTCAAAGAAATTGTGAAATGGTTTTCATGGTATAAAAATCTATCATGGTTAAAAATGTGGTGGATTACTACAAAAGTGCATGAAAATAATTTCTCATGACTCGAGTTTTTAGATCAAAATGTCATGATTACTTAATTTTCAATTTTGTTTTGAGATTTTAGGTATGAGAGAGAGAGAGAGAGAGAGAGAGAGAGAGAGAGAGAGAGAGAGAGAGAGAGAGAGAACTACAAGATTAGGAAAGAGAGAGATTTTTCAAGATAGGGCGGATATATATATATGGTCAGGATCCAGTCAGGACCCCCTGACCAAAATTTACGTCCACACCACCCCCTTTCCAGCCAAATGGCCGAGATCCGAACCGTTTGGACGTAAGGTGTGGATATAAGGGCGTGGACTGGATCCTTGGTGTGTGTGTGTGTGTATATATATATATATATATATATATAGAGAGAGAGAGAGAGAGAGAGAGAGAGAGAGAGAGAGGCAGACAGACAGACAGATTAAGATAAATTAAGAAAGATTAGAAGAAAGAAATATTAAAAAAAATTAAGAGAGAAATATTAGGAAAATTGGGAGGGAGAAAGGGTCTTTTGGGGTTTATTTAAATTCGGTATGTAAACATAATGATTTAAACCAACTAGGATAAAAACATAAGTAAGTTTTCCGAAAAAACCCCTAATTAACTCTCCCTATTTTTTATTTTTTACTTTCTCTCTTGTTTTTGTCTTCTTCATTTTTTCCTTCCCTTCTCTTTCCTAAGTTCCAAGAGAGCAGGTGAAAGTTTAGAGGCACTAAGTAATGTAACTAGTGTACTAAATTTATGGCATTCTTTTAGTGGATGAATGCATCTATTTATTGCATTATGCATTGTTGTGGTAATGACATGTTTATTTTAAGTGTAATAGTTTGTAGTTAGTATCTCTAACATTCCTCTAAATTAAAAGCAAGAGAGACTTGCCTGAAAAATCACCAATTTAGATTCTTTATTTGTTTTTTTTTGTGGTACACACCAATTTAGATTCTATTAAGTTATAGTAAAAGCTGATACTGCTTGCCACAAAATTAGTAAAAAAACAATTTTCCATAGCACTTAGAATCTAGATCTGAAATGAAAACCATCTCAAACAAAGCTTCTCTATAATCTTATTTTATTTCATGTTTCATTTTTAAAGAATTTGAAAATTCTCAAAATCTGTTGATAAGGCTTTTTAACATACACTCACATAAGCTTTTTAAGAGAAAAAGAGAAAATCTTAAAAATATGCTCCCAATATTTTTTGTAAACACCCATTGGGTAATGAAACAGTAGTTATTTGTCTTACGGTGCTCTGTGCAAATTAACTCTAAGGATAGAAATATGAACTTAATTTCCATTAAGGATACACTTAATTTTAATTCATAATAAGATTACCATTTTTCCCTTCAAACACAAAATTTACACTTTACTTCCCTCCCACTTTCCACCTCCCATTGGTGAAATTTCACAAGATTTCAAAATACAATTACCCTGAATTTCACTAGCTTTCAAAACACAATTATATTAAACCACCGCTTGCATTTCACTAGCTTAGAAGCACTACCTATATTCAAATTACGGTCTACGTAGAACAACCTAGAGAAATTCAGTAGCTTAGAGCTCGTGAATTTCACAAATTTCACTAAATTTCACAAAACATAACTAGCTCATGAATTTCTCTGGATTTTAGACCACCCCAATGACATCGTGAATTTCATTACCTTCAAGCTCGTGAATTTCACTGAATTTCAAAACACAACCTATTCATTCAAAACTATGTAAGAGCCACCTCATGAATTTTATTAGCTTCAAGCTCGTGAATTACACTGGATTCATTGTTTGTCTGTGGAAGAATAATGAAGGCATGCGGTTGTGTTCCAATATCGCCACCATCGCCTGATCACCACTAAGGCGCTAATAGATATAATCTGTATATTTTTAAAATCTGGCTCTTGAAATAGATTTCTAACATCTCCACTTAAATCGGTGGCACAAAAGGCGAAGGAGAGTGTGTAGACACTCCAATTTAGGACCCACAATTTTTGAGCCACTGCCTAGACGGCCTCCCTAATGATGAAAGTAAGGACTGATTAACTCAACAAATGCTTGAAACAATGCCTTCTTGGCTTGTCAAACCAATCCTTGTACACCAGCATCCAAATCTTCAACCTCGACCAAAGTTTTTCAAAAATCATCTTGGCACTTGTGCGCCCAAATGCTACTCGTGCGCCCAAGTACCACTTGTGCGCACAAGTCCATCCTTGAACGCCAAGTTTTTCCCAGCATGCTCCAGAAGAATTTCATGATTACATTTGATTTCCTAAGCAAGGCAAAGTGTCTCATGTCCCGTAAAAATAGGTCCTTGGTCTCCAAGGCTACTTGTGAGCCTTTTGACCCCCTTTCAAACCCTTTTTGCCCATTGTTACTCCTATAAATAGCTACTTCTATACCCAAAAACGAGATCCCAACCTCTGATACCCAAGTTTACTACTACTTCTCCATGCCATCTTTCTTCCAAGCCAACCTTTGAGCCTAAAGAAAAACAAGCTTTCAACATTCCAAGCCATGAAGTCTTGAAAGTTTGTAGTTCATTTCCTTCTCCACAATCAGTTAGAAGCATTCAAAATCTTCCAAAATAATCTTATTCCAGAGCCTCAAACTCTACAGTTACGCCCAAGCATTAATCCTTCTTCAAAATCAAGTCCAAAGAAGGTAAATTCAAGCATTTTAAAGGTAAATTTAATGGGTCTTAAGGTCACTCCTTGGCCTTGAGGGGATTAGTTTCAACATGTTTAACTCTTCTGTATTATTTTCCAGTTTAGCATAAGGTTTCTGTCGAGACAAGAAAATTTTTCAAAAATCAACCTGGAGGAGCACTTGTGCGCCCAAGTGCTACTTGTGCGCCCAAATGCTCCCCTAAGGTCCAATGTCAAAAAAAGGGTTTGGTCTCTTCACTTTGATCTAAGTATTTAATTTATTGTTTTCCTCTACTAAATTTGTAGGAAGAAAATCAATTTCGATTAAAAAAATAAGTTTTCAGCAGTTAATACAGATTTGAGGAATTAAACCAGAAGAGGCACTCGTGCGCCCAAGTGCTATTTGGGCGCATAAGTGCAACTTCAAGCACTTGGGCGACCGAATGCTATTTGTGCGCACAAATGCAGCCCGCTGTCAACTTTCTAGATCTGTCTAGTTCGCCATTTTGCTACAAAAATCTGTAATTTTTACTCTGATTTATTTGATCTTTTTTTTTATTTAATTAGAAAACCAGTTTAACTCCAGATTTATTAAAACAAAATCAGTTTTCAAAAATAAATGAAAAGGAAAACATAGTGATTCTCAAGTCATCAAGTTTTCAAAGAAAAAGAATTAAGGTTTGGTCTTATTTAAGTTCTTCAATTTTATTTTTCTTTTATGCATCTCATACATAATTACATGCATGTCATATTTATGTTTACATGCTCAAATTTATTATTATGTTTTTGTCTTGTTCCATGCATCAAGTTTCATAATAAAATATTTATGAAATCCCACGAACATTAAAGTAGAGACCAATCTCGCGTCGGGCGAGGAAGGTACCGTAAAACCGTTCCCCTCTCATAACCTGGCTCCGAATCCAAAACCTCTTTGGTTACAAAGATTGGTGACTAAGCCTTTTTCAAAACATGGCACGGAAGTCACATTTTTGAAAAATGGTTTCCCGGGAAAATTTTCCAAAAACCCGGGTGGCGACTCTCTACTCAAAATAATCAATTTTCAAACCGGCGAAGTCGAGAGCCCCCGTGGCAGCGTCCACAGAGTGCGTGAGTTTCTAGCAAGTTTTCCCATCGAGATCTTACAATCGTAAGTTGATTGTAGTGAAGCTAGTAAAAGAAGATTTGTGTTTTCGGTGTCCCATATACCGTCGATCGCCGCCGGTAGATGAGTCTTTCCGACTAATGACCTTGTTAGGAATGTTGACTCGCGAGATTTGGGGATGGTAGAGCGTCGACTGATAAACCAAGTGCTTTGGTTTGCAATAAGCTTGTGGCAATTTTTGAACTAAAGATTTTTCCATCCTTGCACGTACAAAATAAAAATTGGGCTGGAATTGCTAGGAAATAGGATTGTTTTTCTAGAGCTACCCGTAAAAAGCCCTAATATTTGTCATATGCTTTGCATTATCTTCGCTTTTGGTATTTGTATAGCTGAATGGGTTAACACGCTAATGTTGGTTGCCCTCCTCTTACCGTAGTCAGGTGCCATCATTGTTGTCTTTTCGTTGATATTTTCGCAGACAGTTCTGAACATGCATGTCACCCAAACGACAATCTAGGAGGAAATGAATAGACTCAATAGAGTTACTAAAAATAATAATCAGTTAAAATTATTTTATAGATGTATAAGTAAAGCAATAAGAGAGTTTAAGCTATCAATTAAAAAGATAAAACTAAGTTATGGAATTAAGTGCGTAAAGAGTAGATATATAGAGGTCGAACATAAGATGATGGTGGATCGGCAAAGCGTAGCTTACTCCATTCTCAAGCATCAACTTGAGATTCTACTATTATTGAAATGTGGATTACAGACTAGATTTCCGAGGAGCTACAAACCGATATGATTTTACATGAAAAATCATGATAAAAATCCTCACCACATAATTATTGATTTGACTATAATCTCTCAATTGTTTCATGCCTAAACACTCTCATAGAATATTTCGAGAGCATTACAACTACAAAAAAAAAAAAGGTTGAATGAAAGAGATACAAGCTCAAATAAAAGATTACTCCTCTTATGAGTAAATAAGAAAATGTAAGGGTGAGGGAAGGTGAAGGAACTTGATTTCTAGGCTTTGGACTTTGTATGCTTGAGTTTAAAGTCCTTGCAGGAGTAAGTTGTGACATATTTGATTTTGACTTTGTATGCTTGAGTATGAAGTCCTTGCATGTGTAACCAATGGCATATTTGATTCAACCTTGTACATATAGGCTAAGTTTAAATTTCGGTGTTAGTTGAGTAGAAGATTGAATCAAATAGAGGTGTTAGAATGATGACGATAAATAAAAATGTGCACACTGGTTGACCGCCCAGCTTGACGTCGTGTCAAGCATTCTGGCTAGTAGACACTTGGTAATCTATGAATCATCCAATTTGGCTACAAAATTGTGGCTTGACCCATTGATGCATGGCTTGATTTCGAGGCAATACACAATCATTTACAACATGTTATATCACTAATCATGATGCATAAGATAAGCTCATTAAAAGCTCGCAATTTATAATTAATCGGAGAATAAAAAATCTTTTTGTGGCATCATAAATTGCAAAATATATACATATCATCAAAATCAAAATATTGCAACATGTACTATTTCTATCATTGTCCATGCGGCTACCTGTCAACCATACTCTCCATTTTTCTGGCTGATGTGATAGTTAGTAGTGTTCTCATCTTCCTTGATTGTGTAAATCTTATTGGGACGACGAATCCCTTAGATGGGAAAGGATTTTGGCTTTCCTCACGCGGATGATGTCTTTGGCTTCTTCAATTTAGTCGGGGGTCATTCTAACACTTGGTTCTCGGCAATCAATATTCCAGATAAATCTTGGCAACTAGTCAATTGAATCATCTATTCTACAAAAGAAAGGTCACTGTAATTTGTATTTGTTCAAAAGCATTTAAGTGATTCAAAAGCAAAAAAACATGATATAAATTATCGGAGAAGAAGTCTGGGTGGTCTGGGCTCTTTCAATATGTTAAGTGTATCAATCTAGCTTTGTTGGCGAAGTTTGGATGGCGCTTGTTAAGGGATGGAGAATCATTGGTTAGTAGAGTGTTGAAAGCTAAATACTACCTAGCTTCCTTTTGCCTTGATGCAAGATGCGGCCCTAATTCTTCGTGGAGTGGTGTAGTATTGTGGAGGGACAAAACGTGCTTCTAAGTGGAGTGAGATGGAGGGTTAGGAAAGGTTGGAATATTCGAATGGCTAGCGACCCCGTGGTTCCAAAGGCCATTAACTGTCAAATCGACATAGGTGGTACCAGTTGGTTAGGAGTTTAAGGTCTTTGATCTTATTGATGAAAGACCCAAGGCATGGCGAGCAGAGTTAGTTAAGGAGATTTTGTGGGAAGAAGAGTCCAATGATATCCTAGCCATGCCCATGCCTCTGCCGATAACAGATGTGAATGATAAAATAATCTGGCACTTTACCTCCTCTGGTATCTACTCAGTTAAATCGGGCTATAAATTGGCCTTTCATATGAAACACAATGGTATGTGCTTGCGACCTTAGATTGTATCGTAGATGGTGTCGCCCCAAGCGTAGGGCTAGGTATCGCGTAACATAATAACTGGTAAGACCGGGTCGAATCCACAAGGACCGAATGCACCTTGCGTGATGGTTGACTTGCGAGTGAGGTTTTAGCCTTAAAGCGGCAAACTGAATTTTGTAGTTTGGATTGGTGGAATTCTCTCGACTTCGAGAACGACTCGGAAAGTTAAGAAGACTAATTAAACTACTAAGGCAAAGTCTAGGGGATTTTAATGACCATGACTAGGGTTAATCTGTCATCTCTTGATTACCGGCTCGGGACATCGTTAAATGCTCCCGAACGAAAGATCTAAAGTTTAAAACCATTTTACTAGAAAAGATGTTTAACAAAGATTAGGGTTTGTCGGTTCATTTGGCAAACGATTAAGTTGACATCGCCCTAAGCATCACACGTGCCAAGTAGTCAAGCTCTTGGCTACATGTGATCAAAGGGATTAACAAACCCAAACTTTGGTATATAAAATGAAACCCTAAATCTTTGATAAACAAGAAATGAAAGCTTTTTAACGAGATGAACAGATTAAACCCGAGGCGTGGGGTGTTAACGAGATGAACAGATCATCCCATGACTAAGGCTATTTTAACTACTCACAAACCATAGCAAGAAATAAGAATAGAACTTTGAAGGAAATACAAAACATGAGATAAACGAAAATAAACTTAATTTTGTAGAAGATCTAACTAGTAGCTACAACATTAAAACACGAGAAATTAAACGAAACATGAAACTTACATGAGTTTTCTAGAGAGAGAAAGCTTCAAAACCCTCTCCAATGGAGGAGAGAGGGGAGAGCCAAAAGACTTAGAGTAAAATGAAAGGTGAAAAGTGAGAGAGGAGAGAGTTATATTCATCTTTATTCTCTCTCTCAAAATATTCTTGTTTTCATTCCTTGGTCCCTCCTTGGTCAAATGTGATGCTTCCAGACTTCTCCCAAAGCACTTCTAATCAATTTGCGGTCTTCGGGAGGGACAGTACTTGGTCTTGTGGATGCTTGAATACTCCTGGATTCACTGGAAGTCTTTGTGAGCTTTTGGCATGGCTTTAGCCCACCGGCTTGATCTTGTGACCTTTCAACTTCCCGGGCTTTAGCCGAATCTTGAGGCCCGGTGGTTCTTGGGATGTTCCCAATGCGCTCCAAAACGCGCTTATTTGCTTGTTTCACCAGTAACTAACAAAAACTACACTACACGCACATCAAACATATAAGGCACGAAAATGCGTGTGTGTGTGAGCAAAATAAGCTAGATAAGCCCCAGATATATATATTATTGGGGGCTTATTAGTATGCTAGGGGGAAGAGGTGGTGGGGAGTCCAGTCGTAGGGATGAACATAAACAGATATGGAATGAGCTATGGTCGCTACCTACTCCTGGGAAGATCAAACATTTTATCTGGAAAGGCTTTCACAATATCATTTCGGTCAAAGAAGTGTTGTTTCAATAAAATAAAAAAAGTAATGTTTTATTCTCCTTCCGTTCCATTTTAATAGTCTAATTCGGTCTCCAATGCAATTTATAAATTGTTCCTATATTTCAATCTACAATATTTTAAAATATTTTAAAATCTTTGTATAATAGAACTAATTGAGATCTATCATATAAGATCCATACTTCCCATAAATTCATTACAGACTCAATACTATTAACAATTTACAAATTGCATCGAAGACTGAACCGGACTATTAAAATAAAACGGAGGGAGTACTTTTCATATATAATATGTGTTAATATAATGTAGAGAATGATAATGCAACACAGGTTTATTGTGAGAAGGGTATAATAGTCTTTTTGCACTCAAAGTGAACACCGTTAATTCAATTTTAACGCAAGGGAGGCATGTGTAGGTTACCGTAATTTTGAAACCAGAGGGGACGACAGTGAAATTGTCAATAACCTCAGGGGAGATCAATAGTCCTTTGTGTAGTCCCCGAACTACTTTACTTAAATGTGGTTCTTTTTTAAACATCCGTTAGTTTTATGGACGGAAAATGCTATGTGTGCGCCACAGAGCATTATTGTCCCAAACCAGGGTAAAAACGTCATCTCCTTTACTCACACCAAATTAACGCCAATACACTCTCTCTCTCTTGTCACAATCACAGAACAGCAGAACTGGTGGGTTAATATTAAACACCCCACTAGATAACTGCAAACCCAGATCAATTCAACCGTACAATCTCAATCCTTAAAGCTCCAAGTTCCTTCGTGCAAACCCGGATTTTTGAAATTGGGTTTTGGAAAAGAGGCGATAATTATTAAGGTAACCAAATCTTTAATCTCTAGTGTATTGGATGTAGCTTTTGAATTTCGTTTAAGAGGTTATGCGTTGGGCATTGATCCGTTAGTTTAATTTGTGGATCGAAAGAGGGTAACCCTAACAAGTTTCGGATTGGGTGGTCAATTTGAATTGCGTCTTGTGTTGGTTTTGTTAAGGGGTTTTGTAGTTGTTCATTTTTATGGGTTTGATTTTACAGTAGAATTAGATGCCGAGGGAGAAACTGAATCGTTTTTATGGGTTTGTTTTTATTGCTCTATTTTTTTTCTAAGCCCAGGTGCTCTGGTTTGTATGGATTGGGCAGAGAGAGAGAGAGAGAGAGAGAGAGAGAGAGAGAGAGGGGATTGGCGTCAATTGGTGTGAGTAAAAGAGATGGCGTTTTTACCCTTGGGTTTGAGACAATAATCCCCTGTGACGCGCAAACAAAGCATTTTCCGTCCATAAAACTAACTGGTGTTAAAAAAAAGGACCACATAAAGAATTTTGAAAGTTCAAGTACAAAGTAGAGAAGTGGAGGATAGTTTAAGGTATGTTTTGAAAAAAAACTCAATCAAATGATACATCTTTCAGAATTTTTATAGGTTACAAATTAAGCCAGGTGAGCTCTCTTTCTCTCTCTTTGTGCTTTGCTCTCCGTTCTTGCTTGTTTTCATTGTAAGATGGTTCTTCATTTATCGTTTTCGTTTTCCTTGGAAGAACTCGATTCACAAATAAATTCTACTAATTCTTAACCTTATTCTCTCAGTTATTATTGTGAAAGGAAATCGCTTATCTGAAATCCTGTACTAGCAATGGCAGAACTAAACCCAGGTATTCTGATAGACATCGTGGACGAGGAATGGATGCGAGACACTCTTCCCGATGATGGTATATACATATGTTCCTTTCCCTATTACTCATACATACATACGTATATGTTCACTTTAAGAACCACATACAAGAAAAGAGCAATCATCCTTGTAAATACTTTTCTCGTTTGGTCAAATTTGTTGAAACGTAATTTGGGTTATGATTTTTGGACAGATCTTCAGTTGCCGCCGGTGATGGCTTCTCGGACTGATGACACTGAAGACTCAAGTATGTGTTTGACTGCGTAATCAATTTGATTAGTCTGACCATGGTATTTGGGAATTAGAGTTTACTCCTCCGTCCCGTTGTAGTATGTGTTTGTACCTTTTTCGGATAAAAAATACTCCTAGAGCACTTGCATAATTTTTTGATTTTCTGAGTAGATTGTGTCTCACGCATATACCTTTAAGAATTCCCATCACAAACTAAAAAAAGTAAAAACGAGGAAAACATGTTGATTATATCAAAATGGGAAGGCCCCAATAATTGGAATCCATCATGACTAGAGACACTACCCATTCTTCCTTTCTAATCAATCGAGCCTCCCCAGGGTAGCAGTCTTTAGCAACCGTCCATGCAAGAGTAGCCGCCTATAACAAAGGTTAAAGACAACCTGTGGTAAAGCGCCTCTTCTTCCTTCAATTGGAATTTATGATGAATTTCTTTGTGCAATTATACAACCTGTACCTTAAACCTGATTCAATGATCCCCGGATTAGTCAACTTTTGTCTCTCTCGCTATAACAACGACAACGAAAAGAAGATCTTATTTGTAAGAAGTAGTTTGGACTCAATTGCATCGACCCTTATGCGAGTAAGCGAGTTGGAGAGGAGCGAAGAAAGAGTATCTTCTGTGGAAGCAAGAAAAGAAGAACTGGCGTAACCAAAAGATTTCAATTAGTTTGTTACGATCCTAATGTCCCACATTGACTAAGTATGGGTTTGCCTTGCATATGTATATAAGCTCTTGGGCACCCTCTCCTTGCTAGCCGGTTTTGAAGGATGAGTTCTACTTCTACCTATGAGTTTGTATTGTAGTTCTTCAACTTGGTGAAAAGTTAGAAAACTTTATGCATGTGTTTTATGTTTTATCTGAAAATGGGACGACTTTTAAATTGGACTTATAATATGGGATAGGGAAAGTATTAAGTTTTGATTCGTGGGTAGAACTATGGTGTAGTGGTCATCACTAATTTATGCCACCTACTATTACTATGTGGCATTGTCCATGTGTTACTCCCGGCAAATGCCATAAAGACAAACTTAATGTGTTGTACATGATGACGGTGTGAGATCCCTTGTGCCTCTGCCGAGGGGGTTTGGGCCGTTGTGTGCTTTTGTTTTCTTGTTTCTTTCCAAGTGATCCAACGGCCGGAAATCCGTCAGCACAGAGGCATAGAGGTTTTCCCGGAACAGAGGATCTCCGGTCCATGACAACTCACCTTTGTTAACAAGGGACGACCTATATTTTGATGTCTTGCAGTTGCCCATTCGGCATGCCACTTGGTTCTCCTAAACTAACTATTAACTTTTCATTAGGGGGAGATTCCCAAAAATGCTAAAAGTGCTAAGAATAGTTGATGTATGTGAGGAGAATGACCTGTCTCAAAATTTGTTTTTAATCCTTTTAGCACTTTTAGCCGATTTTGGAAACTCCCCCTTAGTTTTTTATCCATGTTATCCACATGTTATGCTTTCATTTTATGTTTTTGCCCTTTTACGACTTAACGTAGTAAGCTTATTATTTATCCTCTTTTTTGCATATATCTGTCTTAGTGTTTTTAATTTGAGACAAATTTAGGATAACCTATACTTTTGAGAGTAAGTCTTCGATCTCCGTTGTGGGTTCTGTTCTAACCAAGGGTAAAGAATTTTTTTTTAAAGCAGTTTTTAGGTTGTTTAATGCAAAGCAGTTTTTAGGTTGTTTAATGCACTGCATGTTCTGTTGCCAACTTGCCTGTATGAAATGAGTGTCCTTCATATTTTTATTAGCATATATGGTGTACATGAAGTTCTAGTAGTTTACCAAGAACCTTTAATCTCTAATCATTGTTCCAATTTTGGCACTTAAATGGGTACGCAAGGGTGAAACATTTTAGTTTTTAAATATCTCGTATTTCTAATGGTATTATGTAGATTTATATGGTATTACTGGTTTTAATTTCTCTCTTTAAGGTGTAAAAGGCCAAGAGGGGTCTTGTAAAGCCATCAAGCTTCCTTGCCATAAGCCTTCTCTATTGCACTGGTCTACTTGTGTTTTGGGATCTTATTTGGAGAATGTTTGATTACTTTCTGTTCTATTCGCCTGGATTTTCTTCTATTTTTTGTGCTTCTCGTTGACAAAATTGCTCTCTTTTTTGTTCACTTCCCTATAGTTCACCACATATAAATTTGTATTTGACTATTTGTTATACCCTTGTAGATATCATTATCACCCCACGTTCTTTTCGGTCTTCTGCTAGCACTTTTCTTATTGTTTTTGTTCTTTCCTTTCATTGCACTTTCTCAGGCAGTCTTTCCTTTTTGAACAATCAATTCTAGTCTTTATTATTTATTAATCCTACATAATCCTACATTTTCCAGCCACTGCTTCCCAGTTTCTGTTCTAGTTTCAGTTGAGAGATGAGTTAGTTTTTCCAATCCAAAACGGGTTGCATATAAGATACCAATCCGAGATTGTTGGAACAGATTCAATATTTGGCTAAGAACCGGCTAAGAACCATTTATGAAAGAGTTCTTGACCTCTAGCTCTTCGTGAAGAACTTGTTTTGGATTACCTGTGGCTTGGAATATAATTTGTGCTTGTGCTGCTATTTGCATAGATTTCCCATCGTCTTGTTAGATACTGTTTCCTGCCGTCGGTGCTGTGAGCACTGGAGGCAGAACTAGACGCCATTTGAATATGTTCCTATTAATTCACCTAATTATTAACTTCAGTTTTTCACTTTGAATTTGATTATATCAGATCAGGAGAATCAACAAGTTGAGGGAGATACTTGGCATGATCTTGCATTGGGAACTCAGTGAGATCTGTTGTGAACTGGCCTGCTTTGATTTGTATTGTGACGACAAATCTCTTCCTGTCAACGTAGTTGGTGCTTTCTATGAATCAATTGTAACCTTTTCTTTATTTTTCGGTGGAGTTGTGAATTCAATATATTTGAAATGTTTCACATGAGCCAGATTGTTGTTCCAAGTCTGAAGCTAGTGCCATATTTCAGGTAGCCGCACTTGCACTTAGTTTGAAGGTACTTGCACGTCGTGATTCTAGTTATTACAGTTATTACCGTTGGCTCGTGAGGCGTTGAATGTAATTGACCTATTATTTGCATTCAAGCAACGAATGAATCCTAAAAGTGAGAAACTTCATTTAAGTGGTGTTTGCGGCAAATCAAATCATAAGATGCTGTCCCGATTATATCATACGTATCGTCTTATATCCAAGGATCTGCTTGAGCCAGTTCTTATCTTCACTAAACCTCTACATCCAGATAAACTGGCAGCTGTGGGAATGGTGCCGCCATCTGATTGTTTGACGACGAATGTAGCATCTGGCAGATGAAAAAATGAACTTATGCGCACCACTCGACTGTGGAAACCCATTTTGTATACCACCAAAACACTTTGCCTTAAAAATTGCATCATTGAATATCAGAGTTCCGGTCTGATGCATTTTTTTGCAAAGGGTGCTTGTATGAGCTTGCCCGCGGAAATGGTAGTATGTTTCTATGAAAATCCCTCACGGGGGAACATGTTTGCCTCTTCCCCAACCGTATCATTGCACAAAGTGTCCCCCAATCGCTCTCCACGTTTGTGTTGGAGCTGAATTTGTGGAAGTTCGGTTATGAGCAAGAGTCAGCAAGATTCAGATGGTTTAGCTGCAGAAATTAACTTGGTGACACAGTCCATGTTTTCCTTGAACATTTTTACATAAATGCGTGAAGCTACAAATACAGGTATAGAATGACTTCACTGTGTAAACTAGGAGAAGAACTTGGGTGCCGAGCGGGTATGGATGACGTGCCAATCGCGCATCTCAACTGTCCAAAAATATTTTGAAAGGCCCAAATTTCTCTCTCTCTCTCTCTCTCTCTCTCTCTCTCTCTCACATCCGGGCCGTCCAAAACACTTTTAGACGGCCAAGATGGGCGGTTGGCACCACGTCACCTATACCCACTCGGCCCCCAAATTCTTCCCGTAAACTAGGGCATTGGCCATTAGATACATACAAACTATTAGTGAACACAACAGCCAATCAAACCAATTTATGGAGCTTTTACGACGCAAGCAATAAGCCAGCCAGGGCTTGCTTTTCTATTGCTGTCTACTAACTATGCATCCCGCTGAGCCTGCAACGCAAGCATCCCTTTTCTCAAATATGGTTTTACAAAATATCCGTTCGTTCCTTTTTTTTTCTGTACTTTCAGATATAAGGGGCCTAAGTCTAACACAAACCCCATTATGACATACATTTATATACACTAACAAATCCAGAGGACATAGGCTATGACAAGGACGACAAACCCCGAAGCTTTGGCCTTTCAAGTGCAAGCTTCTCCATCTCAAAGTTGTTATGGTGGGAACCAGAGGATTCTCTGACGGTTTTCGCACTCTGAAGTTCGCTGAGCGCCCTCTTAGTGTAAATTGTGAAAGCAACTGTGGTAACAATTGCTACAATCAAGGAGATGACATTGTATACGATTTCCACCACAGTCAAATGGTAGTTCCCATATTGAACATCTGCAAAAGTCTTTATTAACCGACCACTGCAGACAAGAACAACAAAAAAGCAAACGATGAACATCAGTACGCACACTCATAAAGGTCACATAATAAAGGTCACATAATAAGGCCTCAGTAACTACCAAATTCCACTAATCTAATTGTTCATTTGGGTATTTGTAGAAGCTGAAATGACCGCAAAATTTGAATGTAGAAAGCTTGGTTTTGAGTGCTTTCGGAACGTATTTTGGAATCTATGTGATTTATAAGCTGTTTTTCGACTTTTGCAGCAAACAATTGTGGCCTTTGCTGTAACTTATAATCCTGCTGCCAAAGCAAGCAAGTTTCTTAGTTTACAATCAAATCAATAATTTAAAACAGTAACTTCAGCTATAATGAATAAAATGTAAAATAGGTTTCCATAGCTATCGTAAAGGGCCTCTCCAAAGAAAATCTACCACTTAAATGAGATTACATCTACCACATAACTTGAAAAGTGGCTGCTTAGAAAGATGAAGAGTGGTCTTGGGTGATTAGACCTTTAACCAACGAAACAAAAGCACTAAATCCCCTTATGAAGGAGGGGCTCTCTAACTTGCTTTATTATATGTTTTCCATTATAATAATCAGAGAAGAAAATAACTGATAAAATACAGGAAACGAACCTATAGATGTAAAGGAAGGCTTCCGGAACCATTCCAGCAACTGATCCCCATAAATAGGGCCAAAATCTCATACTCGTCACAACTATTGCGTAGTTGAAAATTGTGTACGGAAATGGTGAAATCCTAAACAGTGCTACAACTTTAAATTGATGGAACCAGCTCCCTTCCCCTGCTAGTCGAATCATTGCAGCTTTCTGAGGCCATCTCATTAACCATTGCTGCATATGCAATAAGAGACGTGTATAAAAGGGAGAACAAAAGAAAGGCATAAGAGTAAATTACAATTCACTCGCAAAATCATCGTCACTGAAAATATATCAATGTCTTACATGAATTCGGTCCTGGAAGAGTAACCCAATCGAATATGGCAGAATCATGCCGATGGTAGTTCCAACCATAATAATGACGAATCCAATGCCATATCCAAATATCATACCAGCTAGCCACATGGAAGGCCCAGAAGGAATTAAGAGCACAGGAAACAATGCCAAAGAAGCAACAAGTACAAGAGCAAGAACCGGACGGCCAAAGGCAGTGGCTTCCCATTGCATGATTGGAATGAGAACCTACAACGCAATGGACGAATAATATGTTCAGTGATGCCATGATGGTAACATTTACATTGTGCAGCTGCATAGCAGAAGAACCCCACAGAGATATACTATAGCATAGAAAACATGAGCTAAAATTGGATAGTATATAGAAAACATGAGCTAAAATTGCAACCCAGAAAGTTTGCATATATGTAATTTGCACTGGAAAATGAAGTGCATACTATGAGGGGGAAAAAACTGCACTGTATTTAGTCCACTGTTCTGTTGTAACCTTCATAAGATGTAAGCTCTATTTTATGTCTAAATTTGCTATGATAAGCCTTCACAAATTTAAAGTAGTTTCTGTAACGTTCTACAATTTTTGGAGTATTAATTAAGCAAGCCTTAGGACACAATCAAAACAACCTTTTACCTGCGGTTGATATAAATTCAGCTTTTATGTCTCGTCAATAAAAATAATGGGTCACAATTGCTAAGAAACACATGCTCTGATGATTCAGTTTTCATGGAAATTCCGGCAACCACAATTCAAACATTCATATTCCTGACGTGATCCTTGTTATTTAGAAAGAATGTGGCTTTGTATATATCTTCATACAAATTAAAAGCTTGCCCGGTAGCAATAAAAACGACAACAACAATACTACAGTGAGATGACTTACAAATCAGATCAACCAGGCCTACGAACAGAAAAAGGGATTTGAAAAAGAAAAAGAAAACTAGGTAACATCGGAATCCAAATAGCAGTTTTTCCATAAGACATGCATGCAATGAACATCAAGAAAGATTTTTGACACTGAGCCATAATTGAGTCATTCATGAATTAGCCCATCAACTGGAGGTAAAGATAAAGAAAAAGAAAGAATGATGTTCACTTTAGTGCATGTTCTAAATTGGACATCTGAAAAGATCATGCCGCGATAAACCCATACAAAGGGACAAAAGTTCAGGATATGGAAATACCTTCTCAAAAATAAATGGTACTCCCCATTTCACGAAAATGAGAAGTACTAATACAGTTATGAAGCACCATAATATAGCCTTGATCCACCAGATGAATGAAGTATACTTTGTTTCAGCTTGGGTTTGCGAGGTATCAGTTTCAGCTACCCCTGGATCATCTGATATGACCAACCTTACATACTCAGCATGACTCCTACCATTCAAACTGCCTTTCTCAAGCTTCTCAGCTGGATCTGGCATCTTCTCTAAGACACCAGAAATCTGTCAATGAAACATAAATGTGGATTAGAAACCATTAGAGTCAAGCATAGTTTAGATTCTTTATAAGAACAAAATGAGGACAGTTTGCATAGGACATAAAAAAAATAAATACATAATCAAGCCACACACAATAGGATATCAATAGAATCTTATAACTCGGAAACATAGAAACTACTCGGGCCTTGCCACATGAACAGCCTCATGTAGAGCATAATGTTACTTCACCTTCTGTTACAAACAGAAAACACATAGTATGGGTTATCTGAAAGTAGCCAGCACGAAACCATGCCACATAGTATGGGTTGGATAAAAAATTAGATTTAAACGCAATTTAGTTTTTAATTTGCTAATGCAAAAAATAGCTGAGCTAAGAGATCAATTATAATGTAGATATACCATGATAAATGTAATCTTGCATAATAATTGGTCCCACCTTCTTAGTAATTTTGAGAATATGCATGATAGTCTTATTTGTAATACTAACAACTCTCAAAGACAAGAGAACACTTGAATTTTTTATGCATTTGAAGCAAGTTTGGGCAATTTAGAGATTTTTTGTGGAGTCAAAAAAGTAAAATTTGGTTGCGAACTATCAAATATTCTAGTGAGAAATCAGAGTGGGTGGGGTCAAGTGACCCCACTTGTACCCACTTCCCTCTGCCACTGCTTTCAGACCTCTCAATCAGTCATGTACATAAAAAATGAAAACTAGGTACCTTTATGAAGTGATAGTGTGAGGGTAGTTAAAATAGTATGGAGGTTCCACATGCATTCAAACTGTATCCAGTCCTTGTCAGCACTAAGCATGCTTAACACAACATTTTTTTCCTTGGTGAAAGTTAGTATTGGTAATTATTGTGTGTGAGGTTTGAACCCGTGTCAAATGCACGAGAGTATATGGTATCTACCACTAGGCTACCACTCCACTTGTGATGCATGTCAACATATTAGCTAGTAGTTAATACAACTTTCTTTCTTTCCACTTGCCAAAATCAAACTCATCTTTGGCCCTGTTCCTCTTCTGCTCATGAATGGAGTCGCCAAGCACTAGCAATGTAAAAATAAATAATTGGGAGTTGATTATGCAAAGGCCTACCATCACCCAATACGGCATGACAGCAGCAAAAAGTCTAATCAAATCACAAAAGAAGAGAACAAATACCTATTACTAGATCAACAAGGACCACATAATTACACCGGTCTCACTGGCCCAATATAATGAGTTGAATGATTTCCAATTGATTCAGGTTGAGGAGAAGAGCAAGCTAATTTAGACAGATCATATGCATTGAAGTGCAGCTATTAAATTAGTAAAAGCTGAATTGGCTTTAAGTTGAAGACATTAGACGCTGTTATGGCCAAGAGTTAGTGGCTGCACCTTGGCGTAAATAGATGAAGTTAATTGTCTTCTGAATCGATACAACATACAAGACTGCATAGAAATATGGAACAAAGCAAGCCTGTTCAAAACCAACTGCCTGTCCTTTTCCTATACACCTGATAATGAGGAGGTATCTGGACTTAAGGGTACTTAATTACTCGAAATTGTTGCTTTAGAGTTTAGACATGGGAGGGCAGAACTATGGCAGCTGAAGCTGCTGAAACCATGTGCACAAAACGATTTGAATTTGAGAAGTGAGTATGAGTTACTATAGATAACTCATCCTAACACTAGATTAATAAGAATGATTGAGCCATTCCTCTGCTCGAATTTGAGTATGCTTATCTCCAGCTCATGAACTTAGCTGATACAAAGCCAAACTGTGAAAACTGCGTAGCCATTCCAACTAATGAGCAAAAATTGTTTGTATAAGAAGTAAGAACCTCTGACAAAAAATAATGCTAAGCTTAATAAATGAACAAATGGGGTCCTTAATATTCAACACTTGGGGTTACTTCTAATCACGGGTGTTGAGAAGAATTGTTCAGGATTTAATCATCCAAATAGTACAGCGTAGTATGGTACTAAAATTAGATGTCCAGATGCACTAATTGGTGTGGAGCTTTATAGGTTTGCAAACAAAAGGTTACAGGACTTGTTGGGTGTACAGCCATGAGTTCATGTACCTCTTGCATTTGCACAATCCTCATTAGGCCTCCCAATCTAACACCACAACCAACACTCACTTGTTGGCTGTACAGCCATGAGTTCATGTGCCTCTTGCATTTGCACAATCCTCATTAGGCCTCCCATTCTAACACCACAACCAACACTCTATGTGTCGGTCAATTCCAACCCCAAACCCTTGATTACAAATTTATCAAACCATTTAGCAAGCTCTCAACAGCTCCATTTAAAGTTTTAGACTCCATTTGAACAGGATATGTATTTCTAATTTCAAAATGACGGGATATGACTAAAATAGTCGCTGAGAATAGGTCCAATTTAGTTTGATGTTTTACAAATGCATTTCGATCACGATCAATTTGAAACTATTATATTTAACAGCATAAACCGCAAAAATTCATTTTAGGGTTTCCAAAATCCTAATTAAAATTTAATGGGATTTCAAGCTGTCCAAGGTCTCCCTCATGGCCGCTTAATTTTCCAGCTATCAAATACAAACCCACAAAAATTAACTAACATCTATTCTCCGAAAGCTTAATCCACCCAATATGCATAAGGCAAATTGATAAAAAGGAGTTAAGAAGGCTTCTTACAAAGTCCTCTCCATAGCCATTAATACATTAAATAGATACAGTTTCTTGGCCGTTATCTTTCCAATTTCCCCTTATATTTTCCGATCCAAATATAATAAACACATAATAAAAGAACTCCTGATGTCCCCAAAATAGAAGACGTAAAAGTTCCCAAAATATCCTACACGACAAAAAAGGAAAATACACAAAATATTGAGAGCCAGTAGAAGCCATAACCTGAAGCAAAGCTAAACTCGGAATATACTCAAAAACCCATATCCATAAATATAGAGAGAGAAACAAGGGTGGGAGGAGAAAGAGAGAGAAAGTTAGATTTCAGGTTATTACTCACATTAAGCCCTGAGCCAACAACGCGGTTGACCTGCGCCCCCAAAAAGTTCCTCTTCCTCCTCCTCTATATACAGTTATACGTATATGTGGGTATAGAAATTTTTCTCTCTCTAGAAGTGGGAGCCGATCGGGGAGGAAATTTAAGTGGTTGCTGAGATTCCAGAAATGAAGGAGCAAGAAGAGGATGGGGGGGTTTGTTCTTTCTTTTTGGTTTGCGTTCTTTTTTCAAATTCCCGTGATTAAACGGAACCATATTTTAGGGCCGTCTCAGAAAGTCCGCCCACTGAGGTTTCATTTATTTATTTATTTATTTTATTTTTTTATCTGCGCCTACTGGGATTGACCAACTTTTACCGACCCCATCTCATGATTCTCATCTCAGTTTTTACCTGCTGTTGCTTAACTTCACCTTCAATTCTTCGGACCCGACTATGGGTACCGAACTAAAGAGTGTTTTGCTAAGGATGTTTTTAAAATAAATTAATTTTTCATGGTTTTTTATGTGATGTATTGTGATAGAATGACTTGTATTGATTTTTAAAAACAAAAATTTGTTAGTGGAACACCCTAAAAGATACTGAAAATATACAATGGCAAGTGGGATTTATTTGAACGTTCAATAATTTTAAACTAATTTTTGAATGACCCTTGCCAAAAATTAGCTGAATTGGATATGTGTAAGTAGTTGATCAAAATTTCAAATTTTCATTCAGAATTGAAGATCCCTAATTCTAAATGAGAGATTGGAATATTGGATTACCTAGTTACGCATCTCCAATTGAGATGAATTTTTTGCAGGGACACTCGAAAATTATTTTAAAATTAATAAACAGTTAGGATTATTCGTGTGGGACTCAAAAGTGGGCCCCACAAATCACTGTACATTTTCGGTACCTTTGGCATTTTCGCAATTCTTTTTCTTTTTTTCAACTGTCCTTGTAGTTAACATAGCCTGAGAATCTCTTTCCGGAGTTGTAACAATGTTGGATGTGTGGATGAGTGCCAACATCCCACAAAGACAAGTGAGATAGTCCACTTTGCTGTTTGATAAGCTAGTGGAAACCAAAGAAGTAATGAGAGAGTGGATCTAGGAAAGGGCAGGAGGTAAGAGAAATGACAAATGACAAAAGAGAAAATGTTGTTCTGGATTAGGTTGAGGGGGAAGTCATGGGTAGGGGTGTAACTGGTCCAGTTTTTTTGCCATTTTTGGGACCGAACGGTTAGTTCGGTTCAGAGATATATAAATTGGGACCAGTAGAAACGAGATCGGTTCGGTTTCGGTCTGGTTTGGACTATCAAGAGATGAAAAACGAAAGGCAAGAATTCCAGATCCAAAAATCACGAAATTTTTGCAGCCACATTGTCTAAGAGTCCCAGATCTAAACATTTCGGTCACAAAAATCATGTGTTTTGTTGCGGAATCAACCGAAACGATGATGGAAAGGGTGGATATTATCTCAAACCATGATGAAATTGAATCGACAATGATGGCACCGGACGATAACGGAGTGACAGAGAGTAAGACAGAGACTCTATATGGGGGAATATTACATCAAAATAATCTAAGAGTTATCCAAACCCTCCCTTGATTCTATCCAGGCCTGGCCTTGTTCGTTTTGGTTTGGGTTTTGAGTTTTGATTTTTGTAATGATTAGAGGCAGAAATAGGGATAATAATTAAAAAAATAGGTATTAATGATTAGAGAGAGATAGAGAGAAAAATAAAAATAAAATTTAAAAATAGGGGTAATAATTGAATAATAATTGAGAAAACCGGTTCTTGAAAACCAAAACGAACAAGGCCCTTCTGTTTCTCTAATCCTACTCTTCCATAATAATCTCGGTTATCAAACGAACAGGGTCGGGTTGCCCATCCATCCCCCTTTGATGATAATCATTTGATGTTACCAACTTTGCAATTTGAACAATGAAAACTCATAATTCATCACACCATACTCTTCAAATTTTGTTATTATAATACTTGGTTGTTTTTATTTTGGCTACCTTAATTATTTATTCCAACATATTATTCGCATACCAAATCACTATGATAATATCGAATTATTTTCAAAGTATGCTGCACATATGTAAAATTGAACACATTTTTATTATTATTTGAAGAGAGTCGATTAGAACACATTTTTTCCGAAAATAAAATAAAATCGTTAATTTTTCTTTTGACATTTGAAGCATATTCGAAATGCAAAATCAACTCATTTTGATAATTGTAAGTGCTTAATCCAATTTTTCAACTTTTCATTTGGAATAAAGGATCCTGTATTTTCAATGAAAAATGGAAAGATTGGATCAAACACTTACAATTATCTGATTAAGCTAATTTTTATGTAGCAACTGAAAAAACTACTATTTTAAAATTAATGATCGAATCATATTATTTGTGTGGGATCCGAAGTGGCCCCCACGCACTCATTTGCACACCATATGTGCATTGCTGTCACTACACATAGTTGGATTTTATGTTGGAGATGTTCTAGGTTATTAGGGATGGCAACCGGGTAGATTCTAGACGGATTTGACCATCCCCACCTCCGATCCCTGAACCTCATATATATACTTGGAAACCCTCGTATTTACTAATTATAAGCTTGAATATGTAAATAATACAATTAAATATAAAGTAAAAAAATGGGATGGGGAACGGGACGGAGGTACATAGAACTGCCTCCCATCTGATTCTCGATTTTTTTTTTCTTCTAATTTTTACCAATCCATTCCGATCTCTAAAGAAATTCTCAAAACTCTAATTTGAATGTGGCAGGAAACAGAGTAGATTAGAGCGGGTAGGCCGAAATTGTCATCCCAATAGGTAGGGCTGTCCAGCGGATCATCCGATCTGCCAATCCGACCGATCCGAACCATCCGTTGATCCATCTGTGAATGTTCGGTTCGGTTCCGAATCGAGAATTTCTTGTCTGACGGTTCCGGATCCGGATCGGATCGGATCGGATCCGCTCAATCCGCTCAATAATCCTTCTTTAATCTGTCAAATCCGCCCGATCCGACTCGATCCGATCCGATCCATAACCGATCCATGAATGTTCGGTTCGGTTCCGGATCTTAAAAACCATAATCCGCTCTGAGTGGATCGGATCGGATCCGTATCCAATCCGTCCGGATCCGATCCGTGGACACCCCTACCAATAGGGCATTGGGCAAACTAACCAATTTACAATTTTGTATGAATGTAGCTATTTCCTTCATTGGGTTTTTACCCACAGCCATGCCAATTGAAATTCTTGTGAAGCTTTGACTAATCTTTTGGTCCATTTCCTTCAACTTTATCCAATTCGTGTTTGGTTCTAGTTTCAACAACCGCGTTCGCTTCCTAAATAATCTCAATTGTCGATGGCATCGTACGTTGACTCCCATTTCTCAAACATTTATAGGTTTTATATGCTAAAAATAAAGAAAGTTTGACTATAGTAATCAATATTTATCTTTCCGACAATCTCTCGTGTAATCATTCAAAATATAATTCATCACACCTCATTTGACAACCCGCGTCATTCATTTTATAAGTATTAATGTAGAAAAACATCTTGACAAAATCTCTATCGAGCAATTAGCGGTAGTAGTTGACCGTTTGTTGCCCTTTTAATACAAATATGATGGCAAAACCTTTACCAATCTCATTTTTGTCAAAAATTACGCATTGAGATCTACAAGATGAACAATTTAAATCATTTAAATCCATTACAATATATAAAGAGGGAGAGGGTGGAGGAAAGTTTTGGTAGATGATCCCTGATGAAGTTACCAGTTTGCCCCTATGGATATAAGTTCTACGAGTGATTGTCAACGGCTCCTATCTCTCTGACGATACACGCACTTCGTGACCTCAATTCAGTTTTATGGAACATTCCAGTATCTACTTTTCTTTCCTACGTGGCCTGTCTACGGACGACTCCATTTTATTTTCCAATTCTTTTTGCCTCACTAAAAGGAGCAGTTCAAAAAAAGGAAAAAATAGATATTAAAAAAAACTCCCGAGCAGTGGCGGCTCCCGAAATTTTGAACATGGTGTTCAAGAATTACCTTAACTCTAGTGGCTCTATTAATCAACCATATATACACAACATTCCATATATTAGTGTGTATGTTGTGACCAAAATATACAAACATATATGTATCCTAGCGTTTTTATATTTTGAGCTAAGCAAGATTAAACCAACGCATAAGTACACCAATAGTATTTTGTAGGAAATTTTGGGGAAAAGGTTCGCAAGTATTTTTTGGATATATACTCTTGTTTTAGGAGATATAAAGTTAATTGCCATTCGGAGAGAAGTCAGAGCACGATACCCATAGCAATATATTTTATTTTACTTTAGTCATTTAAGAGTGTTTACATATTTTTGGACTAAGGAATGTATTGGATGTTCACTTGCGAATTTCTGAGATTGACGAGTGTTCAAAATATAAGACTAAATGTTCAAACAAAACGTGAAATAAAAGTACTACTACTAAACGCTCGCTCCCCCATTTTTCCTCCCTCTTTTATGTCCTACTAAAATGAAAAAAATAGGAGATATGAAACAAAATTGAAAAAGCTATTAATCTCCCTCCTATTATAAATATAATTTATAATACATCACTACCAATCCTCCTCCTCGGTCTTTTTTCTTCTTTTATTATTATTTTTTTATCCTAATCCTCCTTCTCAATCGACCATTGAAAGGTTCATCTAAGTTAAGTTTATCCATGTCCATAAGGTTGAAAACCTTTTTGGTATGTAGCTAAGCCAGGAAAAAAAAAAACCTTTTTAGGTATGTACTAACAGATATTTTTCTCTGTCCCCGTGCGCGAACAACTCTAGCTTGGATATGGAATTACGAAACGAATTTAGTGAAAAACACAAGCAAAATAAATAACCAAATTAAGTAGTAAAACAGGCATTCTTTTTGGTTTACCTTTTTTCTATCATCATCCCTACCCAAATTCATAATCCAAAACTAGCAGAGTCGTAATAAACGATGGACGTTATGTATATTACGGTGTTAGTGCTTCTGTTAGTCCCCAGCTATGAGAGACGTTTGGTAGCTAAGGATATGCCATATCTATGAACTAGTACGTGGTTAAATATGCTTAGCACAAAAAAAAAAAGGATCTACTAAGAGATGGAATTAGAGTAATAACGTGTACAGATTAGACAATAAAAATTCAGTAATAACGTGTACAGATTAGACAATAAAAATTGACGCAAACCTTAAGAGATGGAATTAGAGTTTACCTCTGATCCGTAGACAAGAACGCGCTGGTTGACTTGTTCTTTTTAGAACTTGATAAACTCGATTACTGTACGCAACAAACACTGCTCGACAGTACCTCACGATCTTCTGTCGTATTCCCTTAGACCTCGATCACGTAGCAAAGCGTGGACTTCTACGTAGTCTCTTTGTTCTCTCTCTTACCGCCTCTCTATTCTAATTTTCTGAATGACTATGAGACCTAGAGAACATAAGCATATATTTATAGGGATAGAGTAGAGACCTGAGGAGATATAAATCTGTACTCCTTGTGTAAATAAGAAAACCTAATCCCACCCAGATTCTATTCTTATTTCACAAACTATAATTCCTACCATCAAAGAATTATAATTGCACTCCCGTCTTTATCTCAATTATATTTCGAGCTCCATGTTATTAAATACTTACTAATCTCCCCACGTTAAGATTACAGATACCCGTCAATTAAATTAAATTACTGACAATTATATTTAATCAACATCTTACAAAATACCTTGATACATACCACTTAACTTATTTGATATGCCGGATACAAATATCCACATGAAGGGTTTGAGATAATTGAAACATATAAACTTACTCAAGGGGGTATCACCAATCCCTACCAGGATGTGGATTCCATCAATAATTAATATACATATATGTCATGCATATAATGTCGTGACTCAACTCACCAAGACAATTAACCCTAAAAAGGATCTCACTTTATAATAAATCATTGTCAATAATATTAAATGTATATATGTATGAATTATGTTTGGATTAAGAGCATAAACATTCATATAATAACCATAAAGATTCTAATTGTCTTATAATATCAGTATGAAGACAATTACCTCAAAATGGTCCTATCCAATACACATAAATTGTACTAACACAATGAGTTGGAACTAGAACCGTTCCCTGTAGTCAAGACAGACATATTAAAATATTGTGCTACAATCCTATTGATGGCATGTCAAATTCCATCTAAGATTGTGAACCAAAAACTTATATTCCAAAAAAACCGATGATCCAATCTTCTGTGTGTAAGCCTTACTCTACACACCTAGATCATCTACTATGTAGAATAAAAGACACATGCACAATATACAATAATATCATGCGAACATTGCCCGTAATAGATTCTCATCAAAAAAGAATAAAACTGATTAATAATTGACTAATTAAATTCCATTACAAAAAATCATGAATTTTAGTATAAATTTCTAGCAGGTACAATGGCTAAGTAGTTAAAAGGTTAGTAAATACGAGTATAACTAAGCTAATGAACGAGGTCGAGTTATTGCAAATGTAGTTTGATTTTAGGTGTGTTTCAGTAGTACAGATCTATTGACTATAAAAATAAAAATAATATTGGCGTCTTTATTTGTTCTTGTTTCATTTAGATACTCAGCTCTTTGATTTTTTTTTTTGCTAGGCAAAAGAATTTATTAATCTTTGAAAACGGATTACAAAGATTAAAGGGACCCGAGACTGAAAATGCCAAGGGCCCAAAGGGAAAATAACAAAAAGACGAAGGGTGGTAAGATACCAACCAAAACCTGAATTAAAACTAGAAACAACAAATCTTAGACGTACGTTTCATGTTGTTGATGCCGTGCAAATGTCTAAGCCTAGTTGAAGGAAGGCATATGCATTCTTGCATTTGCCTTTTCATGCATCATTAGTGCATTTGGTTAGTCTAGGCATTTGTTGGAAAAAGAGTAATTCACTTAGACACCTCCTCAATTATACCTCTTTTACTGACACTCCCTAATAGGGTCGGCCCAAGAGTTTAGAGTGCCCTAAGTCTAGTCTAAAAATTGTACCTTAAGAGTACAATACTTAATAATTTTTTCAGCAACGAGTATTAAAAAAATAGTATGAATTATAACTTCAATGGCCGGCAAGAGTGACTAAAGAATCAACAATCTCCAAAAGTTGCCGTATAACGATCACTCGCTGTCTGTAATAATTGGTTTTTTTCCCGTACACACATAACATAAAAGAATATATACCATTGATTTTAGACAAAATCCCACTAAGATCAAATGGTTAACTTTTACATAAATTTTGTCATGGAGAATTCCTAAAACCAGCCTAATAGGTTGTCATTGAAATTTAAAAAGTGTATTCAAATGTATAAAAGTTTGTGAAGGTATTTTAAAATGTACATAAAGTACACTCTGAAATGCGTGTTTTTCTTTTTGGGTCTTTTTATTTGCTTATTACAATAAATAGAAGGACCTTTTGTCATATATGACAAAGAAATTAGTATACTTCGCTAAATTGGAGAAAATTTATGTAGACGTGGCTCTAATTTGCCACTTTCTTTTCTCATTTTTTTAAAGAAATGGCAAGGAAAACTCTAAAAAATGGGAATTTTGGTTAACAAGAAACCATGAGTGTCCCATTCGTGTTTCCAGGATTTTTTATTTTTGCTTTGATCCCTCTTTGACATTGGACCAGCTTTTTTTAAGCCTTCTGAGGAGGTCCCTCTTACAAAAGAAAAAACCAATTACTGCAATGCGAAAAATTGGAACAAGTTAATGCCTTTTGGGCATAGCATATATGTAGATTCTAAAAACGCAGCCACTGGAATTGGTTATTATAGTTTGGCACACATTATGACCAGTCATAATGTGTTTCTTACCGGTCATAATGCCTTTTTGCAGGTTACCTATACTTGTATAAAGGCATTATGACCGGTCATAATGTGTGTTTATTGTCCGCCCATTAATGGGCGGACAGTAGAAAGATCCTTATAGTTTTCATGCATAGGAACTTTATAAAAGTGTTTCATTTTTAGTTTAATTCTTCTCTCTGTCGGACTATATTTCTTGGATAACACGCGGCTTGATTTAGTTATTGCGGATTCCACATAATTTATGTATAGCATTCCATTATTTTAAAATCTACTAATGTAATTCTCCCACCGTTTAATTTATTAAATTGAAGTAATCTATATGAATGTTCTTTTCTTTCAAAAGGCTAATGGCAGTCCTGTTTTTTTACAGGATTTGTCATTACTCGTGTAAAAATTCTCACTTCTGATATCATACCGTTTTATCATAAATAACCTTCTCCGATTGACACAACGTCCCGTTACTAACACTTGAAAAAGCCGCTGTGGGTTGGGTTCTGACCATATATAAGTTCGGCTTTTGTTCACGTATAAGTAGCATTGAAGAACCTAATAAGTTGGTTGGGCTTTTATTCACTTGTAAGTTTCGAAACAATGAGACTTCCCTTTCCCTCTCTCAGCCTGTATGCAGGACCCCATAACCAAAACGTGTCAATTTATACATTCTACTGCTCTCCCGTCCAAGTTTACCAAAAGTGGTGATCTGAACCAATAAATAAGTTTAACAACCCTTCAAAAAAATTAATAAAAAGTAGGTGGAGGTTAGCTTTCATTTGTTGGATTTGGGAGGGGTCAATTGGGAAAAAAAAAAAAATTAACATTTGGTGTTACAGGCACCAAAGGTTCCAAGGACATCATCGAAGTCTATGCGAAGTATTTTTGTTCGGGTTTGTGAAACCTAATTCGGTTTAATTGCGTTTTGCCAGCTATTCATGTTGTTTGCGGTTCGCCGACTATTCAGGTATGGTACGGTGTAATTAGGGTTGGAATAGTACGTGTATAAATAGTCTCTATTATAAAAACCTTGGATGACTTAATAAAAAAACAAATCTCGCTCTCGCTATCGTGGAGATACCCGGTTTTGGAGAACCACGTAAAATCCGGTGTTGATTTCTTTACTGTCGAATTTCTTTATTGTGTGTGTGTGATTAGTTTAAGCTTTTACATTTTGCTGTATACCAGAAGCTGTAGAAAGAGGAAACTTTCTGCCAGTTGGTACCCACTGCTGATTGAGATGGCTCAGCAGACAACCGAACATGTAACAACTTTCAGCTTTTCACATTGCACAAGTGCCCCACATTGATTATAACTCTTCAGTTGATACCACGAACCGCTCAATTGACATAGATGAGATATTCTGGGGACAAATATCATCCCACTGACTATTTCTAGATTACGTCCCAATGCACTATCAATGAAGTTCTATTTAAAGAAGAGAGTCGGCGGACAGCTCCGGGGAAGTTTGTTCCGGCGTGCGAGGAAGAGAGGGAGTTAATTTCAAAGCTAAGGTGCTTCAACCGAAGGGTTAGTAAAGGTAATAGGGTTATTAAAAATGGAAGGAGGAAGCAGTCCCGCTTGCGTACCGGAGAACAAGGACTCAGCACTCACGGAGTCTGGAGAGTTGGACGGACCATAGGAATCCTGAGAGCTACTGCACAAAGTTCGGTTGCTTGGTGTGTTGAACGAGTTTGATTGATGAGAGTGAAACAAAACATGTTTTATTTGTGTGGTACTTTCTTTAATATGTTCAGATCATTATAGTTTTTGAGGAAAAACTTGGGTGCGAGACGGGTACCGCGTGGTGGTACCCGTCACGCATCTCGACCCTCCAAAAGTGTGCTGCGAATACAACCATCAATATAATGTATGGAAAAAGAGCTGTCATTAGACATTATGCGAACATTTGAATTCAGACTGTTCAAGTAGTACTAGTTTGTGAACAAAAAATACATGAAATATTTCGTACATACATATGCTATGTATAATCACAAAAAATAAATTCAAAAACAAGTTCAATATCGAAATCTCACTTTGTCAAGGTAGTCCAAGTCTCTAGTTTCCATCCCCAGCCACCTTCAGTTCTTTATGCCCATCACATTTTTTTGTTTTGTTTTCACTTCTCACAATGTTCAGATTCCAAAAACTATAAATCCAAAATCATCTACGAACAACATCATGGTTTCCATGGCGCTGGAGGCGGTGGTGGAGTAGGAGACATGGGTGGAACAGCAGAGAACATGGTGTTTTTGTCAATCCCAACACTCTTTTCACCTGAGAGAGCCACAAGGGCAGCAACTAAACCGGCATTTCCTGCAATGGTCGGCTCCGTGTAATTGTAGTTAGTACGCACGTCGTGGAAACCGTCGTGTCTGTCAGGGCCCGCAACCATGGCTCCGACAATGGTGTTTGGGTTTGGCTTTGATGTGTCCCTCCATTTCCACCCTCCTTTACAATTATACTTGACCTTGTTTTTGGGGATCGATGCACCTCTATGATGGACGTGCTTAGGATAGCGATTTCCGAAACCCACAACATAACTCATCCCTCTAGGGTTTTTGCCCAAGATGTAGTCAATCTGCAAAATGTTGGGAAAGTAAAATACTGTCATTATGGTCTCCAACTTGAGTGTGTAGGAATTCTTTGGGAGTTAAGACACATGCATAGGTATTAGTATCAAACGCATAGATACTAGAGTTTGATTTTAAAGGACAAGAACACCTAAAGATATTCTTCCTTTAGTGTATGCAGTAGAATGAACTTATCTACATATGTATGTAAACATACAAGCACATGAACGCACACGAGAAATTTGTATCATGACTTCAACTCATCAACCCAACATATGCAAATGACCAGAGTATTACAAACCTGTGTCTCGGCAAATTTACGCAGGACATCTGTTGAGTAGAAGTTGGGTCCACAATACCATCCAGGGGTATCAGAGGCCGTAAGATAATCACTGTACAGAGTAGCCAAGAAGGCAGCATTAACCACATATTGAAGAGGCTGAGGCCTTCCGTGGTTTAATTGGATTAAGCCTCCTGAAAAAGTGCACAACAAATTTCGATGAGATCCCATGTATCAAGCTACAATGCAGATCACAAAAATCAGAAATGGGGTAGGCATACCTTTGGTTCTATTAAAGCTTGTGAAATATGGTAGGTAGGAGCACATGACTAAGCCGGTTTGATTGTGGAATGTCCTCAAAATTTCTTCGTATGGATACCCGGGGCTCAGGAACAATCTCAAACGGCTTAAAAGCAACTACACGAATAATAACAAGGGACTACATCAGCAATCAAATGTGTAGGACACGAATACTTTGTGTTTCTTGGTTCATCTATAGCACTATAATTCATCAAAAAGACAGTCAAAAATGTTGTTGCATGAGTAATTAGAAACCCATATCAAGAGAGGTGAAGACTGAGATCAAAGTTTTGTAAGTACACATTTAAGCATGTGTAATTAGAGGGGAGCAAAGAGTGGAAAAAACTCTAGCAAAAGTTTGCATTGATTATGGTTGATGCCACGATCATATATGCTAAACATCTCTTGTATTATATGCTTGTTCAGTTCTAATTCCTAGGCATATCTGAACCATGAGAAACTTTAGAATACCAGGAAAAAAAATTGCACCATAAATGCACAAACCCAAATATCATGCATAACAAACAACAGATATTGGAAACATGTCACTTGAGACTCGGGGAAAAAGAAGAGAGAGAGAGAGAGAGGTGATGGCGTAAACACTTGTTCTGTAAGTCCGTCATCCCCTTTGTCTTTTAGGGGATGCAAGTATCATGTTCCCAATAACTTGTTTGTTGCACACAATGTGTTTTGTGTTTAGACGGCAGGAACCTTCCCTTGGGGATAATGTAGTTAGAAGACAAGACATTGCAATAAAATGGACTTACTTGAACACCAGCAAGCTTGTTATCCCAGCTAAGTACGCCATAATCAGGTCCACCCCAGAATGCTCCCGCATGTTTGGCAAGACCAGGAGTCGTCGCAAGTTGAAGATAGGAAGAGTTTCCAGTAGCATAAAAAAGCCAAGATGCGCCCCACACAAACTCATCCCAGTAGCTAGAGGAATTATAGAAAATTGCAGCATCTGCAGCACCTGCACTATATCTGCCACGCTGATCCCTAGCAAACTTAAATAGGGTTCTTGCACCGTGGACAAGTTTCTGTGAGTAGGCTTTGTTGTCTTTAAACACAATTGATGCAGAGGCCAAAGCAGCAGCCATTTCTGCACCAAGGTCTGAACAAGAATGGCATTCATATACTGGTCGTTCATAATCGATGTCTTCTGGACGCATCCAGCAGTAATGATCATTTGGAGTGGTCCCTCCTGAAGTATCTCCAACTCCAACCTGTTTGACCAAAAAATTGGGGGGAAAGCAGGTAGACCTGGTCAGAAATTCTAATAAACAATTGAACGGAATGCCCATTTGGCAATAAACTAAGATTTGAAAACATGCAGACAATTTCTTTCTCGATGACCATGGATATTTCATTCCACTCAGAAAAATGATTCGGGGTATAATATGCAAATTTACCTGTGCAGCTATCCGATCTATAGTATCAGCAGAGTTATTGAAGGTCTTGAGAAAGTAATCAGTCCCCCACTTGATAACATCTTTAACATGGTTGAGCTCTCCGGCAGCTTCATATTTTGCACTGTATTCAATTACGCTCCAACTCAACATGGTCATCGCAAAAGATGCAGGGAAGTTGAACTTGATTGCATCCCCTGCATCATAATAACCTCCCACCAGATCTTTAATTACAGATGATGAGTCAGACTTTCCGTCATTCAGACCAGAGTTTCCCCTCCAACTAACATTATTATGCCGCGGAAGTTTTCCAGCTGCAATAATTGAAGTCAACAAAGTGCAAGTGATCAGGTAGAAGCAATGAGACTGGATGTAAAAGAAGATAACAACTAACAAGCAACTTGATATATATAAAATAAAAGGGCTTCCTTCTGATTCTTTTATCTTCCGTGGAGATAGTCAGATTTTGATCAGCTCGTATATAAATTTTACATTAACTATTACCTAAATTGTTAAATAATAATTTTATCAAATTGAACTTGTAGTCAAACAAAGAGGCAAAATGAGCAAAAAATCTTATAAAACACGAGCATTAAGGATTGATCAGTGGACTACTGACCTTGTTGTGGACGGTTAATCATTTACAAACAATCGACAAATAGAGAGAGAGACTTAAATATGTCCTTAATTTATTCTCACATTCTGGCACAATAGTCAATCAGGTCATGACCTCACAATTTCTAATTACTGAAACGGAATGGTAACTAGTGTGGATCTGAACTAACAATGAATAAAAAAAACAATCAGATCTGACAATCAACTATTATTGCATGCACTGTAAATCAACACACACACACACACACACACACAAAGCAAGATTTATATATATTTAGATCAAAGGTATTAGTGCATACCACACTAAACTAGTCAAACAAGGGTAAAAAAATCGTACACACACAATTCTAAAAAACAGCCGGTCTTTCTTGGACCATGGATTACTGATCTTGTTGTGGACTCTTAAATCTAACTAGCCATATCTAAGTAGATAGACAGAAATTAGATAAAATGTCTTTGATTAATTCACCAATTCACACAATCATGTGCACGAGACAATCAGATCATAACCTCAACAATTTCTTATTTCCAAAACCAAGTGCTACCTAGTGCAGATATGAACTAAAAAAAACCAAGGTAAACAAGTCAATCAGTCATGACCTCCGCAATTTGAAGTTATCAAAATGAATTGCTACCTGGTGGAGATGTCTACTGAAAACCAAATAAAAAACCATCAGATCTGATAAACAACAACTAAAAGTACAATCAAATAAAAAACCCACATCCAGATATGCACACATGTACATAAACACCCATGCAAATTAACCATTCTTTTCACTTACACGAGTCAATCAGATCAAGACTCAAGAATTTGTGACTACCAAAACAAAATGCTGCCAAGTGTAGATGTTAACTTAGAAAACCAAGCTAAACAAGTCAATCGGACCAGGACCTTTAAAATTTCCAAAATGAATTGCTTCCTAGTGTAGATGTCTACTGAAATCAGTAAACTAACCATCAGATCTGATGAACAACAATTGACTAGAACAATTTAATCAACAACCCATATCTGGACATATATAGATATGAAGATATGAAGATATATATAACCATCCATGCAAATTAAACATTCTCATCACTTACACTTCTGTGCATTGAAGAACATAAGAGCCTTATTCAGAGCAACTGTATAATTATCCGGTGGCGGAGGTTTGTGGTGGTGGCGGGGCACAGTCTTGACAATAAGAGTGATAAACCCAATTAAGAAACCAGCAGCCAGAATTGTCCCAACCGTCCAAATAAAGATCTTGCGGCTGACTATGATGCAACCCAGATCCACATACTTCTTCTTCTTCTGCTCGCCAGGGCCCAGCAGCCAGCTCTGCTGCGTCTCATCTAGCGGCCGCGACATCGCCGCCCTGTCGAACTCGTTCATGGTGCGGCTCCGGTCGTCGTCCGTCGCTGAGTCGGCCGCGTGTATCTCCAGTGGGCCACCCCATGGATCTCTCCCGTACATACTCAACTTGCAATCCTACTTAAAACTCAGATCGAAATGGAAAGAAAAGTGGATTTTGACAAGTGGGTTTGGTCTACAATCTCTTTTTGATGAATGGGTTGTTGACAGACTTTGAAGAAACAATTGAATTTTGATAATGAAAAACGGTATATGACCAGAATCAGATCTAAATGCAGAAAAATGCGAGATTTTGAGAGAGGGGTTTGATCGAAAAACCCTTTTTCCCAACTGGGCAGTGTTGAGTGGATGAATTTGAGAGGTTAGTCAACAGATCTTGACGAAGCAAATGAATTTCCGATCAAGAAAAAAAAGAAGATAATTAACCGGAACCCAAATCAATAAGCAGAGAGGTAAGAAAATTTGACAAATGGGTTGGATGTGAAGCCAGTTTTTGGGAGACTGGTGAAGTGGGGATGAAGATGAAAGGGAAAATGGAGGTGGGTATTATCGAGCTGCTGATGAATTGGAGTGGGAGCAAGCGTTGTGCCCAATAATACAAAGGAAATTTTATTTATTTTTGTAGTTGGGGATTTTGGACTCGATTTCAATATACAATTCGGTTGGTGACACTGACGAGTCCACTAATCGACAAAGACAGTCTGTCTAACTCTTACCACTCTCTCTCTAGATTACTTTGTGACATTTTCCTCTACCTCACATTTTCCTCTCCCTTTCTCTCTCTGGTAAGACGTAGCTTTATCCAGCTTGCTTTGGTTAAACTGCAGCTGGAAGGCTCTACCTAACGAGAAATGTGCCAAGCGGGCACACTTACGTGATGTCCAAGCGCGCATTCGGGTGTCTAAAAATGTTTGAAACGGTCTAAATTTTAAAGAGAGAAAAAGGGAGGAGAGAGAGAGATGGAGAAATCTGAACCGTCCAAAACACTTTTGAACGGCCAAAAAGCACAATCCGCACCACGTGGTCGTTCCCGCTCGGCACTAATTTTTTTTAACGGACTAAAGCCATTTCATTGGGCACAGTTTACGCATCAAATTATACTTCTCCCCCCACCGACAATTTGGAAATGTTTGGGCTGCCCCACAACCGAGTATAACGTTGCTGTAGTAGTTTACAAAATTATTACAATCATCTTTTTTACTCTAGGAAAGTTCTCCTTCAATAAAAAGAAAAGAATCTAGGTAAATATTTAATCTAATCTATATTTTACAGTAGGGGAAAAGAGAAAAATTATTCGAGGATCCTAGGGTTCCACTTTTTTCCACCAGGGTCTCGTGGCACCACCACCGCTAAAGGGTGTCTTAACATCCTTATTTATCAAACATTTTTGTGGGCCACAATACTAAATATATGAATCTCACGAAAATATGTAACGAAAAAATGGTGTTAAGGCACCACGTAGCGGTGCTTGAAATTGGAAATAATTATTCGGAAAAGGAGGGTGGGGTATGTCAAATTGGATATAAATCCACGCTTATACTAAAATCAACTTACAGTCCATTAAAAAGAGAAACAAAAAAGACATAATATTTTCTTTTTTGAAAGGACCTCACCTCCCAAAATAAGGATCAATGTATTCAAGAGTGTACAAAGTGGCTAATGCACTAACTCCAATTATGTAATGTAAAGTTGTCCTTGAACAAAATATTGTAAAAGATAAAACTAGAATTACATAGTATATATCATACTCCAAACAGCCATATAAGTGTGTTTGGTGTAATCTATTTCTTTCGGCCTATAAAGATAACTCACTACGATAAGACGTGTAATTTTAAAAAATAAAGTAATTTTGTACAAAGTTCTTTGAATTTCTTTACATCAAATTAAAGATATAAATTAGTTCTTTATAGCCTTTTCCAATTCATTTATTTTTTAACTTAAATTTAAAGCATTGTTGCGAAGGGACAAGAGGACGATGGTTTCAAGGCTGGCTCTAAATCTTTGGGGGTCTGAAGTGAACTTTTACGAGGTCTCTAAATAATTGGTAAATAAAAATTAAAAAAGATAAATTCGACTCTAAAAGAGTAATATTGGAAACCGTATGTGAAAAAACCATCACTCTCTTATTTTTAGCTACAAAAGTTGTAATTATGCTCTCATATTAACTTTTTGTATAGGCATGCCATAAGAGCATAGAAAATTTAAGAATTCCTAGTATTAAATAAAATTTGAGACCCTGACCTATGCCAGAAAAACAGCACTCAATCATACTCCCTCCGTCCCAATTTAAATGTTCCCTACGGTTATGCGTGTTTTTTTAAAACTATTATAGTTTTCATTCTATAATGTATTTTATATGCAATATGGATCTTATTTGATAGATCTCAATTAGTTCTATTAGACAATTTTTTTAAAAACTTGGAAAACCTTACCAATAAAAAGATATAGACGTTTGAAAATGACACGAATATACGTAGGAAACATTTAAAATGGGACAGAGAGAATATGAGGCTTAAGGCTTTCTAGAGGTCAGATTTTACAGGTTCTTAAATCTTAAGTAAAGATTTTGTGGGACTGTTGAAGAACAAGGGTCTCTCATACAATATTATTTTTTAATTTTGACAAGGGTCTCTCTATAGAGTTGTCTTTTTTTATTTTTCATGAATAAAGAAGAGTAGGAGGCACAAATTAACAAATCCATCAAAAGCATCCCTTCAAGTGTCCGCAAGGAATATTGATTGTGACATTTGCATAAACATATTGGCCACATGGTAAGAGATTATCCAGTGCTATTTGATTAATATTAATGCTTTAGAGACATTCTACACCATATTTTGATATTAAACCCATTATATAGATTTCTAAATAATCTGTGCCTAGACATAGAGAACTAAATAGGATCAGGATCCTTTTTAAAGGGACTGAACGGTCATGTCTACCCAATTTTCAGGCCCGTTTCGATGATCGAGGCCGTTGATATTTTAAACCCATCGAGAACATTAGGTATGCCAAAATTCATAATAATCGAATACTGTTTAATGTGGTCTCGAAATACATTTATCTCTTAAAAATGGTTTTTTATTTTGTGATAATATTTTAGGAACCCATTTTTTAGAGATAATGTGTTTTTGATAACCCACTCAACGATATCCGATTTACATGAATTTTGGAGTGCGTACTTTTCTTGACGTATTCTAAATTATCAACGGTCCCGATCATCAAAATCGACCCAAGAAGAGCTCAAAAACTGGATGAAAAATACTGTCCAATCCCTTAGTGGAACTGAAAAGGATCCTGAACCAACCAAATAATGTTTCATTCTTCTAGAAGGGTGAAAGCTAATCAGAACCTATCCCTGCTAAAGGCCACATTTACCGGGCCGTTGAGTGGCAATGTTATTGCCAAAATATCACACGGAAATCTACATGTAATTCGCATCGGTTGGCATCCTCCTCCACCAGGGCTGTTGAGTGGCAATGTTATTTTCCGGGCTGTTGAGTGGCGATGTTACCCAAATCAGAAAGCATGTTTCTCAAACACGTTTTTAAGAAAAGAAAGCGTGATTTCGAATACACATTTTCACGTAGTTTTGAAATAAAATTGAAAAAGGCGGGTTTCAATTAGTAAAGTTTTTTTTATTTAAAAAAAGCGCAAATCCGCTAATCGGCCCCGAGGTTGATCACTATAACTTCTCCCTTTCGAGACACTTCCAACACTTCACACACTCCCTCACACGCACTCACACAAGGTTGATCTCTATTCTACCCTCCCCATAAACTTTCGAACCCGTATTGAAAAATCCAAGAGAATTTCGCGAAATACCCGAGGTTCTTCCGCCTGGACACCCCGGGAAAAAGCGCTCTCTAGTAGAATTCCTGTATAAGTTATGGCTAAGTTACTCTAAGCCTTAACAATGCATACATACGGATTACGGAGAAAGGGAGAGAGGTAAATGCTGTGTATACATATAGTGTATCCATATATACGGAGAGCCTGTTTTTTTTAACAATTTAACAATACCATTACAACACTTTTAACTTAAATACATTTTATCATAACAATACAAAAATGCGACCCACTTTTTACATGTCATATAACACCGCATTTTTAACTCCATGACTCTGAAGATGCCCCGAGTAGAAGAACTTGAGGTAGTAGCTGCAAGGTTCTAAAACTCGCTAGGCGCTCCCAGGGTGCTCGGGCACCTTCTAGCTTCCAGGACCGAGTACTTGACGCCTAGTCGGGCTATTAGTCGGGATAATTAGTCTAGTTGGGCTAGTCAGCAAGGGTCCTTCTAGCGCCTAGGCGGCGAGTACTCGGCCTTCTAGACCTTCTTTTAGAACACTGAGTAGCTGACTACAGAACAAAGCTATGGCTGTTGAAATGGAAGACTGGGTGGTGATTGCCTTTTCGCTTCAAATTCTGGGTCCTGCACTCTTTAGCAACACTTGACTCAATAGTTGGAGGACCACACACAATCACACCAACATTAACATGGCCCCAACTCTCCGCTATCGAACCAAAAATTTCTGCAGCAGGTATCAAGAATACAGATTCCATATAAAAATAAAAATAAAAATAAAAACCTTTTTTGCAAGAGGGCGAAGGAATTCCAAAAAAAATCATCTACACAATAAAATCAGCCAAAAAAAAATAAGGATTTTAATGGATATTGTTAGGCTTCAAGAAGTTACAGGGCTGTAATCTACGTAGGATGTTACCTTTTCACTCCCACCTTCATTCCCCTTCAATTGTCTTTCCCGTCGACAAGTTCCAAATACAGCCTAGCTAGTAATATGTTCAAGCTTTTGTTCCCAGTCCCACAATGGGGGAAGAGTATGTCATCAAATTCAAAAGTACGACTAGGTTCTACGCAAAGCAAATCTTCTATCGATTAATCAACAATTTGAAAAGCTAGTGTCATAACAATGTCAAGAGTAACCAAAAGAGAATACACGCGCGGGAAATACCTTTGAAATCTGGTCTGCCCCCATACCGAACACTATTTGAAGTAGCAGCGTGTTCTTCACTCGACTCCTTTTGTGCCCTTGTACCATTATCCTGCATTATACCAATCTTTGGCCCATCATCTTCATCTAATTCATTTGCTGAAGTTTTTCTTTCCCAAAGATGCCATAAACCAATCACAACACCACCAAAGATAATAGGACTTGCAACCATACAAGCAACAAGCAATATCCCTTTGTACCACCAGTAAGTTATGCCAAAAGGGTTTATATAACACAACTCTAACAAACCCACGGAAAGAACCAATCCAATCGTAGACACGATAACATAAGTTCCAGACCAAATAATATTCCCCGTGCCAACCAATGAAGAAATACCACCTTTGCTATGAACAGGGAAACCAAAAGAGCTCACAGACGTACTACTGCCCTCCTCCTGCAGTTGAGAACTTTTAGACACAGGAAAATTGATGAAACTGATATGCAACTAGGAATTGCTTTAATAATTCATTGAGGAATGCACAAGCAGATTTACCAGTTGAGGTTCTGATTCTCGGGTGACATACGTTTGAATCTCCAGATTCAGCATCTCTGAGAAATATGGACAGATTGATCCCATGTCCAGGCTATAAAGAAGAGGAAGCTCGCCTGACGTTCTCACAGCCCAAACTAGTAAAACATTTCTCAGGAGACATGGTTTCCTATTGTTTATACGATGGAGAATATCACTCAAGATTGCCAGGAAGGGGGATATTCCGATTCCTCCTGCCACTAAAATAAGATTTTCATACCTGAAAAATAAAATGACCCTTTTGTCATTTATTTGCAGAAATGCAATAAAAGGTTGAAGCAAGAAATTACTTATATATAACAAATGGCTCAAAGTGAAGTTGGTTGAAAGCTATTTAGAAAGATTTTCCATGGATGCACTCTCCCCCTTTTCCCTTCACGGTATCTGCACACCTTTGCAACTTCCCTCTATGGAGTATTGCGAATTTTGCATCAATCTCCTTCAACAGACTAATAAAAAACTACCTATGTTTGTTTACAGCGAAAAACGAAGGTTTGCAGCATGAAATTGCTCTCGGAATACTGAATAATAATTGAGGTACGTATATAAAAGAATAGAATATGTACATTAAGTGGTATGGTGATTCATGCCCATAAGGCCCCTCTATAGAAATTCTTAGATTTGAATGAGGCTGTAAGGGTTGCTCTAGTTGATTGGCCTCCATGGGACCATCTAAGATCCTTCCTCTCAGCTTTTCCGACCAGTCTCCAAGAACCTTAATGACAATCGAAACATGATTGTTTCCACCCAAAGGACTTGATGAGACGCTGAAAGGATGCCATTGCAACCAGGATAACTCCCGAACTTGTACAAAAACAAAACTGAGGGCATTGTACCGCAAATCTACATTTACAAGACGGAAACAATGAGAATTAAAATGGGAGCAAAAAGAGCAGAAATAAATAAGCTTTAAGAGCTTTTATTACTTCTGGGTTTTGGAATGACCAGTTCAACTGACCCACAGGGAAAGCAACTTGCAGATATTACGTTGACTGTCCTTCGTGATTGACAGAATCTAAGAAACCGATCAAGTATAAAGAGAAAAATTCCTCCAGCAGCTCCACAGAAAAGGAAATCGCCAACGTGCATGGCGAGGAAGACGACAAAGACAATGTATAGTTGGTGAGTGTAGAAGAACAACTCAAAATTTTGCCTCCTCACTGGACGAAGTGATGTCACCCACATTAATAAACCAGCTGCAAGGCTGATGACTCCTGCAAGGTTTGCCACACCAATATTCGACCACTGCAGTATCTAATTGAAGCAAGTAAACAAAACTTAGCATCTTCCTCCATCCTCACGTCTTTTTCAGTGTTTAAAGTTCATAATGGGATTTTTAGCATTTAGTGAAGCATTAAAAAGGAGATAATTTACAGAGGTAAACACAAAAAAAATTCTTGAATCTTGAACTAATTTTGAGAAGAACAAAATTCAATTCACTTTTGCAGACCTCGGTGTTGGCATGGTGGGGAATGGTGTACCTAAAACAAATGCCTAACCAAACAAGAAAAATCTTGCATCTACCAATTGTGTTGTGTGTTTGAATGAACAAAAAATATCTCGTGTTTGCAAAATTTTCATCTCTATACAAGTACTTACATGACAATTGACAAGTACGAATACTTAATAGTCTTGAAAGGCAATTTATACGTGCTTGTGCAACATATGCATTGTCTATCAGCAGGTTCATGTGAAAGGAAGCAAATATTGGAAACTCACTTCGGCTAGGAGACGGCCTTGTGCTGCCCATGCTATTACATAGAACAGTCCATGTAGAGTAAAGAGCAACAAAGTGAGATGTCCCAACCATATATGATATCTAGTTGCGTGCTCAAAAGGGATGTCTATAAGGCGGAGAAGAACAGATCCCCTTGCAATCGGTAGAAACAAAAATCCCAATAAAAATAACCCGATTGTAGCAAAGCTAAGCCCTGTCAGCTCCAGCATCAAATAACTGAAAAATTTTCAAGTTAGAATGGCAATTTAGTCAATGAAAAAGAGCCAAATTTATCAAAAAAAACTCAAAGGTAGGCAACTAACAGATTTTATTTATTTATTTTATTTATGGCAACAGCCAAATTAATATCAAAATTCCTATTTTAACCCTGCTCCAGCGCCCATCTTCACCACTTCACCCTCTCCACCAGATTCTGTACCACCAGCCACACCCCACGACCATCATCATCAACCTCTATCCATTAGAAAAACTAAATCCCTAAGTCAACAGTGAATTCCCTAGATGAATCGAAAGAGTATAAAATTAGGGTCAAATGTAATATTTTTTTGAATAAAGCTGAAAATAAACCAGTTTATTGGTTTAATTTTGGCTTTATTAAAAAAAAATAGTTTTGACCATAATTTTATACTCTTTGGATTCGTCTCGTCGAGACGAATCCATAAACCACGAAAATTTGACGCAAAAATGGGGTTTTTTTGTGTTGCAAATTATTTTTGAAAAATCCGATCCGTCCAATGTGTTCAGAAGGTGTTTTCAAGGGTCCACGCGAAAAATCTTCAAAAAAAAAATACCGGGAAGGGCTTGATCCAAGCAGTTTTCGCAAAAAATGTAAATATATATACATTTTTTGCGAAAACTGCTTGGATCAAGCCCTTCCCGGTATTTTTTTTTTGAAGATTTTTCGCTAGGGCCCTTGAAAACACCTTCTGAACACATTGGACGGATCGGATCGTCAAAAAAATGTTTGGATCATGAGGTCTGGAAATTAAAAGTCCGGATAAGAAGCTTTACCTATATATATATATATATATGTATGTGTGTGTATATATCGTGTTTTTCATGTTATATGCTCATTAGTGAGATACTGTGAACCATGAAGGAAGGAAGCATGGTAATGAACACAAAAATTGATTTGGGTCTCTAGGCCTGCTCTCCCTGATACCTTTTAGCTTTGATTTAGGTGCATGGTTCTACAGCATGACGTCCCTGTAGTTCCTCGGTCTTGGAGTGTTACGGGAGCCACTGTTTTAGTGGTATGCTGAGAGCAACCAATTTGTGCATATTTCCAAAGGTTAGGTCTGTCTTCAATCATCCTCGCGCATACCACCAATAATTGGGGACTAGATGGATTTTGTTATTATTGTATCGTGTTTTTCATGTGAAATTTTGACTAGCAGAAATATGTAGACAACAATCGAACAATATTCAATTGATTTGCAATAATAAGTTGTCGTTTAAGGAGTCTCTCAAAATCATAATGTTTGAAATGGTGAAAACAATATCCTCCTGTCCCAAAATTATTGTCTGATGTGTGAAATAAAAACTTAAAGAAGTATCACTTTTAAATTCTCGTTTTGCGGTCCGGATAATTTTAGTATATTTTCTCCTTTTCTCTCCTCCAACCTCCATCTTTTGGCAAGAGAAAATATGAGAAGCGTGACAAGCCAATTCTCCAAAAAAAGGAGTAATACGCATGTCGGATAATACCGTCAAAAAACTCATGGGTATATATAGAAATATACCATTGTTCTTTAAAAGCCAGTTGATACTCGGATACAGTGTCGAGGTCCTCGAGCGCGTACATGACAATACCCCAGATGACAAATGCAGAAAAGATGATAATTCCAATCAACTCAGCAGCAGAAACAACCCCAAATGGTCCATCCACAATCACCGGGAACGTCCACAACCGGAACCTTGGATGCTTCGATTTATTCCTGGATGACAAATTTGTACTACCAAATTAACCACAGGGCCAACCTTAAAATTTTCAAAATTAAAAGGCCAGACATCCATTTTCAAAAGCTTCTAATAGGAATTACATACTCTAGCAATTCCTCTTTCCCAGATATGATAAGATGAGCTATAGCAAGAAATGCAATGGCAAGAATTGGGGCACTGAATAGCAGAAATGTACTCCCTGCAATATCCCAAATCAAAAAAAGCTTTTGTTTAGGTAACGAAGAGTGTCCCGATGGACCGGGCTAATCTCTATAGTCCATCTCACAGCCCTTTCCACGCGCTTGCGTGAGGTGAGGTGGTCCCAAAGACAAATCAGTACCCCTGTGACCTTGGGGTGGCAAGTCCCGCCAAGACAAGTCGATTAACTACTGCGACAATCCATTGGGGTTAACAAAACAATTAAGCTACCAGTGCAGACTATAGTGAAAAGGAAGAATTTCACCTGCGATCCCATACACAGTTCCATCTGTATACTGAATAAATTCCAGAAAGAGAGTGTTGAGAAACTCTGCTGGGAAAAGGAACATGAAAGCAGCCCATGAGATGAAGATCACCCAGATTGTGAATTTGAGAATGAATTCCATTGATGATGCCAAAAAGTGTTTCTTCTTCACATAATAATACTCAAGGCCATTCACTTCTTCTGCTGCAGAGTGTTCATCCATTGGAAGAACAAGAAATGGAAGAAGAAGGAAGGGAAAGGGCCAATGTGTTTTTTGAGGAAGAGCCAAAACCTTGTCTGGTCTTTTTACTTTGGTTCAATCACCTTGGAAATATTTCATGGCCCATAGACCATTTATATACAACAAGACTTCACAAAAAACAAACCCATTTAGTTAAAAAAAACTCAAAGTTCGACTGCCATAGGTAGTTTGGTTTCCTCAATTATTTTTAAAAAAAAAAAAAAAAAACTTAGAGGGTCCATATGGAATTGCTTGATGGATTTTTGCATGACAAGTGACAACTCATTTACAGAAATTAAGGTCACAGATGCATCATAAGACAAGTCATTTTGCTACGAAAGATCATAAGACGAGTCATTTTGCTGAGAAAATTTTGGGTGCAAATGGGGTACCACGTGCCTACCCTATTTGCACCCAAAATTTTCTCCATTTTGCTAGAAATATCCGCTAAAATTCTGGCCAAGGAAAGAGCACCACGTGGCATGGAGTGAGAGACCTTGTAGTATTTTAAGGTGGAAAAAATGAGTCATTGTCCTGTTTGCCATTCACCCCATGGTTAAAAGAAAGATACTACATACACAACCATTAAGCACAATCCAATTCAAGACCCCCCCCCCCACATACACATGGGACTCACACACAATTATAAGGTGGACCCCACGTATATGTGAAGGGTTGTAGATTGGGTTGTGTACATAGTATTTTGCATAATAAAGGTACTCCCTACATCCAGGGACGGAGCTAGAATTTTACATTTGTGGTGTCGAAAATATGAACTTAAAAATTAAAAAGACAAATTGCATTGTAAGAATGAAAGATTAAAAAAATCTAATGGTGGCGAGTCTATATAATTTAGGGATAAAAAATTATTTTCTATATAATAATTGCATTTTTTGAAAATCTTATGGTGGCGGCCGCCACCACTTGTCCCCCTCTGGCTCCATCCTGCCTACATCCCAAAATTTTAGTACCGCGTTGGGAATTCAACTTTTTAACAAGGCACGATTGTTACCCTTGGAAGAAATGATTTAGACTCTAATAGAATTTTTCCTACACTTTTGTGTTTGAAGTTTAACTATAAGGTTTCTGGTTTGGCCTCCCCCCTCGCTCTCTCGTCGATTTCTCTCTCCCCACTCTTTTCCTTTTCGAAACCCCCCTCTCCGGTCTCCATCCCCTTCTTCCATTACCATTTTTCACTTCTCCACCATGGATCTCTTCATGGGTTCCAGTTCACCCCTTCTTTTGGCCTTGGAGGGTCAGATCTGGTGGAGTTTGTAGCGGGTTGGGCTTGGCTGAAGTTCCTCTCGTGAATAAGTCACCAAAGTCGACGGCAGTGACGCGGATGACAGCTTCCTTAGCCAGAGTTTTTTTACTTTTTTTGGCGGTTTTTTTTTTTTTTTTTATAAAAAAATTCTGTTTTGTTATGCCCCTGTGTGGGATTTTGCCCTTTGTTGGATCGATTGCCCCCCTTTTGTGGGTGTTTGGGGGTGTTATTTCTTCGATTTCATCTGTGTGATTTTGTTTAGGATTTGAGCTGGGGCTTCCTTCGGTGTTCTCTATTACTAGATCTGGACAAGATTCTATACCGGCACCTAGTGTTGGTTTGCCTCGCAGAGAGTGTCTGGGAGCCGGTGGCCAGTAGGGCTCATTTGTCGTGCTCATGTTGAGATTTTAGTAGTTTTGGTTCATTTCTGTCGTCGTGATGAAATCTTTTACCTTGGGGCTTCTCGTAAGTGCCGGATGGTGTTCATATGAATGAATCTTGATATGTTCAAAAAAAAAAAAAAAGTTTTACTATCAAAGATACTATGTACACAACCATCCAACCACAACTCAATCCACAACCCCTCCCATACGGAATCGGGGGGCCTGTAGTGAGCAATCACAGATGTCCGTTTGGCAATCAAAAGTTTGGATTATCTTACATAAATGTTAAGTGTCGTACATATAGGTAATTGTATTTAATTGGGACCGCTCATTGTCGAACGTATGGCCGTGATTGCTCACTACAAGAGTGTAATGAGTTTACTCACTACATGCTCTCCGAATCCCTCCCATACACGTGGGGCCCACCTCATAATTGTGTGTGGGCCCCCTCGTGATTCTAGCTTCTGATGATGAAAATAGATATAATGCATTGGGTTTGATATTATCTCGAGAAAAAATAATTCTTGCTAAGTTTACGATTTTTATTGTTTCGGGATATGTAGAATGCGTAGTATATATGATTCCCTAGGGTGGAACCGGGGAGGTGTTGCGCAGCGTGTTGTGCAGTCTCTTTCGGCGCCGTGCCGGCATCGTTTTGACAATCGGAGACGTCCACCGCGTAGAGCTCTTCAAGTTCTACAAGAGTTCCAAAAATCAACTCGATCGGACATCGTTAAGTGCCTCATCGGAACATAAATAACTTGAAAAAAAAATCAAAACACAGCTTGAAACACTTGATGAAAACCGTTGAACCCATTTTTTTCATGTTATTTGTGTTCCGATGAGGCACTTAACGGTATCCGATCGAGTTAATTTATATGGGAGGCTTAACACTTGATGAAAACCGTTGAACCCATTTTTTTCAATCTTTTGCTCCACTCCTCTTCAATCTATGTTCCACTCATTTTTGTTCATATTGGGAGGCTTATCTGAAAACTTTAAGCGTGCAAATTTATATGGATTCAATTACTACCACTTTTTGCACTAAAAAAATAATGTTTTAGCACAAAATTTTCCAAAATTGTACACCAATTTAAAGATCATTGAGAAGAAAAAATTAATCTCATTAAGAGCATCTCCTACCAATCTTCAAATCTTCAAAATGAAAAACGGAAGTGACATATCAAGGGGATATTTTGTAGAACTAAAATAGATTTGAAGAACCAATTCTCTAAAAAGGAGAATGAGTCCCTCCAAAAAGTACAACTTCTTGAGCAAAAGACAAAAATTACAAAATCTCTCATTGATATGTCACTTCGGTGCTTCATTTTGATGGAAAAATAATGCATTGGAGATGCTCTAACATAGTCCAATAAAATTTCCGCTCTTCTTTCTCACTACTATCCAGTTTGAACCGTTAGGGTTTGCTTGGTGGGTTTGCTTGGTGGGTGGTGGCCACTCTTCGATCTCCACCTCCCCCTCCGATCCAGCCCCCACCTCTTCCACCCTCTCATCTCCTCCACCTCTGCGACCTCCCTCACCTCCGCTCTTGTCGGCAGATCTAACGTTGAGCAGTGAGGGTGGATCGGTTTTCTCCAGCGAATGTGCCGTTTCCTGTAACAATTATGGTTACCGGGTTTTTTCGTTTGAGAGTTTCTTTTCTTCTTCAGTATTTCTCCATTTGTAGAGTTTTTTTTTTTCTTTTTGTGGGGCTTTCACACCCTCGTGGTGTGTTTCTCTGCTAGATTTCATACGTCCCAATTTGTTGTGCTTGTTTTTTTTTTTATGGACGTCTCAAAAAATTTCTTTATATTTTAATTTATAATATTTTTATATTTAATATGGATCTTGTTTGATAGATTTTAATTAATTTTCTTAAACAAAGATTTCGAAAACATAAAAAACTTATAGATTATGAAACATAGACAATTTATTGAGAAGTCTCTAAGAGGAAATAGGTACAACAAATTGGGACGGAGGGAGTATGTGCTTATATCTGATGAGTTGGGTTCCTTGTGTTCACGCGCGTGCACACACACATCAAAAAAAAAAAAAATAGTATCTCCACTATCATAGCTTTCGCTAGCCCTATGCCCGACTTTGTTGTTGGTCTGTTTTTGCAGTATGTCTTTGAGCTTGCTATTGCATGTGCTCAAGTCTAGGTTTTTGGTAATTTTGGTTCAATTCTTTCATCTTGTGATGGAATCTTAATTTGTATGTCTTTGGACTTTAAGATGAAATTACCTCTTGTTAAAAAAATTTTAAATTGACAAGAAAAATTGGTGTTAATTTTTTTTTTTAAAATCTTAAGCATTTTGTTGTTTGAGTGCAAAATCCACAATTATGTTGAACGATTTGGTACAGAGGGAGTACATTACAATATTTCTCAAAGTAGTAAGCATTTGTAAACTTATCAACATGTAAATTATCTCGAGATAAAATCAAACTGAATATTTGATCAACAAAACCAGCTCAATAACTGCAAAGGCAACGATTGTGTGTTTTGGCCTAAAAAGTTAGCTGGCTTATTTTTTCGTCTTTATTTGATTTTTTTTCGTGCTTTTTAGTTTTACATCAACTTTTTGTGTATTATTGGTTCGTGTCGGCGAGAAGAATAAAAAAAGTAAAAAATTATGATCGAATCATAAATTTTTTTGAATAAAGACAAAAATAAGCAAAAAAGTCAATTTTTTACACTTTTTTCGATCTTATTCAAAAAATTGAGAGTTCTAGTCATAATCTTTTACTTTTTTGGATTCCTCTTGCCGAGACGAACCAATAATACTCAAAAAATCGATACAAAACTAACAAACGCAAAAAAAAAAATCAAATAATTTTAGGCCAAACCTGTCATCAATGAGGGGCCAAGGTACAAATGATGAGCATCAAGGTGACAACGTGATGTTGCAAGCAATAATCTTATCCTGAATTGGCTTAGTAATATATAAAATCCCATTTTCCAAACTGAAAAATCAATCAACCAATACTTCAAATCCAATTTCATATAGTATTTTTTTAGCAATAAAATGGTTCCAAAGGAAAACATGAGTGTAAATGCATAGCAATTTTAGAGAACTAAAAATCCACAAATATGCTACTAGTATTCATCAAGGAGAAAATGAAGCCACAGAAAAAGCTGGACCATGAATGGATGGTCTTTTTCAACAACCCTGAAACAGGATTAAATGGCATTTATCACAAGTCCTTATCTGATCATATGGTTCCATTTTCATGCTGGACCACTTTGTTCTAGGCTTCTAGCCACCCAAATGGTAATTGATTTCTCACTTTCATTTTCGATATATCATTATCTAGAAGTACTGGTTCCATTGATACGGAACTCTATATGATCCCTCGGTTTCCCTATTGAACTATGGAAAAATCTAAAATCAGTTTATTGGGCTGTCAGTAAGACTATTCTTTAACCAATAACAGTGTCGTCTGTCACTAAGACCTTGTTTGACCAGTAAGACAAAAAATAATCTTAACAGTGTCGTCTGTCACTAAGACCATTCTTTGACTAGTAAGACAAAAAATAATCTTAGTGACAGCTCAGTGAGCAGACACTACAAGGATCCTTAAAGCTATTAACTTTTTAAATTTACGTGTAAGTGTAAATGTCGATGTACTTCTTTTAAAAAGTTTATTTCTCATAACCAAAGATAATCATTTAGAGCATCTCCAACCCATTTTCGAATTTTCGTAATAAAGAATGGATGTAACATATTCATAGGAGATTTTGTAATTTATCCCTTTTTTTCCTCAATTTTTTTGTACTTTTTAGAAGGACTGACGCAGCGGAATTCACGAGAGAATAGTTAGCGTACTATTTCAAACAAGATAATTACTTGAATCTACGAGTGTTCTTGAATCCACAAGAGAAAGAGATGAAACTCTGAAACTATTATTGGATAAAAGTTGCTAAATAATAAAGATTACATGTCCTTTTATAGGGAAACCCTAGCAAATACTACTAAAAAATAAAATATTCCGGAAATTGGGGAAACTCCCAAAATTGAAAACTAGAAAGAAAAATAAGAAATTCCCAATTGGAAACAACGTAAACGGAATTACACGCGAAGAGTAATTCGTAATCTAAATATTACCTAAAATAGCAAAATAACTAAAATGAAAGCCTAAACAAAGGAATTTTGCCAAAATCCACCATGCGTCACGACTTAGGGTGGTGAGTATTGACCGTACCACGATCCTGCTTCAGCCCAACAAGTTTGAGCCTATTCCGGGCTCGTCAATAAATTGCCGAATTTGGCAACTTTCAATTAAAATCTGTTTCGGCCTCCGGGGCTTCGATAGGTCCAACTAATCATAGAATTGAGCTGCTACTTGTTCTACATCAAGGACCCTTTGTCCTTTTTAGAGATTTGGATCTTCAAAAATTTGGAGACCAAACTTCCGTTTTGGATACCAAAATCTCTAAATAGAACTGTGAACTCTGAACCGAAAAAGTACAAAAGAATTTACACAGATTTTCTTTAACCTTTTAAAGAACATTCTAAAATAGAAATATGTCATAAGTTTGTGATTATTTACACAGACTTTCTTTAACCTTTTAAAAAAGAATATATATACTATAGAACATTCTAAAATAGCAATATTATAGTGGATGAAATATTTTTATCGTTTCTGTGTTTGGGTTTTGTAATTATTCGGGCGTATTCTTTTTTTTCTTTTTCGTCTATTCTACTGTTCCATTGGCGTCTTGCCTTCCTGGTTATTTAGGCCTTGGGTGACGCTTTTTGTTGTCCCCTTAGCCATTTAATTTTTGTTTCCATTAATTAAATATTAATAAAATTTATTTTGCCCACCAAAGAATCAATATGTGATGAGAAAAATAGTTCGTTGGAATTTCGGAGGTTAAGAAGTGGACCTCAAGGTGAACCATTGATGATTAATATCAGTAACCAATGATATTGTCGGACCGCTTTTCCACCAACTATCCTAAAACCAGTTGGTGGTAGGAAGAGCTTCAATTAAATCTTTGATGGCATTCGACATCGCACCCGCAAGTCTGTTTTTAGAGCGGTCGCAGGGAATGACATTGTGTAACCAAATCCATGGGGGCACTCCGGGCCCAACAAATTCAAGAAGGAGCACCGGGTGCTAGTTCAAGAGTTGGAGCTAGAAATTGCAAGTTGCTTGTGGGTAAATTCCTTGTCTTTAAACTTCTTGCACCTTTTGAATTATGAAACATAAGTAGAGTAAGGCCGTGGTTTTATGGTTAGGGTATTAGACCTTAAGTAGTTTCCACATATATCTTGTGTTTTGTCTCACCAGTTTAATTACTCTATATTGAACTTGTTGAGTTGCTTGATTTGCCATGGTGAATGATTAAATTGGTTGAAATCGAAGTGGTTAAAATGGTCGTCCTATTCACCCCCCTTTAGGACATGTTGTGCGTTACATAATTTCACATATTTATTCACACTGAGAGAGAGCGAGAAAGAGTAAACACTGGTGTTGGTTCACCAGGCACACAGATCGTTGTGCCGCTTATGTGTATCTTTTAACTTTTGTATCCTGGGATCGAGGTAGACATCCAAGAGTTCATGGGCACCGTAGCTGGGACAAATTTATCTTAAGGTCACGGTGCTCGCACTAGCCTTTCTTCGCATTTGGATTTCAGCAATGGTGGTTTTGAGTACATTTCAACCATAACATATATACTCAAAATATCTCGACCCTCCATTTTAAAAACCCCGACGTGTATATCACGGAAAGGAAAAATAAGGACAATCAAATAATCATGACCACACAATTAGACCAGCAAAAGCGTACGAGTAATAGACCAGCTGCTCAAGTAAAAATAGAAGAGAATACAACGTGCAATCAGTTAAAATAATAGTAGTAGTAATTTTTAAATTTTATTGATCAGATATGTTCTAAGTACAAATCCATATTTTGAAAAAAAGAGTGCGATCCATTGTTTTTCTTTTTTTTATCAGCAAAAGAAAAATATATCAATCATTGAAAACGAATTACTTACAAAAAATAAAAAATAAAAAAGTATATCAAACATTATTTGACTAAAATGACGTTTGGCGTGATTCATAAATTAATTTCTATAAAATGGTCGGACCACAACAATAATGCTAGAGTCACACACACTCAACCACACATCCTCTCACATGTGATAGGTCCCACCCGGTGCATGTGAGAGAGTGTGTGATTGAGTGTGTGTGACTCTATTACTATTCGGACCCTAAAGGGGCAAATTAGACCCTCATCACGTGACAAACTGATTCCAAAAGTAAAGAAACAAATACTATTAAAGAATCCGATCCAATCTGAATGACTATTGGGCAAAACAATATGTACCACGTGCAATTCACGTGGTAGGACCACTAGTTTTGAGGAAATGGATGAAAGGTTACTGTGATTTCTCATGAACCAATCACCAACTGTCAGATTAGGATGCTCTTCAAATATCAAATATTTTGATTGGATTGAATTCACACAATTTTGATGAAAATGACATATTAAGTTTGCCTCTTTGGCAGTCTACTTTTTTTTTTTTTTTTTTAAAGGAAGAATGTCGCGATGTATTGGACTAACCTGTCCAACCCTTCCCACAGCCATATCCACGCGTTTGCGGAGGCGAGGTGACAAATCGCTACTGATAAGAATCGATCTTGTGACTTTGGAGCGATAAGCCCGGCTAAGGCAAGTCTAATTTTTTGATTCTGTAGTTCACAATTTGGGATTTCGGGTGGTTCCTAGCTCTCAGCATTAAGAATCAATTCTAGGAAAATGGGAAATTCAAAAAATAGTCTCATAAGCAATTTATGGATTCTCATTTTACATTCTTCGTTCATAAGTGTTACAAGTAAACTCACCCACTTAAAACTCGATTATCGCTCCAATTCCTAGTTCATATTATTACCACTTCATAGAAAATATGTTTCGCATTTATTATCTGGACTTGTCATCCAAAATCCTTACAGTTATGGACGCGCATATTATTAGAACATCACTCTTTCGGAAAAAATATCTTGCAGATACTATCGAAACACTTCTGTAAATTCTGATTATAATTTAGAAATCTATATAACTTGATAAATTGAATCTCAAACACTCCACAATACTGGGTGGAAACCCTAAGAGCGTTTCTTTTGGGTAAATAAAACCCTGAGAGCATCTCCAGTGGAATGGCTAGTTTTGAGAAACATAGGACCCACTTATGGATTGACAAGTAGTCATTAGTTTGTTGAGTGAGTGATCACTCCGATGGACTAACTAAATATTATTATTTGAAACCAAAAAAATATTTAATTGTATGAATGTCCAAAAAAATATTTGGACTAACTAAATTTTATTATTTGAAATCATCGTGTTTAAGTTTTCATCCTGTAATTGTATGAATGTCCTATATATTTTACCATTAATATTTAATTTTATTATATTTGAGATCATGGTGTTTAAGTTTCCATCCTGTAATTAATTACGTTTCAAACCAATAAATTTCTTAGGAGTGGATGTGTAAATTTTTTCCGGCAAGTGGTGTCAGTCTTTTTGATGACCGTTTGGGCGTTTTGATGATTTTCGTATGAGTGGGTATGTCGGTTACGTTTCAAACCATTATTCTTCAACTGGGTGGTTCTTTTTCAAATTTTTGTGTTGTTTACGAACGGGCTGCTCGATGTACGGGATCATAACAAGAAAAAAAGGGTTTGCATTAGTGTTTTTTCGTTCTGGGCATCGAACGGGCACAAAAGCTTGTTTGTTTTTATTGTAGTGGATAGAAGGTTAGGAGAGGGAAAGGTTTGGAACATTAGGAAATAGAAAATTAGAAATGATAATGGCTGTCATTTTCATTTTTATTTTTACATTTTTGTATGTAATGAGTAAATAAAAATTTTTGGATTTTGAGTTTAGAGAAGAGAAGAGAAGAGAAACGAGAAGTAGGGGGAGATGAACTTTTTGACTTCTCATTTTGGTTAACAACAAGACCTACAAAATGTATTTGACACATATCTCCCAAACTCTACTCTTATCATTAAATGCATTCTGCATATATCTGTCAAATACTTTGTAGATTCAATAATATCTTATGGCCATAATTCAAAAAGTCAAAAATACTAAATGTAAAACGCAAAAAGCCAAAATGAGAAGCTCCCAATTAAGTTTTAAGTTACCCAAAGGATGCCCACAATAGAATTAGAAACAATATCAAGACTCTTTGGACAATATGCAGACAAGTTTGGATTAAATTATTCCTACATACAATCGGTATTATTAGTATTGACGAACTTTTCCTAGATTTTGTTGAAATATTTGGGATTAAATATTCATCTCGACAAGAAAAATTATAAAATAATAAAAATGTGGATCAAAATTGAAAATGTTTAGAATAAAAATAATATAAAATTTGTCCAGATTTTTCGTTTTCAATAGGCGATTTTACTAGATTTTTCTTTTTCAATAGGTTTCTTTTCTTTTACTTTTAGTTAAAATCTTTTACTCTTTAAATCCATCATCAACACGAATGATTAATTTATGAAGAATCATAAAAAAAAATAGAAAAAACAAATAAAAACACAGGTGTGACAGTTGAGGCCAAACCCACCTTGAGGAAATGGATGAAAGGTCACTGTGATTTCACAGGAACCAATCACCAACTGTCAGATTAGGACGCTCTTCAAATATCAAATACTCCTACTTTTATTGAATTGAATTCACACAATTTTTGACGAAAATGACATTAAGAGCCTGTTTGGCCGGTAACTTTTTTCATTTTCCATTTCTCCTTATTGACTTTTGGGTGTTTGGCAGTGAAGGACAAAAACAGCTTTTGGGAGAATGCGGTTTGGGTTTTTGAAGATAGAGAACAAAAGTTAGAAATAGCCTCAGAGGAGCTTTTCACGTTTTGGAGAATGTGTTTTGCTTTTTTCGTACGGATGAGATGTTTAAAATGCATTCTACGTTTTTCTCCCAAACACTACTCTTCTTGCAAAATGTATTCTGCACTTTTCTCCCAAACACTTCTCCCAAATTCAAAACACATTCTGACCATAATCTAAAAAGCCAAAAAGTTAAAAATGAAAAGCTAAAAAGTAGGCTTCCAAACACCCCCTCAGGTTTTTTATATTTTTTTTAAAGGAAGAATGACCTCGATGAATCAGACCAATCTCGCCATCCCTTCCCACAGCCATATCCACGCGTTTGAGGAGGTGAGGTGAGAAATCGCTACTGAAGAGAATCGACCCTATGACCTTGGGATGGTAAGCCCAACTGAGGCAAGTCTACTTTTCTTACTCTGTATTTCACAATTTGATATTTCGGGTGGATCCTCGCAGCATGGAGAATCAATTCCAAGAAAATGAGAAATTCAAAAAATAGTCTATTATCTACTATATACAAAATTTTGTTTGCATCTATTATCCACACAATTATCATCCAAAATCATAACAGTCATGGACGCACATACTATCTAAACATTACTCTTTCGCCAAAAATATCTTGCACATACTATCAAAATACTTGTAAAAATTCTTATTATGATTTTAGAAATCTAAAATATGGTAAATTGAATCTCAAACACGCCAAAGTACTATAAAAAAGGGCCGAAGCCCTAAGAGCATATCCAATGGAATGACTAAAATTGAAAGGCCAAGAGGGAGTTTTTGATAAAAATAGGACCCACTTATGGATTGATAGGTAGTCTTTTGTTTATTGAGTGGGTGATCACCCCAATGGACTAGCTAAATTTTATTATTTGAAACCAAAAAAAAAAAAATTAGAATTAATATTGTATAAGTTATTTAGAATTACCTTATGACTTGTAAGTAATTGTTTTGTAGCCTTGTCTATAAAGAAGAAAAAAAAAATAGTATGCATGGAGTGAATGAGTATCCTGAATTCACAAAATATTGAGAAAAAGATTCCGAATCGCGCGAGGTGTAGAGTGTTAACTTGGTGAGAGTTCAAGTGAGGGTTTAAGTTGAGAATTTGGTTGACGAGGGGCAAAATTTTGATAAAAATTCAGTGAAAAAAAGGACGTTATGCTCCATTTTGGAAGAGAAGAACTGATATTGGTGTGAAACAATACTCTCGCATGAAGATGGAAAAAAACATCCTTTTCAATTTTTAAGTAGCTTTTTTATCCTTAGAAAAAACAACAAAAACAGATTTTTATTTAAAAATTGGGCCCACAAAATTTATTGAGTCTATATATTGGTGGTCAAATTTATGGGGTGAGTGATAGGTTTATGGCCCTATTTATATATATAGTCCACTCAGTCTATTTTGGCACACTCGCTAGCTAAATTTATGGCGTGAGTGATAGGTTTATGGCGCTATTTATAATAATGCCATAACATTTTCCATTTATATAGTCCATTAAATTTTTAATCTAAGCTTTAAGCACAAGACCCTAGAGATAGCCTCTTTGTTTTGTTAACTCTCCCATTTTAGAAGGATAGATATTTTATCTTATTTTTTAAATAAACTTGAAATAGGATAAAGACTAACCGTATATACAGCCTACAAGGAATATACTCCAGGAAGGAAAAGTAAAGGGATGGCCCAAAGGCTACGTTGAATTAAGTTTACTACTCCCTTTGTCCCGAATTTCTTGTCCCTTTACATGCTATTTTTCAATTGCTTATATCTTTCAATCTATATTATTTTTTACAATTTTGAAAACTTTGTTAATAGAACTCATTGAGAACTATCAAACGAGCTCGATATTGAATATATATAAAACATTACTCCCTCCGTCATTTTTATAGTGTTTAACTTTTCATTTTGGGTTGTCTCTTAATAAGTGTGTGTTTTGAAAAGTTAATACATTTATTATTTTACCCTAAAAAATATATTCCTTTTTGAAAAGTTAGTGGGTATTGTTATATTGATAAGAGTAATGACTCGCAGGGACGGAGCCATAATTTTATCTTTGTGGTGGCGAAAATATGTACTTAAAAAAATAAAAAGACAAATTGTATTATGAATATTCATCCACTCTATGAAAAATTATAATAACATGAAAACTTTAATCAATGATGTTTGACATATGCATGTGAAGTGCCAAAAAAGAGTTGCTTTGGTTTAATCTAATGGTGGCGAGTCTATATAATTCGGAGATAAAAATATATTTTCTATATAACAATTGCATTTTTTAAAAACCTTATAGTGGCAGCCGCCACCACTTATCCCCCCTTGACTCCATCCTTGGTAAGTAGTAGAAAGTATATGAAAAATAAAATAAGTTGAAATTACGAGACTACGTACTTAAAAAAGGAAGGGGTACACTTGTCCCCCTTGGCTCCATCCTTGGTAAGTAGTAGAAAGTAGACGTAAAAGAAAATAAGTTGGAATTACAAAGCTACGTACATTTGAAACTATAAATAATTTTTTAAGGTGCTGTGAATAAGAAATATGGGAAGTAGGGGGTAGTACGTGGGGTACACTAATTTGGAATTATCATAGATGCCAAATGGCTACAATAGAAGTACTACAATCCCTCACCTAGGGGTTCCCAATTCATCTAAGAAGAGGGGGAAGAAACACTTAATCGATGAAGAGAATAATAGTCATATGTTCATGTTCATTCACTGAATTCTTCATGGAAAATTAGCAAAGGTCCAAGCAGGGCCGGCCCAGGCCCAGGCCCAAGGCCCACAAGGCCTGGGCCTAGGGCACCCCAAAAATGACCACTTTTTGGGGCACTCTACATTTTATACCAATGGGCTTGACTAGAACACTTTTTGGACCAAAATAAAGGAAACAAATCCATTAGAAGTGACAAAAGAGCCCAACATTGTGACCCAATATTTAAAAAAGGCCCAAAAACTATTGTGGCCCAAAATTTAAAAAAAGACCCAAAGCTAAAACTGATTTAAAAGAAAATCATTTTCTGCTTGTTACAGTTTTTATTTCTGGTTTTGTAAAAAATCAAGACAGTTCTAAACGAAATGATTAAGTTTGGTTTATTATTTGCTTAAAGAAAAAGTAATTAGGTAGTAATTTTCTAATCTTCTTGTTAGAGTTTCGAGTGGGTTTGTATTTGAGATTTCTAAATTGACACAAGTTCTTGAGTTTTCCCAAGTAACCAAAAAGTTGATCAAATTTCATTGTTTTTCCAACAAATAAAGTCATAATATTAATTCCAACAGATCAAATTTCTTACTTATTATAAGTAGTTAAATGAGCCATTTTGACCCAAATTTTTTAGAGGAAACTTGAAAAACAACAGATTTGGGTAAAACTAGGGTTTGGCATTTGCATGGCAAAGGAGTTTTGACCCAAATTTTGTTTCAAAAAAGGCACAAGATCTCTAGATGCTCTACATTGTTGTTAAATTTAGCTTGTATTAATACCTTTTTGACGGGGATATTGTAGTAACAAAAACGTAGAAAGTTTGGTTGAGGAACACGAAAATTTTTAGGGCACAATTTTTTTAATTAGGCCTAGGGCACCCAAATACCTTGGGCCGGCCCTGGGTCCAAGGTCTAACAAGCATCCTTCTGAGCCAAGCTTGGTCAGCCTTCAAGTGTGTGAAATTTGGAGTTCCAACTTCTCTCTATCGTTTCGGATGTCTCCGAAGAGATATTTGGAGTTCCAACTTTGTAAGAGTCACAAAAACTTCCCACACATTAACCAGATAACATCCCTCTCCGGATTAGGCAAACGCAACACCGGAATTCCATAGCTACAATAGTAACTATAGGAAGCATTTTTTTTTGGGTCCGTTTTTTGGGAGGACATAGTAAATGGGTCTTTACTTCAATAAGGACATCAACTTTTTCTTTAATGCGAAAAGGACAAATCACCTCCAAAATTCAAAAATGTCCCCACTAGCCAATGAAAATGCCTAAACCCCCAAACCTAATGAAAGTGCCTAAACATAAACCCTAGGGTATCCTCTGAAAGTGCCTAAAACCCTAGGGTACCCTAAGAAAGTGCCTAAACCACTAAAACCCTATAATTGGAAAGTGCACCCTAAACCTAAACCCTAGGGTATCCTATGAAAATGCCTAAACCACTAAAACCCTATAATTGGAAAGTGCACCCTAAACCTAAACCCTAGGGTATCCTATGAAAGTGCTTAAAACACTAGGGTACCCTATGAAAGTGCATAAACAACTAAAACCCTATAATTGGAAAGTCTACCCTAAGTGCCTAAACCCTAGGGTACCATATGAAAGTGCCTAAAACATTAGAGTACCCTATGAAAGTGCCTAAACAACTAATTAAAACTCTATAATTGGAAAGTGCACCCTAAGTGCCTAAACCCAAAATGCCTAAACCCATTATACCCTACCCCAAAGAGCCTAAACCCCCTAAAATTGAACCCAATCCCAAAATTGAAGAGAGAGAAATTAATTTTGTCCCACCCATTAAACTTGTTCCATGCGCGCGTGTGTGTGTGTGTGTGTGTGAGAGAGAGAGAGAGAGAGAGAGAGAGAGAGTTACGGGAAAACTTGTCACATGCGTGTCTGACAGCATCTAAATGGGAAAAGTTACGGGCATCTTTCGTGAGTCACCCCCAAGATTAAAGGTCTAGTCGCTTTCAATAGTCGCTGTCAATGGCTAGTCGCTTTCAATGGTAATTTGTCCCACCCAAACGTGACGGGTTGCTTGGCTACGCGGTTTTATTGCTCCTGCTTCATTAAGGGTATTTTTGTCTAGTATTGTCCTTGAGCCCTCAAAAATTTCTCATCAATGTATTGGAAGCATTAAAATAAATTAAACTGGACTAAACACCATTTAAAGCCCCAAACTTGGCCTTTAGACCAATTTTTTTTTTTTGGGTAGATGATTCATTTCATTGCAACAAAACAAAGCTAGAGGCATAAAACTCAAAGGGTAGGACTGCCCTGCCTGAAACAATTACGAAAACAACTAAACCAAAAGGAACAAAAATGCAAAACCCTATACATTCTAAACTCTACGACACTCAAGAATCCAGTCGGGAATTCTCCATTCACGACAAATGCCTATATTCTCTTGGTTCCCGGGGAACTTCCTCCATGAAATGACTCTGGACCTCTCATTAGTTTCAATAGTGTTGAGCACACTATGAACACCATCCATACCTCTGCCAGAAATTCTGCTATTTCTCTCGATCCAGACTTGATACGCAGCTGCTGCAAACGAAATCTTGAATAAATGAGCTTTGAAGGATTTACCATGGCAAAACTTAATAGCCCAGTAAAACTCCATATCACAGACCCCTGGCCTTCTATGAATTTCAAATCTACCCAAAACCTTGCCCCATATACTGCAGGAGAAGCTACCAGCAAAGGACAAATGATGCAAATTTTCCTCAGAGAACACAATACACAGGTAGCATCAATATCCATCCCCCAGCTTCTAAGTTTGTCCTTTGTTGCCAATTGCCTTAAACATGCCAACCAACAAATAAACACCCATTTTGGTACATTCCTCTGAAACCAGCTAAGGTTAGCCCAAGGAACATGCCCTCCCCTTGGCCTCAAAGCCTCCCATGTAGCCTTCACAGAGAACTGACCATTTTTAGAAGGCAACCATATAACAGAATCATCTTCTAGAGATGTGAGGCAGCTGGCCATAATCTGTCCAGTAACCCTGTTCCTAGGTCTAATGGCCATTTCCATCTCCCATTAGAAATTATAGAGCACACATTTGCTGTAAGGGATCTGCCCAGATTATACACAACCTCTTCCCCAAATAACTTATACAGAGGCCCCAAAGGGTGCCAGTTGTCAAGCCAAATGTTATTTAACCATTCCCAACTATATACTTCACTAGCCTTAGCCAACGTCTCTAAGATTCACTTGTAATCCTCATATTCCAAAAATTGTGGTCTTTAAGGACATGGCTATGCACCCGTTTGACCCACAAAGTCAGCCTTATTACAGACTGCCCATAGTTGTCGAAGCATAGCGGCTTTACTCCAACCTTTCAGAGGTTTCAAACCTAGACCGCCCTCTATTGTAGTACATAAAAGGCTCCACTTTAGCTTAGCACCAGTGCTCTTGAGCTCCGCTCCAGACCAAAGAAAAGCCCCGAGCATAGCATCTTGCACAGGTTCTTATTAGAGGAGCTGGAATTTCTTTGCCCATCCACCCGGGGGGAAGCTTTACCAGGGGTGGGCATCGTGTCGCATCATGTTGTGCCATTGCGGGTTTCGTGTCTTTCCGTGTTCGTGTCAAAACACTTGTTGACATAAAGTTATCAAATATCTTGACACTAACCCAACCTGCTTAAAATCGTGTCGTGTTCGGATTGACATAGTTAAGACCCCAAGTTATTTTTTAAATATGTACATAAAATTATACACTTGGCAATGTTGTGCTTGAACTTATTTAATCCAATAACCAAAGTGAGAAGATTTTCATTACCATCATAATCACAAAAATAATTAAACCAAGAAAAAAATTTAATCAACAATAACCAAATCATGACATTAAAAAATGTATTAAGCTACAGATAGACATAGGACTCAATACTAAATACTTTTGTATAGTTTTCAGCTAAAATAATATAAAAACACCAACAACTATAATAAGAATTTTGCTTGCGAAGTAATTAGGACACTAGACCAAATGAATTTAATTAATTTTGGATTTTTTTACATATTTAATATACATTTGGTTTTGATCATGGAATATTTCTGCAATGAGTTGTATAACAATATGCATGTATCGCATTCACATAATGACATTGATATTTTGCTACACAAGTTAACCAAATATGATTTTGAAAAATTAAATCTTCCACTAATTAAGAAATTCTGAGGAATTAAAACTAATCTTTAATTAAACATAACTATGGGCTATGACTGGCCCAACCAGCATCGTGTCGTGTCGTGTCGTGTTTGAGTCGTGTCGTTTCAGGTTAATGAATTGCCACGGAAAATAAAACAGTTATCTGTGTTCTTATCGAGTTACTCGAGTCTAATCTGTATTCGTCCCGTTTAATTTTTGTGTTGGCGGATCGTGTCATATTCATGTTTGTGTCAAGAAGTGGTCGACTGAAACCCTCTAACTTTGTGTTGTGTTCGTGTCGTGTTAACGGGTCTTGTCCAAAATTCCCACCCCTAGATTTTACTATCACAGTGTGCAATAAATTTGCAAGAAAAATAACATTTGAAATATATACTCAAATAGAGAAAGTGCTTTATATTACAATTTTAATTGAACATGAAACATGTTCTTAGATTCATCGTCTCTCTATACAAAGATATACCTATATTTACGGACACACGTATTTATACACCTATACTTTCATTTGCTACTCTCTATGAGTAGAGTTTATTTATGTGTATCCATAGAAGAAGCTCAACTCCACCAGCCCAGAATGAGTAGTTGTTGCACATGAAATATGCCATAAGTAGGAGAAGAGGAGGTAGTAGCTAGCTACAGATCAAAGCTATGGCTGTTGAAATGGAAGATTGGGTGATTGCATTTTCTCCTTAAACTCTGGGACCTGCACTCTTTAGCAACACTTGTCTGAAGAGTTGGAGGACCACACACCATCACACCAACATCGGCATGGCCCCATTGGTCTGCTATACATCCAAAAATTTCTGCAGCAAGAGTTAAGCATGTAGATTGATAAAAACTAATGTTTAATTTCGTTTGGAAAATGGAAGTTTTCTTGAGCGCATTTCAACCAAGTATCAAGGAAGATCTATCAAACAAGACATATATTGCATATACATTATAACTCAAAAAACATAGATGATTTTTTGAGAGGTGTGACCCTTAGTTTTGGACATTCATTTTGGGGCGGAGGGAGTAAATAAAAGAAAAGAGTGGTTCTCATTACCAGTTAAAATTGCCAACAAAAATTAGAGTGTGTTTCGAACTTGTGCAATGGAAGAGAAAATAATGGAAATAATTGCCCTTCTGCTCGTTGTTTGGTTCGTAGTTTAGGATCGAGAACAAAAAAAAAAAAGAAGCATAGGAGAATAAGGGGAGTGATTTTTCTCCTATCATTTTCTTCCATCTTTGTTTTCTTTTACTTTCATGTGTCAAGTTCTCACTATTATTTCCCTCTTTTCTTTAAAATCAAAACAGCTGAATTTAATGTTTCCTCTATTTCCTTTCTTTTTCTTTACAAACCCACAATCTGTCCATATTTCTCTCCCACTTGATTTAAAGCCTTTCTCTTTCCCGTCCACAAATTCCAAACCTCGTTAAAGTTTTCGTTTCATTTACTGCTATAGAGGTAGAATAAACCAAATTGAGCCTTATGTCCCAATCAATCGGGGTCGACTACGTGAATCCTTTTTTCCTAATGAAATCTGTGAAGGGCTACTTGTTCACTTAGACTCAGTAGGCTCGTATCCTTGCGCACTATTGCGTTCAATGTCAATTTGGGGTCTTCCCTTTCCCATGGCGTTACTATCCATAATAATTCTATGAACTCTCTTAACTACTGTATCTACAGGTCAACGGTAGACATGTCCAAATCATCTTAATCTATTCTCTCTCAACTTCTCCACTATAGGTACCACACTTACCATCTCACAAACCGTTTCATTTCTAATCTTCTCTTTCAGTCTTACCACCACATCCATCTCAGCATTCTCATTTCCGCTACATTCATCTTGCTAACTAATTGTTTCTTGATAGGCCAACATTCTATCCCGTAAAACATCGTTGGTCTTACGACAATTCTATAGAATTTCCCTTTCAATTTTGTGGGTATCCTCTTGCTACACTGTACACTAATAGCGCTTCTCCACTTGAGCCACCCCACTTGGATCCTGTAAGTCACATCATCTGCAATCTCTCCATCTTTGCTAATAATTGAACCTCAATACCTAAAATGATCACTTTTTGGTATCTACTGATCTTTAATCCTCCCTTCTACATGAGCACTTCTGTTACCACTAAACTTAAACTCTATATACTCAGTTTTACTCCTACTTATCCTAAAGCCTTTAGAATCTAATGTTTCTCTCCAAATTTTTAATTTTGTATTGACACCTCTAGAAATTTCATCTACCAAAACAATATCATCTGCAAGCAATATACAACATGGGATACCCCTTGAATATATCTGGTCAACTCATTCATAACTAAGGCCCACGGACTTAAGGCTGAACCCTTGGTGCAAACCTACTTTAATTTGGAAATTCACTTGTTTCCCCGGTTGGTGATCCAATGGTAGAGATGACACCTTAATATATGTCTATAATCACCTCGATATACCCTTTTACCACTCTCTTTCTCTCCAAAACCCACCATATAATATCCCTAGGTATCCTATCATAAACCTTTCTTAAGTATATGAAAATCATATGGAGATCCCTCTTCTTTTCCTTATACTTATCTACCCATCTCCTCAATAGATATATTGCTATAGAGGTAGAATGTGATCATTAAAAGTTACATGAACATGGTTCTACAAAATTAGTCCTCTATCAGCTTCTGTACAATTTGAAACACTTTGTCACATAATCATGTAAAAAATAACCAAAGCTCAGTATCTTGACTAATTGAAGCAATATTTAACGAAAATTTAAAGCGTATATTTATCTTTAAGATATGTTTAGAGAAAGTACCTTGGAAATCTGGTCTGCGCCCATAAAAAATCGTACTTGAAGTAGCAACATAATTCTCACTTGACTCTGTTTGTGCCCTTGGCTCATTATCCTGTGTGATTCCATTATTTTGCCCATCATCTTCATCTAAATCTTTTGCTGAAGTTTTTCTTTCCCACATATGCCATAGACCAACCACAACACCACCAAAGATAATTGGACTCCCAACCATACAAGCAACAAATAGAAGCCCCTTGTACCACCAAGAAGATATACCAAAAGCATTTATATAAAAGATTTGTAAGAAGCCCATGGAAAGAATGAGTCCGATTGTAGACACAATGATGTAAAGACCGGACCAAGTGATATTTCCTGTGCCAACCAATCCAGAAATGCCACATTGGTTGCGGATAGGATATCCAAAAGAGCTCACAGATTTACTAACTTTACCCTCCTCCTGCAGTTGAGAACATTATATATTCGAAAACAATAAGCTGAAGTAAGATTAGAAATCGGAGTGGTAATTAAAGAAGGATAACACAAGTAGATTTACCAGCTGAGGTTCTGATTCTCTAGTGACGTAAGTTTGAATTCCCAGATTCAGAGAGTCAGAGAAAAATGGACAGATTGATTCCATGTCAAGGCTATAAAGAAGAGGAAGCTCATCCGAGTTTTTCACAGCCCAAACTACTAAGACATTTCTTGGGAGACATGGTTTCCTATCATTAATACGGTGGAGAATATCACTCAAGATAGCCAGGAATGGTGATATTCCAATTCCTCCTGCGACTAAAATTAGGTTCTCATACCTAAAAAAACAAAAAAAAATCCTGTCAGTTCATTACCCAAAGTTTCAAAAGAAGAATCAATTGAACATCTAGTGTATGTCTAGTCGGGTTGGAAGATGTGTGGGAAAATTTCCCATGGATCTTGTCCCGCTCTCTCTCTCTCTGTCTCTTCAACCTTCCTCACAACTTTGCCAACTGTACAGATGGTATAATGACAAACTTCAACAATTTGTATATTTTAAAAGAAATTTGAGTGTGAAAATATAATGTTGGCTTGGGAACAAACATGGCAACTTCAGATCACCTACTTAGTTATCATTTAAGTTCTAGTAGGGAGCCAAACTACATGCTGCACCAAAAGACGCTATTACGAATACCGAATAAATGGTAATATGATTAATATGATCACACTAACTCTTCATAATTAGCATTTGAGATGCACATTTATGCAGTTCAAACAAAAGAATACGTACGTCAAGTGGTATGGGGATTCATGCCCATAAGGCCCCTCTACAGAAACAGTTATGTTTGCATGAGGCTGTAACGGTTCCATTGGACAGTCCTCCTTGGGACCATTTGAGATACTTCCTCTTAGCTTTTCCGTCCATTTGCCAAGAACCTTAATGAGAATTGACATATGGTACTTTCCGTCCAAAGGACTTGATGAGACACTGAAAGGATGCCATTGCAGCCAGGATAATTCCCGAACTTGGAGAAAAATAAAACTGAGGGCATTGTATTGGAGATCTACATGATCAACAGTCAAATAGTGAGAACTGGATTGAAACGAACAAAACAAATGCTCGGTTGATGTTTCAGAATCAGTTTTTTGAAGTACTTGTTTTTTATAACTCAAACACTTATCATGATTATATAACAATTATTTTGTTGTGAAACTGTTTCCCAGAATTGAGAACATCTTTTTGGTGCTTTCTTTAGAATAGGTTATTTTTTGCCAAAAAAAAAAAAAAAAATTGGGAATCCGTAAAAAAAAAAAGTCTTCTGAAGATTGTTTTGGAAAACTGAACCTGAAAACAGAACCAATCAGGAAAGATTTTAAGAGCACTAATTACTTGCAGGTTTTGAAATGACCAGTTCCACAGTTCCAGAAGGAAGGCAACTGGCTGATATTACATTGACCGTCCTTCGCGATTGACAGAATCTAAGAAACCGATCAAGTATGAAGAGAAATATTCCTCCAGCAGCTATACTGAAAATGAAATCACCAACATGCAAGGCCAAGAAGACAACAAAGACAATGTATAGTTGATGTGTATAGAAGAACAACTCAAAGTATTGTCTCCTCACTGGTCCAAGTGAAGTAACCCACATCAATAGACCAGCTGCAAGGCTGATGACTCCAGCAAGGTTTGCCACACCAATGTTTTTCCACTCCAATATCTGCGTGAAACAATTAAGCAAGGCTTAGCATCTTCCTCCACCTCCCTGCTTCTCTTTCGTGCTTTCTGGTACATCATACAGTGTTCAGTGAATGGATAAAAGGAGACCATTTATAAAGGAAACTATCAAAGGAGAGGATATTGGTTGAAAGCATTTTATGGACTCTATCAATCGAGTGCTAACACCACCAGCAAGCTTAAATTAGGGAAATCTTTCATTTTCTGTGTGTTGAATAGCTTGATACGTATTGTTAGTCTCTTTCCTATTACATTAAGATATGGGGACAATTGGTGACTTACCATGGTAACGGCTTTGGCTTCTCTCTCCATTTGCATTTGTTTCCCGTTTGTATTCTACTTCACCCTTTTCCATTTTGGTACTCTTTGCTTGGATTTTCTCATCTACGTGCAAGACGGGGCCGTACAAAGCTTAAACTTTTGGGAAAATGGGTGACGTAAAGTTGTTGTAGTATGTTCTCATCATCAAGGCCGTTTGTTGTCCCTTGATCTGCATGTTATTCCAACTTCGTCCCAACTTTCATTCGCTCTTAGTATGCTTTCGAATTTCTCCACCCGTTTTGATAGACGCGTTTATAAGTTTTGGAAGTGCGCCTATCGTGGTCTTCTGAGAATTGGCACACAATACAATAGTTTGATCTCACCAAGATGGAGGAAAAGAGAGCTCGAGGAATCCTCAGAGAGAGAGAGAGAGAGAGAGAGAGAGAGAGAGAGAGAGGGTTGGAGGAGTTTGTGTATGACTGGACCTCCCTTGTTATAGGACGGTTGGAGGAGGAAATGAGAGAGTATATAATGCAGTTGAAGTGAAGTAGTATTTTTGAACACCAAGGGTTTGATCAAGTGGCTATGAGAAAGTAATAAGAGCTTCTCCACGAGGTCACATGTTCCATTCCCACGGAGGCCAAAGATTCCAAACCTTGGGGCCACTGGATGTTTGCCCAGTCGTTAACTTCAGGGCCCCGGTAATTGTTTAGGTACTCGCAAGCTGGCCAGGACATCTGGTTATCAAAAAAAAAAAAAAAATGTTTAGACCTCCCTAAAAATAGGAGGCTTGCAGTGGGAATCCAGCTCATTGAGGTAATGTGGCGCCTCCTCGATGCCTCGGTAGATTGGATGTGATAAACCTCCTATGCAAGTTCTAGAGTCAGACTTGAGCTACCTGAGCTTTTGAGAAGTCGTTCCACGGAGATGTCAGGTGGTAGGTATGATAAAGGCACGTTGGAAGGTCGCCTACTGGGAGGTGAGGCACCCGCTTGCTCATTAGGAGGTGATTCCGAGACAAAGCACCCAGAGGCAAGGGTAAGCTTAGTTGGAGATGAGAATTGCCAGTGAAATGGTATGGTGTTGCGTATGGAACGTGCCATATTGTGAATGTCTAACAGATACCCAAAGTAGACCTTGGAACTCTAGGCAAAGCGCACCCAAAAATTTCTAAAAGGAGCAAATCAGAGTGTCAAGGACCACAGGAAAACTATCTTGAAATTTCAATATTCTCCTCCCTAAATGATACATCTAGTTTTCGAAAAGGAAGTCACAAAACAAATTTTAAGTCTATCACCTGTGGTTTGCAAATTCAATTTCTTCACTTTTATATCAACTTTGTTAAAGCATCCAACTCAAAACCAATTGGCAATGTGTGGAGAGGCTACCCAAGCTCATCTACTAGATTTGGAGGTTATAATTTACCAATGTGGGACAAGCTCTAACACTCCCTTGTACGTGCAGCCCCTAACCCTCACGTGTAGAGAGAAACAACGGATCCATAACATAGGGATCACAATGAACGAAAGAAAGTGCGCTTAAGGGACAAACAACGAGGTAATCAGTCAAGAGAGTCTTGTTCAAATGCCCCGGAAAACCTAGCTCTGATACTATGTTAAAGCATCCAACTCAAAACCAATTCGCAATGAGTGGAGAGAGGCCGCCTACGCTCGTATACTAGTTTTGGAGGTTATAATTAACCAGTGTGGGACAAGCTTTAATATGACAAGCTAATATTAAAGCATCCAACTAAAACCAATTCCAGGCTAATCTCTAGTTTTGGAAATTATAATTAACCAATGTAGGACAAGCTCATGTTAAAGAATCCAACTCAAAACCAATTGGCAACGAGGAGAGAGGCTGCCTAGGCTCATATACTAGTTTGGATGTTATAATTAACCAATGTGGAACAAACTCTAAATTTTTTTATCATTCTAACTGTAATTTTCACTCAAAGGAACTGCCAAACCTTCACTTCTTACGGGTGTATTGAGTGTTTAAGGCAACGAAGAAACAACTAATGTGAGTTGTGAAAGACAAACATAATACCTTCAAAAGGATTTTACATAAAATGACCAAGAAAAAGAAAAAATGCATTTATGAAGGGGGAGAGACAGTGCCCATATCCTTATGCCTATCGGGCAGGTTGGAATTGACCGGATAGTGAATTTCGCCATTTCTTCATGTTATTTGTACCAGTAACCAGTTTATGGATGAGTGCTCTTGGAATAGTTGGTCTAGCCCTGAACCTACATGCCTTCGACCTCATATCTCAGGATATTCGCGCAGCAGAAGATCCTGAATTTGAGACTTTCTACACCAAAACATTCTCTTAAACGAGGGTAATTAATTGGTTGACCAACAGTGTCTCGACCTTGAACAACCATAACGCTATAAAGCTTAGGCATCTTTGAAGTGGCTCATTTTCTACCCGAGAAGCCTATGTATGAACAAGGATTAATTTTACTTCCCCACCTAGTTACTCTCATTATGGTTCAAGCATTAAAACTATGTCACAAAAGGATAAGGTTTACATAGAAAATAAATACTTTCCTTAACATAGTTAAAACTTCCTATACCATTTTTAGTACAAAAACAAAAAATCAGTAGATAGGCATGTATCCGGTCGCTTAAATGGAAGCAAAAATTATCGTAGAAACTCACTTCACGTAGGAGACGACCTTGCAATGCCCATGCTATTACGTAGAATAGCCCATGGAGAGTAAAGAGGAGCATAGTGAGATGTCCCAACCATACATGATACCTAGTCGCATGCTCAAAAGGGATATCTACAAGGCGGAGAAGAACCGAACCCCTTGCAACAGGGACAAACAGAATTGCCAAGCAAAATAACCCAATCATACCAAAGCGAAGTCCTGTCAGCTCCAGCATCAAATAACTGAAAAACAAGTGCCAGCTGTAATTTAGTCGATCAAAACCAATCTTGGATATGCCGAAAGAAAGATGCTGTCATCTATTTTGTCACCTTTTTACACTGGCGGCTCTACAGCCAAGCGGGATGGTCACATGAACTTACCAAAAAAAATAATTTCTTGTAATACATGTAAAAGTTTTAGGTTAGCCCTTCCTTTGAATACCCAGCCCAAATATGAATGAACACCCACCCAAAATACTAACCCACAAATCTATTGAGAGTGATGTATTTGATACCATTGATAATGAGGCTATTATGCAACAATTTCAAAATAAGAAAACTCATCGAGGGCAGTTTTAATAACTTACGTACTTTGTTGTTATTGGGTGGCATTATTGATATCATTGGCAGAGGCACCCTGTGCCCAGATGGGGCTCAGGCCCGTACTGAAATGCTTTTTTTTTTTTTTTTTTCTCTTCAGATTTTGCATTTTATGTTATGCATTGGTCTAGTAAATTATTCTCTGGTTAATAACTTTAATACATTTTGTACATTTCATTCTCAACTTGGCGAAATAAGATGTCAGATGTCTAATGCAAAAAACAGCCATCACTTGCCATTGGAAACTCTCTAATGCACAATTTTCATATTCAAAAGTGGCTAAAGAGTGGGCTATGTGCATTATACTTCAATTGTTTACACTTTTGACAGTAGTCTTGCTTGCTGTCTCTGTCGATATAAACCACAACGCAATATGAACTTGGATGTTTATGAACAAAATTGGAAATAAATATTCTTTCTAATTGGATCAAGATAGCTGAATATGTCTTTTTAGTTATTTTGAATTAAATTGCTCTGAGACTTGATTAGCTAAGACAATTCAAGCTATTTGTTTGTTTTGATCATTTATGTTATTACCAACTTTCTTAGTAAATATGCTAGCGTTTCTATTACTTTCAGCAATAACATTCTTTTATTATTTTAACATTGCTTATTACGAACTTTTCTGGTTGAAGTGTGTTTAAAAGGTGCCCCCGTTAAAGTTAATTCGTAGCTCCGCCACTTGCTGATATTAATAGATAAATTTTTGTTCATATATATATATAGTTGTGGTTTAGAATTAGTATAGTGTAAGTATTTATGAATACCCTCCCAAGAATTCCTCGAGCCGCCACTGCCTTTTTAAGTCAAGGCAGAGCAAGCTACAGCACTTTATTCATGGATTGCCTTGCTAATGGTGTTGGATAAAGGATACTCATCCAATTTTGTTGCCTCAAAATGACATGACTATATTAAATGATTACCAGCAAACAAAAGCAACGCCCAACACACACAAAAATCAACTTTCAACATGAGCAGCATCGTGAAATGAGAAAATATGCATGTTCTCCAATAGAATGAAAGAAGCTATCAGTGAGTTGGTAATTGCTATTTTGTTCAGGACAGAGTGTGAACTGTGAAAGGCTTGCAAAGAGCGAGTTTTGAGGGTACAAACAATAAATTTACCGGCTCTTTTCAGCTTTTGCATTAGTTGGTGGTTAAAAATCACGCAGATAGATGATGAATCAAAATCATTTCTTGACGAGGCAGCAAGTAAAACATGGTCAAGGCCATTAACAGAAGGATGACAGAAAAAATTTAGACCCTAACGCTGCTACATGATTAACCTCCTAAAAGCTGCTATACCATGAAACAGGAAAAATCTCTCCCCCCAAACTACTTGATCAAATATATTGAAAAAGAAAGAATTCAATTTTCTGTGAAGTTGATACGAAAATCCAGCTAAATCCAAGAATAATAAGCAATCAAAGCAGCATAGAGTTGTACCTTTCCTCTTTAGAAGTCAATTGAAACTTGGATATGATGTTGAAGTTCGCTAGAGTGTATGCATAAACAGACCAGACGATATACACAGAAAAGAGGAGAATTCCAATTAGCTCAGCAGCAGAAACAACCCCAAATGGTCCATCCACAATAACTGGGAATGTCCACAACCGGAATCGTGGACGTTTCCACAACTTCTTCCTGCATGAAAATTTTTCTACTAACAAATTAGTCTTACTAACAACATCAAGCTTAATGAAACGGCAGATAGATTCAATTTTCCAATATTACTAAAAAACGGGACATAAAAGTACTTTTCAAAATACAAAATTACTTACTCTTGGAATTCCTCTTCCCCAGATATCATAATATGTGCTATGGCCAGAAATGCAATGACAAGAACTGGGGCACTGAATACCAGAAATATACTCCCTGCAGTTTTACCAAATCAAAATTTAATATCACAAAACAGTCTGTTAAATTTAGCACTGACATTGAGGCTCAGTTTGGTTAAATGGGCATTTACAAGAATTTCACATCTCTGTCACCAAAAATACATTAAATTTACCATAGATGACTTGAAAAGTTTCCTCTAGTTGAATAGTCATTTCCAATCCATGACATTGAGGCTCAGTTTGGTTAAATGGGCTATTCTCTGCCATTTTGAACTCGTTTCACATGAAATCAAAATTTATCAAACGAAGCCATAAAGTGGGAAGGTAGAAGTTCACCTGTGATCCCAAACACAGTTCCACTGGTGGACTGCAGATATTTCTCATACCAACCATTGACAAACTCAGATGGGTAAAGGAACAGGAAAGTAGCCCAGGAAATGAAGATCACCCACATTGTGAATTTCAGAACAAGTTTCATGGATGATGCCAACATGGGTTTCATCTTGCCATAATCAACATAGCCATTGCTTTTGCTGGAAACAAGAGGCTCTTCTGCAGAGTGGTCATCCATTGGAAGGACAAGAAAGACAATAATGGAAAGGGGGAGTAGGTTTTTGAGCAATTAAGAAACCTACTTGTTTAATCTTCTTGGCCTGGTTTAGAAGGCCAATTTATATGCATAAAGTATACAAGAAACGCCAAACCCATCCCAATAATATGATACAGAATCAATCTGGGGATTCGAAGAAAATGAAGTCAGAGAAAGCTGGGACGCTAAAATCTCATCTGAAATGGAATCTCAGAACCAATTTTTTAATTGCAAATTTTAGTAAAGTTGTTGCTTCCTTAACCTTTGCAAGGAATAATCGGCATGACAACAAATATCGTATGTTGTCTGCACTTGATAAGAAAATCTTGAAAGTGACAAAACAACCACCATTCCTCTTCCTCAACCGCGTAAAAGAAAGGAAAATTTTAAAGTGAAATTAAATTATATACATCACCTCTATGAGAATGAAAGTTTCCTCCAAATCGATTATATTGTGTCACATGTCCCTGCTCTATTATTTGGGACAATTGATTAGACACATGACCCAATACAATCGATTTTGAAGAAACTTTTGTTTTCACCGGCGGTGGAAATAACTTAAATCTCTTTTAAAATCAACCTGGAGAGCTGTAAAAAAGAAGAAGCTATCATTAAGGTTTAAAAAGTATATTGAAATTTGTAAAAAGTGTACAAAAGTGTGTGAAGATAGACAGATAGTATTAAAAAGTATTTTTTTAAAAAAGTACATTGTATTGTTTTTTTTTTCTTATGTGTTTATTGTTAGGGGGTGTTTGGGAGCCTCATTTTCAGCTTTTCATTTTTAACTTTTTGGCTTTTTAAGTTTTTGGATTATGGTCAGAATGTATTTTGAATTTAGTAAGAGTGTTTGGAAGAAATGTGTAGAATGCATTTTAAAACAGGAGTAGTGTTTGGGAGATATGTGTAGAATACATTCTGTAGGTTTTTTTGTTAATCAAAATGGAAAAAGTGAAAATGAGAAGTCAAAAAGCTCCTCTCAACCTATTTTTCACTTCTGCTCTAGATTGTGCATTTTACAGAACTCATTCTCTGAGAATGAGTTCTCAGAATTTCTCCCAAACATCCAAAATGAAAAAATGAGAATGTGAAAATGCAAAAATTTGTCTCCCAAACAGTCTAGTGAGTTGACAATAGCAAGATCCAAAGATATACAATGAAGTGACTCCATTCTAGAAAAATATTACGGCATAACTAACCAGATTGTCCAATTTTTCTGAGCTTATGGCTTATTAACCGGGCTAAAAACATTGGATAAACCTGGGGGTACCGAAGAAAAGGTACAAAAAAATGTACAAAGCGCGCTTGGGGACCCACTTTTGGCTCCCACACGAGTGATCCGAACCGTTCATTATTCTTAAAACATTTTTCCGAGGGGCCCCACAAAAAATCAGCTCAATCAGACGGTTAAAAGTGCTTGAACCAAACCCCCAGCAGCGTCCAAAAACATTGTAGAAGAAATTCGACTTTGCGACTTCTTTGGGGCAAACCCTCTGGTTGTTCTCTCGTACCCGTTAGACCCAACGAGGGATCGTTCGCAATCACTTTTTTACGTTACAAAATCAAGTTTACCATTTGTGTTTCATTTTAACTATCTAAGCTGATATAAAATTAGAAATATAATCTAATTCAGCTTACTGCTGTAAATTTAATCTTATACTACTAAATTTTAAACAACTTTAAATAGGTGTAAAACTATGGCATTTTGCTGAAAAGTCCACTACATCATCCCACATCCTTAGATCGCATGATTGCACAGTAAATCGAAACCCTTAACACAATCATTTCTCACAAATTTCATTATTTTTTTTTGGGTACATCGGAAATTCATTTCTCTTAAATTTCCACTTTGTGAAGAGAGAAGCCTAAAAAATTTGCTTCAATAAATAAAAAAATTGATGTCCACAGTTAAAAGAATATCAAGAGACTTAGGATAATATGCATTTATGAGCAATATGATGAAAGGTCACAGAGATTTCTGTGGAACCAATCAATAAGTATCAGATAATGAAACCCCATCAACAATGTGTGAACCTAATTGAACCCAAATGTGTGATCTTCATTATTGACATGGATACAAGAAGGGTGAAGAAAATACAAGAAACTGAATGCCAATAGAGAAAGCAACTGCTAAATCTTACTTGGGACCCCAGCTATCATGGAGTAGATGGTATCTCAATAATCCAGCCTAGCAAATAGTAATACATACGGGGTAGCATTTAACCCGAACGTATTACTCCGTATTATACAAGAACACAAAATACAAAGTCTCTAAATACATATCATCTCAAGAACGCATGAGTATCACTTGAATATCACTCGTGTTGCATTTCTAGCAGCAAAAGTATCAATTACACTTGCATAATCCACCTCTAACTGTGTTCGATTACAATCCAAATAATCTACCAGTAATTGAGGATAAAACAGAGAACTTATATTCAACAGAAAAGCCTCTAAGGTCGTCAAAAAACAACGCGCCGCGATGTAAGGGACACAGTTCACAACAAAACGCATATTAAGAGCAAATTAAAAACAATTGCATATTACCTGTGATTCTGACCCAAACGGAGTCAGAATTTGCCCATTTTTATTGTTTGGGGTCATTTCTATGGTGTGTTTGAGCTTATTTGGTTTAATGTTTTAAAACTAAGTTGGGCTTTATTAAGTATCTAGTAATGTGAGACGGGTGTCCTGTCTCTTTTAAAAAAAAAATTAGGGCCCTTTTTTATTTTTTTTGTTGGGCCAAAAAGACCCTAACTCAAGCCTAATATCGAAAATTATGGGAGTGCCCCTAAAATTTGAAGTTTTGGGATGCCCTAGACCCAGGCATGCCTTGTAAAAGTTAAATATTGATAGGTGAGGGACCCGCTAAAAGAGAAAGGGCTCGAATTCCTAATTCCTATAGATAGAGTGGGCTGCCATGGACTCGACTGCAAAGATCACCCTTACCTTGAAATTTGGTTTTAAAGGGTGAGCCCTACATCCAAGTGAAGTGGTTGAGCAGTCGTAGACACCATGTACTTCTAACATTTGTGTCGCTAACATCAGGGAAAAACCAAAATCCTTTATCAAACCAATATATATGAACTAAATTCTTCATTCCATGTAGAGATACCCTCATTTGATTCAAAATTCAATGCAATTCTAGTGTAAATATTATAATATGAACAGTGTGTACCCTATTAATTATTAAATCAAGGGTTTAATTTAATGTAGATCAGTTGAAAATAAAACAGATTGAAGATGACCTTAGCATCTCCGATATTTTCTATGATATGAAACAAATTAGTAGTCCCAAAATGATTAAAAAAATGACAAAATGTGCTCCAACCATTTCTTCATATTGGTATCAGATTCAAGGGAACAACCAAATTGGCAATTTTATGAAAGAATTGATAAATATCATCAACCCGAATTAATCAACAGAAGCATTTTTTTTTAGAGTTAAGCAACATAAAATATTTTTCCCACAGCAAATAAACCAGCATGTACATCAGCTTAAACACCTTGATAAAGCTCAATTGTGACCTAACCAATGATCTCAGAAATGTTTAGTAAAGAGTGGCTCGTCTCATTTAATAATCCTCTCATGTGACTCTCATATCACCCAAAATGGGTCCCATCATGGTACACTCCATAATCTGAATCGTTTATTTTGTAGGCCTCAATATGTTTGTCATCTATGCTCATTGCCATAGCGGCTTCAACAGTGATTTGCATAACCTGTTCGGGCCGCAGTCTCTTTTGCCCTGGAAATGAAGTGGTACAAGTTTCAACAAATTATGTGCTCATATTGGCAACTGACAGTATCTCAAAAAGAAAAAATTCATTTATGCTTGAACTTCTTTTTTGGGTAAATTTTATGCTTGAACTTCGCAGCTCACACTTGGCAAAATTTGCAGTGGCAGCAGTGAACACTAGTGTAAATTTGGTTCATGAGCAGTAGTAATTTACCATTCACTTTTGACAACTCGGTATCTGGTCTAAGAGACCGACTAATCCGATAGAACAATTTTACTATCCATTAGTGGGGGCTCAATTAGAGTAGCTGACGCCCTTCCAATGGTGCTTCTCACATGATAGCAAAATTGCCCCAAGGCAACTTCTACGGCCGTGTTCGGATTTTGGACGTTCAGAGGGATTTGTGCGGAGATTGTGTGGAGATAATGCATTCAAATAAACTAAAAAGCACGCATTTTTCCTATACGAATTCCTCCGCAAATCCAAGATCCAAATACAGCACAAGGGTTCTTTCACCGAAATCAGTATCCACATTTTGACAGTCTAGTGTTCCCAACTTTTGAAAAGCAGAAATATAGGACCAAATATTGCGTTAAATTAGCACAGAATGATATTCCGAGCGTTGAATGCCATATCGAAACAATCACAGCAACTGTTAGCATATATAGTGATACAAAAATCAGCATGCGTCAAAAGGATTTGTCTCACCTTTCCTCTTTTGAATAAGATACTTTCTTCATTATAGTATCTCAGAAAGTCGGTCCTAAATTCGCTGCTTCTTTTGGGATATCTTAATCCTCTTACTTTTGCCACTCTTGGGCCTCATATTAGCAGCTGTAATAAGTTTATAATCAGAGTGAGGCATTTCACTCAGCTTTCCAAACCATTCCTCATAGAATTGCCACACTTCTGACCTGATCAAAAGAAAACACCAACAAAAAAACTTTCATTTTAACCAACAAAAGTGCTGGAGAACATACAGGAAAAAATGGAAGTACGACTTCTTGCATAGCATACCAATATGCCAAGAACTGGAATGGTGCATACTTTCCATACAATGCTTCAACGTCTCCTTGAATTGTTTTAATACTGGAATGTCGTGCATGAACCTGCACTAACAAACATTTAAGAGGATCAAACACATATCCCAGAGCGTAAGAATGCAAGAGAACAACAAAACTAAACAGAGGACCTGTTTTAAGTGCCTAACAGTTTCAGAATCAGTTGGAATCACATGGTAAAATCCCATGCACACTAGTACATTGGCACATGTAAAGGCGCCAAATCCGTAGATTTCTTTCACTTGATCAGCCAGCTTGCTGTAGTTTGATAAGCTTGGTTCACTACAAGCTTCTTCAAGTTCCCTAAGTTGGATTTTGCCTTCAACGATACTCTGAGCAAGTTTCAATATGCGTATCGCTCTATAGCCAAGATTGCAGCGCTTTGCCAGAAACTTTTCATCAAGGCTAGCTAGTTCTCTTGGGCTTGGAAAATTTCCAATCCTATCACAGGAAAGTTCTCCAAAAACTTCATTTGAATGAACTTTACTAATTCCAGTTGAACACTGACGGGAGTTACAACACTTGCAGAACTCTTCTCCATTTGAAGAAACGCTTGGACACAGTTCCTTTGTCCTCTGCAAGCAGTCTGATGTTTCAACAGAAACCATCCTCACATCTTCTGCTTCAATTTGTAATTTTGTTTCCAAAAACCTGCTACCTGAAACTGTGGAATCTCTTTTTCCCCCTACCTTCTTCGTCTTTGATTCTTTACCGGCTGGTGTCTTTGGAACAAAATGCTCAGTCTCAGTCATTGGTTTTGTACCATTACCAACTTTGGCAACTGGTACACTGAATGATGAACACTGCAGTTCTAGCTGAAGCTCACAAAGTGCTCTGGCCATGCTCAGTGTCCTGGACCACCTACAGAGAGCAAGCACACATTAAGGGGCTATCTTGGTGACTGGACTAATAGTGAAGGGATACAAACCCCATAAGATATGTCCTCCGATCAGACTAACAACGACAAATTTAGTAATACCATATCCCCCTCTATGATATATCCTATGTTTTTGTTGCAATTTCTGACTCATCTAGTCCCCAATCATTGGGGATATGGGCAGGGATGATTGGAGACAAACATAGCCTTTGACAATATGCACAAATTAGCTGCTCTCAGACTACTACTGAAATAGTGGCCCCCTAAATCCACGAACGGAGAGCTTTTCTGCAGAACCATGCCCCCAAATCAAAGCCGAAAGGCATCAAGAGGCCAGGCCTAGAGACCCAAATCAATTTCTGTGCTCATTACATTGCTTCCTTCAGTCATGGTCGGATACGTGCTCCTCACTTCAAAGCTACAAAGAAACATAGGATATGTGATCCCCTTGATTTATAGTCCGAACTGATGCTCAAACCGAGCAAACCAACAGAACCCTAAGTTCCAATAATTTTTTTTGTCTTTACTTTCGGAAATCTGCAGTTCCACATAAAAGCTGTTTGCTTAAACAACACATGACCAAAAAACAGTATTCACAAAGTCGGTCTAGGAGTCTACTAGGCGTTAGATGGTGCACGGCCGCCTCGAATAATGGTCTAGGTGTTCAATTAGGCGCTAGGCGGGATTAATCGGCCGATTAGGCTAGATTAATAGGACGATTAGGCGGAATTAATCGGGATTAAATGCGTAATTCTGAAAGGTTTTTGTGTAGTTTGGCTGTAATCTGTACAAACCTAAATACCAAATCAGCTAATCGATCCAGTTAAAAAAAAAACACCAAATCGATCTCCACCCTCTCATTGTCGTCACCTCTCTCTGTGTTCATAGCTTCCTATAAACATCATAAATTGTATGCGTAGGGCTAGTATCATACTATCCATGGCTCTAGTTTCTTTATATTATTTAATGTTTTGTTCTACTTAAGGAGCTGGGAGGAGAATATATTAAAAAATAAAAAAAACAGACTAATCTCTAGGCGCCGATTAATCTCCGATTAATCAGCCTAAGTTCTAGGCAGTCCCCGGCCGCCTGTGGGAGTAAGGGGTGGGAAGAGTACCTGAGGTATATGGTAGGTGCTACAATGATGCCCGAGACCACCGGAGGTGGAGGAGGAGAGAGCTTAGAGCAGCCTTAGAGAGAGAGAGAGAGAGAGAGATGGCAGTATGGAGTAGTAGTGGTAGGTAAGTATTGAATGTCTCGTCTTGAATGCTCCGCTGAGTCTTGTTATATAGGAGCTTTGAGGCCTTGGAGGGAAAGGAAACATATCTCCCTCATTACTGCATATCGGAGTGCAGTTGAGTGCAGTTTCTCTTTGAATACTATGATCAGAACTGTGGTTCTTCTGATCAGGGTCTCAGAGGTGCAGTTAGGTGATATATGGATGCCTGTATCATGGCCAGTTGGTAGGTATGATACAGGCTCCTTATACCGGCGTATCAGTCGGGATGTTGCAGAGATCTCCTGACATCGATGACGTAGGCAAATCCCTCTCTCTCTATGACCGGTCATGGATCTCACCTTGTCGAGGTGGGTCTTGACAATCCCTTCGCTCTAGCCTCCAAGCCAATACCTCCTTAGGTCCCGAGCAGGTACCCAGGCCCTGCTCCCAACCTAGGGTCTTGTGCAGAGTCGTTAGGCTCGCGAGAGCCTAATGTCTTAGAGAGGTACCTCGGAGGAAGCATTCTATGGAAGAGGTACCTCGGAGGGGCATCTGGAGAAGGTGCCTCAAAGGAATGCCTCAGAGGAGGTGCCTCGGAGGAGTGCCTCAGAGGTGGTGCCTCAGAGGAATGCCTCAGGGGAGGTGCCTCTGTGAGGTGCCTCGGAGGAGGTGCCTCAGAGGAATGCCTAAGAGGGATGCCTCAGAGGAGGTGCCTCAGAGGAATGCCTTAGAGGAGGTGTCTCGGAGGTATTGTGAAGGAGGGGTATTCCGGATACCCACATTAATGTCCCCCTGCGCGCAAGTACTCATGTCTTAAGTGAGTGCTTGCGTGCATATTATCGTAGCTCTTTTCTGTATCTTCTCCGCAAATTTCTTTTCTTTTCTGTGCATATAGGAGTCCTTTCTGTGTGTTTGGAGAGTCTTGTCACTTTGACGCGTTTGCCGAGGATATTGTCCCACTATAAATATATGGAGAGCCTTTCATTTGTTCACTTTGGAAGTTTGCTTGAAAGGTAATTTTTTTTTTTCTGATTTGGAGCTCGAGGGGTGGCTCTGAATATTTACTTCATTGGCGCGGTGGATAAGTCACACTGAGCTGGGTCTGTCAGAGGCTGGTTCAGAGTGGGAGTCCATCCGTCATGTGGAAGTCACTCGGAATCCCATTTTTTGGTAGTAGTAGCTTTGGGTGAAATTGATCTGCCAGATGGGTAAATATTCAGACTTGCTCCAATTTTGTGCTTGCTACTTTTACTTTTTTTTTAAAAGTATACATAAATGTGTATGTATATATATATATATATATATACATAAAACTTCTAATCCGGACCCCCGGATTGAAGGTTTTTTGATTTTTTTTTGTGTTTGCAAATTGTTTTAACAAAATCCGAGCCGTCCAATGTGTCCAGAAGGTGTTTTCCAAGGTCCACGCGGAAAATCTTCAAAAAAAAAACACCGGGAAGGGCTTGATCCATGCATTTTTCGCAAAAATTGTATATTTACAATTTTTGCGAAAAATGCATGGATCAAGCCCTTCCCGGTGTTTTTTTTTGAAGATTTTCCGCGTGGACCTTGGAAAACACCTTCTGGACACATTGGACGGCTCGGATCGTCAAAAAAAGTTTTGGAGCATGGAGGTCCGGAAACGGGAGGGTCCGGACTAGAAGCCCTCCCTATATATATATATATATATATATATATATATAGGATAATGATCTATTGAGGGAGTCCTTAGGATAATTCCGTGCGGACCTCACTATTCCGGATCAAATTTTAACGATCCGAACTGCTCAATGTTTTTAAAATGCATTTTCCAAGGTCATATAGCGTTTTTAACAAAAACTGATCCGATCAAGCCCTTACGGGTATTTGTTTTTGAAGATTTTCCGCGTGGACCTTGGAAAATGCATTTTAAAAACATTGAGCGGTTCGGATCGTCAAAATTTGATCCGGAAAGTCGAAAAATGGTGAGGTCCGCACGGAATTTTTGTTTGAGGGAGTCCTTAGTAGATCGGCTTCCTATATATATATATATTGAAATTAACAAAACGTATTTTGGATATCATTCGCGGCAATGGTCTTACTCCTCCCCCTTTAAAAATAGAAATAGGGGATAGTGGAAAATATGGGTTTGAAAGTGTAATTTTTAAAGAAAAAAAACATAACACAATAAAATGCAATAGGGTTTTGCTTCTACTGTTCTTCTTCTTAAAAAAAAATGATGTGGCTGCCGTGTGCCATGGAGGGATGGGTGGAGGCCTCTTAGGAAATTTTCTCAATCTGGGGCCTATCAATCCGAGTGTGATAGATACCGGAGGGGCATATCAATCTGGGTTTGAAAATCTCGGTGAGTATCAAAAATTTGATTTCAATTTGTATGATCTGATGTTTGGATTGAATGGGTTTGCTTTTTTTTTTTTTTTTGTTGTTGATGCCGACAGGGGACAAAACACTTAGAAAAATTGTTATCAATTAGAAAATTTGATCACCCTTCTCAGGGGTGTGTAACACTTAGAATGTGATCGTCCATTTTTTTTTTTTTTGAAATACTTTTCTTTATTGCCTTGCCTTACAAAATATGATGTCTCTGTGTTTTTGTAGGCGGATCGGAGGAGCCAGGTGAAAAGATGAAAGGTTCATCTAAAAAGATGGTTAAGGCAAAGGGTGGGTTTGATAAATCGAAGGGAAGAACACATAAAGAGGGTGAAGATAACAGGGAAAGAGTTTTGGTTCCGAGCTCCTTATCTAGGTGGACGGGGAAGGGTCCACCAAATTTGTTACTGGGAGCTCTAGAAACTGTAGTGCGTGGCGACGAGGTAGATCCTACTGTTGTATACAGATTTGGAATTGAAAAGGGTGAGTATCCGTTCTCTACTGTCCAATGTAAATTCCAATCTGCTCGTATTTATGAAACGTGGGCGGGGGAAGTTCTTGGTGATCCGGGGTTCCATGAGCTTTTGAATACGGCTCAGGTATACATAGCCATAGCTAGTTCCTTGCGAACTAATGTATCTTGGGATAAGAGCTGGGTGGATGTGATGATATCGCAGTGGTGTTCCATTACTCATACTTTTCTTGCAGCTTGGGGGGAGTTTACGCCGACTCTGGAAGATGTTTGTTATCTGATGGGATTGAATAAGATGGGAGAGGTTAATCCATCTTTGGATTTGACAGCTGAGCAACAGGAAATTTTAGAAGCTTTGCAAAACTCGAAGGACTCGTTTACGACCATAAAGTCAGGTTATCAAGAAGAGGTTTATGTCGCGCCTAGCTGGCGTGATAAAAAGCATGCTAAAAATTCTTTCAGTGGGTGGATATTATATTGGTACCCGCGATTTTGGTCCCGTTAGAAAAGACGATCTGAGGGATGAGGTGCCAGGAATAGGTTTTAAGGTGGGGTATCTCGCGGCTTTCTTGACGCTTTGGCTATCACTACATGTGTTTCCCAGTCCGCCGGAGGGAGGGATAGATCCGGGTTTATTAAAGATTGCTGCTATTCTTTCGACGAGAAGGTCTGTGCCTTTGGTGCCGCTGTTTCTGGGGACTTTGTATAGGAGATTGGATCTTATCGCGCCTGCGACGCGGCTTTCCAAGGGGCGATTTGATATAAGTACTTATGTTCATACGGGTTTTCTCGGGATGTTTTTCTACGAGAGGTTTGTTTCTTGTGCTCCTTCCCCCAATGAGTTTGATTTGAAACAGACGGAGTATCGGGCGGCAAGGTGGTCAGGCGGGCACACTAAAAGTGGTAATCCTCAAGTTCTTAAAGTTCGAGGTAGGTTGGCTTTTGCAATAGACGATGAGAGCAAATTCGTTGCTCGACCGTATGTGGAGAAATGTCCAGGAGTTGTTCCTTTTAGCGTATATACTGAGGAAACCAAGACTGCGGCGATGGGTGCAGGGGCGGATAGGAAGTCTAGCTTTGTGGTGAACTTACTCACTCCAGGTGCAATGCCATTTTATGCAAATCTCCGCCCACTTGAGAAGATGAGGAATCAATCTCCTCTGGACGGACCACCTCCTTCGACCCGACTAACAACCCCCCATCTAATTCAACAATAACCCCTCCCACCCGCATCCTTCCTTCCATTTGGTCGTTCTCTTCTCCACTCTCTTCGGATTCACTGCTTAAATCATCCGCACTATCCTCTCCCTCTGAACTTTCTTCTTCCTCACCATCTACCATTACCTCTGTTGAAGAAGGCACAGGGATATCCCTTAACTGTTTCCCCATCCCATGCCGACGCGATGGATTCGAAGCGAACCCACCTCCATTACCCTCCGAAAGCATCTCCACATCATTTAAATCGTCAGTTGGTACATCTAAACCGTCGGCTTCATCGCCAAAAATCTCTCCCATATGATCATGCGACACCTTGTTCACCACTTCCGTCTCCCCGCTAGAAACCCTCCCCCTCGGCATTGCAGAGGCACTCCCAGTATTCTTGACCTGCGTCAATTTAAAATTAAAAAAACAAAAAAAACACTTATACATCTAAGTTTCTTATGTATACATGTACATACAAAAAAAAGAGAGGACTTTCTTTTTCATACCCTTTTCATCTGAGTCAATGGGGAATCCGCAAAAGGTAACTTCCGCACCTTCTCCTTTCTCTGGGTCCTCGTGCCGCAAAAACCATCCACCAATTCTAATACTTCGTCTTTCAAAAACTCGGAGTAACCCCACGTGTCCCTACTAACATTTGAAGCATTTGAAGCAGTGCATAATCCGGATTCTTTTTCGCATCTACTACTTCCACTATCATTGACTCTGAATCCGGCGGAGTTTGCACAAACTCAATAAAAGTTCTCAAATTATCTTTCCGGCGCCATGAAGCGGTGTAACTACCAACCCGCCGCGTTCCTGGCAAAGTTACAACAACATGGCGCACATCGGCACTTTTCTTCCACTCCTCTTTAAGATACCGACTCCACGCATCTTGCCCATCTACCGACGCTAATATCGCCGGAACTCCTTGATCCAACCCAAATTGACGCGCCACCCGCAAAGGATTATAAATCACAACCCCAAATTCCCCGCCAACATAGAATGGCATTGCGCCTGGAGTGAGTAAGTTCACCACAAAGCTAGACTTCCTATCCGCTCCTACACCCATTGCCGCAGTCTTGGTTTCCTCAGTATATACGCTAAAAGGAACAACTCCTGGACATTTCTCCACATACGGTCGAGCAACGAATTTTCTCTCATCGTCTATTGCAAAAGCCAACCTACCTCGAACTTTAAGAACTTGACGATTATCACTTTTAGTGTGCCCGCCTGACCACCTTGCCACCCGATACTCCGTCTGTTTCAAATCAAACTCATTGGGGGAAGGAGTACAAGAAACAGACCTCTCATATAAGTACTTATATCAAATCGCCCCTTGGAAAGCCGTGCCGCAGGCGCGATAAGATCCAATCTCCTATACAAAGTCCCCAAAAACAGCGGCGCCAAAGGCACAGACCTTCCCGTCGAAAGAATAGCAGCAATCTTAAATAAACCCGGATCTATCCCTCCCTTCGGCGGACTGAGAAACACATGTAGTGATAGCCAAAGCGTCAAGAAAGCCGCGAGATACCCCACCTTAAAACCTATTCCTGGCACCTCATCCCTCAGATCGTCTTTTCTAACGGGACCAAAATCGCGGTACCAATATAATATCCACCCACTGAAAGAATTTTTAGCATGCTTTTTATCACGCTAGCTAGGCGCGACATAAACCCCTTCTTGATAACCTGACTTTATGGTCGTAAACGAGTCCTTTGAGTTTTCCAAAGCTTCTAAAATTTCCTGTTGCTCAGCTGTCAAATCCAAAGATGGATTAACCTCTCCCATCGCATTCAATCCCATCAGATAACAAACATCTTCCAGAGTCGGCGTAAACTCCCCCCAAGCTGCAAGAAAAGTATGAGTAATGGAATACCACCGCGATATCATCACATCCACCCAGCTCTTATCCCGAGATACATTAGTTCGCAAGGAACTAACTATGGCTATGTATACCTGAGCCGTTTTCAAAAGCTCATGGAACCCCGGATCACCAAGAACTTCCCCCGCCCATGTTTCATAAATACGAGCAGATTGGAATTTACATTGGACAGTAGAGAACGGATACTCACCCTTTTCAATTCCAAATCTGTATACAACAGTAGGATCTACCTCGTCGCCACGCACTACAGGTTCTGGAGCTCCCAACAACAAATTTGGTGGACCCTTCCCCGTCACCCTAAACTCCCTCGCGGCATGCCAAAATTTATCCACTCCACCTAGATAAGGAGCTCGAAACCAAAACTCTTTCCCAAGCACTTCTGGTATGTCGCCCTTCTTACTTGACCTGCTATCTTCACCCTCTTTATGTGTTCTTCCCTTCTTGCTCGATTTATCAAACCCACCCTTTGCCTTAACCATCTTTTTAGATGAACCTTTCATCTTTTTCACCTTGCTCCTCCGATCCGAAAAGTATTTCAAAAAAAAAAAGGGACGATCACATTCTAAATATTCACCCCCCCCCTCTTTTCACCTTGCTCCTCCGATCCGAAAAGTATTTCAAAAAAAAAAAGGGACGATCACATTCTAAATATTCACCCCCCCCCCCCGAGGGGTACAATTTTCCTAAGTGTTACACACCCCTGAACCCCTGAGAAAAGTGATCAAATTTTCTAATTGATAACAATTTTTCTAAGTGTTTTGTCCCCCATCACCGCGAGAGATGATTTGCCTCTCCCCCACCCGCGAGGAGTGATATAAAAATTTTCTAACTATTCTACTACTTCCCCCGCGAGGGGTGATCAAATTTTCTACGTAATAGAATTTTCCAAGTGTTTGGCCACTCCCCGCAAACCCCCGCGAGGGGTCATAATTTTTTTTTAAGTGCTTTGCTACTCCCCCACCCCCGCGAGGGGTGATATAAAATTTTTCTAAATGTTTTGCTACTTCCCCCGCGAGGGATGATCAGACCTTTTAAGTGATAAAAAAAGAAAAAAAAAATTCTAAGTGTTGCAAAGCGTTTTGCACTTTTAAGTGATCGACATTTCAATGGTTTCACTAGTGCTGGGATTGAGACTGACTATGCTGGCTGTTTTTTATTTAAATCATTGAGAAAGAAAATAATAGTAGATTTCTCCGAGACCCCGTCGATAAACCTCTCCGAGACCCCCCGTCGTCACCCACGCCACTCTTTCTCCGAGATCCCTAATTTTCTACGAGATAAAATTTTCTAAGGCATACAATTTCCTTAATGTTTCTCCAGTTCCCCTCCAAGACCCCCCCCCCACGCCGACACCCCCCCCCCCCCCCCCCACCCCCGAGACCCCCCTTCTCCGACACCCCATCCCTCTTCGACACTCCCCTCACCGAGACCCCCCCTTCCGAGACCTCCCCTCTCCGAGACCCACCCGTCTGTCGGCACCAAGACCTCCCCCTCGGGCGTCATTGTAGCACCTACCATATACCTCACGAACTTATTTCCCACCCCTTACTCCCCAACAGAGATGTGGGAGTAAGGGGTGGGAAGAGTACCTGAGGTATATGGTAAGGTGCTACAATGACGCCTGAGACCACCGGAGGTGGAGGAGGAGAGAGAGCTTAGGGCAGCCTTAGAGAGAGAGAGAGATGGCAATATGGAGTAGTAGTGATAGGTAAGTATTGAATGTCTCGTCTTGAATGCTCCGCTGAGTCTTGTTATATAGGATCTTTGAGGCCTTGGAGGGCAAGGAAACATATCTCCCTCATTAATGCATATCGGAGTGCAATTGAGTGCAGTTTTTCTTTGAATACTATGATCAGAACTGTGGTTCTTCTGATCAGGGTCTCAGAGGTGCAGTTAGGTGATATATGGATGCCTGTATCATGGCCAGTTGGTAGGTATGATACAGGCTCCTTATACCGGCGTATCAGTCGGGATGTTGCAGAGATCTCCTGACATCGATGACGTAGGCGAATCCCTCTCTCTCTATGACCGGTCATGGATCTCACCTCGTGGAGGTGGGTCTTGACAATCCCTTCGCTCTAGCCTCCAAGCCAATACCTCCTTAGGTCCCGAGCAGGTACCCAGGCCCTGCTCCCGACCTAGGGTCTTGTGCAGAGTCGCCAGGCTCGCGAGAGCCTAACTCGGAGGAAGCATTCTGTGGAAGAGGTACCTCGGAGGGGCATCTGGAGAAGGAGCCTCAGAGGAATGCCTCAGAGGTGGTGCCTCAGAGGAGGTGCCTCGGAGGAGTTCCTCTGTGAGGTGCCTCAGATGTGCCTCAGAGGAATGCCTCAGAGGGATGCCTCGGAGGAGGTGCCTCAGAGGAGGTGTCTCGTAGGTATTGTGAAGGAGGGGTATTCCGGATACCCACACCGCCTAACTAGCACCTAGTGACTTTTAGAACCTCGCCAAAAAACAGTTTTGTTACTTCCTTTGGATCTGTTAATGTCAATACTATTATCATGAAGCACAAAATACCAATCTAAAAATCTCAAGCTTCTAAAAATCGGTAAAATGCCGCTATAAATAATCCATTTCTTCCACATTATGAGTGGCCTCCTTGAACGAGACTTTTTTGGATCATGTTATCTCATTCGCACAAAGTTTACCAACATTTGACTGGTAAGATGTACACCCAATATATGTGCAATGTTCAGCAGTGGCTCTAAAAATTTCTTGCAGAGTAAATTCACAGAAAGCTATTGGGCCCTATAAATTTGGGCAGACAAACATTTTCCACACTTGGTAGAAATGTCTTTGTACTGTTGCTGTTCTCCAAGATATAATTATTTTGGATCAAAATATGTAGCCCTTATTCACTACAACTTGTGTTGCGTCTAAATCTTATCAAGCACCTACTCGGTGATCCTGGTGGGGCTTAAAAAGGAACAATCAATTGAGGATAGTGCCTAAATATGAAATTGAATAATTGTTGTGGAAACTCAAGCCTTTTAAAGGCTATGTTATTGAGGTTTCCAACCATTGAGTTGAACAGTGCACATCAAAGGGCAAGGAAAGGAACTATATCTTATCAAACATCACTTCTATACTAGAACTTCGTGATAGAAGCCCATGCAATTAAATCCTTATGGTGCCTAAAAAGGAACATTCCATTGACGATAATGATAGAATAAGAAATTAATGAGCACACCCAAGCCTTTTAAAAGCTATGTTATCGAAGTTTCAAACCATTGAAGGAACAGTGCACATGAATGGCAAGAAAGGGAACTAGAGGCCTACCCACAAAGCTAGACTTGGGGATCCAATAGAGGACAAGTGGGCTTTGATTCAAACAAGAGCCCATTGACACGCAACAATATGCATCCTGAACAAAAAATGGTCCAAGATTCCGGAAATTACTTGCCCGGGTTTCTACTCTTAATTTGGAAATGCTAAATTGCCGTAAGTGACGGAGTAACTGTATATTAATTCCTAATTAAGCCCTTTGGGCAAGAACGGTATGCTTGCATTTTATGAACAGAAAATTTGCTAATTCACTCAATTACTAAACCCATTTAGAGTTCTTTCATGTACTCACAGTTACCCCTGAAACTGATGCATCAAATCTCTCCTTTTAAAAGCATAGTGTGTGTGTGTGTGAGAGAGAGAGAGAGAGCGAACTGGCAATTGCAGAGAAGGATGCACTTGACCATATCTTCAAACAACGTGGGCGACCTAAACACTCTCCCAAAACCCCTCTCCTTCGCTTCTCTATGCATCTTCTGAAACTCCTTAACACACGCCTCTTCTGTCTCCGATAATCTCAGCATTCGCCTCACTTGACCCTACCAATCCACATTAAAAAAAACACTTACAAAACTATACATACAGAGCAATCCCCAAATGTGATCGTCATATTGTTCTTGAGACATACATGTATATATAGAGAGAGGTGGCGCAATACCATCAACGTTCGTTCTTGTTGAGGAGAGAGAGAATTGGCGCCGAATACACGGACGCGGAGAGAGTGAGGAGAGTCGGAGGGTTGAGAAATTCGAGCAATAACGGAACTACATGCGCCGCCATTACCAGATTCAACATCGGGATCGAGTCGGAGCGGGCGTTGTAGGGTTTTGGAGAGAGGGTCCCAGTAATTGGGGGCCATCATGAACAGTCCGTGGCTGCACACTGCCTTTTCCAGGTCGAAAGTCGCCGCCATTTCACCCAGCGGGAGCTCCACCACTACGCCGCCGCCTTCCATTTGGTTCTTCAATCCACTCACCTTTCCCGGCGAGCCTAGGGTTTCAAAAGGTGGTGCTTTTGTGTTTGTGCGTGCGTTTGCTGTGATGACCTGCTATATTCAAGGAGTCTCAACAGAAATTATAGGCATAATTCAGATTAAGTCATAAAACTAGAAGAAACAAAGACACCACATTCAATGTCAAATGATGAAATCAATACGACGAATCTTGTATGCCACTTCTAATATAAAGAAAAACTTCAAATTTTCGAATCAAGGTTTTCTTTTGGAACCCAGCAACTCAGTTTAGGGTTTCTAAAATTAAAACCCAAGTTTTTGTGCAAAAACCACCAAGGAGGAGAAAGAGAGCAGCTCGAGAGAGAGAGAGAGAGAGAGACCTTCGAATCTCCTACTCGCGATTTGAACCGCGCGACTCGAAGCTGTCTTCTCTCGCTGGAGGTAGAGAGTGTGGTCGGCGGAGGCGGTGGGCTGGGATCTTGGCCGCCCGCCGGTGGTGGTGGGGATCGTGCTCGCCCGCCGGTGGTGGTGGCTCTCTCTCTCTCTCCCTCTCACTGTCTCACTCTCTCTGTTGTTCTCTGTGTCGAATGGGAGAAATGGGTGGAACGGGGGAATTTTTTTTTTTTTGCGGGAGTGAAACCCGAAAGTGTACCTAGCAGCTCTCTGAATAGATAGCCGTTATCCGAACGTTAACCTGCTGACGACTAACGAGCCAAAACGGGCCAAGTTGAACGGAGATATAGGGGTTCGTTCAAAAGCAGTCGGCCCATTGATTTTAGCATGTAGTTTTCTCATTTGTTAAAATTGATCCATTTGATTTTATAAAAAAAAATTCATTTTAGCAAATGAAAAACAAAATCTCAAGCCAGCTCAGCTCAGTTAATGGAGTATCATTGTGTTTGAGCTTAGCTTTACTAAATAAGGTTAAAATTCGAATTCAACCTCAAACTCTTTTATAGCTGAACCGATCCAAGACAATAACAAGCCAAGTTTCAAAATCTCGCAAACAGCTCGGTTCATTTGGAGCTATGTGAGGAAGCAACATTGAGATATATTTGATCCAGATCCAGCCTTTACTTCAAACTTAGAGGTGTCAAATTTTTTTCAAGCCTGATGTGACAATTTGAAACCTTCACATTTAACATCAATAAACATTCATCTCCAATCATAGAGTCAAATTGTGTTGTACCATACCATTTTTAACTTTTAATTTTTTGAACTCCTATATTTGTATATAAAAAAGTACAAAACTTGAATTTGGCATCACAATTGGCATATGGTTGGATTATAAGACGAGGCAAAAATTGCCACAAGTGCTCCATGGGTGATTTGACTCGTCTCATTGGAGATGCTCTAACAAGGCATGTTCCACTAAGTTTTTGTTTTTTGACTTTTCATGCTTTACAAAACAAGTCATTCTCTTCGCATACATCAACTTAAAAGGCCAAAGTTAGTGGAACAACCTGCCAAACAAGCTGAACATGGTAATGCTCAGGCTTGGCTCAAACTCTTTCTACACTTGTTCAGGCTTGGCTTTGTTTGCAGCCCTATTTACGCAATTACTCAATAATAATCTTTATGGGACTGGTGTTCAAGTTCAGCTCCCATTTTAGACTTATGCAATCGTCATAAGCGTGACTTGGCTCTTAAAACGTGTGCAAGTCAATCTTAAGCTTTCTACCTAAGTTAATCTCGTGAAGTTCCAAATGAAACAAGCTGGAGAAAAAGAAAAAAAGAAAAAAAAAAGTTGTGCACTTCTATATGCTAGTATAAAAAAGACCAAATATATAAACGATATACAATTTTGAGGCCTATTTTGCCCAAGAAACCTCAACCGGAAGAACGTGATGGCAACTCCAATTTTTCTCAAAACCCTAGTAATTGCTCGTTGAACTATTCTATAGGATTTTACAAAGCTCAACATCTACGTAACACGCTGAAGAAATTTCCGAATCGGATAAGCAAGCGAAAACCAAATGAACTAGGTAAAACTTCTAAAGAAAAAAATGTCATTCATATCTTATATCTTTATTGTGATATTTGTTAATTTATCTTTATCTTTACTAGCATTACGAACTGGTCTCCAGTTCATGAGCCAGTCAAGCCAAAATGCCCATATTCTCAAGCGTGGCTTAAATTGCTAAACAAATAATCAAAAGTGATTGAGTTTGGCTTACATATTTTATGTGAACGAGCCCAAAGCCATGCCGATCTCAAGTTGTTTGGTTCATTGAGGAGTCCTAGTTGCCGGTGGCCAATAGTTTCACTTTTCACTTCACCACGTGTTAAAATGGGAATTGCAAAAGCATTTGGGGGAGAAGTAGGATTACATATGATAATTGGACAACTTCACACTACAAAATTAATACTTTTAGGGTGCTGATTTTGGGGCTCCCTTTTTTGATGCAGGCACTCCAAAAATTTAATGAAGTTACAAAACTATCCTTTTTCAAGATATAAAAATTACTGGAGGCACTCCACCCCCAACTTATCACCTCATTTACCGAGGCACTCGAAACGAAAAAATGAACGAAAACCAAACATAAACATTAAGTTCTAAACATAAAACATTAACTTGATTTTTTGAAGGTCGATAACATTAGTCTCGCTCTCGATTTTTGAGTTCCATTTGTTTAATCCATGGAAGAGGTTATAGGCTATAGTTGTTTAATCCATTGTTTAATCTAAAATCTCCAATCTAATAGTAATTTGAAAACTATTTAAAGAATTGGAATTCCATTCATTTTAATACTCTTTCAAGATACATGCAAAAGGAATCCATAGAAAAGGAAAACAAGAAACAGAATTTCATGTGTTGCGACCGGTCATGGCGACATAGAGGAAATGGAAATTCAATCAGTACCCATTTGAGGGTAACATGTGTTCTACAAAACCCAGAATGAAATAAAATTATCGGCTCAAAATAATTCAACATTCAAAGCCATAGGCGAAATCGATCGAAAAGCTATAACAAGAAGGTAATAGGTCTTGTTTGGCATACAATTTTGTTGAGTGACGACGGGGAAGGCCCCCCCCCCCCCCCCCCCCCCCCCCACATAGGTTTGGAAATTTGGGACCCAACAGAGAATAGCCGCGGTTTCTTCTTATTTTTCATCTTCCTCCTTTTTTCTTCTTCTGTTAACCTAATCACTTGGGAGCGCGAAAAAGTAAAGGTTTAGAGCGCCTGAAGTAAAGGAAAAGAGTAAAGGGTTTTTGGAGTGCCTGAAGTAAATCATGAAACTTGCAAAAGGGTAGTTTTGGAACACCACTGTAGCTTTGAGTGCCTGCATCAAAATTGGGAGTGCAAATATCAATATCCTATTTTTAATAACTCAATTATTCGGACCAGTTTACACATACTTTGACTAATTATGGAGGAACCAATCCCACCGTCCACTAGCAGAGCTCTATTAAACCTAAGGCGATTCCCGCATGGAGTAGGCTTATAAGAAGTTGTTAACACTTAGGAGATTTCAAAGTTTAAATCTTAGGAGGAATCAAATTTCTAAGTCTTGAGCCTTGACCACCTGCCAACCTCTTGGGATAATTATATGTATTGAATCTCGTTTCCTTATTCTTTCACAACACATCTATGTCTAAAAAAAGTTCCTCATCCAGCGTTGCAAATTTTTTTTCTACAAGAATAATGTATTTCAAAATTATATCAATCGGCATCCAACTGGTTTTATTTTTTGGAAACTGATGTTCTTAATAAGGTGTAAATATTAAACATTTCTAATAATTGAAGTGAACCCCCAAAGATTCATAAAGAATTGAACAAGTCCCTGCAGGGTTAGCCCACGGATTTTAGTGTCTAAAGCCTAATCTAAAAATTGTGTCTTTAAGAGTAAATACTTAAACAATTTTTACAGCAACAATCACAATACGAGAAATCCAAAACAATATAAAACTATATTGGGCATTTTTATTTTATTTTGGGTCTTATATTAAGCTTTTTGACATAATGGATTAGTTGTAAAAGTTAATTTATTGCGTGTTTGGGCCATTAGGCCGAATGGATTTTTTTCGTTTGGGCCTTTTTCTAAAATCTGATTGCGCTTTTCTTTTCTTTTTTTCCCTATTGGGCTATAGAGACCCATACTCAGTCTTAAAAGTTATGGAGGTTCCCCCCTTTTCTTTTTTTTTTTTGAGTTTTTTAGATGTCCAAAGCCCAAGCCTCTTACGCCTTGGGGTTGGACCGGCCTTAAGTCCCTGGAGAGTGGAGAGGATGCCATAGTACTCATTGTTTTTTTTTTTTTTTTTGAACTGATAAAACATATATTTGCAAGCAAAACTATTACAATGGACACTATTGCTCCGAAATACAAAACAACCAAAAATAAAAAACAACAAAATAAAACAAAACAGAAAAGCTGCTTAGCAACGATGTCGGACCCAACCTCCTCTCGTGGAGGTGGGTAGTTGAAGGACCGCCTTCTTTGTGCCTTCACCGCCCATAGCAGAATCACCACCGGATCTGCACTTCTGTGCCTTCATCACCACCGCTAGATAGCTCAGGAACCCAGCTGACCAAGGACTTGATACAATGAGCCAGTACCCAGATTGGGGTCTCCGCCGTCCAAAAATAATGGAGACTGGGGGAACTTTCCTCCCTAAGGAGAAAATCTTAACCACCTTGTAACCATAGAGGATAGAGAGGAAAAGAGAAGAGAAGGATAATCCAGATTAGTAGGGGGCTGAGAGGGGAGAAGGAAAGAAGGGAGTACCAGCCCTTTTGGCTGGTGAGAGGAGAGAAGAAAAGAAAGGGGATGGATCTCCCTTACTAGCCCCTTACTAGTGAGAAAAGAAAAGAAAGGGGAGGGGTTTCTCACTGTGTCATCCAAATAACCCTAAGAAATCACTCTCTCTCCCTCCCATTCCGGTGACTCTCGAGTCCAATTTTGTTTACCCTCTTTAAAAGAGGGTGAACAAAACCTTCTCCCCAATTGGCTAATAAGGGGAGTGGGGACCATTTTTAACCAAACCCGACCCAACTCAAGCTACTTTTACATTTAATTTCATACCCACCCTTGATTTACCTTCCAAATTACTTCCACCCCCACTTAAAAAGCCAAACACTACGTTTAGTCTCTCTCTCTCTCTCTCTTAAAAATACAGCCATTGATTACTCAGGTGCTATTGTAACAACCATGAATCCTCTCAGTACTCTCTCTGAGATAAACAAACAAGCACTTGATTCTAAAGATACTCTTGCTTTTACATTGCCTGATTGTCTTGACAAAATTCATGGTCATGCAATTGGGGTGCCAGAAACTGGGGGTATTGATTTGAAGCAAATGGGTTTGTAAGATTTTGATGGGTTAATTGGGGAGGAAAATCCCAATTCGGTTCCAAGGCCTACGATTCATCAAGAAGACACCACGACGATTTTGTATTCATCGGGTACAACCGGGACTTGTAAAGGGGTTGTTTTATCACATAGGAATTTTATATCTATGATTTAGCTTTTTGTCAAAAAAAATAATTAAGAAAGTAAAAATCATCTTCAAAATGTCAAAAAAATTACTAAAGTTTAGTGCTTGTTTTCAAGTTTAGGGGTGAAAGTGCTTAATAGAAGAGAGGGTCGGTGCTCAATTTCAAAAGTGATCAAAATATCAAATTCAGATTAGGGTTGTGTTTTTACGAGAGAGAGAGAGAGAGAGAGAGAGAGAGAGAGAGAGAGAGAGAGAGAGAGAGAGAGAGAGAGAGTAAATGTAGTTGAAGACACCCCGATTTTGACCCGAGAAACTTATCAAGCATCCCCAAGGATGAAAATGCCTGATAAGAGCACGCGAGGCTTGATTGTGAACTTGAAAACCCCTCCTAAACCTCTCCAAAAGAAACCCAAGTCTACACTGCCTTCTAGTACAAATAAAACCCTCTTTATTGATATATAATATGTTCCAATCCATTTTGAAATGAGGGAGATATCCCCGCTTTACCGAAACAACTTGTTTTCCCGACCTTCTGAGGGTAAAATGGTCACATATTTTGATGTACAAATCATCTTGGGTCCAAACCACTTTGGTTAGAAAGTAGGCTTGACAAGCTTTCCAACGCTTCAAACCATGCGCAAAACAGAGTTCTGTAGCACTCGGAATGACCCCGCGAAGTTTGGAATTTTGTGTTGTCTCCAAGTCCAGGCGCCTGGATTGGATGATTCCAGGCACCCACATTGAATCCAGGCGCCTGGATTTGATCAATATGGGCGCCTGGACTCTCTCCAGACACTTGCATCCCAAAGTGAACTGAGTGGGGAGGAGCATCTTGGAGATCTTGGCAGAGATTTTTTGTAGTATTATAATGGAGGGAAGATAGGTATCCTGGTGGACCCCTAAGGTGGACCTCTAAGGGTTCAAATGCCCCTTTTTGAACCTTATGTTGCCTATATAAAGCCCCTCATCTCTCTCATTTAGAAGAGGATCAGCTCTCCCTTACTCCCCTACTGTTATTCTGCAGAATTTTCCCCAGGAAACTGATCCCAACCTATTTCCCCCTTGTTCCATCCTATTCAAGCCTTAAAATCCACTTTTATACTACCTTAACTCCACATATTATCATCCCCCCACTATCAAACCTCAATCAAAACCTTTATATTCTGATATTCACACCCCCACAAGCTAGTTTCAGTGTACCCAATCACCAAAATCACCCAAACTCACAATCCAAGTTCATCAATCAAGATTTCAAGGTAGTTTGTCTACCATATTGCTCAACAAGGCCCTGAGGGGACATCAACCAAGCTCTAGCTAGTCTTCCATATTGGCTTAGAGTTTGGGAAAGGTCTTAAACATCATAGGAAGAGATTTCATTTTGTGTCCCAGTACCAGATCCAGGCGCCTGGATTAGCCCAATGCAGGCGCCTGGATCCCTTCTCTCTTGTCTTGATTTTTTGTTCTTTCCATGATGCATTGATTCATTTGAAACATTGATACATTATTTATGGCTGGTATAAACATTGCATGGTCTAGATGGTGGTTCTAAGGCATGATACATGACATTTAGAATGCAAAGTTAGTGTTCAAAAGAAAGCATTTTGCATTTTAGATTAAGGAACATATGATAATCTTTATTGGTTTAAAACAACATAAAAAAGAGAGTCATTTTGTATGTGAGAAAATGAGCACCCATAGTTGCATTTGATGTTTGCTTTGTGGCTTGGAAGAAAGAAGAATTGTGCCTGACGAGCTTTCCAAGCGCTTGGAGTGTCTCCTTCCAGGCGCTTGGAGTGTCTTCCAGGCGCTTGGAATTGCTTGATCTAGGTGTCCAATTTGCTTTCCAGGTGTGACAAGCATGGTGTTTTCGATTGATTTTTGGGGCTTTTCAGAGCAGGTTAAGTATGATCCAGTGGAGTTCAAGCATCTTATGCATATAGATCACCTATACATAACACTCAGCATATGTATTACATACATCATATTGACATTTTAAATGCATTCACATGCTCTCACATGTATTTGTAATTAAAGTCCATCCAAACAATGTTTTCTAAAATCCCTTGTGCATTAAGTAGAGACCGGTGGTCGCACCGGGCGAGAGGGGTGCTTTAAATTCCTTCCCCTCTCGTAACCTAGCTCCCAGACCCAAGAAATCTCAATAAAAGCAGACCGGTGAAATGTTTTCCATACCAAGGGCAAAAGAGTCATTTTTCAAAAGGTTTCTCGAGTACGGTCCTCAAACCCGGGTGGCGACTCCTATCAATCAATCAAAATCATTTTCCAAATCGCAACCAATCTCGTGAGCATTCCGGCGGGGTGTTCACAGTAATGTTTGTTTTTTTAGTGGGGGGTGGAAGTAATTTGAAAGGTAAGTCAGAGGTGTGTGTTAAATTAAACATAAAAGTAACTTTGGGTTGGGTTGGGTTGGGTTTGGTTAAAAAATGATCTCCACTCCTCTTATGAGCCAATAAGGGAGAGGGTTTTGTTCACCTTCTTTCAGGGAGGGTGAACAAAATTGGACTTGGTGACTCTCTCATCTCCGGCGGCTCTCTGGCGACCTCACGGGTGAACCACACGTGGTGCCGACAATCCATTTCTCATGGAATCGCGTCAAAAGTGGCGAGAAACGAAACGGGGGGTAAGGGGTTCTGGAATTTCACTATTTCTCTTCCTCTCCCACCACTTTGGTCATCCAAATAAGGGAGAGAGTTCACTCCCGCTCTATTTCCTTTATTTTCTCGTGTTTCCCCTCCATCCAAAGAGGTGTAAATGGGGGAAAAAGAAGAGGGGAAGGCGGGAGCCAAAAATGCAAATATGATGTTCTTTTGTATAAAATATTAAAGCTAAATCAGCCTTAGAAAAGTACGAATACAGAACTCAAAACTTATTCTACAATTGAAATACAACTCGTTTAAGTGTACACCACACACATGTACCCCAAAAACAAATGATTAAAAGTGGAGGTAAAAATTGATGTAAAAGGTGTAAAGTAGAGGTAAAATTGTAAGAAATTATATTGTGGCCTACATATCATTTTCTATTTATTAATTGAATTATGAGTGATAAATTAATTGCCCAATTATTTAGTGTCTAATTGTGAAAAAGTGCGTGTCTTATCATGAAAGTGTATTTAATATGCCTAATTATTTGGTGTCTATTTGTGAAAAGGTATGTGTCTTATCATGAAAGGGTATATCCTATATGAAAGGATAAATCCTATGTGAAAGAGTATACTTGTTGGAAATTAAAATACCACGAGTCATATCCGTTAGGAAATGATCAAGAGATACACCCATTGAGAAAGACACCTTTTGGAGACAACTTTTTCTTGATGGTAGGAAATGTGTTGCCTATAAATATCACATTCAGAGGGTCCCTGACCTAACCCAAAAATAAGAACAAGCCTGCATTTCCATCAATGGGGTTCATTACGTGGGTTATAGGTTAGAAGAGACCTCTTTGCTTCGTTCTATCACTTGAACAAATATGGATGAAGGTGCAATTTCAAGTTTCCGCAGTGCTCACAGGTATTATCAATTTCTTTCAATAATTTGACATGAAAGGGATAACAATGATGTCTCTTTAAATTGGGTTTATAAAACAACATACTTTAAAAAGGACGGAGTGAGTAGTATTTAAGCTAAACTTCTAGTAGATGGAACCCGATATATCTCCTTCAACTGTATTTTACTTGATGATCCAAGCATCTGTGTGGAGACTCAGAAGCGGAGCAAAATAGCAAATCATGTACTATAAGCAAAAAAAAAAAGTGAATTCTAGTTAGGGATGGGCATGGGGACGAATCAGGGCCGGAGAGTACTATCTCCACTCCCAATCCTCAAACCCCTTCTCCATATCCATCCCCTACCCGATTTCCAACGGGGCTTTATTTTCATCCTCCATCCCCACTCCAAATGGGAAACGGGGATCCCCACGGAGATTCGGGGATCCAATCATATTTTTTTTTTAAAAAGATTACTAAAAATCTAGAATCCCAGTTACAAATTAAATGCTAAAATCAAGTTACAAGTAGAGGTGTCGAATGGGCCGGGCCGGCACGGGCACGGTATCCATGTGTAGCGTAAGTGTTTGCCAGTTTCAATCCAAGTTGTATCAAGTATCAACTAGATTTGTAATTTGAAAACTAAAGGAACCACAAGTAAGATAGCATATTATGGTATCCATCAGTCGTAGAAAAAATTAAGTGGATCGCGTATTAGTAGGCATTTAATCGGATGAAAAATATCATTAAAAAATACAAATTGGGTCCCGATCGACAAGCTTTTCTAAACTCGATCGAGAAGAAAGTTTATAAAATTAAGTGGATCGCGTATTAGTAGGCATTTTTTGTGTTTATTTTAAGGAATGCATATGATTGATAGTTGAGTAGAGCTTCTGGGTTTTTGCTGAGAATGGGAAGGGAGTATTTTCTTCTCTCTGGTTTCGGACTGTTGGGTTTTTCGTTCCCCTCTATTGAAGCAAAATAGCTGACTTATAGACAAATGGGGATAATTGCATTATGCAAAAGTCACCACCTTGGGCCAATAACTGACATGCCATCCTTCTGTTAAAGGCAATGCAATTCTCCCCATGATTTGACCTAGTTGGGATGTAGGGATGGGCATGGAGAGGGTAGGGGGTGGATACCACTACCTCCATCCCCAATCCCCAAACTCATATCAATCCCCATCCCCTCCCCAATTTCCACCGGAGATTTTTTTTTAACCTCTATCCCTGCCCCAATGCGGGGAACGGGGATCCCCACGGGGAATCGGGGATTCAAAAATTCACTCAAACTATTCAAGTGAATACCAAAGAAGTTGTATTAAAATCCAAAGCTAATAACGAAAGTGGTTCCCAAAGATAATTAAAACGTACCAAGTCACTCAAAAGTGCTACAGCTGTTCTTGTTCTTTTTTTTTTGTTTTTTTGTTTTTGGTTTCTGAGTAGATTAAAATTTCACTCAAAAGTGCTACATAAAAACATAAGTAAAGGAGAGAACATTCCTTATACAATCAACCAACAAGTTATAAGTTACAGCTTATAAACTTATTCAGGAGAAAAAAAAACCATAAACTTATAATATAATAATATACTATATATGTGAACGCCTGAATGGGCATGAGGGGAGGGGAGGGGAATAGGGAGGGGATTGGGGAGGGGATTGACTATACCATCCCCTACCCGATCCCCAAAATTTTTTTAAAAAAATCTCCATACCCTACCCGATCTCCGAAAAAATCTCCGAATCCCCTACCCATTCGGGGAGGGTCGGTCGAGATGGCCATCCCTATTGGAATGTATTCAAATTATATTGATGCATTTTTTATTTAATCACATTTATTGTATTACAAAGTTCAATTATAATAAAATGTTTGGAGAAAATTTAGTATGATCCCATGTGTTTGGAGAAAATTTAGATAGACCCCTATATTCGGGGATTCGGGGACGGGGCGGAGATGGATCGAGGAACGGATTCGGGGCGGGGACATGCCTATCTCCACCCCCTACCCGATCTCCAAACATTTTCAAAAAAAAATCTCCATATTCTATCCAATCTCCAAACAGATATCCATACTGCCGATCCGTTCGAATCGGTGATCGGATCGGATTCGAACGGGTCGGAGGAAATGCCCAATCCTAATTCTAGTAACCAAATGAGCTTCCACTTTGAATGTGGAGAGAACGAACGTGCTGGGTTGGGATTTACCTGAAACAATTGTGGCTAATAAATGGGCTACTAAACTTTAGGGCCACTAAAATTTAGGGTCCGATCATTGGGGCCAGAGTTGCGGGCCGAATGATTGATTATCGGGCCTTTCTCAAAGGCCGGCTCCGCCGATACTACACAGTGATGGACAATGCGTGACGTTGTAAGATGACTAACAAAAATCACGAAGCACAAAACAAAAATAACAAAATGGTGTAAAAACAATAAACCATTTCATATTCAAATGGGATCTTATTTGAAAGATCTCATCAAGTATATTCCAAATATATAATTTTTATAAAAAATAATCGTGTATAATAAAAGTTATTTTATTTTAAAATATAATATAAGAGAGAGAGAGAGAGAGAGAGAGGCATGGATTTACTGCTGAAAAGTACCAATTAAAGGACTTTTAGGATTTTTCTTTAATTTCCTCTTCATCACTTATTTTTCTCTTTTTGTCTTCATCACTTTTTTACTAACCAAACCAACTGCCAATACGTAATGAGAGAGAGAGTGAGAGTGACAGTACTAGACTCATGTGACTACTCACCTGACTACACGCATGAGAGAGAGAGAGAGAGAGAGAGAGAGAGAGAGAGAGAGAGACGGCACCTACACGCCTCACGCCTACAACCGCTTACAAGGCTGACGCCTACTTGATGGGACAGCTGTATTTATTTGCTTCTACGCGTGGAAATGGGTTTAAGGGAAACGTGTCTGACATGAACTGGGCGTGGAAGGAAAACTATTGACAAAATAGGGCCGGCCAATAACAACCCCAATTTAGGGTCCGATCATTGGGGCCAGAGTTGCGGGCCGGAATGATTGATTATTGGGCTTTTCTCAAAGGCCGGCTCCGCCGATACTACACAGTGATGGACAATGCGTGACGTCGTAAGATGACTAACAAAAATCACGAAGCACAAAACAAAAATAACAAAATGGTGTAAAAACAATAAACCATTAAACGGCATAACATTATAACAAAATGGTGTAAAAACAATAACATGCTTATTAATGCCATAACATTCACCACGAAGGTATAACATTTCTAATGAAATTGCAATCTTATTAACGCGAACAAACCTCAAACATAGCAGGAATAGTTTCTGGCATAGTTTTACAAACCAAAAGAACAACTGTAAGAAAAACCGAACCGACCAATCAACTACTATTCCCAACGATTCAGGGAGGAAAAACCTTCCAGTTCTCCAAGAAGTAGCAGTAGCTAAATTTAAATTTTGAGAGGATGCCTTAACCCCTCTCCAAGAACCGAGGCATGCAATTTGTTCACCCTCAGCAAAAGAATGTGAACAAAACCCTCACCGTGATTGGTTGAAATGATATGGGGTCCACCAACAATGGTGTGGATCCTACCACAAGGTGATGTCATGTTTATCAAAAAATATCAAAATGTATTGATTCCATAGACCTCACCCCACATCATTTCAACTAATCGGAGTGAGGGTTTTGTTCACCATTTTTGGTGACGGTGAACAAATTTTTTTCCACGAATGTCCTCTACTCGATTTTTGTAGTGCATAATTTGAGACGGTGAGAGAGAATTATGTTTTACCATTAGATGAAAGATAAAAAAAATGATTTCGAATTGCAGAATTAACGAGAGGAGCTATCCCTCTTAACTAGGAATTTCTTAGGTGTTACATCTCCAACAAGCTAGAAAAAAATAAGTCAACTTTTTTTTTTTTTTTTTGCGTTTTTTAGTTTTGCATCAATTTTTTTTTGTGTATTATTGGTTTGTCTCGACGAGAGGAATCCAAAAAGGTAAAAGATTATATGATTAGAACTCTCAATTTTTTAAAAAAGATCGAAAAAAGTTTAAAAATCTGTCTTTTTGACTTATTTTTGTCTTTATTAAAAAAGTCAACCTTCAATCATAATTTTTTACTTTTTTTATTCCTCTCATCGAGACAAATCAATAATATACAAAAAATCGATGCAAAACTAACAAACGCAAAAAATAAAAATAAAAATAAAAAATCAATTGAAAACAACATGCTAGCCAATTGTTTAGGTATGGTATTTAATTTGTATATTTTTCTTTTTTGTGGCAAGGCAAATCTTGATATCCTATAGGAAACCTGTTCTTAAACTTTGGTCTCAACTTCAACAAATTCTAAAATTGAATTTGCAAAATTAATCCACCGACCACCACGATCATCCACCACCATGCTCAAAACTTACACGATTAGACCTCTCAAAGGGCTGTCATGGTTCTTTATCACTGATTATCAGGATTTTGGGCGGCGGTTTCAACTAATTTTTACAGTTACATATTGATGGCTACAAGGGGTCTCTTATTTTTCCAAGGTCCTATGTTTTTCTGCTAACAGGCTCAAACAATAAGCTCCAGAGCTTAGGCCGGGTGATAAAGGTCCGAGACTTTGGTGCTTGCTTCTTTTTAGGTTTCAAGTTCAAAATCTTTTTGGTTCTACCAATTCTTGCTGGATTAGTTCACGAGGGAATTTTATCCCGGTTGAAATTGGCCCTCCCACTGGTGAAGAGAAGAATGGATTCGACAAATTAGTCGAGGTGCGTGTAAAAGAGTCGAACACTTGAGCTATAAAAAAGGAGGTCTCAAGCAATTTTAGATGACACATTTCTTGCTAATTGCAAGGGAAGAGACCAGATTCTTTTCCAATTTGCAGTTTCAAGATGATCTTGTCCAAATTTTTGATGCGTTGAGAACCTTCCGTTCCGCAACGACTGACTTAAGCTACAATGGCTTTAGCACTTTTAGTTAGTATGCTAAAGACAGGTCGTTCCACTGACTTTGGAAAAATTTGTTTGGAATGACCCTACTTAAGAATGACATTTCACGTTTTCACCCAATTTGAGTTTGAAAAAATTGCTTGGAATGACCCGGGTTAAGAATGTGTGCTCCTATTGTGGAACAATTTGTCTTTGTGCGTCTTTACAAACCTTAAGTCAGGTATTGCGGCACGGTGTTTATTACTCACTGTCTCATGTTTGCTAAACAACGGGAAAATGTTTGGTACATGAAAAGTTTCGCATAAATCCACCCAAAAAATGCATCCAACGGGTGGATTTATGCGAAACTTTTCATGTACTGTACCAAACCTCATCCTTACCTGACACACCAAAAAAAAATACCAAATTTAACTTCCAAACACCTTTTATAATTTAACAAGTCACTTTATCAAAAACTCACATAATTAGACACCTTATTCAAACTTTTACTCTTCCCTCTCTCCTTCTCTTTTGGTGAGTGAACAGTAGGTCACCAAATTTGTTAAGTTACTGCAGGAAAATTAAGAAATCTTCAAATTGGTGAGTTCGTTTGGTGAAGCTGATTTTTAAAGTTTTGGAGGAGTTTGCTCTTACTTTAACTTTAAAGTTAAAAATGCTAATATTGATGCTCTTAACACTAGTGGGTTAATTGTGTCGCTATATGGTGTGCTGTGCGAACAATTAATGTCACATCATGCCATGATAGGAGAGGATTAAACAATTACCCATGACGTACATATATTGTGTTTTTTTTTTCTTTTCTTTTGATCGACCATATAATATACTCTCTCCGTCCCATATTTGTTGTCCGTTTATGGGTAAGCGAGCCATTTTTCAATTGTTTATATCTTTCAATCTATAATGTTTTTACAATTTTGAAAATTTTGTTTAATAGTACTCATCGAGAACTATAAAACGAGATCCATATTGAATATATATAACATTATACATTTGAACATATAACTATTTTTTTGAGGTCTAGTGAATAGTGCAGCTGGACAACAAATATGGGACGGAGGGAGTATGTGTTTTTGGGGTCGGATTCTGAAGGTACGATATTCCCGGGACAGCTGGTTGGTGATTTTACTATAGGGTTTGTTTATATTAAGACAGCTAAATAGTACAAAATTAATTTTCATTAGGTGGATGAATTAAAATTGGGACTGCAAAGAATTATACCTGAGTTTAAACGTACTCAGTCTTTACTAATTTGACCCATCACAATTGTGTAAAAAAAAATATGAAAAAGCTCTTGGAAATTTCAATTGTTTCCGATTATCTATACACATCACCATTGAATATTTAACACCTGTTGGAAACACGGTTCAAAACAATCTGGAAACTAAACAATAAAAACAGAAATTAAGAATGTTAGAAAACGTACCGGGCCAACTTCAGTACACCGGAAATTGGCAAAAGACGTTTCGAGTCGAGGCAAATATCAAAATACTCTTTCCTTAAGGCAAATTCGCCCTCCACTACGGTGCTGATGGAGAACTTGGGCGTTTGCCTCCCAGGAATGCCCAACTTTCACCAGTTGGAAACAGTACTGCAATCTGATCGGTAGGCGAACCAGGAAACCACGCAGAACTCTCAGAAGTATTTTATGCAGTAAGTGCAGAATGATATGCAAGTGAAAAACGTGAATGAATGAGGAAGAGGAGGGTCCTACTTATAGATAAATAGGCACCCGAATGGAAAGGTACGAGACGAAAACATGCGGTTGTTGGAACTGAACGGACGAACCTCGTCGCAAGCGAACAGTCATGTCCGATGACTGTTGCTGGTTCGTGAACAGACGCACAGGAAAGGGAAAAGAAATCTGTAGACACCCCGATTTTGAACCCGAGATGCGCTCGAGCATTCCCGATGATGAAACGGACCAATCGTGACCTGAAACTTGTGAAAATGGCTTGAACTTGATTAAAATTAACCAAAAATCAACCAAATAACCCAAACTAAACCAAACATTGTTAAATCAAGTCAAACCATCAATTTGCCACCAAGAGCCTTGAGCGCTCAAGCTTGAGGCCTTGAGCGCTCAAACCCCTGAAAACCACCTTGAGCGCTCAAGCCTACGGCTTTGAGCGCTCGACTCTGATCCAGTCAGGAATCCACAGAGCATCTAATCATGAGATTTTCTGTATGGGAGCGTCTGGGGTGATCTCTTACGATCTTAATACGTATACTACACCCTAAATCTACTCCTAAATCTACCCCTAACCCATCCCAAATACAAAACCCACTCACTCTCTCTCTACACTTCCCTCCCACTCTTTCTATTTAAACCAGCCATCACCTCTGGTTTGGGGGGTTACAACCTAACACACTCTAGCTCTCTCTCTCTCTCAACTCCAGAAAATCAACCTCTCTCTCTCTCTCTACAAAACCACCTATTCATCCCTTAAACCATTGGCCAAAACCACCTTTCAAACTAGGAATCCAACCTCTGATCATCAATCAAACACATACATTGTCTCATTTTACCCAGAACACCAACAAAAACATCCATAATTGTCCACCCCAAAGCCCAAAATCAAGTTCAAGTTTTCAATCAAGTCAAAAGGTAGTTAAGCATGTGAAATCTTCACTGTCTTGGTCTTTCTGAGGAAGACCAGTAGGTCCAAGCAAGCTTTCTGTACTTGCATTGGGCTTACAGGGTCTCAAATAACTGAACAAAATGCTTTTAAAATTCACAGTTACAATTGAGGTTGAGCGCTCAAGGCTTGAGGCTTGAGCGCTCAAACTCAATTCTGAGCAGTTTCAGTTCTGCTAGCTTCTGTGTTCTTCCTTGGTACTGATCATCATTAAATAGTTAGATATACTCATGTAACTCTCAAAACAGTTTATTTCTACCTCAAAATCACTTGCATGAGTATAGATTAATTATTTTATAATGATCAAGCATCAAAATCTTTGAAAATCTTGTATTTGTGTGTAAAGCAGCAACTGTCCAGTTTCATAAACCTTAATTTTATGTATTTATGGTCCTGAGAAAGTAATAAAAATTCATTTTCAAGTTAGAAACCAGAAAGCCACATTATGGTTTGAGCGCTCAAGGTTATACGTTTGAGCGCTCAAACTGTTCTTGGCTCATTTGCTGGTTGTTGGTGTTTTCGATGATGGATCATGGTTTAGCTTATCTCTGGTGTGTGTGAGTTGTTATCCCTGTGTTTATGATCTGAATCCCTCTCCTTATTCCATCTTCAAGTGTTTTCTTTGTTATTTTGTGATGACCTTTGATCGTTTCACCATTCTTTGAGAAATCAAAACTTTCTGTTTTAATCTGTTTATTTATGAAAAGTATTTACCAATGATTGATCTCGCAAAGAATGAGAAGTGAAGTTGTAAAAATGGTCAAGATCACAGAAACCAGAAACTGGTTTGAGCGCTCAATCAATGAGCCTTGAGCGCTCAATCTGGTTTGGAAGGTTGAGCGCTCAATCTGGTTTGGAAGGTTGAGCGCTCAAACCACTACCCTTGAGCGCTCAACCTCCATTCTGGGATCCAGATTATAAGCCAGTTTATTAAGCTTCGTGTCCATGATTTCTTGAGCTATTGTGCAGTTTCTGTTATGTTCACTTCTGTAAATATCTGTAGTGTTTTCCTTTATCGTTGTCATCATCACCTATGTAGATCACGTGCACGAGCATACACCGTAGAATCGTATCTCTTGTATATATTGTCGTTATGTGATTCCCACCCCCGATTCCCTATTTTCGTGGATAGAATTAAATTTCAAACATTTTAAAAATCCCACAAAATGTCGAGTAGAAACCGGTTCACGGACCGGGCGAGAGGGGTGCCGTAAAACCCTTCCCCTCTCGTAACCAAACCCCCGAATCCGAGAAATCTTTGGTTCCGCCATGATCAGTGAAATCTTTTTCAAATGGCAAACGAGTCATATTTTTATCGGTTTCTAGGGTTCGGACCTCAAATCCGGGTGGCGACTCTAACAATCACAATCTTTTCAAATGATAAACCGCACAATCTCCGTGGGCCGTCCACAAGCTGGCGACTCCGCTGGGGACATTGGTTAATATATATTTTATTTAATTACACTTGTGCAATTTTCATTACACTTGTGTAATTTTATTGAAATATGTGTTAACCAAAGTGGGTTTAATTCGAAAGATGTTTTGTGGGATTTTTCAAATGTTTGAAATTTGATTTTGCATTGCACTTGCATGGTTCTTAGCCTCGCTGGCGTGTTTTGGCAATCCTGCCCGGCTTGCCGGTGACAGGGAATCCCGAAATCCCCAGCAGCCCTCGACCGCGATAAATCACATCGTCACTATTGTTTTTAACGGTAGGAGACGGTTTTGATTTTGAGTCCGGGGTACCCTCAGTGACCAAAACCGGCCTTTGCATATAATTAACAATAGAACCCCACGTTTAGTAACCCACCCGTGTGTTAAGTTTACATGCTCCATCTTGTTACATGCTATGTGTTACCGCTTTTCTCGCCATGCCATGTTGCATTCATGCATTTGCATTGTATATAGTCGTCGTGAGCGTCGTTTGTATAGATATTCTGTGTAGATATCCCATTTAACTTTTGTGCCTCTACAGTTAGTAGAAGGTTGCCTCAGCCCGATGATGAGTCGTGCATCCCATATGCGCGTTGTTCTTACGAGTTAGCCTTTAGGACGGCCGGACGTGGGAAAATTTGGATCATCAAATTCCTAAACACTGATCTAAACGGGTTTAAGGGACATTGGCCCAAGGAGGATCAATCGCCCTTAGGCATCTGATCTTAGATCATTGTCGGAATTTGTGTGGACCAGGATTTCCCAAATACGACCATCCGATATCAAGGACTTATCACTTAAAAGAAAACTTGAGGATTGGGGCAATCTTCCAAAGCTGTCAATTTTAGTCTAGGAGACTTAAAATCCACGGAGTTTGAGATACCTCCGGTGTTGGTCGTGCCCGAACGGCCACCGTGATTTGAACTAGCCTTAAGGTCATTAGTATCTGGATTACAACACCCAAATTGCTTTGTCTCGGATGATCAAGAAAAGTGATTGGCTCTGATTCCAACAAGTTTGGAGTTTAACCTGCCGAGTAATGGTCTACCCGGGGTGTTGGAAAATCTTCTGTGCAATGATCTTAAGTGAGATTCGGATCCGGTAGACGAACCCTAAGGTTGTACATGCAGTCTAGGAGACTTAAAATCCACGGAGTTTGAGATACCTCCGGTGTGGGTCGTGCCCGAACGACCGCCCGTGTTTCGGACTAGCCTTGGAACCGCTTGTATCTGGATGGCGACACCTCATTGCTTTGTCTCGGATGGTCAAGAAAAGCGCTACGGCGTCAACATTTAGGTTTTTAGGTTGAAACGCCGTACTTGCCGAGTAACGACCTACCCGTGGTGTTGATACAATCTTCTGTGCGAACGGTTCCAAGTGAGATCCGAAACCGGTAGCTTAATCCCTAGGCTAGAAATAAGGCTAACTCCGTGAGTTGAGATGCGGCGAGACGATAATGAGCATTTGTGAATCATTCTTTCTTGTGCATAGTAAACACATCGAGTACACATCTGAGTCTGGCTTTTGCTTTATGATCAGTTCTTGAACCATTGGGCCTGCAAAGAAGAAGAAGACCTTACCTGTTTGGACTCGACCTCCCGAATAGAGATTGTCTAGATCTTTATCACCAAAGGCCGAGACAAATATGGCAGCTGAACAGGAACAAGACCCCCCAAATGAGTTTGAACGACTGAGGAAGGAAATGCATGATGAGAGGGTCCGGAATGATACCCGAATCGCCCAACTTATGGCGATTATGGTAAACATCCAGAGTCGACTCCCCCCACCTCAGCAGCGAGTACCTGATGATGAAGCTCGGGATCAAGAGATTCCTCATGATGAACATCCGGAACAGCCTCCTCCCCCGGAAAATCCTCAGTTGGCTGAAATGCTAGCTAAGATACTCAAACTAGAAGAATCTGTGGCCAAAAGTGAGAAGCGAGCCATTACCGATTTTGATATGAACAAACTCTGCATCTTCCCAGGCGCTAAGCTCCCTAAAAAGTTCAAACATGTGGACTTTGAGAAGTTTGATGGGACTGGGGATCCGAGAGGACATATTCAGGCATATGTAAGCTCTCTCTCATTACAAGAAGTCGATGAGCCCGCCATGGCACAGATGTTTCACGAAACCCTTACAGGGCCCGCACTCCAGTGGCTCTTGTCTCTTGACATCTCAAAGAGACAGACTTGGGAAGAAATGGTAGCTGCTTTCATTAAGCAGTATGAGTATAACGTCCAGCTCAAAGTCACTACTCGAGAGCTTGAAAGTATCAAGATGAAAGAGAGAGAATCTTTTGCGGAGTTTGTGAAAGGTGGAGAGCCAAGGCCGCGCAAATGACCGATCGTCCCAGCGACAAAGATCAAATGCGCATCATAACCAAAAACCTTCAGCCTGATTTGGCTCAGTATATGGTGATGGCTCAAGCGCATAACTTCGAGACTTACTTTGAGATAGGTCTGTCGATTGAAGAAGCCATGCAAAGTGGAGTGTTAAAGAAAGGAGATCCCATCCCCAAGCCTAAACGCAATTACATGGGGAACACCTCATCCCTGTATGCAAACCCCAGTTATACAATTGGTACCTCATCCAACTCCATGAATCACCAGTCACATAAAGCTGAGCCTGTAAATGCTATCTTGTCCCAACCAACTCAACCACCACAAAACCAAAGAGGGCGGCGTATCTTCACCCCTCTCCCCTTACCTCTACCTGTTGTTTTCGAGCGACTCGTACAACAGGGGAAGATTAAGCCTCTCCAGCCAGCTCCACCTCCACAAAATCCCCCACCATCATACAATCCAAACACCTTCTGCATTTTCCACCAAACACCTGGCCATCCCACTGAAAGGTGCCAACGATTGCGTCATGAGATTCAAGATCTCATCGACAATAAACAAATCCGAGACCCCACTGAAAAGCCCAATGTTGTCACCAATCCTTTGCCAGCACACAAAAGGAATGCCGATATAGGTCAAATTACCCTTAGCTCTACTAAAAAAGACCTAAAATCCACTCCATTTGACCCAAGCCAGTTCATCATACCCGAAACAGATCCCAAACCCATCATACCAATACCTGTCGAGCGCGAGATATGCTTTCTTGATGTCCACTTGGACCCCACTGTATGGCAAGAATGGGGTGATTTGATAATGGCTATGGAAGCTCGGGAGTATGAGCAAATGGTGGCCAACAATGTGGCAAATGAAGAAGTTTGGCCGCATAATGAACAGCTTGATGAAGGACCTCCGCTTGGCGCTATGATTAACCTACTTTGGGATCCAATGTTTGAGGATCCACTGGATGGATTTGCGCTTCCTAACCTATTTGAACCTTTGCCTATGGTACAAAATCAACAACCTGTGGAAGAAGGACAAGGACAGAATTGGCAAGAAGAAGATGAGGCACCCAATGGTGCACAGGAAGATGAATGGGATCCCACACCCAATGAATGGCAGCTCATGGACCCCAATGATCCTTTGGATGGGTCCACACTTCCCATGTTCTTCGATGAAGCATATTTTCCAATGCCACCACTATGGGAGGGTCGCCCTGATTTCTCCATGATGAGTGAATATGCAATAAATCGAATGACGGAAGGGATAGAGTTCACGCCTTATGATTACATAGTTGATGAAAATCTTCCGGCACCCCGAGTGCAAATCCCGGAGGACTGCAACATCATGGTTTTGAATGGAGGTCTACCCGATGTTTGGGGACAGCAAATGGAGGAGAATGGTGTGGCTAATGTGTGGGCCAATCTGAATGAAGGTATAGCACTCTCACCACTGTGGGTTGGAAACAACGAGGTCTGGGCTGTCAACGAGGCTGCAATGGAAAATGGGGATGTGTGGAGCGAAGCAACTGTGGAAGGGATTACCAAGGGTTTGAAAGAAGCCAGCATTGAAAAGGGAAAGAGAAAGGCGGAGGGCGATCTAGTTGATCTTTACACAGACTACACTGATTTGTGGGGGGATGATATTGACTCGGTTCTTCACCTTCTTCGGAGTGGTCGGTTTTATCAACCACCTCAGATGTACACCGGAAATACCTCTAACCCACCTCTTAACTCCCTGAACCAGCCACCTTTTAACCCGGCTCCACAAAATAACCCAACTCCACAAAATAACTCAGCCATACCACATCATCCAAACAACCTTAATGACCCAATTGCCAATCCTATCGATTTCCAAAACCTTTTCAACCCGCCAACCAACCAATCCCATGCTACCTCTGCAACCAACAGCCGTATGCCTCGCCCGAAACCTCCACCAACAGCCGAAGAAAACCCCATCCAAAAACAACTTGAGAAAACTCCAGCCGCCTTAACCATTTGGGGATTACTCATGAGTTCCAGCGAACATCGCCAAAAACTTGCTCAAACACTGTCTTGCATGGAGATCGCTCCTGACATTACCCCTGAAGCTATGATGGCTGCCATTGTTACTAAACCTACCATTGCTACCAAACCAACCAAGCACGTTGTAACCTTCACCGAAGCTGATTTACCGCTTGAGGGAGCTGACCACAACAAGCCTTTGCATGTCACCATGAAGTGCATGGGGAAATGGATCCCGGTTGTACTGATAGATAACGGATCTGCGCTCAATGTTTGTCCTCTCCGAACAGCTCTGTGTTTGGGACTTAAGCCAAAGGACTTCACGCCATCTAGTCTCATTGTTCGGGCTTATGATAACACCCATCGCAATGTGCTTGGGACTGTTGAAATGGAGATTGCTGCAGAAGGGTTTAAATCGACAGTAGAGTTTCATGTGCTTGAGATTCCAGCTTCATTCAACTTGCTGTTGGGACGTCCTTGGACGCATCGTCCCGATATAATGGCAGTTCCATCTACTCTGCATCAAAAGGTTCTGCTTGGTTTGGGAAGTGGGACGGTTGCTCTCTACGGAGACACATGCATTCGCCCTCATGCTGAAGATAATGCTCCCCTGCTAGAAATTATGCATGATGAGAATGACATCCAACTTGGAGGTTTTGCTTTCGATACATCCGGTGGTGTATTCACGCTTCGTATTGATGATGATTTTTCAATCAGCACCACTGTTCTTGAGATGATGAGAAGGATGTCATATCTGCCAGGCACTGGCTTGGGTCGAACTCACCAGGGGGTGGCTCAGTTTCCAGAATTCCCTTCTCAACGAGGCCGTTTTGGGTTGGGGTATGAACCTACACTAAAAGAGATGCAAAGGGAAAAGATCAATAAGGCCAGCAGCAGTGCAAACCGTTAGATTCGCTTTGTCAGGGAAGGGTCAAATGCACCTTATCACGGCCAGCCTGAGCCGTTTGTAAATGAAATAAGTGGAGAGGTGCACCCTGGATTCGAAATCTTTGCTAACGATGCTTGGGATAGCGAAGATGAGCATGAAAAGGTCGAGAAATTGGTGAAAGACCTTAAAGTGGACTGGATGGAGGCTTTGGATGGTGGGGTCTTGATGTTGATGTTCGACGAGGTCAGTCTGACAGGTAAGGATAAAGAGGAGCCAGCAGTGATGATGCTCGGGCAGGAGGCCCTCGAAGATCCCAGCGTGCTGATAGTGGATGCAGTCGGAGAATACAAGAATTGCACTTTCACTCCTGTTGTAAAATTTACTAATGCATTCACTAAGTTAGAGTCCGAGTCTGAATCAGCGTATGAATTTGACTGTGAGTCGGAGTTTGTGCCTCATGGCCCTCCACGTCGTCATTTCTATTTTGAGTTCGAGTCTGATGCCATGTACTGCGCCTCGGAGGGCTTTGTTAATGAAATGAATTTTGAGTTTGCTTACTTCGCTGTCTCCGAAATAAATAGTGTTGATCCAAACGATAACGAAACTGAGTACGAGGGAGAAATTCCCAAAGAACTCAAAGCGCTGATCGAAAAAGAAAATGAAAGGCATGCTCAGCCAATAAAAGAAGAAGTTATTTCAATAAAATTGAGAGATGAGGAAAACCCTCGCATGGTTCAAATCGGTTCCGGGCTATCTTCGGAGGAACAAGAATTACTCACTGATTTACTCAAAGAATTTGAAGATGTTTTCGCTTGGTCCCACGCAGATATGTCCGGAATTGATCCTGAAATTGTATAGCACCGAATTCCTTTGTATCCCGATGCAAAACCGGTGAAACAGAAATTGAGAAAAATCAGGCCAGATTGGGTTGAAAAAGTCAAAGAGGAAGTTACTAAGCAATTCAATGCCGGCTTTCTGATGGTAACTGAATATCCGCAGTGGGTTGCAAATATCGTGCCGGTACCCAAGAAGGACGGAAGAGTCAGAGTGTGTGTAGATTTCAGAGATTTGAACAAGGCCAGCCCAAAAGACGACTTTCCCTTGCCACACATTGATGTACTGGTGGACAACACGGCAGGGCATGCATTATTGTCATTCATGGATGGTTTCTCGGGATACAACCAGATTCTGATGGCACCAGAAGATCGAGAGAAAACAACCTTCACCACTGAATGGGGAACGTTTTGTTATCGAGTCATGCCGTTCGGACTGAAGAACGTTGGGTCGACTTACCAGCGAGCCGCTACAACCTTGTTACACGACATGATGCATAAAGAGGTCGAGGTGTATGTGGATGACATGATTGTGAAAGCAAAAAAAAGAGAAGGACATCTCCCGGCATTGCGTAAATTCTTTGAAAGGATTCGTAAGTACCGGATGCGTCTCAATCCGCAGAAGTGCACATTTGGAGTCACTGCCGGGAAGATGTTGGGATTCATGATCACCACCAGGGGAATCGAGGTGGATCCGTCAAAAATCAAAGCCATTCTCGATATGGAGCCACCCCAGACAGAAAAGGAGGTACGGAGCTTTCTTGGAAAAATCCAGTTCATCAGTAGATTCATCGCCAAGTTAACATCAACTTGCGAGCCGATGTTTCGTCTATTAAAGAAAGGAGTATCGTTCAAGTGGGATGACAAGTGCCAAAAAGCCTTCAAGTCAATCCGGCAGTATCTCCAAAGTCCCCCAGTATTGATGCCGCCGACACCTGGGAAACCTCTGATTTTGTATTTATCAGTAACGCAATCTGCAATGGGTTGCATGTTGGCACAAGAAGGTGAAGCAGGTATCGAGAAGGCGGTGTATTATTTAAGTAAGAAGATGGTCGGAGCCGAAGAAAGATACACGCCTTTGGAGAAAACATGTTGGGCTCTTGTGTGGGCCTCCAAAAAGCTAAGACACTACATGTTAGCCTATTCGGTAGTGTTGATTTCTCGAATGGACCCTCTCAAATATCTGTTTGAGAAACCTGCACTCACCGGAAAGCTGGCACGATGGTTGCTCTTATTGGCTGAATTTGAACTCAAGTATGTAACGCGAAAATCAGTGAAAGGAAGGGCCGTGGCAGAGTTCTTAGCAGATCATCCAATTGAGGGGCCAGAAGATACGAAATTTCAGTTTCCCGATGAACATGTCATGACGGTTGCTTGACCGTTCGGGTGATTAATAAATTAACTTAGAATTTCATCCCAAGCGTAGGACTATCGACCGGTGCAGCACAATAAATCCGGAAGTACCGGAGTCGAACCACAGAGACGGTCTACGGTGTTGACCCAAACAATGCTAGCTATACGTTTGTAACTGGCTCTCAGGTAGCCACCCTTTGCTCAATTGGTTTAATTAATTATCTAAATTGAACTAATTTAATTACTGACTCTGAATTTAAACAGGAGAGCACAGCCGTGGGCACTACGGTGCCCGCAACTAGTCTAATCCACATTCACTCGGGCCACAATTATTTAATTAATAGGTTTAAAAATATGGAAATAGTTCCTAACAAGTGCACGCCACTTGTCACCAATTCCTGCGCAATTTAGAATGGGCGATGCCCGGGTTTTGTTTGCTAGAAAAATTCCGTATTCAGAAACTGCGCATCAATTAAAGTGATTCGGCACCGAGGTGGAATATGAATCAGCCTAGCCACGGGACACCTTGTCCCGCGGCCGCACTCAATACGACTACTCACACATATTAAAATCAATTGCAGAAATCAAAATAATCTTAGATCTAGACATGCTTGGAATTAAATATGAGATTAGCAAACGATACCGTAGATTGCAAGGAGAAATTGATCTTAATTAGAAATACGAAACACCAATCCAAAGCTGAAATTCTGAAAATCCAGAACAAACTTGAAACGTAGAATGCTGAAGTAAAACTGTAGCCGAACTCCGAAAAGTAAGAAAATTAAGAACAATTCGTGGAACCCTAATTAGCCCCAAAAACGGGGTATTTATACCCCCTCCCGAAGTCAAAATCCGTAACAAAGTCAAAAATCAATTATAACGCACTCGGTATCGATACAGGAGAAGTCCTGTATCGATACCCATAGGTTCTGTTCGCGTATGATGAAACGGGTATCGATACAGGACAATCCCTGTATCGATACCGAACCCTCTAACTTGCTTCCTCAGCTTGCTTGGCCGTCCCCACTTGGGCCCCACTGGTTCCCTACGTGCCTGACCGCCATGTGTCCACTTCATGCGCTCTTTCCAGCCTGTTCCCTACAAAACAACCAAAAACAAGAAAACCCAAAGACACACCGCATCAAGTGGAAAATGGAATAAAACCGCGCCTCTAACGCGTTGGTTAGCCCTACTTAGGCGCTTATATCTAGAGATATTGCGCGCCTATCAACGGTATCAGAGGATGTCTGGAAGCTATACTTCGATGGAGCCGCAAATCAAAGAGGATTTGGAATCGGCATACTGTTGGTCTCACCAGAAGGGCCACACATTCCCCTCTCTTTCAAGTTAAATTTCGAAGTTACCAATAACCAGGCAGAATATGAGGCATGTATTGTTGGAATGGAAGCCGCCTTTGAAATCGGGGTAAAAAAGTTGGAAGTGGTCGGAGATTTGAATTTGATAGTCTCCCAAGCCAATGGTGATTGGAAAGTCCGGGAAGAAAAGTTGAAGCCATACCACAAGGATCTTGACGACCTAATTCATCAATTTGAGCAAGTCACTTTTACTCATATACCAAGAATGAAGAATCAGTTCGCCGATGCACTCGCTACTCTGGCATCAATGGTAGAATTACCAGTAGGAGTGAGAATGAGGCCAATTATGATCGAGCAAAGGAATAGACCAGCCTATGAATATGTGATGAATGTTGGAGAAATTGACGATGGTCTGCCTTGGTATCATGATATCTGGAACCTGGTCAAGAAGGGAGAATATCCGGAAGGAGCAAACAAGAAAGATCGAATATCATTACAAAGGTTGGCGTCACAATACATCATCTGTGGTGGAAGGTTGTACAAAAGGTCATACTGTGGCATGCACAAGTTATGCATCTATGGTGATGACACGAAAAGGGTGATGGAGGAAATCCATGAAGGAATCTGTGGTCCCCACATGAGCGGACTGATGATGGCAAAGAAGATTCTGAGGCAAGGGTATTTCTGGTTGACCATGGAAACGGATTGCGTTCAATATGTGCGAAGATGTCATAGGTGTCAAGTCCATGCTAATCTCATGCATGTTTCACCGTCTGAACTTCATACAATGGCAACGCCTTGGCCTTTCTCAGTATGGGGAATAGATGTGATTGGGAAAATCACGCCGCCAGCATCAAATGGACACAAGTTCATATTGGTGGCGATTGATTATTTCACAAAATGGGTGGAGTCAGCTTCTTATGCTACATTGACCGCGGTACAAGTGGCCCATTTTATCAAGCAAAACATCATTTACCGATATGGGGTCCCCAATGCCTTTGTGTCAGACAATGGTGTGCATTTCAAAGGGAGGGCAGCAGAAGTGCTTGAAGAGTTCAATGTTCAGGTGCACAAGTCAACAATGTACATGCCACAAACTAACGGAGCAGTGGAAGCGGCAAACAAATCAATCAAGAATATTTTGGAGAAAACCATCGAGTCATCTAGGGATTGGCATGAGAAGTTACCGTTAGCATTATGGGGGTACAGCACCTCTATCCGAACTCCAACAGGGGCAACACCCTATTCTTTGGTGTATGGTATGGAGGCAGTACTTCCCATTGAGCTGGAAGTGCCATCTTTGAGGGTGATGATAGAAAATGAGATCGATGAAGCTGATTGGTTGAGCGACAGGTTTGCGGAGCTAATGTTGTTTGATGAAAGGCGGTTGCGGGCATTGTATCACATTCAGGGATATCAGAGAAGAATTGCCCGCGCATTCAACAAGAAGGTGAAATCCAGAGATCTGATTGAAGGAGATATGGTAGTGAAAGAGATTCGGGCACCAATATTCGATCCACGAGGAAAATTCAGGCCAAAATGGGCGGGACCATACATCATCAAGACTATCCTTGACGGTGGGGCAGCAGTGATTATTGATTTGGACGGTAACGAGTTCAGCAATCTCATCAATTTGGATCAACTCAAGCGATATTACCCCTGCGAGATGCTCGTTGGGCGGAAAATCGCAAGGGCGAGCCGACCCAAGCAAAATTTAGACCAAGCCTGCTAGACCGAAAACCCACACTGGGCGGTTTAGGCAAAACTTAAGGCAAAATATTCAAAAGAGCTCGCTGGACCGAAAACCTGAAAAGGCGGTACCAGGCAAAATTTAGAGCGCAAAAGGAGAGTGTTAATACCCGAGTGAACCTTTGCCTGAACTACGCCATGACCTGATTCCTTGAAAAAGGATACGTAGGCAACCCTATCCCGGGGTTCGGTCTGAATCTCATGAGTTGGCCCACATTTTCGCAATATCCAAAGAAGAAAGCATGTGGAATCAAACGAACCAAGAGGGGGGAAACCCTTCATCGTTCAATCTTATTCAAATCACTTCTTCGATTACATAAGCTGAGCATAAAAGCCTTAAAAAAAAAAAAAATGGATCAACCATTTATTTCGGAAATAGCCTAGCAAGTCGAAAGGAAATTGGTGCTAATTTCTGCGGTGTCGTGCCTTCATCTGCTCCCTCATCCAATCTCTGTAATGTCCATCCAAGTGAATAGTTGGGTAGGGATCAGGGGTCCAAATGACTCTGTGCCTCCAAGAAGTGCGATAACGCTCGAGAACGGAATGTTTGAATATGGGAAGACTGAAGGTGGCGGGAACCGTATACTCCACTTCTTGGCGAATGCGATATTGGCGGAGAATGCGCTGCGGAAAGTAATATGCATATCCTTGTAATCCTGCCAAAATCACCCAGGTGTCTCGCATGTGATTGGCCGTCATGTCCGGCAAAGGCAACCAATGGCATCTCCAAGCAATGTGATCCTCCTCCAATGATCTAAAGAAGCCGGTCCATTCATCCTCATCAGCCTCATCATGCACAAATGGCCTATTCACCCAAGTCCAAGGCTCGTAAATCCAATCACCTGCCGGCTCCCTCAAAAGCCCAACCTTGACATAGCCACATCTGCAATCCAAAATATCCAAACCAAAGTCAAAACCAAACCAACAACCAAAATTCCTGAAACCACAAAACCAAAACGTCCAAACCAAATAAACCAAACCTGAAGCAAAAACGGACTCCCAGCAAATGTGTCCGTTCTCCCAGCCTTAACCACATCCAAGCCCATGATTGTTTCAGCCAGAACCAAAGGAACCACATCCCTCCGCTGTTCGATCTGAGCAGCAACACCGACAATGGCGGAACTAGGATGGCCATCATGGGGGACCAACAAGTACAATGCCAAGAGACACATGCAAAGTGCAAACATGCGCCGGTTTTGAACGGTAAAATCTAAAAGATCGCTTGTAGGGCCAAAATCCGCGAAGAGACGAAAGACATTGATGGTCTCATCACGAATCAAGAAACGCGCAGCGCCATTCCCTAGACCAAGCTTCCTACTGAGAATGTTAGCATAATTCTGGCGAATAGGTGGTATGACGGGATCCGCAAAAGCATTACCGCCAAGATAAGCTTGAAATTCCTCAATGGTCGGGCAAAGTTCCTGCATGCCAAAACGGAACACATGGAGCTCCGAATCCCAACAACGGGCGGCGGCGCGCAAGATGTCTTGGCGGATAGGAAAAGTGTGGAGGTGGCGAAGAGCATTGAGCCCGAGACCTCGAAAGTTGAACCAATCGATGTTTTCAAGGCTAGCAACCCAAGTGTTGATCACGGAAGGGTCGAGGGCAGCCATATGGAATTGACGGAAAATTGATAAAGGAGATGTGTGAAGAAGAAATGAAAGTTGATATGGAAATGATGTGTGGGAAATGCTTGCTTATGCATGGTATTTATAGAGAACTTGGGAGGAACCTTACAAATTTGCCATGCAACATGGGAAATCAAAGATTGTATTTTCAAGATGGTCAAAATGCATGTTTTCAAAGTGTTTTTGTTGGAAGATTTGAAAGTGCATTGGAAATGCATGGCATTTGTGGAAAAAAGGTGGAAAAGACCTTCGGAAGGGGATGTTCAAAGCTTGGGAGATGTTATAACAGAGCAACAAGGCTTTTAGGGCAGAGGAAACCATGCAAAAGGGTCCAAAAATGCATTGGGAAGCAACACCACAAACCTGCCCAGCACAGACATTGAGCGCTCAAGGCCAGAGAGTTGAGCGCTCAACCCCCCCCCCCCCCCCCCCCCCTTAAGCGCTCAAGGTGGTGAGCTTGAGCGCTCAAACCATATTGAGCGCTCAAGGCCTGCAGAAACACCAGCAGTAGCAGCAGCTGCAATTTGGTCCATTTGATGTCCGAAACCAATTCTAAGCCTTCTAACCCTTCTAACCCTCTACCAACACCCAAACCAAGTCCAAATGGGCATTTGTGACTTCATGGAGTGTCCCATTCCCCGAGTTATCAAGCCGATACGTGTATGGATACGAGATACATGAATACGGAAGTTCAAAACTTAAAAGCGGCCATTGGATGTTCAAATCTATTTTCAAGCTTCGCGAACCATATCCAATCATCGAGACATGTGTTAGAAGGAATTTATGACTTGGCGGAACGGTTCCCGGGGCAATTCTTCAAGGATATAGGAGTTTGGGGTCTCGACGGCCAACTCAAGCTATAAAATGGCAGCCGTCATCATACCAAAAATGGTTCCGCGGGATCTCTTGCCAGATTGTGACGATCACAGGGGCATTTACGTCATTTGTGACTTGGTCAAGGCAGTGGTGTGGCAATTCATCATGTTTAAGCAGGCTCACAAAGCATTTTATTTTCGAATATGCCTTATGAACATCAAATTCTGTTCTGAGGTCATTTTGATTCATTGGTTATCAATTGTACATATGCAAGAAGTGTGTCGAGTCGTGTGGCATGTAAATACATCTTTTGGTTGTACATAAATTCAAATAGTCATGTTTCATTCAAATTCTTGAGCATGTTAGATTTTCTTTTGAAGTCAAATTTCAAACTTTATGTTTGGATGCTTGGATTCAAGTTTTGTGAATAAATTATGTACATTTTATAGCAAGTTGGTTCATTTGTACATCAAAAGCAGAGAATAACGCAATGAACAAATGAAAGTGCAAATCATGTATATAATCCGATAAAATCCACGAAAAATCAAAACATCGAATCTGAGCATCATCACTAACTACCAGGGCATGCAACGCCCGATGAGGAAATCTGCAACTAGGGCACGCAGGCCCAATCCATCTATCTACCGGGGCACGCAGGCCCAATCAAAAGAAAAGACAAAAAGCAAAAGCAAAGCTCTAAACTACTCTGTGACTACTATATGCTACTCTGACTCATCCATCGTCTCGTCCGAGCTCTCAGCCTCGTCTCCGCGCCTCTGCTCCTGTCGCTCCAGCCGTGTAGAGGGGTAGTTAGCATCACTGATGCTGTCATCGCTCAAGCTCGTCGCTACTATCCCCTCAGGAGCTACCTCCACTCTCCGGCGGGTCGATCTCCGCGGTCTCTCCTCCTCAAGTTCCGCCGCCGCTGACTTCGAACGCCCAAGTCGCACGGTCGTGTCTCCAGGACCGCCGACTCCAGCATGGGGCCTCTTCCTAATCACGGGCGGCTGCATCATCAAGCAAACAAGAAAAGGAATTAGTGCACGGTATAATCAAGAAATTGAAAATACAAGAAATGTAAAATGCATACCGGTGCAACTCTCGGGCGAGAAGGCCTAGGGGCAGCGGGAGGTGCTGGCTCACCCTCCAGACGGATGGCAACCTCCTGCCCAGCCACGAGGCGGCGTATCAGGACACGTAGTCCTCGGTTTTTCTCATATAGCGTCTGTGCCGCCTCCTGAGAAACCTGCAAGCAAGTCAAGATTCATGTTGTGAGTACAGTTGGGCATTCATAATCGAGGCATGCGAAATTAATAAGTGAAACGATTCTTACCGGTGCCGAGAGCGGCGAAAAGTCAGCCGGTGGCCTCGGGATATCTATATCTCCTGCCTCTCCACCAGCAGAGGTGACGCGCACCAACCACCTAGTCGCCACTGTCTCCTGGGTCAAGGTACCAGCGTCCTCACCCTCACCTCCTGCTACCCCTCCAGCTGAGGCGCGCGCCTTTGCAGCCTTCTCCCTCTCCATTTTCTCCCTCCACTCCTCTGCCCTCAGTGGACCGGCCAGGTACCTACCCCGATAGTCTATGTAACTCAAGGTTGGCCGCAAGTACTGGCTCAGGTCCAGATCGGGCGTCGTGTAACGCTCAATCTCTGCCAGCGTGTACCGAGACGTCATCAGTACTCGAGGAGGAAGGCGTCCTGGCACCTGTGGTTTCTCAGCCCGCAGCGACTGTCGCAGCAGCCTATCGCCAAGGTACCAGAACCAGCCGTACTGGCACTCGAGTAAGACCCTCCCCCTCGTAAGCTCTCTGCTCCGAGCCAAGTAAGGCTCATCGACGGTGTCCCATACGTGCCAGCGGACCTGCAAGAGTTGTTCAAGCATCAGTAATCAAATGCATGGTTACAAGTGAATCGAAAGCAAATTGAATGCATGAGAGAGTTCGATACTTACCAGAGAAGCGGGAAGTCTGTCAAGCGAAGCGCGGAGAACGTGGATGTTCCCCCGCGCTGAACCGCCGTAACGAAAGCCCTCCCCCCAGCACAGTGCCCGAGGGATGACGTCCGGGTCCTCGTGACGCGTCTCTGGGGGATGCAACCCCAACACCTCATAATCCCAGAGCTGCAATGCAAACAACAAGTCAGTCAATCAGTGTAAATTTTGGTAATCAAGTGCGAGTATCGAAATGCGTGCAATTAAATTTGAAACTAAAAATTTTGAGTTTTACCTCCCAGACGCTCCACAGTCCTGATATGCCAGTCCCTTTCCGCCTCGAGACGGCATTCATGAACGCATAGCAGCTCCCTAGCGCTGCTCCACCCCAGTCATACCTCGCCGCCCTGGCGAAGTCCCTCAACCCTCCAAGATAGGAGAGGTGCACCCTGTTACGCCTGTTTGGGTACAATGATGCCCCAAACAGGTATAACAAGTAGCACCTCGCCTTCCGCGCCGCGTCCTCCTCGTCCGTCGGCTCACCCAATCCCCTGGTCTTGAATTGGCCGTATGTGGCCGTCTCTCCCTCCCTGTTGGGCGCGAAGCCCAGAAACCATCTTAGTGCAGCCTCGTCCTTGCCAATCCCCGAGCCGAGAAGTCCAGTGGCGTCATCGTCGCCTCTCCGAAAGTGAGGTGAAAGGAACTCGTAGAGTCCCTCCACTGCTCTGCCAATACCGTCACCACAGCATGGTCATGTTGTGTGCTCGTGAGAGTCGGGATGAACGCCCCGAACCCTGCCTGATCTACCAATGCCTTCACGGAGGCATGCAACTGCTGGTAGATCTCCCAACTGAAGCCCATACCTTCGTGAGCCTTCAAGCGCAAGTTCCTCTGCATACAATCAACAAACAGGCAAACAATCAGGCGTTAGTCCAAACATTCATTCAAATTGTCAATCCAGTCATCAAACAAGCAGTAATTCAATCATTCAATGCAAATTAAGGTTTCTAACTACTGAAAGTGCGCGAAAGCAATAAACAGGAAAGCCAAGCAAGCATACCGTCATGCAGTCGGTCGAAAGGTGGACCTCGGGGTCCAGTAGCACCTCCTCTCCAAGGTACAACTCCCGGCGGGGAGTGTAGTCCTCTGAAGCTGAAGGCACGAAAAGGTGCACCGGCGGGGCATAGGTCGCCGCATCGAAAGCTAGCCTCCTCCTCTTCAGCCACTGTCTGGCAGCCTGGACCACCGTCGTCCTCGGTCCAGCCGCCCTCTCCTCCTCCTCAGCCTGCATCCTGGCCTCCTCCGCCGCCTCCTCTGTCTCAAACTCCTCCAAAAAGGCCCTAGCCGCCTCATCCTCGTCTGCTGCCTCCCGTAGCAGCGCCGCCTCCCTCTCTCTACTCTCAAAAATAGCCTCCCTCGCTGCATCTAGAATCCCTGGGGCATCCGCTGCAGCAGCCATCACTACCTCCTGTGGCGCGTGCTCGATGTAATCCTCCCGGGAGATCCCTATCGGTCCCTGAATCGATGGCCCACCACTCGGTCCCTGAGTCGCCGACTCACCACCTATCACCACCGCCTTCCCCCTATCTCCCCCACTAGACTGCTGGCCGAGTCTCGATTCTATCCTCTAGCGGGGTGCCCTAGTCCTCGCCACCCCACTCGTACCCTCCGCCCTATCTCCGCCGCTGCTACCGCCAGTCCCCCTCTCCTCCACCGTCTCCTCGCTATCACTACTACCGTCGCTGTCCACATCATGGACTTCCACCATCTCCTCATCTCTCTCCTCTACCCTCTCCAACACCGGTGTGACGTCATCACCACCTAAACCACTACCCCCGCTGCCATCTCTCTCACCATCTCCATCAACATCACCACCTAAACCACTACCCCCGCTGTCATTTCTCTCACCATCTCCACCAACATCTCCACCGCCACCATTACCACTGCCTTCGCCGGTCTCCTCCAACCGACCACCACCACCACTGCCATCCTCACCTCTCTCCCTCTCTCCTTCTCCATCTCCATCTCTCTCAACTGTCTCTGTGGTGGTGGCACCACCGTGCTACCACCACCTCTCTCCGCCGTCGGTGAGCCCATCGGAGGCCGTGTATCACCGGTATCTTCCATGAAAATTGATCTAAACCGTGAATCAATCCCTAATCGAACAGGAATCGAACCGAAATCGCACGGGAAAGCCCTAGAATTTGGGGATTTCTGATTTTGCAAGAAATTTGGGTGAGAAAGTATTAGGGTTAAGTTCGGAATCGCTAGAGGGGTATGAGGAATTAATCTCTGGAAGTTTTGAAACGTTATGAAGTTTAATCGGAATAAAATCAGAGTTATAAACGGACGTTACAATTCTGAACCGTCGTCCCCGTTCAGGGGTTCAAGCGCTCAAGCTGGACCTTTTGAGCGCTGGAGGGTCAACATTTGAGGTTGAGCGCTCAAAGCACTATGGTTGAGCGCTCAAGTTGAGTTGAGCGCTTAAAGGGGGTACCCTGAGCGCTCAAGTCCAATCTTGGCAGAAGTTTTGGCTTCTTTTGCAAGCTTTGCAGGGGCATTTTGGGCATCCTTTGTGATTTGTTAGTGTGTTTTGGACTTGTTGGTCCCAATCAATCGAACGCGTGTAGATCCAAGGATCTAAATCTCGGTAATTGGTCGTGCTAGACCATGTTAATCAATCAAGAAGTGTTGCGTATCATTGATTCGCGTTAGCGTACGCGCGAAGTATTTTGACTCCGGTCTGAAAGCCACGTGCTTGTTTAAATCATGCTTATCAATCATGTTTTGTATTAGCATCTTTGAGGGCCTTGTGCCCATTTAAATCATTGTCTTCGAGAGCCTTGTGCTCGTTTAAATCATTGTCTCTGAGAGCCTCGTGCTCGTTTAAATCATTGTCTTTGAGGGCCTCGTGCTCGTTTAAATCATTGTCTCTGAGAGCCTCGTGCTCGTTTAAATCATTGTCTTTGAGGGCCTTGTGCCTGTTTAAATCATCATCTTTGAGGGTTTTTGCACCCGTTCATATTTGTTGATTAAAGTATTTTCAATTGCCCCGAGGAACTACGCCGGTCTGATCCCTGCAGTAGGGTACGTAGGCAGCCTGAGTGGCGCGACCGTGATTTTAATGTTTTCCTTTATGGCTTGAGATGTATCGCGGGGAATGAGTCGGGTTGTCTATATCTTGGACGTCACTCATACCAAATCAATGGCATCGAGTCCCGTCCAAGAGGGGCAACTGTAGACACCCCAATTTTGAACCCGAGATGCGCTCGAGCATTCCCGATGATGAAACGGACCAATCGTGACCCGAAACTTGTGAAAATGGCTTGAACTTGATTAAAATTAACCAAAAATCAACCAAATAACCCAAACTAAACCAAGCATTGTTAAACCAAGTCAAACCATCAATTTTCCACCAAGAGCCTTGAGCGCTCAAGCTTGAGGCCTTGAGCGCTCAAACCCCTGAAAACCACCTTGAGCGCTCAAGCTCTGATCCAGTCAGGAATCCACAGAGCATCTAATCATGAGATTTTCTGCATGGGAGCGTCTGGGGTGATCTCCTACGATCTTAATACGTATATTACACCCTAAATCTACTCCTAAATCTACCCCTAACCCATCCCAAATACAAAACCCACTCACTCTCTCTCTACACTTCCCTCCCACTCTTTCTATTTAAACCAGCCATCACCTCTGGTTTGGGGGGTTACAACCTAACACACTCTAGCTCTCTCTCTCTCTCAACTCCAGAAAATCAACCTCTCTCTCTCTCTCTCTACAAAACCACCTATTCATCCCTTAAACCATTGGCCAAAACCACCTTTCAAACTAGGAATCCAACCTCTGATCATCAATCAAACACATACATTGTCTCATTTTACCCAGAACACCAACAAAAACATCCATAATTGTCCACCCCAAAGCCCAAAATCAAGTTCAAGTTTTCAATCAAGTCAAAAGGTAGTTAAGCATGTGAAATCTTCACTGTCTTGGTCTTTCTGAGGAAGACCAGTAGGTCCAAGCAAGCTTTCTGTACTTGCATTGGGCTTACAGGGTCTCAAATAACTGAACAAAATGCTTTTAAAATTCACAGTTACAATTGAGGTTGAGCGCTCAAGCCTCAAGCCTTGAGCGCTCAAACTCAATTCTGAGCAGTTTCAGTTCTGCTAGCTTCTGTGTTCTTCCTTGGTACTGATCATCATTAAATAGTTAGATATACTCATGTAACTCTCAAAACAGTTTATTTCTACCTCAAAATCACTTGCATGAGTATAGATTAATTATTTTATAATGATCAAGCATCAAAATCTTTGAAAATCTTGTATTTGTGTGTAAAGTAGCAACTGTCCAGTTTCATAAACCTTAATTTTATGTATTTATGGTCCTGAGAAAGTAATAAAAATTCATTTTCAAGTTAGAAACCAGAAAGCCACATTATGGTTTGAGCGCTCAAGGTTATACGTTTGAACAAACTGTTCTTGGCTCATTTGCTGGTTGTTGGTGTTTTCGATGATGGATCATGGTTTAGCTTATCTCTGGTGTGTGTGAGTTGTTATCCCTGTGTTTATGATCTGAATCCCTCTCCTTATTCCATCTTCAAGTGTTTTCTTTGTTATTTTGTGATGACCTTTGATCGTTTCACCATTCTTTGAGAAATCAAAACTTTCTGTTTTAATCTGTTTATTTATGAAAAGTATTTACCAATGATTGATCTCGCAAAGAATGAGAAGTGAAGTTGTAAAAAGGGTCAAGATCACAGAAACCAGAAACTGGTTTGAGCGCTCAATCAATGAGCCTTGAGCGCTCAATCTGGTTTGGAAGGTTGAGCGCTCAAACCACTACCCTTGAGCGCTCAACCTCCATTCTGGGATCCAGATTGTAAGCCAGTTTATTAAGCTTCGTGTCCATGATTTCTTGAGCAATTGTGCAGTTTCTGTTATGTTCACTTCTGTAAATATCTGTAGTGTTTTCCTTTATCGTTGTCATCATCACCTATGTAGATCACGTGCACGAGCATACACCGTAGAATCGTATCTCTTGTATATATTGTCGTTATGTGATTCCCACCCCCGATTCCCTATTTTCGTGGATAGAATTAAATTTCAAACATTTTAAAAATCCCACAAAATGTCGAGTAGAAACCGGTTCACGGACCGGGCGAGAGGGGTGCCGTAAAACCCTTCCCCTCTCGTAACCAAACCCCCGAATCCGAGAAATCTTTGGTTCCGCCATGATCAGTGAAATCTTTTTCAAATGGGCAAACGAGTCATATTTTTATCGGTTTCTAGGGTTCGGACCTCAAATCCGGGTGGCGACTCTAACAATCACAATCTTTTCAAATGATAAACCGCACAATCTCCGTGGGCCGTCCACAAAATCATTTCGGGTACACTGTTTTGGTAAGGAGAGGAATTAAATTTAATTGAAATGGACTTGGTTCGACCCGGCCCAGTCCGTATAAAAAATTTCAGTAAAAAGATAAGAAGCTCTTGGGCCAAGCCCAATCTCATCTTTTGACCCAACCCGGTCGAACAGACGGCGGCGGTGGCGCGCGCACGTGTTATATGGACCAAAGCCCATTTTGTCCATGCCTTCTCCCCCAACAAAAGTTGTCATGACCCAAAAGGCCAACCCTTAATGCCCAACTTGGGATACATATACCCAATGAATTTGTTGTGCCTCACCAATGTGGGACAACTCATTTTTCCCCCTTCTACCAATGTTCATGTAGGCACTTTGATGGTCAATTTCTCATTCACCTTAACTTGATTTTATCCAACCAAGGGTTCGATCTTAATCTCCTAACAAAGACGAACACAACGGTATGTGGGTTCGGCCACGTGGACATGTGGGACCCACTTAAATAATTAATTTAAAATGGATGAAAACAAGTTTTTCCCAACAACACCAACCTCCTAATTGGTGCTCGTACAAGAAAAACTGATTAACCAAAATAAATGCTGATAAAAAAAAAAACAAAAATGTTATACGCAAAGAAGCTTACACTGAATCATACATAGAATGTGAGTAAGTGACAACATGAAGTCATGTTTTGCAAACACATTTTTAAAAAAACACTCGCATTTTGTGTATAGTTCAGTGTAAACTTCCTTGCGCACAGCATTTCTGGAAAAAAAATAGTCAAAATAAAAGTTGTACCTTTTAAGTACTTTGAGAACTAAATGTTGGAGACGTGGACTGGAAAATTATTTGATGGTCTTGGGGCATTGTTTAATACTAAGTGTTTGGGTTCACATAAATATGTGATGAATGAAAGTGTTGGGATACAACGTAGCAAAATTGGGAACAACAACAGATAGCAGGAATGTTATTAAGTTAATCTTACAAGCAAAGAAGGTAAGCCTAGCACATTTCAAAGTAGTGGTGTCGGTGGAAAGCATGGTGGTGAAAGAACTGGTGCAACAAAGTTGTATGGCTCTAGAGGACGTCTAGAGTAGGGATGGCAATGGGGCGGTTCGGTTTGGGTATTGGCGTATCCAAACCCAATACCCGAAACCATAGGGGTACCCAGAACCGAACCACTAACCGAATGGGTAGGGGAAATGGAAACCGGAGCTGAACCATTCGGGGTTCGGGTAATAACCGAACTGATTGGGTAACCGAATCAATTGCAAACATGACCAACATTGATCAATCCGGGTTCGTATAACAACCGAACCGATTGTGTGTGTGTGTGTGTGTGTGTGTGTGAGAGAGAGAGAGAGAGAGAGAGAGAGAGAGAGAATCAATTGCTGACTACCTGAGATCGCGTAGAGAGTAGATCAGACTTTGGAGATCAAGAACACCAACAAAACCAAACCCTATCACAGAGAAATCATGACATCAGTACACCACACTATCACAAAGAGAGACAGATGGCGAGAGAGAGTGAGAGAGACCGACCGGGGAGATGATCGGCAACAGAGAGGATTGAGGAGGGGCAGCCGCAACACGGTAGCAGAATCGCATTCGCCTCTCTCTGTCTCCCTAACCCTAAATGTCGTGGTGGGCTGAGAAGTGAGAAATGTTAAGTGTTTAGGGTTTTTTCCAGGTGTAAATGTATATATATAGCTAGGCGTAGTAACGCAATTACTATATATTTGAAGGGTAAATATGTAATTACATATTTGGTTCGTTTCGGGTCACGGTTCGGTTCGGGTATAACCTCGAACCAGAACCGAACCATACCCATTCGGTTCTCCCATAACCCATACTATACCCATACCCACGGGGAATATTTCGGTTATGGTTCGGGGAAAAATAGCGGTTACGGTTCGGGTACCCATCGGTTCGGTCACAATTGCCATCCCTAGTCTAGAGGAAGTTAGAGCAGTAGGAGCAACCGGCGCCAATGGGTGGAGCTAAGCTAACGAGACCCTTTACAATTCCAAAATAACTTCACTTGCTTCTTTCCCAGGTGCTTTTAGGTGAATACAACATTCACTCTCTGAAAAGTCCCAAGATGTTACGATCCTAATCAAAGTTATTAATCTCATACCGGTGAGCGTACCCTTTTCTCTATTGGAACGGTACGTACCGGTAGCGGTGTGTATCTCGGTCCCGTTCCGGATTTGACGCAATAAATTTTTTATATGTATTTAATATATGTAAGACAAACATTATATCTAATGAAAATATTTTTCTTAAAATTTATGATAAGCACCATGCTTTTTACTTCAATTTTAGTGACACTGTGAGAGAGTATCAGATTAAAAAAAAAAATGAAAATTATGGACACCATCAGTCGTTTAGTACAGCTGGAACACACATACGAAATAATGTTTCAATTTTCAACAATCAACTCTCTCTCCTTTTTCTTGTTCTGAAACCCACCATTTTTTCGGGTGAAGTTCGCCCACGGCTTTTCCCATCGTGTCTCTACAGCTATAAATCCCTCCAAATCAACTAAAAATCTGTGTTTTTGTGCTGGAAATCAGAAAGTGCACGGATATCACGTTGGACAACCTCAAAAAATGTTTTGATTTTTGTACCGGACGGAATTCGAGAAATGGCCGGATCAGCCCGGAATAGAGCGAAACGACCGGAATAGAGTTGTATTTCTACCGGAACGGAACAGCAAGCTGGGTAGTCCGTTTTCTGGCCGGTACGGTACATCTTGGCCGGTACCGGTTGGTACGGTATGAGATTCATTACCTTGATCCTAATGTCCCACAATGACTAAGTATGGACTTGACCTTGTGCATATAAGCTCTTGGGCACCCTCTCCTTATAAGCTAGTTTTCAAGGGTGAGTTCTACCCAGCAGTTTGTATCATTGGTATCAGAGTAAGCCACCACGTTGCAATTTGACCCACAAAGGGGGCGACCTATAGGCTGGATTAAAATACCTAATAAGTATTGGATACTGATAGGTGACTGGAGCCGCCAAAAAGTAAGGGCTACCATTAGTGTCGATCGATAGAGTGAACCGCCGTGGACGTCATTTGCGGAGCGTGGTGGTATGTTACAATTCTAATGTCCCACATTGACTAAGTATGGATTTGGTCTTGTGCATATAAGCTCTTGATCACCCTCTCCTTCTAAGCAGATTTTCAAGGGTGAATCCTAAGTCGGAGTTTGTATCACAAGACCACTAACTGAACATAATTGAGAGGATCCCAAATTAAGAAGAGAAATGTTAGAGGTTAGAACAACACACTGAACATAATTGTAGGTTTTCTTTGAGGTAGTATAGAGACCATATTAAACAAATTTCTCAATTACCCATCACTTTTGAACTCAAATGTTTATAGAGTTTGCTCTCTCCTAAAAACCTAAAGATCTTATGTTTCATTCCTATTGAGGTAAGTAGTAACTATTGGTCAAATCCACCTATGGTTGGGACCAGTGGTGGCTCTAGAAATTTTGGACAGAGTGTTCAACATTTGTCTTAACTCTACTAGCTCTACTAACTAGTATATATATACAAATTTTTTATATATTAGTGTGAATAATGAGGCCAAATGATATGAAAATACATAAGATGTCACTATTTTCTTGGCAAATTCTAAGTTATTGGGTCAAGTAAAATTAAATCGAGAGATAAATACACTAATATTTATTGTAGAAATTTATGCGCCGAATAAGTTTACACGGATATTTATTTATTTATATAGAGAGTTGAGTGTTGCCTAGATAGAAGTCATTGACAATATCATTACAATAGATACTTTTTTTTTCTTGATTATCTTAATTTTATTTCTAAAAAGTTTGCACTTTATTTTTGAATGGGTATTAAGGATTCTATTGTGAAGTACCTAGATTGGTGAGCTTTCATAGTATAAATGTTCAAACAAAACCTGATATAAATTTACCACATGCGACATAGAGTTTAAAAGGTTAGAGATTGTACATTTACCATCTACGGTAAGACTATTTACATAAAATTGATTTGTGGGCTAATTTGTTGAGCTAGGTGTTCAAATATTTGTGAGTAGGGCGTTCAACAATGGCTCTACTAAACTAAACTAAACCTTAAATTTTTACATGCATTTCTAAACAATTTTTTTTCCTTAAGGGTGTTCAAGTGAGTACCCTTATCAAAGCTGGAGCCGCCTCTGGTAGGGACTATACAATTTAATTTGAGAAATATGCGAGTTAGCTTAGGATGATGCTACAGGTACCGAGGCAAAGGTACAAAAATTGTACTAATCGGATTGCAGGACCTACTTTTGGGTCCCGTACGAATGATCCAAACTGTTCAGTAATTCTAAAATAATTTTTCGAGTGTCCTTACAAAAAATCAGCTCAACTGGATATGCGTAAGTAAGTGCTTCTGAATGAAAAACTTGAAGTTTGGATGAAGCACTTACTTACGCATATCCAGTTTGGACGAAACACTTACGCATATCCAATTGAGCTGATTTTTTTGCAAGAACACTTGAAAAATTATTTTAAAATTATTGTGAACGGTTCGGATCATTCGTATGGGACCCAAAAGTGGGCCCTGCATGCCGATTAGTACGATTTATGTACCTTTGCCTCGGTACCTGTAGCATCATCCTAAGCTAACTTGCGTATTTCTCAATTTAAATTGTACAATCCCTACCAGAGGCGGCTCCAGCTTTGATAAGGGTACTAACTTGAACACCCTTAAGAAAAAAAATTTGTTTAGAAATGCATGTAAAAATTTAAGGTTTAGTTTAGTAGAGCCATTGTTGAACGCCGTACTCACAAATATTTGAACACCCTACTCAAAAATATTTGAACTCCTAGCTCAACAAATTAGCCCACAAACCAATTTTATGTAAATAGTCTTACCGTAGATGGTAAATGTACAATCTAAAACCTTTTAAATTCTATGTCGCATGTGGTAAATTTATATCAGGTACTTGTTTGAACATTTATACTATGAAAACTCACCAATCTAGGTATTTCACATAGAATCCTTAATACACCCGTTCAAAAATAAAGTGCACACTCTTTAGAACAAAAATTAAGATAATCAAGAAAAAAAAGTATCTATTGTATTGATGACGGGTGCTGTCGCTGAAGACGATATGTTTTGATGAATATATGAAGTAGTTCGCCTATATACTTTTTTCGTGTTTTGTTAGAAAAATGTCACTATTAGGCACTGTTTGGCGACTAGTTTGCACCCGGATTTGCCTCACATCTGGATTTGTAATTCAGGTCCCACCCTTAGCTGGCATTTGGGATTCCATTTTGACCCCCTGGATTTGCAAAAAGCAAAATCACTGTTGGGAGTACAAATCCGAGAGCACCCGAATTAGCTAACGACAGCCTCCCCCTGTCGTTAGCAAATCAGGGGGGATTTGTGAGTTTTGGGTACCAAAATACCCCTCCAAATCTGGGGTTTTGTTACCTTCTTGCTAGCAAAATTAGGGAGAGAGAGAGAGAGAGAGAGAGAGAGAGAGAGAGAGAGAGAGAGAGAGAGAGGAGGAGGAGGAGGAGGAGGCGTTGGGGGTTAGATCTGGGTTGCCGACATCGGACCCCGTCGCCGGATTTCACTGAAAAATCTGTACAGAGACAAGCGATGAAGTCGGACCCCATCATTGGTCGGGCCCTGTCGTCAGATTTTGCTGGAAACCCGTCGTCAGACTCTGTCTGGAAGGAAGGGGAGAAATTAACGAAATGAAAGGAGGAAGAACAACCAATAACAAATAGCTAGAAGGAATGAGATAAATTATCTAGTGTATCAATGTCCCACGCAATTAGTTGTTCCCAATGGCTATTTTTTTTTTTGCAATGGCTCATTTTCTTTTCTTTTTTTAAAATTAAATTCCACATAATGAAAGGTAAAAAATAAGGTTCAGACTTTTTGGTGCCAAATTGGGTAAATGGCTATAGCCATTTTAGCATCCCATTGGCCATGCTCTAATCAATTTCTTAATTCTTTTTAAGAAATATTATTTTTTAACATCTAATATAGTTTAAATATATTTATGTATTTATTGCGTATTTATTCTAATTAATATGTATTTATTATAATTATAATCAAATCAAATCAATTTATCCATTAAAATAACAAACTGGGGGCAATTATCTAACCTTCTAAATCCCCCTACTCAAAAAATCATCCAAACACCCAATATACAAATCCACCCTTCTTAGGAGGTGGGCTCACCCTCTTTACAAATCCACCTTCAAATTCATCCTCATTACAAATTCAATCAAAATAATCTCTAGTTGCCAAACGGGGCCTTAGAAAATTCAAATAGGGCCTTAACTCAAAACCTCTCTCTCTAAGAAACTTAGCTACCTCTCTTGCTTTTAAAATATTGTAAAACATGCCAGAATTTCTTAAATTTCTTTTAGTTTTAAAAATATTTTAAAATATGTCTTCGTTGACTTTTATTTTTTTTAAAAATATTTTACTTAAGATAGATTACTACAAAGGGAGTCGATGTCATTCTATCCATTCAAACTCATAATCTCCCAGTATCTAATTAACCACTATTACACGACTAACTCAGCTACAATTCTTGGTGCTTCATTAACCTTAGGCTCTGTTCATTTGCCAAGAATGTTACGCGAGAGAGTTAATCCTGAGAAAAGTGAAATGAAGTGAAGTAAAGGAAAAAAAATTTACTTTTCTGCGACTATTTACTTGACAAAGGATTTTTTTCAAGAAAATCAAATTTTGTTTATTCATTTGGAAAGGAAGGAAAATAGTGGGAGCATTAAAAAAAAATTATGAACTAAATAATCACCAAAACATAATTCAAAATTACTCTTTTTTTTTTTAATAAGAAGCTGTGAATATGAACAATACACATAAACGTGTACATATGTTTTTTTTCCCTACGCAAATTGTCATCGTGGAACTAAAAAGAAAACTTTAAGTTAGTAATCAAACAACATATGATATACATTAAAAAAATCCTGCCACATATGAAAAAAAAAAAAAAACAACAGTCAAAGGATTATATAACCACATAACTCCAAATAAAAAGTGGAATTGGCGGGAGGAGGAAAAGTGTAATTGGGGGACCCACGACACAAATTTGCAGGATGCATTTAGAGGGGAAGTGAGTTATAGTGGGAAAAATATTTTTGTAGGTTCCATTTTTTTTCTGGTAACTGAACACCCGAAAAGTTATGAAAAATTTGATTTTTCTATCCTTTCTTGACAACTGAACGATGCCTTACTGTCTCAAAATAAGAGACAATGGTATGTTTTTTTGTAACTCAAATGTCCAAGCAACTTACACGAGGCACTAATTTTGGAGACCAATCAACTTGCAGAGCCTCAATTAAAATCGAAGCAAATGTCGCTATGAAGGACCTAGACATCTCAAACTCCCCATTATTTCTCCATTTGATAGACCATTTTTAGAGGAAATGCAACTCCGACATATCTTCCATTTCATCCTCCATTTGAGAGGATCAAGTTTGGTAATTCAATTTTGAATGATGGGTAAAAAATAGAGGATCTCCTCCCTTTTACAATTCATCATCTCCAAATCCCAATTTTTCATCAAATTAATTTTAACAAAGTTATTTTTATAAAAAAAATTGATACCAAGCAAAAGCAATATCTTTAAAATGAGATCAATATTGAGTATTTTTTTTTTTCTTCCTGAAGTTAGAAATAAGAATTTGAATTTTGGAGGAAAAGTGGTGAAGTTTGAGGTTTGGAGCGAGTTTATTAAGAATAGAGAAAAAAGAAAGAAGAGAAGAAGTTCGGGATAGGGATGGCAATGGGGAGGGTAAGGGGTGGATACCACTACCTCCATCCCTGATCCCCGAACCTATATCAATCCCCATCCCCACCAGGGATTTTATTTTAACCTCCATCCCCGCCCCGATGCGGGGAACGGGGATCCCCACGGGGAATCGGAGATCCAAAAATGGTTGCTCTTTAATGTGTACGTTTTTTTTTTAAATAGTATACAAAAAACATAAATTGGATGACTTTCAAATACTCGATCAGTCATCAACACATGTTACATCGGATATATACTCGTCGGTGTCCATATCATCATCGTTGATAGTTGGAAAAGGATTCCCCGGCATTGCCTCACCTTCAAATACAAAAGAAAACAATGATTGATAGATAACATTTAAATTATAAAAGCATGACAAAAAATAAGACGTAAAAAAAATACCTCCATTTTCAAGGGCTGCCAACCAACTTTGAGTACACATTAATGCTTCCAAAGTTTTAGGATGGAGTCTATTGCGATTTGGAGTGACCACTCTACCACCGGTACTAAAAGATGACTCCGATGAACAGTAGATAACACCTCCTCCTCTACCAACGGCCAACATATCCCTAGCAATGGCTTGCAAAGTAGGGTACCTCAAGCCACTAGATTTCCACCAAGCTAATATATCAAAGTTATTACAAGTCGGTAACACCTCCTCCTCCAAATAGTGATCCAATTCTAACTTTGCATGTGAAATTTTACCTTTCTTCCTTGAATTAAGAAACAATGCATAGCGTCCGAGATCACTATCCGTAGAGGGTGGAGGATTGCTTGAGGCTTCGCCATGATTCTTGTCATTTTTGCCTTCATACACCGTAAGCAAGTCATAACAACTTATAATAGAATAAACATATTATATATATATATATACATATATATATATATATGTGAACGGGGATGCGGGGAGGGGCGGGGATCGGGGAGGGGATCGGGTAGGGGACTGACAATACCATCCCCTACCCGATCTCCGAAAAAATCCCCGAATCCCCTCCCCAAATGGGTAGGGGACGGGTTAGATAGGGGCGGGTCGGCCGAGATTGCCATCCCTAGTTCGGGATGGAATTCGATTTCCTTCAAAAATCACTTTTTATAAGGGAGATTATTTTGATACTCCCAAATAAATAAATGGAGGTAAAAGGGGAGCATTGTGTTGGGGAGAGCAGCAATATGCTTTTATATGATAATAAAATATAAAACAGATGAAGAAATAGGGTATTTGGCAAGAGTTAGATTTCTTTCAAAATCATTTTTATAAGTAAAATATACTAGTCCTATTACTTTATTTGGCAAGAGTTAGATTTCTTTCAAAATCATTTTTATAAGTAAAATATACTAGTCCTATTACTTTGATACTTTTAAGGGTCATGCTAACGGATGCCATAGTGCACCCGTTAAGGGTACAGAAAGTACATTTAAAGTGTAAGTGTACTTTTAAAATATATTTTTTGTATAAGTGGGATCCAAAAAAATGTATTTTTTATACTCTTAACGGGTGCACTATGGCGGCCGTTAGCATTTCTCTACTTATAAATACTATATACAAAAATAAAGGTAAAAATAGAGTATTGACTATTCAGTTGGAGTTAAAAAATACGCAGATGCCGAAGCCTCGGGAGGAGACATATTCAAACTTTTGGAAGAGAGAGAAGTTTTCTTCAGAGTAATGGCTTCAACAGCCAACTTCCAACACTCTGCCGACGACAAATTCAAACCTTTATTCTAATTAACCCGATGAAACACAGGTTTCAATATTCATTTCCCACTACCCCACCTCATATTATTTTAATTTTGCAGGCCCGTTGATACTTGTATGCATATACCATGCCATTCACGCAATCGTAAGTCGTCGTTTGTTTATAATGGAGTTGGATATGATCGAGGGGAGTGCTTATTATAGGGTCATTACTCTGAATTTGACCAACTTTGTTTCATTCAAGTGGTGGGTTTTTGGGTATATTTTCGCAGAGAGGTTTGGCTTACTGGGTCTGAAATCTTTGGCTTCCACACGTGAATTATAGTCAATGATCCTTTATGAGTATTTTGCACTGAACTTTTTAAGAAGAATTCGTTACTCAGTATTGGTATCGAAAAACAAGTAGTATTTCATACCCTCTTCTCAGATTTCAGTTGATTGTTTCTTGGGATTGAACCCCCAGAAAAGGACAATGATGGTGTATTCGGAAATGGATCCAAGAATTATGGTCCTCCTTTCACTGATTTCAATTCAAATTTCAATTGTAGCGGCATCAACTAATTCAGCTGATGGTGAGTTTGCCTTGAATAATCTACGATTGTCTGTGAAGACGGAAGAGTTTTTGGCATGGTAGTTTTCTGTTCTCTGTTTTTTAGGTTCTGTTTGGAACTTGTGGAAAGAAGTGGAAAGGAAGATAAAATCTGTAAAAAGTGCATTCCCTTATTTGGATATTGAAGAAAGAGAAGGGGAAATTTCAAACAAATGCAACTTTTTCCCCAATTTTTCTTTAACTTTCTCCCTCCATTGCCTTCTTAATTACTTTCTATTCGTATTTCGGGACATGTATTTTTGTTGTGTATGAATGTCTCGTGGTAATTGAACTGCTTTATTGGTTATGTGCATGGCCTTTCTTGAGTTAAATTTGTTAAAGAACAACAAGCCACATTGACACGTAGTTTGACTTTTATTTTATGTTTTTGCTTATTTTTTATTTTTGGAATTTGGAATGCTATGTTTCTTGAATACTTGAACTAATCCTGCGGAGAAGCACTGATGGCTCCAATTGTCGTAATGCCTGTTAATTGATCATGGTGATGGTAAGAAGATTCTACTGTGTAAAGGAGAATGAAGCAATGCTGGACATCTAAATTTGCTCCACCTGCATATGTGTTTGGTTCTGTGGATTATGAACAGCTTTTTGTCATTTGCTGCAAAATTTCTATTTTCACTAAATATTCCACGATTTTTTTGGTTTTGGGGAGAAAATACCTACTTGCGAAACTCCGCTTATTGGCATTTCGATTTTTCAGTCGTCATATGGCTTCAGATTCACCACTTAGAAATTGGGTCGTCAAACCTCAGTTATTAGCTCACCTGACACTGCAGAAATCTTTAGTAAGATAATCTTCTAGGATATACGGTTCATGGTTATTGTGGTACTTGGAATAAGAGAATGCTTATAGCTATAAGAAAACTGTCAACTTTGTTCAACATATAATGGTTTCTGCTTTATAGGGAGAGTTCCTGATGTTGCTGTTCAGTACTGATACACTTTGTAAAATTCTGGATGGGTTGAATTGGTTGTATTCCTTTCTTTACAGTTTTAACATTTTTTTTTCTCTTTTTCTTGTATGAATGGGATATTTTCTACATGAGAACTGGATTGTTGATTTTGATGCATTTTTTTTTTCTCTTTTTCTTTTTTGCCTTTTTCTCTTTTTCTTTTTGGCTAATTGATTTTTGATGCAGTTCTTGGTCTGAATGCACTCAAGTCTAGCTGGACGAACACGCCACCCAATTGGGTTGGTTCAGACCCTTGTGGCAGCAGCTGGGAAGGGGTTTCATGCACCAACTCACGCGTAACCTCCTTGTAATGCATTGGTGCCCTATTACTTTTGAACCTTTTAATGCTGTGCATCCAGCCTTCACAATCCTTGATCTTAATATGTGAGCTTCCAATTTCAGGGTGTTAGGAGGGATGAATTTGGTGGGTTTGCTTCCCAATGACATTTCGTCATTATCAGCGCTGCAATATCTGTAGGTGTTCTAATTTTGATCTTGTTTTTTATCAGTACAAGTGCAATGTGGAATATTCATTTTTCTTTACCTCATTTCTGTAGACTGCAGTGTGGGTATCCTGTGTATCAGTGCGTGTATAGTTACTTTCGCCAAATCTAACATGATATTACTTTCACAATATCATAAAAATTCCTAGCTTAATGAGCTTTGTTCATTTTGTATTATTCCTTTGAAGGAATAAAAGAGATCAACGATGTCCTTATTTATCAACATTTTCATACAGGGATCTATCTAACAATAAGGGTCTGACAGGAAATCTTCCATCATCAATTGTGACTTTGACTGATCTTTCAACCTTGTAAGAAAATTTGAGCTGTTGCTTAGTACTATACATTTAGTAACTTGTGTGGTTACACTCAACTTTGATGACTTGCTTTTTGTTTGACACAGAATCCTGATCGGTTGCAGTTTCTCTGGCCCAATTCCAGACTTAATAGGATCTCTTCAGCAGTTAGTCTACTTGTAAGAAATCCATTCTGGTTTATCCGTTTGTGTCTAGTCTTTTTAAGGAGGGTGCGAAATTACGCAATATCCTTCTGGAAAGCAATAAACATATCTTCTGTTTTCCTGCCTAAATCCAAATTCAGTTGTCTTAAATGTCATGTTTTTTTTTTTTTTTTTTTTCACATTCTCTGCAGATCTCTGAATTCAAATAACTTCAGCGGACCAATTCCGCCTTCCATCGGTAGTTTGTCTAATCTTTCATGGCTAGATTTAACTGCTAACCAGCTAAATGGAACAATTCCCATCTCTAATGGGACCGCATCGGGTCTGGACAAGCTAGTTAATACAAGGCACTTGTACGTCTTTCCTGTGTTTGGAATATCGAATTTAATTGTTATAGGTGTTCTTAATGTCCCTTTCAAACGCATGTTGCTTTGTATTATTGTGTCATGCAAATTCTTTTTGATTATTCACAGTCATCTGGGACAGAATCAGCTCGGTGGCGGCATCCCTTCTCAACTTTTTCAACCGAACATGAAAATGATACATGTGTAAGTTTCTTGGACAGGCTAATTAATAGTTTCGGTTGTTTTCTCACTTGAATCTCTTGCTTGCTTACAAAGCTACACGAATAAAACGAGTTTAGATACTATCAAATCAGAAACTGCTATAGTACGCATCCGCAGGCAAATATGTAATACGTTCTCTTAGGTTGGACCGTTGCAGAATTCCATCCTAAAGGATAGTTGTACTAGTTTATACTGATTATTCCTTTGTCCTATCAACAGATTTGTAGCTTTTGGCCTGAAAAATATACTCCATTTCACAGACTTACTTTTGGCATCAAGCATTGGTCTGTCATATGAACTTAATAAGTAGTCTAGGTTTATTGGATGGTTCACTTTGAATTCTGTGTATACTGGAATTGCCTTGGAACGATGATCGTATGATGCTGAAATGGTATTTAAACTATTGAAGCCCAAAAAGACATTATAAGAAAGATGTCAACTTAACTATTGAGTGGGGAGGTTATGCATCTCAAAGTCGTCCTGAATTTCTGGACAATTATTGTCATTCTATGACTTAAAAGGGGAACATTTGATTCAGTTCTATTGGGAGAGTAAAATAAAGAATTAGATTCCTGGCTCTGCATATTTGATTATCAACTTATAGCCAGTTCGGACTTTTTTTTGTAGGCTCCAATATAATTTATGTTCATTTTTGAGCAGGATTTTGGATAACAACCTACTTAATGGCAGCATCCCTAACACAATAGGAAATGTGCAGACTTTGGAGGTGGTGTGAGTATCTCGTCCCATACTCTAGAAAATATGCTGAGCTCTTTTCTGGCTTTGTATTCTCTTTAGACTCTAACTCGTTTTGGATTGAAAATTTTGCCTCTTGAACAGACGCCTCAATGGGAATTCACTAAATGGTTCTGTCCCTTCAAACCTAAACAGCCTTATAAGTGTCAGTGAGCTGTAAGTGGACAAAGAGAAAAGTTTCCAACTTAGGCTTTTGTTTGATGTTTTCTTGGAAATCAAATCATAGAAAATATTATGGTTTCCCTTTTCAGGTACTTGGCCAACAATTATCTGAATGGAGCTGTGCCAGACCTCACAGGGATGGACCTCCTTAACTATGTGTAAGTTGGTGCAATTTCCTTAGTATGGTTTGTATATTCAGTTGTAGAGAAAGACGGCCTAGCCTATGGTTTCTAGAATTCTTTGCTCTCATAATTAGATGCTCTTTTCGTTCTTTTCCATCTATTTATTATTTGTTATTGACATGACCCCTTTGCATTTTCTGATGCAGGGACATGAGCAACAATAGTTTCAATGCATCAACTGTTCCTCCATGGTTCACCAGTCTGCAATCTTTGACGACATTGTATCTCTCCCTCTCTCTCTCCCCCCTCACATACTGACGCACAGAATACATAGTAACATATTTGTAAAAAAAGAAATTATACATATTAACATGTGCAGGCATCTAAGATGCGACACACTCAATCAAAATGCATATCTGAACTTGTGGTGACTGTTTAGGCCCCATTGTGTTGGTTCTTGATACCTTGAACCTGTTCTTTCTGACCTTCTCCATGGATTTTTAGCACTGTGACGTGAAACATGTTACTCCTTACTTGATTTTTTTTTCATATTGCCGAACTTTCTATATTCTCTGACACGTCTTTTCAGTTTGTTATGCTGCCAGTATTTTTCTAGGAAGGAATTGATCTCTTTGTCTATTCTCTGTAGTCTTTGATGATGTATAATTACCTCTTACAGCAATGCAATTATGGATATTCCGCATCTTGATTTCTTACATTCCCTTATTGGTTATGGTTAGTCTGACAGAATTATCCTAAAGCTAATTTTTTGTCATTGGAATCTCAATACATGCCTAATCTAATGTTGAACCCCTCCACACTCATGGGAGCTCAAACTAATGTAATAATGTAACGGAATTAGCATTGTTTCACTCGATTGTTGTCCTAAAGGTAATTATGCAAGCCAGCCCTCCAGTTTAGTGTCTCTTATTTTTATGAAAATGTATTGCTCCCTCCGTCCCATTTTAGTATTTCAATTTTTTATGGGCGAGTCTCTCTTTTCCCTCATGTCAAAAGGCATTACTTTCCAATATTGCCCATTTGTCCCCCACCTTTAGGAGTTTTTGTAACCATCTATAAGGAATAATTAGAAAACTAAAGAGTTTTGTGCTTTGACTTTTGGAGTGGACAAAACATTATGGGACATCACAAATTTGAAAGATAGGCCAATGAATTGGACAGATCGTTTGGGGTTAATCTCTCTGTAGTTATAGTCATGTGCCTTTCTGTTTCATCACTTACTGCTAGGTCTTTCTCAAACAGCACAGACAATGCCTCTACTTGTTCATTCACTTGTAATTTAGTTAAATTCTTAGAGTTCTGTACAATTATGTAACCTTGAACTGATTCTAACAGAATGATGGAGCGCACCCAACTTCAAGGACCTATACCAGTCAATCTCTTCAGCCTTCCTCAGTTGCAGACAGTGTGAGTTACCTCAAATCTATAAGAGGCAGCGACTTTTTTTTTTTTTGTTGTTGCTCAGTACCTGATTTTGTTGCTGTGGATGTTTAGTAGTCTAAATGGTACAAGCATGAAGTTCAACATGAGTCTATTTCTCCTTGATACAGATCTAAGGGGCAGTATGTGATTGTTTGTTAACGTATGTTGACAGGGTCTTGAGTAACAACCAGCTTAATGGAACCTTGAATGTTAGCACAAACTACAGCAACGAGCTGACGCTAGTTGATTGTATGAACAATGAGATTGCGAACTATACAAAAACAACAGGATTTACTGCAGATGTAATGTAAGCCATTTTCTGAAACATTCAATTTTCACAAGTCCATTTCAGTTGGAGACTCACAAGTCACAATTATCTTTGAGAAGTTACTTCCATTTCATTTTTACGAAAAAATTGTGATTCCTTTCGTGTGAGGTAACCTGTGCACATCTCTCTCTAGTTTTACCAGCTTAGTAACTTTACCAATAGATTATCTCCTCATGGGGTCATTTCTATTACTTTGTGCAGATTAGTGGATAATCCAATCTGTCGGGGAAACGGATCATCACAAAGTTACTGCTCAACTCGGGAGTCCAATTCCTCTTTCATACCATCCTATAACTGCACTCCCACTGTTGTTTGCAATTCAAATAAAGTACCAAGCCCTAGCTGCGATTGTGCCTATTCCTACATCGGAACTCTGCACTTCATATCTTCCTCCTTCTCCAATTTGCAAAACGCCAGTTTCTACAAATTCCTTGTGGGTTCTCTGATGTCGGCCTTTCTGTCCGTTTCTCTTCCAGTAGATTCAGTTGCCATTAGTGATCCAACCATTGACATATATTCTTACCTTCAGTTAACAATCCAAATCTTCCCTAAAGGTCAAGACGCATTTAATCGTACAGCAGTTTCTGGCATTGGAACCCTCCTCAATCTCCAACCTTTTCAGATTAAAGATTATTTCGGACCCTTCTTCTTTATTGATGAAAACTATTGTTGTTTTGCAGGTAAATGGAACTATTTTTTTAAAAGCTTATCTTAGTTATTGTATTTTTTAAACTTTTCACTATAGTTTTATTTCACTATAAGATTTGCCTCAACAGGAACAAGTAAAATAAATATGGACAAAAAAGTTTAGAAGAAAATTAATTAGAAAGCTGGATTACTTTGCTTGTTTATTTGTGGTTTTGTTTTCAAAATTGATCCGTTTGTTTTTACTACTCTAGTTCCTCTCTTTGAGACAAATTGAATTATGACATAAAAATTCACCCAAAACTAATTAAATTTCAAAATAGATGAAATAAACAAAAAAAGGAGTCATCTTTAAGTTTGGTTCAAATTCAGTCTAACTAAAAGAATAAAAAATTCGTTTCGGTGTTTTGTTCCAGTTAGCTTGGAATTCGCAAACATTTTGGAAACATATTGCAAACGTGTCTGGAAGCTTTTTGAAAACTTAGCCAGAAGATAGTCGAGATATCAAAAGAATTTGGGAAACCTATGAAATGTTATTGTTCGACATTTCTAGTAGGTGTTTGAGTTACCATTCTATATGTTCTATAGAAATTAAAGCATGTTAGGTGCGTTCCGCCGTGTTGCTGGAAACACTGGAATTTCATGATTTTGTTAATTTCATTTCAGTGTCCTGCAAAACAGAATGTTTTGACTGTTTCTATTGAACGAAATGTAATTTTGTTCCTTGACTACGTGAAACTTTTCGCCTTGGGCTTATCTATCTATTCATCTATTTTCTTGTATAGCCGCTTCTTCCACTACAAACAATTCATCAAATACTGGCATTATTGCTGGAGCAGTAGTCGGTAGTTCTGTGCTCGTGTTTCTATTGATTGGGGTGGGAATTTATGCTTACCGTCAAAAGAAAAGAGCTGAAAGAGCGAGTGAACAGAATCCTTTCGGTGAGACCACCAATTAAACTAGTAGTAAACAAAACTATTTTGACTAATTCGTATGCAATTTTTAAGATTACTAATCCCTCCAATGCCATATGAATGCAGCATCTTGGGGATCCAATGAAGAAGGTGGTGACGTTCCTCAGCTGAAAGGAGCAAAATTGTTCTCATTTGAAGAACTTAAGCAATGCACGGACAACTTTTCAGAAGCCAACATCATTGGAGCTGGGGGCTATGGGAAGGTATCATCTTCATGGCATCTTATTGTTGCTTAAAATTGCATTTTTTATGCTATTCTTCTTATTTTTCCTTTCTACTCTAGTGATTTGCATTTTTCAGGCCATAGGCCTAACTTGAGCCACTTTTGACACCATAACTTATAGATTCAAAATGTTCAATTGAGATGTTTTGATCATTATTGGCAGTAGAGAAAATGCTTGGAACCATGTGTTAAGTTTCTTTTTACTAAGATAATCATTTTCTCTCCCTCTCTCTCTTGCAAGCGGGCGTCGTAGTGGATGAAATTGTTTTGTCAGATAGTACATTACAATCCCCTTTTTGTAATTGCACTCCTATTGTTGTCCTCTTGTACGTGAAGTTACCACATTGCCCATTCATGGGTGGACTTTCTACCTATCAAAGGACAGTTTTGTAACTTCACATGCAAAAGTACCAAAAAAATAGTGCAACTATAGAAGTAGGGAGTGTGAAAATCAATTACCTTTCCAATATTGGTGAAGAAGGTGACATTATTTTGAGATTCTGAAATATCTCAAAATATCCAACCTATTTTCCATTCAAATAGTTATTTTTGAAATTTCGAATGTGAAAGATTGTGCCTTATTATCTTTCAGTACTGGATTCTCAACATTCTCCCAAGTCCTAACTTTTATGCTGTAGTTTTCAATACTAGATTCTCAAGATAATCTTACATCTAATGCTGCATTATGGAGTTCTTAAAAGCTTTGGGAACTGGTTATCTTTCATGTTGACAGGTTTACAAAGGAACTATTGCCTCAGGGCAATTAGTTGCCATCAAAAGAGCTCAACAGGGTTCATTGCAAGGTGCTCATGAATTCAAAACAGAAATCGAGCTTCTGTCGCGTATTAATCATAAGAATGTAGTCGAACTTGTCGGTTTCTGTTACGATCAAGGTGAACAAATGCTGGTTTATGAGTACATTCCCAATGGTACTTTAAATGAAAACCTTGCAGGTAATTCCATCCATTTCTTGGCTTCTGTATCTAATCTTCGTTATAGTTATGCTTGTTGTGCCTCAAGTAGTCTCTGGCTCTTTCCTCTAGTGAATGGAATAATTCTTGTAGTATCAAACGTTGCTTGCTAGAATAACAATAACAAAACCCATCTAGTCCCCAATCATCGGGGGTATGGGTGGGGATGATTGGAGATAGACCTAACCTTTGGCAATATGCACAAAGTGGCTGCTCTCAAAATAACTGAGGAGCTACAGAGATGTTTTGCTGCAGAACCATGCCCCTAAATCAAAAAAGGCATTAGAGAGTGTAGGCCTAGAGACCCAAATCAATTTTTGCGCTCATTACTATGCTTCCTTCATTTGTGGTCAACCTAAACTTTAGAGAACCTAATCTTTAGAGTCCCAAAAAGAAAAAGTGTAGGGGCTGTGTTAGCTACTGGACTTATGGGCCAGAACAGAAAAAAAAAAGTGTCTTGTTACTGAAACCTCCACCTATTTAGAGAGTCCCAAAGCATGTGCCACTGAGTTGGGGCTGTGCTAGCTACTGGACTTATAGGGTCAGCTAACCCCAGGAAATTGCGGAGTTTCCTTATTATATGGATACAACATATCTAAATGTCATGATTTCAAAAATTCTCATGTGAGCCCATCAATTTGATTGTAAAAGTCTGCAAACACGAATCTCAGGTTCAATATTGGATGTTTCGGCTATTATTTGAGGCCAACCTAATCTTTTTGTTTAGTACTTTGGACTTTGTAGTCAATCCAAAGTACGAGTTATGGTTTAGATTACAGGAATTATAAGAAGCTAAATTTAGTTAAAAATAGTTTTATTTAGTGGGGGTGTGGTTTGCAATTCAACTTTCTGGCTCAAAAAAAAAAAAAAAACTGAACCCATCAGACAATTTCAGGAGCTGTCAGTGAGTTCTGCATTGTTTTGGTGTTTAGCCAACCTTCGTCAAAATACGAGGAATTGAGAACTAATAATTGTAGAGCATTTTTTTTTGTCTATTTTTCTTAACTGATGAACTATTGTTGGAACTTTTGTTACTTGGTCTCTAGTACGGACGTCGGGTACTGGTCTAATTATTCAGATCATCTAATTTTAATGTCAAGAATACGGGGACTCTTTGGAATATTATAAATCTTCAATATATAATTTCTATTTTCTAGCTTCATTGGTGTTACTACCTAGGGTGGTAGCCTAGTGGTTCATGTCTTACTCCTAAGTGGTTTGGGTGATTAAGAGGTCCAAGGATCGTGTCGTGCTATCGGCACCCCTCAAACTTTTTCCTCCTGCCTAGCTCAGCGGTGTTCCACTAGCCTTTGTTGGGGTGATATAACTTATAAGCTATGGCACTTTGGTCCCTTCCAGGCTCTCCGCGGGTCTTGAGTCCCCATGATCACGCACAGGGGAGGGTTGTTACTCCTTGTTTCCCCCTCCACCCTTTTTAAAAAGAAAACCGATAAAAAAAGAAGCTTCATTGGGTTTACTAGATTTCTTAGACTATTTCATGGATAGTAAAGGATATCCATGCACGTCCAACTAAACATTCTGACACAGATTTCATACCATAATCGGAGGGTCAAGGCTCTGGAATGGTTACTTTATAAATTTTGCAGGATTCATGTAATACATGTGGAGACATAATCAAGGTTAATAATTCAAATCTCTATTGATCATGCATGAATATTGTTCGCAGGGAAGGAGAGAAAGAAATTGGATTGGATGAGGAGGCTCAGTGTGGCACTTGATTCAGCGAGAGGTCTAGCATATTTGCATGAGCTTGCCAACCCTCCTATCATACACAGGGACATCAAATCAAATAACATCTTGCTAGATGATCAATTAACTGCAAAGGTTGCTGATTTTGGTTTATCCAAACTCAGGGGTGATAGTGAAAAGGGATATGTCACCACTCAAGTCAAAGGGACATTGGTCAGTATTCAAAATTCCTCAAAACCTCTGATGTAGTAACAACATTCTCACTCTGCTAGGTTAAGATCATTGCGGTCATAGCCGATGTCTTCAATTATGAGATCTTCTTCAAGGTTATTTGAGGAGTTGCTTATACCAGTAGCTTTGTTTGCAACTGAAGTGGATTTGTAATTCTTTATTTTCTGTCATAAATGATATCAATAGCTCAGTACTGTCATATCCTAACCAAACCCTTTGTCTGTCGAGCATGTGATTAGTTGAAAGCTTGTAGGAATCACACTGACTTCTGTGACATATAAATATGAAGTCCCAAGGTATATTTCCAATACGAAAAACAAAATGATGCTAGAAGCAGTTTGTTTCCTATTAAACCAAAGCTTTTGGTCATCCATTATATCATTAGCTAAATACGTGCACACACACACACACACACACAGAGAACATAGAAAGACCATATTCTCCAGCAAGGTGCTATACCACCTGTACTGATCTTGAATGTTGGTGCAGCTGTTTCTCTCGAATCACAATAAGCAAAACATTTTGATGAAAGTTAGTACTCTATAATCGAGTTTCTTAAGCTTTGTTTAGATATCAGATTTGTTGAGGGATTTGTAGAAGAAAAAGAAAATGAAGGGGTAAAAGGTATTCAATCAATTATATATTTTGGTGGAACCTTTGAGCTCCTTGATCGTGCTTAAACATTGTCATTGATTTTCTTTTGTTACAAACTTGTTCTTCTTTCTATGCAGGGCTACCTGGATCCTGAGTATTACATGACTCAACAGTTGACTGACAAGAGCGATGTTTACAGTTTTGGAGTCGTCCTTCTAGAGCTACTAACCGCAAGAGCACCAATAGCACGCGGAAAGCACATTGTGAGAGTGGTGAATGAGGCATTGGATGGCTCAGAAGATCCATACACCAACCTTCGGGAGGTTCTTGATCCAAACCTGGACACTAATCTTGTTGGTTTGGAGAAGTTTGTGGAACTGGCAATGAGTTGTGTCAGAGACTCGGGAGCCGAGAGGCCGACGATGGGTGAGGTGGTGAGAGAAGTTGAGAACATCATCCAGTTGGTCAGTTCGAATCTCAACAAAATCAAATCACCAGCCACCATTTCACCAGGTTATGAAACTGAGGGAATCATTCCAAGTCGTTACAGTGGTGAAGATCTCTTCCATAATAGTATGGGATCTCTGCCTTTCAACGTAGAGAGCCAATAAAACATCATCTGGATCACGAATTTATCGGTCCAAAAAAAATGGATAATTGATCAGATACGTTAGAATGGTTTTCTTTTCTTCTTTTTTTGTATATTGCCTTCACAAAATCAGTGGCCAATTCCTACCGAGAAAATTGTCTTACATCGTAGAATACTTCTATTTTTTATTTTTTGAGGAAAATTTGTGGATACTAGAGTAGGGAAAGGCTATTGCATGAGAGTTGCTTTTGGATGTATATCTCTGTACCATGTTTATTTTCTGTAAATTTAGTCATAATGTTTGGATATATCTCTGTAACCATGTAGGAGTAAGATTTTTTTCTTGCAATCTACTCCTATTGATATTTTTTTCCCTTATACAAATGATTTTTTTTTTTTACTTTTTTATTTATGTAGTATTTTTGGGAAGGTTTTTAATTATGTACAGATGAATTTATATACATTGAGAAGGGATAGATGGAGCAAAAAGAAAAGAAAAAGGGAAATAACGAATGAACTAATTTTCTTCCCTTTTTTTCCCCTGGTTTTTGTAATTTCCTTGCCTCAAGTCGTTAACCGTATAATCAATTCACATGTTGTGTAGTTCATGTAGCATTTGCTGCGGCTTTAATTAGGTCAACAACCGGTAACAGGAAAATTACATGGTTCCTCAGACAAAATACCAGGTTATCAGAAGCTATATAACTAATGTTAATATGTGCGTAAACTTGGTCTCGGTTCGCTTGTCAAAAGGAGGAAAAAAAAAAAAAAAAAAAACCGGGCTGGGTCTTTAATTAGGTCGACAACTGGTAACAGGAAAATTACATGGTTCCTCAGACGACATACCAGGTTATCAGAAGCTATATAACTAATGTTAATATGTGCGTAAACTTGGTCTCGGTTCACTTGTCAAAAGGAGGAAAAAAAAAAAAAAAACTGAGCTGGGTTGGATCCATTTTTCAATCGGAAATGAAATGTGAGCATCGAATTTGACTACATATAGAGAATATGTATCCAGTGTTGGTTTAAAAATTTCGTAGTCCAAATTAAATGTTCATTGAATAAATAATCCTCTACAAAATGTGCATACATGTGATTATATGTCATCATAGAATTTTTTTATTGTTAATCTTCTCAAATAAACGGGCCACAATGATTAAGCCTGGCCCAAACTGGAAACCAGGCCTTAAGGCTTAGCATGTCCGGCCCTACAACTCCGAACTCTCATCTGAAGCCCCAAAAATAATCAGGACGGCGGGCTATTGGTCATTGGCCTTTTGCAGTAGTAAGAGCTAGCCCAACAAACAGGCAAAATTTGAGCAAAAATGCTAGTGAACAGTGCACATTTTTTACGTTACCTATCAACTACTCTTTCAACGCACTAACAGTATTATACTCCTTCCGTCCTAATTTCTTGGTCCTTTCTATTTTGGGATGTCCCAAAATATTTGTCCCACTTCTAAAAACATCCATCAAAACTGAGTCATTTTCCAATTTTACCCTTAAAAAATACTTTTCCCATCTTAATTGGCTAGTCTATTATCTTTTATTTTATAACGGTTTTTATAATTTTGAAAATTTTGTATAATAAAACTAATTGATATATATCAAACAAGATCCATATTGAATATGTTTTGACTTTCATATAATAAATTAGCCTCACAAATTTGGTCACAATAATATTGACTGGATTTAGGGGCAAAATAGACAAGTCAATACAAAGTTTTCACATCCCTTAAAAATCCACTTCCCCAAAAGGGACAAATAAAATGGGACGGAGGGAGTATATTTTACCTATCATCTTTTAAAATATTATTACTTTTTTGGTTTGTGTTACGGATTTGATTTTGGTAATGATGTATTGTTAGAATGAATTTCAATTACGATGATAAAAATATTTAATATATTCAATTTCATTGTTATGGGACATATTTATATTAATTGGACTTGTCATGGTTTTTTAACTAGTTTCATAAAATATTTGTTGAGCGAAATGTGTAATTAGATTTGTAGGGCTTTTTATAAATTAAATTTTAGGCTAACATGTTTCAACTAATATTGGACTTGCAGGTTTGGGACATATTCAATTATATTTTTTAGGCCCACAGTTGTGGAGTCATTTGATGTTTGGCCCACTGATTCATACGGTACCCTTACTTGGGCGGGAACCCTATAGGGATCCCAATGAAGTATCTAGCCGGTCTCCCAGTGTTGTTCCCAAGTGGGATCCCAAGTACTCTGTTCGTGTTATTTCAAATACACTCTGTTTCTCTTTTACTCTCTCATGGGTTAATTATGAGACAACGAAATTTCTTATGGATTTTCTTCAATCAAATTATGCCAAATATATTCTCTCACTTTTTTTTTTATTATTTGTCACTCCCAATTTGAAATTTGCAGGACAAATTGAATTAGCCGTATTCCTAAATTTTGAAATTTGAAAAAAGGAGTTCTGCTACTTTTGAGAGAGGGTAATAATCTACTTGCCCCTCCAACTATTCAATTTTTATTTACTTCCCCCTCCAACTACCAATTGACTTTACTTCCCCCTCTAACTATCCAAATGTTATCCATCTCATCCAATCAGCCACTTTCCATCCAATTCATGGATGGAAAACATAACCCTAACCCCTTTGAAGGGCATTTATGTCTCTTCACCTATCATATATGTATTATTTGACTGCTCCTTTTGTCTTAGGTCTTGAGTTATTAGTTTAATTTGACATTTGATTAGGCTTTTGCGATTTTGGAAGTTTTAATGGGGCAAAACGGCGGTCATTTCTTTAATCTTGGAAATGGGTTTGCTTAATTTGGAATATGGAAAACGGCCGGGTTAGTGAAAATCCTAAGGATTTGTTCAATTTGATTGCTCATTTCAAGTGAGTTCATGGGTTATGCGTTTAGTTTCATGTTAATTAGGTTTTCTGCGATTCTAACGTGTTTAGTATGTACATCAAGTATTTCTTCAGTCTAATTAGTCTATTGTAAATTAGTGTGGTTTTGTCATTGTGGGTCAAATCAATAATGAGTATCAACTTCCCATCTGAATTTATCATTTTTATGGGAAATGGGTATTGTTTTGTTTTCGGAAAAAGGCAAAGGATCAATCCCAATCTCCTCTGATTGCTCTTGTTTGAATTTGTTTGAGGTGAGAAGAAGATAGAGAGAATATATACATACATTGATAGGTGAAGAGACATAAATGCCCTTGAATCGGGTTGGGGTTATATTTTCCATCCATGAATTGGATGGAAAGTGGCTGATTGGATGTGATGGATAACATTTGGATAGTTAGAGGGGGAAGTAAAGTCAATTGGTAGTTGGAGGGGGAAGTAAATAAAAATTGAATAGTTGGAGGGGCAAGTAGATTAACCCTTTGAGAGATTTGCAATTACTGCAAATACTCGTTGGGCTATTTGAAGTATGAGAGCATATATTTTTAACCCAATATTTGTTTGGTTCATATGTTGACTTTGTGGTCCGAAAAAATGAAAGCAATGTTAATCTGATCATTGAGCCATAAAGGAGAAAGCATAGGATTAATTGATATGAACGTTGGAGCTGACATTTAAAGACTTTTGAGATGCACTGATTTGCTGTAAAAAAAGAAGAGACATTTACAAATTTTTGATAATCAAGCCTTCGACATGATCAATCGTTCAACATTCAAAGAATACAAGTTTGAGATATACACTGTAAATTATCTTTTTCAAACAAAAAGCAAGTGTCACACCCTCAATTTTAATAACTGAAATACATATAAATCCACGTAGGATAGATCATAAGTCATACAAATAACCTTTGAAAAGTCAAAGTCAAATACACAAGTCCAAGCCAAGTTAAACATAATTCTCAGGTCAAAGGGTACACGTACCCAAAAACGTAAGTGATGATTAAGTTAAAGTTATAACAATACCAAACTTGTCAAAATGTCGAAGAAATAAAAGTTACATATCATCTCTCCAAAAATACTAAATATAAATATGATAAAATAACTCCATGATCGCGTATACTTCAAGTCATTCAATGATACTCCAAGCATCCGTCTCGTGCTCCTTGCCGGTTACCTGGAAATGATAGGGTGAACTCACTAGTCCAATAAGAAACATTTCTACTAACACTAAATGTATAGAGAATGAGATGTGCACAAGGAGATGACAAATGCAAGCTAATGACCAAAGTATGTTACGAATGATCAAACCAAATGTCAAGTGTCCATGAAGTACCCAAGTGTCCAACTAGCTTATTCGTCAACCCTTATGTCATCACAAACGTGTCACGTGTCCATGTTTAACCATTTTCACATTTTAAGCTATCAATCTCATTAGTTTATCAAATTTAAGTTTGAGATATTGAAATCCTCTTTCGAGTCTTTTGGGTCTCGTGGAACCCTTGTTCGAGTCTTCCGAGCCGCGTGGATCCCATGCCTCGAGACTCACCAAACGGTGGCTCGAGTATTCACAAACCAATTTTTAGTCGAACATTTCCATTTTAGATAACTACATGTCCCTCAAGTGTCCTTTGAGTGTCCACATCGAAACAAATTCATTTTCTTTCAAAACCATGTACATTTTCCATTACGTTACGTCATCACGTGTCTAGTGTCCAAGAATATACTCAAATATCACGGAATTAAGAAAAACAACCAACGGTACGGAGATTTAGTTAGAACAAGGCTTTCAACAAGTTATGAAGTGTAATTGATGAATATGGCAAGTACTCGGTCAAATCACCCGACCAGAGGTCAAAGGAGGACCTAGCAAACAACCCGATCAATGAAGCGGTCGACAATAAGCAAGATTTTAAGTGAACAAAGCATTTGAAGAAGGTCTGAGACAACCAAAGGTCAAAAAAGTACTCAGAGCAATTTTGGGCGTCCAGAGCCATCTGGTACAGATACCCAGAAATGGGATATCGATACCAGATGCACAGCAGAAAAACAGAACCTGCTGGTATAGGTACCTGGAAGATAGGGTATGGATACCAGGTCGTTTCGAGGGAATTTTGGACAGATTTTTAGATTTGAAGGGGGTTTCAACCCAAGCAAGAACATCTTGAAATTCATAAAAAATATGCATCAAAATACTACACAAATACTTATAGTGAGTAGTAGAGATAAAAAATCATATCCCCTATTCCACCAAATCCCTCCAAATTTCAATTTTCTGGGCGTCATTTTGGACTCAAAACAATTATCCAAGCTGTTCATCCCGTATTATTTTTACTGAGAATTCTGCTTAGAAAATACAAAATAGCTTGATCAGTCATCAAGAAGACAAGAAATACATTAACGAATTATGGACAGTTCATGTCCGATTACATGTGGGGAAAAAGAGACAAGGAACATCACGCATCCCGTTTCCGGGAAAAAGCTAGAGTTGAAGGTCTTGAAACACGACTTCAGTATGACACTTTAGAAACCCACGGTTAATATATAGTAACACTTAAATAATTTTTCTAAAATTCTTATTTCCTGCTTCCTTTTTTTACACATCTTCCTGACTTTCTTGGACAGAGCTTCTCTCCAGTCCTTCAAGTTTTGGACCTTTTTGACCCCTCTTGGCTTCAAAACAATGATCAGAATCGTTCATGTTGTAGAGCATGCCGCTTATGACATCCTCATACAAAATTATAGTTTGATTGAAATTTGGTAGGTGTATGAACAAAACATATTTGTAGAAGAACAAAGCGATGACAAAAAATATGAAAAATTGCCCATTTTTTCTTGTCCAAATTTGTTTCGTTCATATATCTATCAATATTCCATCAAACTAATTTTCTGCATGAATGACTACTCCATAAGCCTTATAAAGGGAACTATTCCTATCATTATTTTGGATCCAAGCCCACAAAGGCTCAGAAACAGACCGGACACCTAATCAAAATGGAAAGGAGCTCTGTCCCACTTCCTTATAGATGCAGTCTGAACTCACCCACCATTAATGACCAGCAGTGGTCTCCACAAGCTCTCTCATACATAGCCCATAAGTTAAATTTCTAACTAGGATAATTGAGAGGGAGAAGAACAGAAAAATCTAATTTCATTTCCATTGATTTCAGTTTTAATCGATACAAACAAGATTCCTGTACTTATTTTTTTGAACCAAGATTCCTGTACTTATGCGTTACACTTATTGAAAACAAATGAAGGTTGTGAATACCCTTCCGTACTGATCTGTACATACCCTTCTTGTCTAAAACTGGAATCCTATTCCTTTAATTTCGTTCCAGTTTAAATACCGGTCGTATCGGCCATACTAGGAAATTCCGGATGGCGGACTGAACCGGTCGTACTATTATTTATCTATTTATTGTTTTTTAGTAGATAACTCCAAAATTAAATCTTCTGTACTAAAAACATGTAATTTTCTAAATTAACTTCTTAATATAGGAGCTTCATAATTATGACTACTATTTTTTTTCCATATAATTTCATGTTGATTGAATTTTTCGCGCTTTTTAAGTAGACACATAATTATTCATCTCTACATATGACGACTTCACCCAGTGCTCTGTTCTTTTCTCGTGAAAACAAAAGACACGGCGATCAACCTCAACGATTTGCTCTCCCCTAAAAATACAATTTCTTAGATGCTATCAATTTTTTTGGATTGGGGTCGATTTATACGGAGCTTTGTTTTGGTTTTAAATGGACCCGTGTTAGTGAACGGTAAAATTGATTCCCAAAAATTAATTGAGTTACGTGTAAGTTGACCCGAATACCATTTATAGTAAGAAAAGAAAAACAAGAGACATGGCGATCAATTGACTATTTGTTTTTTCCTTTCTTTTTCCCTTTACGAAGAGTCAATTTAGATTTGGTCTCCAACGTATTAGCAACTAAGTACAAAAGTCTAAGGCTTCCAAGGTCAACCATCAGCCAACAAGCAAAGGTTCTCTCTCTAAAATGGGAGCTTCTCTCTCTAAAATGGAGAATGTTCAAGCGTTTTATCAAAATACCGTTGTTTTCGAAACAATTTAGGAATCTACCGTTGTTTTCAAACTATTCATAAAAATACCGTTGTTTTGTACTTCTCATTTTGAACCTGAGATCTTTAACCACTTCTCAGTCTCAACCTTAGAAGTCTCCTAAAATTTCATCTGACGTGTCCCCGTCCAACGTGTATGTTTTTGTCCAGCGTGTCCATACATACTTCTCATTTCCAAAATGAGAAGTCGGTTTTATTTGAATTTTGTACCTGAGAAGTATAAGAGATTTCGGGTGTACTAATTGAGAACATACTTCTCGTATTGGACCTGAGAAGTATTTTATACAACTCATATTGAACTTGAGAAGTACTTTTAACTCTCCTTTTCCCCTTCTCCAACGAAAACAGTCGTCATTCTCAAACTTGCGTCCTTAGGAAGATTGAAGCAGAGAAGAACGAGGAGCGAACGGAGAGCTTCTTCCTCACTGATCTTGCTCCTCTCTCTTCCACCAAGGTATGCATGCACTTCGTGTCTCTCTCTCTAAATCTCTTTAGGATTTCTGATTAGAGTTAGGGTTTGTGATTAGAGTTAGGGTATTTAGGGTTTCGATTGGGGTATTTAGCTGGGTGAAGTTCAAGTAAATGATATATACATGTAAATTCTAGAAAGTGAAAAGCTTTTGCTGACTAGTTATATAATGAACCCAGACAAGAAAATGTTTTGCTCGTTCACTTGAATTGGGTGTTCTTCTCTTCCCATATTTCTTGGCCACATAGCTTGAAATTTTAAAGCACTTCCTTAGAGGTTTTATTCACTATAGCACACAGACATACCTCTTGCCTGGGCATTAAAATGTCATTGCATCTTCATTACACAATATATATTTTCAATTGCTTCAGATTAAATTTTCTGCACTGGGGCCTCATCTTAAATGCTGTTTCGAGATATGCCCATGCCCCCTGCTTCTATACATTACATAGAGCCCTCAAACAAGACCTTAAAATGTTAAACATACCCGAACTCCTGAAATTCAGTTTTTCGGGCCCTAAAGTGGCAGTAACATATATTGAAAAGATGTTTGCGGTCCAAAACCATTCCACTCAACAGATTGGGGTACATACTGGTGGGTTTCAGATTGGGGTACATACTGATTAGAGTTAGGGTATTTAGGGTTTCTGATTGGGGTACATACTTCTCCCAAAATGTGTTAATACTACATATTGGTGGGTTTCATTAGTACGTCTCAGTACTAATGTATTTGATTTTGTACTGTTTTTGTTAATTCTGAAGTATGGTGTGTTAATACTTTCTAAAAAATTAGGAGCTATACTGTTTTTTTCTATACGCACCCATATATGCAATTTAAGTTTATCTTTGAGTTCAGATCCAACTCAATAACTTCTTAGGATTAAACCACTAAGAAACCAACCCAATAACTTCTATTGATGGCCTTGTTCGGTTGGATTTTTCCTAACGCATTTTTCCTTGATTCTTTTTTAGCAATCACTTCAAACAATCATATGGTTTCTCTTTCGTGTATTTCACTTATGTGTTTGAAGAGATTTTTTTTTTAATATTCTAACATTGAATGAGCTGAACGTTGTGTAGATGACAATGCTAGTAGAATTGGAGCCTGGCCCTATTGACAACTCTGTTTTGACACGACAGGCTTCACACCGGTCAGCTCGCGTGTGGGATTTAAATGTATGCCTTGGTTTAGATAATAAATTTGGTTATTATTAACTACGTCATTATTTATTAAATTATTTCCTTGTTAAAATACAGGGGTTGGAAGAGTCGGTGGTTCTCACTTGTCGACGCCGGGAGTTAGCTCTTAGTCGAGTTGCAGTTGACCCGCGCTTACTTCCTTTGATTGAGGCTGCGGGATTTACAGGGCTTATGAAGGTCCCCTTTATACAACTAGATTGGCATCTTATTACAGCACTGGTAGAGCGTTGGCGTCCAGAGACACACTCATTCCACATGCCAACAGGAGAGACAACGATTACCCTACAAGATGTTAGCATCCAGTTGGGGTTGAGAGTTGATGGTAGGCCAATTACGGGGAGGATGGACTATAATTGGCCTGGGGAGTGCGACAGGTTACTTGGGGTGAAGCCCACTGGTATGTAATAATGTGCTTAGAGATTGGTTAGTTAAAGTTTATTGGTATGTTAGATTGCATTAAAATAGATAATTGAAGTAGTTTTTTCACATTTAGGCTTGTTTATTAATGTGTGTTATTCTATAATAGGTTCAAATTTACAAGGCGGTAGGCTTAATTTGGGGCGGCTTGAGAAGGCGTTGCCAGATTTACCAAACAACGCCGATGATGCAACGCTAAGGAAATATGCAAGGGCTTATATTTTGCAGCTTATGGGAGCGAGTATTTTTTCAGACAAGTCGTCCAAGTGTCTAGATCTTCACCTAATGTTTTTGCCACTCTTAGAGGATTTGGACCAGGCGGGACAGTATAGTTGGGGGAGTGGAGCACTAGGTTGGTTGTATAGGGACTTGTGTCAGGCCACAATGCCGACTGCACAGTAGCTGTAGACACCCCAAAATGAGACGTTCACGTACATTTTTAATCCCCGATGATGAAAAGAAATGCCCAGAAGGCCTCTCGGATTGAAATTCTTCAAGTCAACTCAGTCAACAGTACCGTACGGTACTCATCTCTCATGTACGAAAGCCTTTTGAATTTTGGCGGTGGAAGTGTGCCGCACGTCACAGTTTGTGTGCCGTACGGCACTATCACTTATCACACAGCTTTTGCAGAGTTCCCAGCAGCTCAAAATGTTGACGATGTGTTCCTCTGCTCATCATGGTTTCATGAAGAGATGAAAGGCTATCCTAGAGGCATCATCATTTGGAGTGGAGGTGAAGTAAACTTGATGGCCAAGTTCTCCTCTCGCCTATAAATCCCGATCGAGTTCAACGGGATTAAGGACCGAAAAAAAATGGTGAAGAGAACCATGGAGCTCGATCTATAAACCTTGTCAACACACCATCTCTACCACAAATCATCCTCATTTTCACCCATAACCTCCAGAAATTAGTCCTACAAACTCCTCTCAAAGCAAACCCAACCCAAAAGACCAATCCCCTGTTTTCGGCTCCAAACCCGTGAGTTCATCCTTCCAAATCCGTTTACCCCCATTGAACAATCATCCTTGTTGCTGCACCAGAAAGAAGTTGGAGTCCAAAGGAGGTCTAAGCCGTGCCTAAAGGATCATGAAAGAGTATTAATCCGAGAGTTGCAAACCGAGGTACGATCCCGTTTCGCCAAAATTCACAACTTTGGTACCCTGAGGGGAGGGGTGCCAAGTGTGGGATGATCTTCTATGTCATCTCCACATTTGGCACACCCATGTTATAGTAAAAACCAGTTTAAATCGATACCTCCCGGTTGTGTCGAACGGTGAAAATGTCGCCTCGTACGGGGTAATTTAGTGAGGAGGAACATCTCTTACTTAAATACATTGTTTTCATATCTAAAATAATCTGCTTTTTATCAAGTTTCATGCCTTGTATAAGTTTCCATTCAATCATTTTGAAAAACCAAAGTTTTGAATTGTTTGTGCAATAAATAGTGCCGCACGGCACTCCTCCTGTACCGCACGGTACACTTGGAGTGTTGTACGGCACTCTTTTGAAAATTTGACCGTTGGAATGATGAACAGTGCCGCACGACACACTTTCTGTACCGCACGGTACACCTAGTGTGCCGCACGACACACTAGTCGTAAAATTTGAAACTTTAATAAATGCCTTGCACGAACAGTTTGAATCTTCGATTGATCGTTTGCTTATTGTTATAACTTGCATGATTACTTGCTCTCATTATTATCGTCTGTTTTGTTTGATAAATTGTTTATTTGGTTAAAGTTCGGCATTAAAATATTTTCTAAAAATCCCACAAATGTTTAGTAAAGACCGATTTTTAATCGGGCGAGCGGGGTGCATTGAAACCCTTCCCCGTTCATAACCTGGCTCCCGAATCCAAAACGAATCTCTGGTTTTCAAATTGTTTTATAAATCATTTTCTCAATCATTTTTCAAAACGGTTTCTCGGGTCCTAAACCATTTTCCAAAAACCCAGGTGGCGACTCTATTCTCAAACAAACAAACAAAAAAACCGGCGTGGAGGTCGACCATCCACAAAATGGCGACTCTGTTGGGGAGACTCAAATTAATCTCTGGTTTGGTGTTTTTATACTTATGAACTTCCCGAAAGCTTGTCAAAACGAAAATGCCTAGCGCTATCGCAAGGAAGGAATGGCGAATTAACAGGGCCTCGCCCGGCCATCCTGACTGGAGCTTTTTGGGTTGTTTATCTGTGTAAAGATATAAAAGAAGAAATTAATTTGGAGAGCCAAACTTGAAAAACATTTGTGGGATTTTGAAAACAATTTTATTGCTGAACTTTTGCATCACTTGCATCGATGTTGGATAAACCCCGCTGCTGCGTCTTGGTTACCCTACCCAGTTCACTGGTGTTAGGACATCCCCGGATGCTCAGCAACCTTGGACCGTGATGAGTCAGCTTGCCGTTTGACCTTTGCCATGCAGTACACTTGGCACTAGGAGGCAAATATTGGCTCTAGTCTGGGGAACCCCCTAAACCAAAACCGGCCGTTGCATATAGTTAACCTAGAACCTTCCAATCTAGGACAGGGACCCACAGGTTAGAATTATGTGATATATCCTGTTAACTGCTTACTGCTTAACTGCTTACTGTTTGCCTGTTTGCATGCATGTACATGATAGTTTCCACCCTAGGTTGTCACATCCCCCTCCACAGTAATAAGAAGGATTATCCCAATAATCAAATGCTCTGTTGAATATACGAAAACCCCTTTTTCAAAATAAATCCTGCGATTGGCTCTCTTCCTCTCGATAATTAGAATGTTGTATTTCTTTTATCAGAGTAAGTAACCAAAAATGAGTAACCAATCCGGAAGCAAGAAGCTCAAGTCCACCTTTGCCATCCATCATGGTGCTCCGGTATGGATACTTGAAGAAGTGGGAAATGAAGAGATTGGGAATGAAACTCCAGACAAAGATAAGCTTGAAGAGTTGATTCACCAGTTAGCTATGTCTGATCAACCAGGCTTAACCCTTCAATGGCACGACTCTGAGAATGTGAACGGTCAAGGTTGGGAATTCCACCTTCCGGCAGATGATGAATCCAAGGATATCCCCGACAAAATCACTGTCAGGGTAGAGCAAGAAAGTGATAATGAAGATATAGACGTCATGCCACCAGTCAAATACTTCCAGCTAGACGGCACACCAGTCTACTACTTCCAAGACCCGGTGACAGGACATAAGTACTGGGACGAGTGTGACTGTGAAGCTTGCTATGAAGATTGTATCCTTCTGAATGATGGCCTGTCTCCCAAACAGCTCAAGAAAATGTATGCTCTGGAGAATCCACCAAAGCAGCCAGAGCCAAGCAAGGAAGCAAAGCAAGAGGAATCAAGCCAGGAATGCTCCCCAAACAAATCCAGCAACTGAGTTAGATCAAGAATCAGCAGCAAGCCAGTTGTCAGCAGACATAGTCTACAGGGCCTTTCTGAGACCGTCAAATCTATCTTTTGTTGCTCAAGCTTTATCGAGTCAGTTGAGTCAGTTTGTACTTTTCTTTATGTCAGTTGAGTCAGTTTGTACTTTCCTCTATGTTGAATTTCTCGTTGTTTAAGGGAGAGAGCCAGTTGTAGTCTCAAACTACGTCACGGCCTAATTCCTCCGAAATGGGGATACGTAGGCAACCCCTAAAAAGGTTCGGCCTTTGTTTTGCAAAAATCTTTCAAATAAAACAAGAATTCAGATACATTCAACAGAGCATTGAAAATTGGGGCAATCCTTTCCAAAATTGTGGTTGCATTGCACATCATGCATCATTCTTTCATTTGTACATAAATTCCTTTTTCAAAAAGCCTGCACATAGCATTCTCCGCACCAGTCACTAAATTCATTTTGTTTTCGCTATCAGTTTCAATCATTGGTAAGAGCGAGAAGAACACTGTACCTAGTTGGACTAGAACTCCCAAACAGCGATTAATTCGAACTGAGTCAAAAGCGGTACAGTCAGATTCAGCAGATCCTGCAGATATGGCAAACAAAAATGAGATCGAGGCTCTCAAGCTAGCCTTGGAAGAACAACGGGAACACAGTGATAGTCAGATGGCTGAATTACTGCTCCTGATACAAGGAATAACTCTTCAGAACAGGCCACCAGGAGGTCCAGGGGAGCAACCACCACCGAATCCACCTCCGCAAGAGAATCTGAATTTGGAAGCAATAATGGCGAAAGTCGCTAAACTCGAGGAATCGGTCCAGAAACAAGAGAAAGTAGCTGTCACAGGTGTTGATATGGACAAGTTGTGTCTATTTCCCGGCGCCAAACTCCCGGAAGGATTCAAGCCTATAGCCTGGGAAAAATTTGATGGAAGTGGAGATCCAAAAGCTCATCTACAAACATATGTGGGCACACTATCCATGTATAACATTGAGAAGAATACCATGGGTCAGATGTTTCAACAGACTCTGACAGGACCGGCACTGCGATGGTTTCTGAATTTAGACATTTCAAAGAAGGGAAGCTGGGAAGATATTGGGGCAGCCTTCATGACTCAATATAATTACAACATTCAACTTGAGATGACCATTCGAGAGTTGGACGCAACCAAGATGGGAGCAAACGAGTCCTTTGTTGACTTTATCAAAAGATGGAGGGGAAAAGCGTCTCAGATGATAGATCGACCCTCAGAGAAAGACCAGATGAGAATTATTACGAAGAACTTGGCGCCCGATTTTGCAAAGCACCTGGTAGTTTTTCAAACCACCGCCGACTTTAGGACTTTTTACGAAGCCGGCCTTGCAGTTGAAGATGCACTCAGAACCGGTATATTTGAGAAAGGAGAATCTGCCAAGCCCAAACAAATTTACTCTGGCAATAGCAATACCCTGTTCGGAAACAACCAATACAACCATGCCCAGGCCAGCTCCTCGAACCCCAAGCCAACCAAAACTGAGCCCATTAACCAGATAGCAATCCATCCAACCCGGCAAATGAGAAATTTTTACCAATTTCCTTTTCCCTTGACCACAGTGTACAAAAAGCTCCTCGAAAATGACGCCATCAAGCCACTTGAGCCTCGTGAGCCACCCAAAGTGCTTCCTCCAAACCATAAGCCGAACGTCTTCTGTTCCTACCACCAAATGCCCGGTCATCACACCAACAATTGTATCTGTCTCAAGCACAAAGTCCAAGACCTCATTGAAGACGGAACACTCCCGCTTCCCCTCAAAAAGCCAAACATTGTCTCAAACCCCATGCCAGAACACAAGTCCAATACCCAAATCAACCAAATCTCCCTCAGCTCCACTCCAAATAACCCATGCTCCACTAAATTTAACCCTAGCCTATACATCATACCAGCCACCGAACCTAAACCCTTCGTCCCTGTACCAAAAGATCTTGAAGTTTGCTTCCTCGAAAGTGTTAAACCAAAACCGAAATCAAGATGGGCAGATATCACCGAAAGTGAAGAATGGGCCATGGATGATCAAGATTGGGAAGAACTCCGCCAAGAGTGGGACCCAAGCCAATTTATTATCTCAGATTCTCATGCCAAGCCGGTTGTTTCTATACTAACAGATTCCAGTATCTGTCGGATCGACAAAGTCGTGTGCATCGTAGGCATGGTGCATACTCTTGAATATGTTGAACCAAGTGAGCAGGAAGATTGACGAGAAAGGTGGGAGGCAATTCGTGCTGATTCGCTTGATGCAGTTTCACTCCCTGCATTGTTTGAACAACCTGGAGATATATGGAATCGGACACTCGGTGAAGTTTATCATTGGGTCCCTAGCAGCAACCCTCCGGATAATTTGTTGCCATCTCCACTTCCTGGGATTGAAGAACATTCTGCCATAGAAACTGTTTTTGGCGACCATGATTGGTTTCCTGAAGCCTACATTATCGGGGAGTCCCTACCCCGGCCATCTGTGCCATTGCCCCCTCATCCAGATGTTTCAGCTCTGATAACCGATTCCATGGATTCATTTTGGAGCGAAGAATATGTGATTGAGATCCAATTCGACAACGATGAAGTGTGGACCGTCAACAGAGCCATGTTAGATGATTCATTTTGGCACAATCAAGCAGTGGAAAATCTGGGAAAAAAGATGGAGAACATCAAGATCGAGAAACGAAAAGTCGAGGATAGTCTTGCAGGTTTTTGGTCCGAGTATTTTGACACTAAGCAGAAGTTGGAATCCATCAAGGCTGGGAAGCGAAAAGTCAATGAATTTTCAGACTTTTGGAATGAGGAGCCACCATCAGTCAACCGAGCAACAAGAAGCGGACGGATTTATCAACCTGCTAACTTGCAAAGAGGCAACACCTATAACCATGCTCAGGCCGGGGCATTTGCTTGGGACGATCCCATCCAGGACAATTCAATTCCAATTAATCCGGAAGATGTCACTCAGACACCAAAAGTTGTCACTCAACCACCGCAAAGGAATCCTATGCCAGTGGAAGATCCCATCCGGAAGCAACTTGAAAGAACTCCAACATCGGTATCCATCTGGGGGCTGCTTTCCTCATCCAGGGAACACTGTCAGAAACTGATAGCCTTGAAGCACTGGTAGCCTTGCTTGCACCAAACCGGGCAAAACATGTTGTGACATTCACTGAGAAAGATTTATCGCCAGAAGGAGCCGATCACAATAAGCCATTACACATCACCATGAAGTGTATGGGGAAATGGGTCCCTATTATTCTCCTAGACAATGGATCTGCTTTGAATGTCTGCCCACTACGCACAGCCTACTGTCTGGGATTTACGACTAAGGATTTCCAACCATCGAACCTCGGAGTGCGTGCTTACGATAATATGCGCAGGGATGTAGTCGGAATTGTTCAACTGGAACTATCAGTCGAAAATTTCAAGTCTAACGTCGAGTTTCATGTACTCGACATTCCTTCGTCTTTCAACTTGTTGCTGGGTAGGCCATGGCTTCACCACCCAGACATTATGGCAGTACCGTCTTCCCTGCATCAGAAAGTTCAGCTTGGTCTAGACACGGGAACCCTAACTATCTATGGAGAGTCTGGGATTTGTCATCATATCTCTGATAATGCCCCTGTGCTGGAGATTACACATGGAGAAGAAGACGTCTCTCTCGGAGGATTCTCTTTTGACACCGCTGGGGCAGTTCTCACTATCAAAATGGATGAAGATTTCTCGGTTAGCTCTACGGTTATTGAAATGATGAGGAAAATGGCTTACATGCCTGGTTTGGGTTTGGGCCGCAACAATCAAGGAATGGCTGAATTCCCTGATTTCCCTATGAACAATCATCGCTTTGGCCTTGGTTATCAACCCAACGAGGATGAGCTGAGAAGTGGATGGAAAGCTCGAGCCCGTGCTCAGCCAAAGAAAGGTCCCATTCGTTTCGTCAAAGGAAAGGAAACTATCTATCAAGGAGAGCCAGAGCTATTTTGGGACATGAAGAAAAGAATCAAACTGCCAGGATTCGAGATCTTCGCCAATGATACATGGGACGTGATGATGAATCAGAGAAGCTGGAAGAATTGGTCAAACAGTGCAAATCTGACTGGATTGAAGTTTTTGACTCAGGGAATCTGATATCGTTGTTTGGGAATGAAAGTCCAATAGGTATGGTCGAGGACGGGCCTGCTGCAATGATGATTGATTTGGAGCCAATTAGAGACATGGAGCTGATGATGCTAGGCCAAGAAACCCTTAGAGATGTTACATCTCTCATTGTGGATGCTAATGGAGTTTATAAAAACTGCACTTTTGTACCCAAAATTATTTACACTGGCACTGAATTTGAGTCTGAGTCAGAGTCTAGCATTGAGTCTGATTTTAGCACTAAGTTTGAGTATACTTCTGAGTCAGAGCATGTGTCTGTTAGTCCTCCACGTCATCATTTCTCTTTTGAGTTTGAGTCCACTCTCATGTATCATGCCCCTGGGGCCACCTCTTTTGCAATGAATGAAATCGACTTTGCTTATCTTGCTGTGTCTGAAATAAATTGTGTTGACCCTGACGATGATGGGATTGAGTTTGAGGAAGAAATTCCAAAAGAACTCCAATCTCTAATCGAACGAGAAAATGAAAGGCATGCTTAGCCTATAAAAGAAGAAGTAATTTCAATAAATTTGAGGGATGAGAGTGATCCACGAATGGTTCAAATCGGTTCCGGGTTGTCTCCGGAGGAATTTAAAGCTCACTCGGATCTTTTAAAAGAATTTCAAGATGTTTTTGCATGGTCTCACGCGGACATGCCTGGAATTGATCCTGAAATCGTGGAGCATCGAAGCCAAGAAGGATGAGGCCTGATTGGGTGCTGGAAATCAAGAAGGAAATTCAGAAACATATAGATGCAGGGTTCTTAATGGTAACGGAATACCCTCAGTGGGTCGCCAACATCATGCCTGTTCCCAAGAAGAATGGGAAGATCAGAGTCTGCGTGGATTTCAGAGATTTGAACAAAGCTGGCCCTAAGGACGACTTTCCGCTGCCACATATAGATGTACTCGTAGACAACACTGCGGGGCACACATTGCTTTCTTTCATGGATGGTTTTTCTGGCTACAATCAGATTCTCATGGCCCCCGAGGACCGAGAGAAGACTACTTTCACCGCAGAGTGGGGGACCTACTGTTATAGAGTTATGCCGTTTGGGTTAAAGAATGCCGGATCTACTTACCAGAGGGCTGCTACAACTTTACTGCATGATATGATCCACAAAGAAGTCGAAGTATACGTGGATGACATGATCGTCAAGTCCAAAGAAAGAGAAGGGCACTTGCACGCTCTCAGGAAGTTCTTCGAAAGGATTCGCAAGTACAGATTGCGTCTCAATCCCGAAAAATGCACATTCGGGGTTACAGCTGGAAGAATGTTAGGTTTCATGATCACAACTCGAGGAATTGAAGTGGATCCATCCAAAATCAAGGCCATTCTTGAAATGGAGCCGCCACAAATAGAAAAAGAGGTGCAGAGTTTCCTCGGCAAAATTTAGTTCATCAGCAGATTCATCGCCAAGTTAACCTTAACTTGCGAGCCGATGTTTCATCTTCTCAAGAAAGGCGTGCCATTCAAATGGGACGACAGGTGTCAGAAAGCCTTTGAAACAATCAAGAAATACTTGCAGAATCCTCCAGTTCTGATGCCACCTGTACTAGGGCGACCTCTGATTCTGTATTTGTCAGTCACTTCATCAGCTATGGGATGCATGCTAGCACAAGAAGGAGAAGGCGGATCTGAGAAGGCTGTCTACTACATAAGCAAGAAGATGGTCGGATGCGAAGAACGATACACTTCTCTGGAAAAGACTTGTTGGGCTTTGGTCTGGGCTTCCAAGAAGTTAAGACACTATATGTTGGCCTATTCTGTAACGCTAATTTCTCGAATGGGCCCTCTCAAATACCTATTTGAGAAACCTGCACTTACAGGTAAGTTAGCACGATGGTTGTTTTTGCTAGTAGAGTTTGACATCAAATATGTTACCAGGAAGTCAGTAAAAGGAAGAGCCGTTGCCGAATTTTTAGCTGATCACCCTATGGAAGGTCCAGAAGATGTGGAGTTTGAATTCCCAGATGTAAATGTGATGACAGCCACCAATGATGTCTGGATGCTATATTTCGATGGGGCAGCCAATCAGAAAGGATTTGGAATAGGGGTATTGTTAATTTCCCCAGAAGGGTCGCATATCCCTCTTGCTTTTGAGCTAAACTTCGAAGTCACCAATAACCAATCAGAATATGAAGCTTGCATCGTAGGAATGGAAACTGCCTTGGAAATTGGAGTCAAAAGACTAGAAGTGGTCGGAGACTCAAACTTAGTGGTGTCACAAGCAAACGGTGACTGGAAGGTCAGGGAAGACAAGTTGAAACCCTATCATCAAGACTTGGATGATTTGATCCCACGATTTCAGATGGTCACTTTCACACATGTGCCGAGATTGAAGAATCGGTTTGCCGATGCCCTCGCAACAGTAGCATCCATGGTTGAGATACCAAATGGAGTCAGACTCAGGCCAATTGTAATTGAAGAACGAGACAAACCTGTCTATGAGTATGTCATGGCCATTGACGAACCAGATGATGGCTTGACCTGGTATCACGACATTTGGAACTTCATTGAGAAAGGCGAGTATCCAGCAGGAACCGATAAGAAGGACCAAGTTGGTCTTCGGAGATTGGCATCTCAGTACATCATTTGCGGAGGAAAACTATATCGGAGATCTCATTGTGGAACACACAAATTGTGTGCACGGGGAAGAAACCAGCCGGATCATGGAAGAAATACATAGAGGAGTTTGCGGCCCTCATATGAATGGCATGATGCTCGCCAAGAAAATCTTAAGGCGAGGTTATTATTGGTCAACCATGGAGGCTGAATGTGTCAAGTACGTGAAGCGATGTCACAAATGTCAGATTCACGCCAATCTCATGCATGTCCCACCATCAGAATTGCACTCCATGACTTCTCCTTGGCCCTTTTCCGTCTGGGGCATAGATCTTATCGGCAGAATCACACCGGCGGCGTCGAACGGACACAAGTTCATCTTGGTCGCAATTGATTATTTCACCAAATGGGTTGAAGCTGCTTCCTATACGACCCTCACTGCAGTCCAAGTTGCTCATTTCATCAAGCAGAACATTATCTACCGATATGGTATCCCTCAGGCTTTTGTATCGGATAACGAGTTCATTTCAAAGGAAGAGCGGCAGAAACTCTTGAAGAATTTGGGATTCAAGTTCATAAATCGACTGTCTACCGACCACAAACCAATGGGGCTGTGGAAGCGGCCAACAAAACCATCAAGTCTATACTGGAGAAAACCATTGAGTCTGCACGGGATTGGCACGAACAACTGCCTTTAGCATTATGGGGATACCGGACATCTATCCGAACTCCGACAGGAGCAACACCCTACTCTTTGGTTTACGGCATGGAGGCTATTCTTCCCATCGAACTCGAAATCCCGTCTTTGAGGATCCTGGCAGAATCAGGAATTGATGAAGCAGAATGGCAAAAAGCAAGGTTCGAAGAGCTCATGTTATTCGATGGAAGACGGCTTAAGGCCTTGTATCATGTTCAGGGATATCAGCGCCGAATAGCCCATGCTTTTAACAAGAAGGTGAAATCCAGGGATCTACAGGAAGGCGACATGGCTTTGAAGGAGATTCGAGCTCCAGTTTTTGATCCGCGTGAGAAGTTTCGACCAAAATGGGCCGGGCCTTATATTCTCAAGAAGATCTTATCCGGAGGTGCAGCACAACTCATCGATCTCGACGGCAACGAATTTTCTACTTTGGTCAACCTGGATCAGCTCAAGAGATATTACCCCTGAGAGAAGCTCGCTGGATTGAAAACCGCAAGGGCGGACAGTTCCAGGCAAAAATTAGAGCAAAAGCCTGCTAGGTTGAAAACCCAAAAGGGCAGCCTAGGTAAAAGATAAGGCTAAATAAATCAGAGCTCGCTAGGCCGAAAACCCGAAAAGGCGGTACTAGGCAAAATTCAGAGCACAAAAGGAGGGTGTAAATACCCGAGTGAACCCTAACCAAACACTTGTAGTCCTGAACTACGTCATGACCTGATTCCTTTTTATGAGGGATACGTAAGCAGCCTCATCCTGAGGTTCGGTCACAATCTTTTGAGTTGATTATGCACATTTCAGATTTCACAGACAGAGCTGGTAAGAATCAAAAGTGGAAAATTCTCAAAACTCAAATTTTATTCGAACAAACTTTTTCGATTACATGGCTGAGCATGAAACTTTAAAAAAGAAACAAACAACAACAACATCTATAACATTGGGTACACAACTTATTTCAAGCACAGTAAGATCGAGTCTAAAGTCTGTATTAGTTTCCATTTGCTCTTGCTTCGATATCTCTTGTCAACCATCTCTTGTAACGTGCCGGAAGGAGAACACTGGGATATGGATCTCTTGGAATGGTCGCGCGCTCCCTCCAATTGTTTTGATAAGCTCTGAATGTGGCAACATTGAAATTTGGCATGACAAAGTCCTCAGGACCTGCAGGCGGCAGCACTTGACGAGCACCAAGTTGACGGAGAATGCGGTTTGGGATATAGAAAGTCCACCGGATCAAACCTGCCAAAACTACTCGCTGACGCCCCATGTTGTTAATAGCCATGTCAGGAAGATCAATCCAAGTCAGATGCCATGAAATCACCTCCTCTGTAAGATGAGAGAGAATCTGAACCCAACCTACCACATCATCAAAAACTTCCTTGAAGCCCCTGATAACAAACCCTTGTGTTTCATGAACCCGGTTTCTCGGCACAGGTTCCAGCAGATTGGCCTTGTCACATAACCACAGCTGTGTGAAGGAGAGAAAACAAGTAAGGAACCTTAGAGAGCCTTAAACTGAGAGTCGAGGTAAAATGAGAACGAGTGAAAAACCGGAAAAAGGAGAGCTGAGTGAGAAGCCTACCTGTAGGAGTAAAGGACTACCTTCGAAGACGTCGGTCCGGCCGGCATGAGCCCCATCTATACCCATCAAGGTTTCAGCCAGAACCATGGGAGCCACGTCTTTGCGCTCCTCAATTTGCATGGCCACACCAACCAAGGAAGAGCTTGCCTGACCATCAGATTGCACAAACAAGAACGCAGCCAGTAAACACAAGCACAAAGCAAAGTTTTTGGAGCGGAATCCTTCAATAAGGCGTGGAATGTTCAGAAAACCTCCACGAATCATGGACTTGGCAGCATTGTTGCTTATTTCAAGTCTGGAAGACAGCACTGGGGCAAAACCAACCCCTTGAAGAGGGATGATAGGCTCCACCAAATCAAAACCTTCGATGTATGCATAGAATTCTTCCACGGTGGGGCATAACTCGTGAAGACCAAAACGAAAAACATGCACCTCAGGATCCCCAGAATTGTGTCGCAGCTCGCAATAACTCAGGATGTATGGACACATCTCGAATATAATGAAGGGAAGTCAGCCTGTGGCCCCGGAAGTGGAGCCAATCCAAGCCATCGAGATCATCAAGCCAAGGACGCAATAAAGCTGAGAAACTCACCGCCATTGTGAGAAGAGTTGAACAAAGGAGAAGTTTATGGATTTGGGATGCAAATGAGGAATGGAATAAATGGCTTTTATAGCTGCCATGCATAAAGAACAATACAAAGTTTAAAGTCCCAAAGAACGGTCGTCTCGAAGAACGTGCCGACTCGAAAACCGTAAGGAATCATGCTAAATTTGCAAAGCTTCTCAAAGGATGCCTCACAGTGGCCCTTCAGGACCCTAGGACGTACATTGGAATAATGAAAGACCAAAAGAAAAGACCAGAAATCGGCTGCAAGTTGCAAAAATTTTGGCACTGCTAGGCCAGTGCCGCACGACACATCAAGAGTGCCGCACGGCACAGTTTTGACAGTTTCAGTAAAATTGTCTTTTGAACATCCGCAATACATTCCATGCTTCTCCTGGACACATGGCCTATGCAAACAAGCCGTAACACGTACATATGGCTTAATGGAAGGTTTGGTTGACGTTCTCAATCAAATTTTTTATGATTGGACACCTTAAAAGCAGGGACACATCGAGAATGGAAATATTGGCAAGTTACACTTGGTGATATGAAAAGATCAATTGGCTCATACATGTCACATTGAACATTTATGGTTTGTAAGGAGGCTATTTTACTCGTTCATCAAGCGTTCAAAGGGCCACAACTCCATCACGTGTACATGTCAAGTCCTATTCCATTTTTACATACAAATCTAAAGCGTGTTCATTTCATTGAGTCATGTGAGTCACAACCACGAATACGAGTCAGTTTCTCTATATCCACGTCCATTATTCTCAGTTCAACTGTCTTAACTAATGTGCAAACTTTGATTTTTCAAATTCATTGCTAATGTGAATAAAAGCAAATCAAGGCGCAAGTTTTTATAAAATCAAACTGAAAATATCCACATCATGAGCATAATCATGTCCAGGGGCAAACAAGCCCAATGCTAAGTCTACTACCACGGCTCGCAGGCCATCTCTACAGAAGGGCTAAACAGGCGCCCAAATCAAAACGAGGCACGCATGCCCCACCTAATAAAAAGCTACCACTAACAACTGTCTCAGGTACGAGGGCGCTTTGGTGGCACGAATCCTAAGTGTCTATACTCCTCCGGCGTGGGAGGATGGCTCTCAGTACTACTGCTCTCTGCAGACTCCTCTCTCTGTGGTGCATTCTCCCTCCGTCTCTCCTGGACTGCGGAAGAACGAAGGACTCGGCCTGAAGATGGAACTGTTGAAGTAGCTCGAGGTGCAGAACGCCTGGCACTCTGGGAACCTGACGCTCCCTGCACGAGCAACAAAGTCTGTCAAAGCACAATGTGAAGTATGAATGATTGACAGAAAGGAAAGGCAAGTCTGATATATACCTCGGCAGCTCCACTGCTAGGAGTGGCCCTGCGACTAGCTCCTCTCTCACTGCTAGTACCTGCTCCATGGCTACTCTCTCTCCTCCTACGAGTGCCACGACCTGTCTCTCTACCTCTGCTAGTCTCTCCAGCACCTCGGCCTATACCTCTGCCTACCTCCCTGGTACCTCGAGCTGGTGTCCTCTCCCTGGTAGCACTCTGCCTACGACCAAGTACAACTCCTGGCTCAGCTCGCGGACGCACCTCTGGAGCCATGCCCATCACAAACTGACGGACCATGGCCTGCAAGTCCTGGACCAACTGGTATGATGCCACCGCCCATTCAGCAGGAATCTGAAATACAAAAATGCATCAGTAATATATGAGATATTGATATGAGAAGATAATTAAAGCAAGTGAGGCAATTGAAAGTCACCTCTATCGTGGCAAGAGTAACTGCAGGAGTAATAAGAGGCACCATCACTACTCCAAGTGCTCCATCAGCAGTCACTACCTCAATCTCTCTCCTCAACTCAGGTAAAGCAGGAGCAGCTCTCAAGCAATTCTCCATATCTAAATCATATGCCAAATGAGTACTCAAGTATCCCTCATAATCAATCGAAGCACTGAAGATCACCTCTGTCGGCACTGTGTATCTCTCTATTTCTGCTCGAGTATACTCATCGGTCTTCTGAACAAGCGAAGGAAGGGGCGAAGGCACTCTGAAATGGTCAATCTCGAGAGATTGACGAGACACTCTGTCACCCAAGTACCATCGCCAGCCGTATGGACACTCCAACAACACTCGACTCCGTGTCCACTCCCTGCTCTTGATCAGATAATCCTTGCGCGACCTATCCTAGACATTCCACCTCACTTGCAAGAGAAAGGTTTGTCATTTTTCAGAAAATGAAAGGGCAAGAGAACATGAAAGGTTGATCACAAAGAAGCTTACTCTATCTCCCGTGGTAGAATCAAGAAAGAGTCTGAAGCTCCTCAAATCTCCCTTATGATCACCAGTCCCTGTGAACTCCAATCCCCACTTCTCAGCATGCGGAAGCACATTCTCGTTGCTATGTGAATTGGCCGGGGCAATACTCCCAACACCTCATAAGCCCACACCTACATGTTCAGAAACCAATTAGGTCAAGAAATATGGCTAATACATGGTCTTACACAAAGGAGAAATGCAAACATAGTTTACTTCCAGTACTCTCCAATAGCCACCAAGACTCGTGCCTACTCCACGGCAAACGCAACCCAGGAAGCAGTACACGGTGCACAAGCCATCACCACCCCAGTCAAATCTCCCAGCAGTCTCCAAATTCTCCAGCGCCGATAGCCAACCCAAGTGCACCATACCTTGCTTGTTCGGAAACAGGGAAGCTCCAAAGAGATATAACAAATAAGCCCTCGCCATCTGTCTAGCCTCATCCTCTGACTCCGGCTCGTGGTCCCAGAAATCCACCAAAACAGTATATCTCACCCCAGGCTCAATGCCTCCAGGCCTCCTCCCCAAATAATGCTCTACGGCAGCAGTGTCCAAGTATAGCTCTGAATCAAATGGGATGGGCTCACCTCTGACTCTCAAACCGGTAATAGCAGCAACGTCAAGAGGAGTGATAGTCATCTCCCCAAACCTGAAGTGAAAAGTATTGGTGGTATCCCACCACCTCTCCACCAGAGCCCGTATCAGCTTGTGATCTGTCCTGGTCACTGTCAAGAGTCGGATGAAGATGGTAAAACCAGAGGCATCAACCAAAGCCCTCACACTTGACGGCAACGCATGGTAATATGCCAGAGAACTCACAGAACCTCCATAACCACCCATGGATCTCTGAGTCTGTTAACAAAGGCATGGCACAATTTCTATCAGTCAATGTCAAAAGGAATGTATAGCAAACAGGTACAAGCAGCAAAGAACAAACAAGATACATACCAAGGGATTTCTGTAAGCAATATGGGTCGAGCGATCACGCACAACATTTGTATCCAAGTATGCAGGCAGCAACAGAGTATATGTGTCACATCCCTGCGGAACAAAGAAGTGAACCCGTGGCACGTAAGTAGCAGGCGTAAAAGAAACCCTGTGCTCCAACGCCAACTCGACCTCCCGGACTATGGTCATACACTCCTCCCCGGCGGCTACCTCAGCCTCTCTCTGCCTCTCCTCCTGCTCAACATCCCTGACATGAGGTGGTACACCCTCCTGAATCAGAATATTCTCAAATTGAGGAGACTCCTGCAAAGTTGCCGCAATGTCCTCACCTCTCGCGCCCTCCAAAGTGTCTGCCAAAGTCAAGCCTGGCCTACGGGAAGAACCAACTACAGGTATAAACAGTGGAGGCTCTGAAACCTTTGCCTCTCTATCAACACTCTCTTCTGGCACTCTAGCAGTACCAATTGCAATGGCCGGACCCGGAGCGATACGCCTCACCAATGGTATCTCCTCACTATCAGTCCTACTCCCTCCTACAACATCCTCCACCTGAACATCCCTATAACCGGGGCCTCCCCGAACCACCGGTATGTCAGTCACAACCTGCTCACCACCTATAATAATCTCAGTCACAAGAGTAGCCTCTAGAATGTCACTCGGAATACCCCCAGTCTGAGACCCACTCTCTCGAACACCAATTTTCTCTACAACAACGTCAATCCCACCAAGATTCATTGCAAAATCAGAAAGTGGAGTACCCGTACCTGGAGGATCAATGTCCATAGCCTCTGGACCTTCATGAACAGCAGAAGGGCTCACCACGGTACTTTGACCAATGGCTGCGGCACTCTCGGCATGCTGCACGGTACTCTGATCAACAGGCACGGCACTCTCAGTGTGTCGTACGACACTCGGGTCATCACCAATGGTACCACCACTGCTCATGGTACTTGGATCCCTGGCCTCAGCACTCCCAACATCACTCGCGGCACTGTGAGTATGCCGCACGGGACTCTCGGCACCACCGCTAGCACTACCGGTACCTATGGTAGCCCGTACCTCCATCGAAGTTGAGACCTCACCAAGTCCCGTCGAAACTGTTTCCGGCATGGATGATGTCGCTTCAGCCGCAATCGGTGCCGTACGAGATGATTCATGAACCGGATCTGTAGCAACCGGGTCGGTATTGGCCAGAACACCCATGGACGAGTCACTCCCGGACTCATTGGACGCCGTACTACCCTCCTCGAACGCCGACGATGTCGTATCAGCGGCGGACATGGTGGAGCTGCTCGGTTCCTCGCTGGAATCTGCCATGGCAAATGTATCTCGGAAAACTCGGTTTTTGGGTATGGTTAGACCGAAAAGTTGAAGGAAATTTGGGGAAAGAAGAAGAATGAGAGAGATGATGGTTTTCGGGTTCCTACTCTCTCAAAATAACCGACCAAGGGGTTTGAATGTATTGAAAATGGGAGAAAACAAAAGATTTTGGGCGGTTAAAAAACCACCTGTGCCGTACGGCACACCAACTCTACCGCACGACACACATTGTATGCCGCACGGTACACTCCCTTCAGACTTTGTTGTACAATACTCGCACTCAACCATACGGCACAGTTTTGATGCCGCACGGTACACTTCTGAAAGTTTTGGCACCAAAATCGATTTTCCAAAAGATGTTTGAGATACGGCATCAAGTCTTTAAAAGAGATTGCCCTCCATCTCACTCGAATCAGCCTCATGCGCTCGCAGAACCTCACTCGCTAGTTCCTTTTATTTCATTACATCATTGAAACACTAAAAGGTTTCGTAAGTCCTCTCCGGCATTAACGACAGTTTTCTAAGCACCGACGGGTTTCGTAAGTCCTCTCTGGCATTAACAACAGTTTTTCTCAACACCGACGGGTTTCGTAAGTCCTCTCCGGCATTAACGACAGTTTTCTAAGCACCGACGGGTTTCGTAAGTCCTCTCCGGCATTGACAACAGTTTTTCTCAACACCGACTGGTTTCGTAAGTCCTCTCCGGCATTAACACCGGTTCTTCTCAGACATCGACGGGTTTCGTAAGTCCTCTCCGGCATTAACAACAATTTTTCTCAACACCGACTGGTTTCGTAAGTCCTCTCCGGCATTAACAACGGTTCTTCTCAGACACCGACGGGTTTCGTAAGTCCTCTCCGGCATTAACAAACGGTTCTTCTCAGACACCGACAGGTTTCGTAAGTCCTCTCCGGCATTAACAACGGTTTTCTCAGCACCAACGGGTTTCGTAAGTCCTCTGCGGCATTAACGATAGTTTTCTCAGCACCAACGGGTTTCGTAAGTCCTCTACGGCATTAACAACAGTTTTCCTCAACACCGACTGGTTTTGTAAAGTCCTCCCCGGCATTAACAAACGACATTCAGCACCAACAACACATTATTCGTTTTTTATCTCGTTGAAGAACAGAGTGACAATCCCCACAATCCAATCAAGGTATGTTTTCTATAAAACCCTTATGCATTTAGCCCCGACGAACTACGCTGGTCTGATCCCTACAAATGGGGTACGTAGGCAGCTCTTACGAGCACGACCGCATGCATCATATTTACTTGTTTGTTTTCATAACGAAGATATTCACATCGAGGGGTGTCTTCTATCTTTGACGCGACTTTCATCACACAATGATTGACAAGCCTCGTCAAAGAGGGGCAACTGTAGACACCCCAAAATGAGACGTTCACGTACATTTTTAATCCCCGATGATGAAAAGAAATGCTCGGAAGGCCTCTCGGATTGAAATTCTTCAAGTCAACTCAGTCAACAGTACCGTACGGTACTCATCTCTCACGTACGGCAGCCTTTTGAATTTTGGCGGTGGAAGTGTGCCGCACGACACAGTTTGTGTGCCGTACGGCACTGTCACTTATCACACAGCTTTTGCAGAGTTCCCAGCAGCTCAAAATGTTGACGATGTGTTCCTCTGCTCATCATGGTTTTGTGAAGGGATGAAAGGCTATCCTAGAGGCATCATCATTTGGAGTGGAGGTGAAGTAAACTTGATGGCCAAGTTCTCCTCTTGCCTATAAATCCCGATCGAGTTCAACGGGATTAAGGACCGAAAAAAATGGTGAAGAGAACCATGGAGCTCTATCTATAAACCTTGTCAACACACCATCTCTACCATAAATCATCCTCATTTTCACCCATAACCTCCAGAAATTAGTCCTACAAACTCCTCTCAAAGCAAACCCAACCCAAAAGACCAATCCCCTGTTTTCGGCTCCAAACCCATGAGTTCATCCTTCCAAATCCGTTTACCCCCATTGAAAAATCATCCTTGTTGCTGCACCAGAAAGAAGTTGGAGTCCAAAGGAGGTCTAAGCCGTGCCTAAAAGGATCAAGAAAGAGTATTAATCCGAGAGTTGCAAACCGAGGTACGATCCCGTTTCGCCAAAATTCACAACTTTGGTACCCTGAGGGGAGGGGTGCCAAGTGTGGGATGATCTTCTATATCATCTCCACATTTGGCACACCCATGTTATAGTAAAAACCAGTTTAAATCGATACCTCCCGGTTGCGTCGTACGGTGAAAATGTCGCCCCATACGGGGTAATTTAGTGAGGAGGAACATCTCTTACTTAAATACATTGTTTTCATATCTAAAATAATCTGCTTTTTATCAAGTTTCATGCCTTGTATAAGTTTCCATTCAATCATTTCAAAAAACCAAAGTTTTGAACCGTTTGTGCAATAAACAGTGCCGCACGACACTCCTCCTGTACCGCACGGTACACTTGGAGTGCTGTATGACACTCTTTTGAAAATTTGACCGTTGGAATGATGAACAGTGCCGCACGGCACACTTTTCGTAAAATTTGAAACTTTAATAAATGCCTTGCACGAACAGTTTGAATCTTCGATTGATCGTTTGCTTATTGTTATAACTTGCATGATTACTTGTTCTCATTATTATCGTCTGTTTTGTTTGATAAATTGTTTATTTGGTTAAAGTTCGGCATTAAAATATTTTCTAAAATCCCACAAATGCTTAGTAAAGACCGATTTTTAATCGGGCGAGTGGGGTGCATTAAAACCCTTCCTCGTTCGTAACCTGGCTCCCGAATCCAAAATGAATCTCTGGTTTTCAAATTGTTTTATAAATCATTTTCTCAATCATTTTTCAAAACAATTTCTCGAGTCCTAAACCATTTTCCAAAAACCCGGGTGGGGACTCTATTCTCAAACAAACAAACAAAAAAACCGGCATGGAGGTCGACCGTCCACAGTAGCAAATATACATAATATTGTAGCAAGCCATAACTCTTGTCAAAGAGAAAAGGAAAAGAGGGAGAGAGAGAATCGACACATTACATTTACAAAGTATTCAACAATTTGATGTCACACTTAACTATGAAGTTACATCTACAAAAGCACATTACAGCTTTGTCGAAGCTCCAACATTGCCTTCTCAAATGATGCATTCACAATGTTCCTTTCTGCTTCCCTCTGAGGGCACTGATTTCTTTGCTTCTTCAGTCTCATTAAATGCAACTTGAAGATTTAACTCCAACTGTTATTTTTTGTGGTTTAGTTAAGCAAGCATCAATCTCCATTTGCTCCTCTACGGGAAGAAGCACATAAAAATGCCAATTAAATATGTAATCCACACTTATTTATTTATTTTTACTAGAGCGAAAAAGAAATAACGAGTTTTTCTTTTAATAAATATTTGGTCTCGTTTTTTATTTCTTGTTTAAAAACTTTACATTTATTTTGTCTGAGTAACGAAGTGGTATGGTTGAGATTCATATTGATTGCTAGGGCCATGTAAAGAAAATAAAACGTACAAAACATCTTCGGACATTTGAAAATAGTATGTATTGAAAAGATTTCAAAACATTTATCACATTTTCAAAATATTTCAATTTTTTTTTTAAAGACTTGCATATTAATAGCCCATCCACCCCAAACTCTAAATAAGACGATTGAAGTTTGTAAAAATGGGGGTTAAAAAGTCTCAAGTCCAATATGAGAGATACTTTAAATACTTCTCAGGTCCAAAATGAGATGTACTTGGATAATATATACAACATATGTGTTGGCAAATAGTTGAACTTCTCAGGTCCACAATGAGATCTTTAATTAAACTTCTCAGGTCCGACATGAGATGTGTAAAATAACTTCTCAGGTCCAAAATGGGTTGTTTAAAATACTCCCCAAAATAAGTGTTCTAAATACAAATTATAGTGACTTCTCATTTTAGAAATGGGAAGTATGTATGGTAGACAATAAGTATACGGGAAGTATGTATGGTAGACAACTAGTATACGGGAAGTATGTTCCAAGTTAGAGAAACTCAAATAAAACCGACTTCTCATTTTAGACATGAGAAATATATATGGATACGCTGGCCAAACATCCACGTTGGACGGAGACACATCGGATGAAATTTTGGGAGACTTCTAAGGTTGAGACTGAGAAGTGGTTAAAGATCTCAAGTTCAAAATGAGAAGTACAAAACAACGGTATTTTTATAAATAGTTTGAAAACAACGGTAGATTCCTAAATTGTTTCGAAAACAACGTTACTTTCATAAAACACTAATGTTCCCCGAGACTGGATTTTTTCTTGGTCTTTCTGGGATTGATTCAAATCATTTGGATCTTTTCTTTTGTCATCCTTTAACTCCTTCCCCTATTTATTACTCCTTATTAAAGCCCTATTTCACCTTTCCTCTTTTTCTTCTTTTCCCATATCTCTTTTCTTCCACTTTTTTCTTCTCTCTTCTTTCTCTTTTGTTATGGCTGACCCAGTGGTGATAAATCTAGATCTGAGCTTCGATGATTCCTCTATTAAATCTAAACACACTCTGGTGGGAAAAATCCTTTCAAAACGCCCTCTCAACCAAAAAGGAGTGGCGAATATTATTGGCTTGGCTTGGCGTACTAAAGAGGAGGTTTCTGTTTCAGCATGGGGAGATAATCTCTATGCTTTTGGTTTCAAATCTGAGGATGACCTCTGTAAAATCATTACTTTGGGACCTTGGTCCATTATGGGTAACCTGATGGTGCTTCGGAAATGGGAATCACACAAAACTATTGAAGAGATGGATTTCTCTTGTAGTCCCATTTGGGTTTAGATCCAGGGCCTTCCCCTGGGTTTTATGAACGTTAGAAGTGGTATGAAGATTGCGGAATCTCTCGGTGAAGTGCTAGCAGTAGAAGACCCCGATGCTCGGAGTAAACTGGCTAAATACATCCGGGTTAGGGTTTGGCTTGATCTCTCTAAACCTCTTTCGAAAGGGTTTTTTCTGAAACGTGCCGAGGAGGATAATCTGTGGGTGAAATTTAAGTATGAACAACTATCAGATTTCTGCTATGGTTGTGGTCGTATTGGCCACTTTGTTAATGATTTTACAGAGCTTGGTTCTGGTAATGAACATAATCGAGCTTTTGATGGTACTCTTAGGGCGGATATATCATGGCTTGATACGATACAGTTTGGGGATAGCCAAGTGGAGAAGCATTTTTACCCCCATAGCGGAGAAACCATTGTGAAATCTGGAGAAGTTGACGGTGGTGAACCCAAGGGTGGCGCGTGCAATCGGGCCATCCTGACGATGGAGGGAGGGACAAAGCGTAATCGGGCTGGTACGGAAATTCTGGTGGGCGATATTCTTGATGCGGTGCATGATACTTCAAGACAGACATCATCCACAGAATGCATGACTCCTCCGGCAACGACAAATGTGGCCCCAGGTATGTCGGCTAAGCTGGCAACTTGTACGTCCCTTAATATTGTTGGTTCCTGTTTTAATCATGGGCCGGTGCAACAACCCCTTTCTGGGCCCCCTATTGATCCATTACCTGTTATTGGTAAAAGGGTCTTACCCTCTTCTGTTGAGGCCCATTATTTTATGGAAGAACCAGTCAGCTCTAGAGCAGAATTGGGCCTGTCTGTGGAGCCTTGTTTTGATAACCCAGTGACCCTCTCTCCCAAGACCAATCCAAAAAATTTAGATGTGGGCCTTTCTACTGTCTTTAATAGGCTTTTAAACCTCAAACGAAAGCACCCTTTATCACTTGAAGAACCCCCCTGATAAGCCCCGGATATTGTAAATATCCAGGGTTTATCTAACTCATTTATCTCACACACACACATGCGATTTCGCGCCTTATATGTTTGATATGCGAGTAGCAGTGTTTTTGTCAAGTTACAGGTTGAATGCGCGAAATAAGCGCATTTGGAGCACATTGAGAACAGTGCCACGTTACCGAGGGCTACATACCCCTTGGCACCCCGACACCGGGCCTCGAGAGCCAAGAAATGATGATTTGGCTAAGGCCCGGGAAGCCAAAAAGTCACAATTCGAGCCAATGCACCGGAAGCCGTTCGCACACTCTCAAAGACTCTTGGTGGAATCCGGGAGTAACCAAGCATGTACGAGACCTAGGAACACCTCCCTGAGGGTCACACAACTTGTTTTAGTGTTTTGAAGGAAGTCCGGAAACACGGAAGGCCAAGGGAGTGACCAAAGGCATCATCAAACCAATAGTGGATCGATCTAGTGAAGGAGTGGATCGATCCACTCAAGGCAAAAACATCATCAGTCCCTTTTGGATCGATCCAATCTAATAGTGGATCGATCCACTCAAGTCAAAAACATGATCAGGCCCTTTTGGATCGATCTAGTGAAGGAGTGGATCGATCCACTCCACTCCAAAAGTTCACCAGAGCATAGTGGATCGATCCAGTCTCATAGTGGATCGATCCACTCACGTCCAAATGACCACCAGAGCATTCTGGATCGATCCACTCTCATAGTGGATCGATCCACATCAGTCCGAAAAGCATTTTTTCAGCTACCTTATGGACATTCTATTAATGGCAAGTTTTTGGTTGTTGTGAGAGCTTTTTGGATATTATGTAGAGAGAGAAATAGGAGGATATATGCACTCTGCTCTCTCCTTTTACACACACACTTACTCTTTCATTTTAGTCTAGTTTATTGGCTCTCCCCTCTCTCCTCCATGGAAGAGGTTTTAAGCTCTCTCTCTCTAGTTTTTCTCAAGTAAGTCTTCATTTTCCTTTAATTTCTTGTTGTTTAATGTTGTAACTACTTGTTGGATCTCTATATAAATCAAGTTTATTTACGTTTTTATCAGTTAAATCTTGTTCAAGCTTTTCTAGTCATCCCCTTTGAAAAATCAAGTAAGTAGTCTTAGTTGTTAATTTTCTCAAGGTTTAAAGTTGTAGGCTAACTTAGGATCTCCTATAAAAATCAGTTTTTAAAGCCATTTGTCATGTTCTTTATTTCCTTTATAAAAATAGTCATGTTTTACTTAGTGATGATCGAGTAGTCGTTATAGGCTCGGTCATGGGGTGATTAGCACCCCGTGACTTAGGTTCATTCGCTCTCCTCACCATAATGCAAACATTGCTTGTTAATCAAAGAGTACGGATTGATTTTATGTATCAAAATTGGGATTTGATAATCTCTTCAATCACACGTAGCCAAGGGCTTGACCACTTGGCACGTGTGATGCTTATGGCGATGTCAATCAAAATGTTTGTATAAATGGCACAAGAATCCCACTCTTTGAGAAACACCATTTCTAGTCAAACGAGTTTAATTACCAAATCTTCCGTTCGGGGTCGTTCAACGATGTCCCCGAGCCGGTTATTTGAGGAGAATGAGTCGGCCTAAGTCATGGGTGTTGTAAACCCCTAAACCTTGCCTTCTTTTAATTAGTCTTTTCAAATTTCGCATCATTCTCGAAGTTAAGAGAATTCCACCAAACAAACTCCAAACGCCAAGTTTGCCGCTTTAAGGCTAAATCCATCACTTGCGAATCAACCATCACGCGCGGCGCATTCGGTCTCTGCGGATTCGACCCGGTCTTACCGGTTTTGATGCTACGCGACACCTAAACCCTACGCTTGGGGAAACAACATTTGATATACAATCCAAGGTCGCAAGCATTTTTTGTGCCGTTGCCGGGGACCCAATGGTCTGCTCCGCGTGAGTTTGCCTCGCGCCACGCCACTGTAAGTATCCCATTTCATTAGTACATATCGCTTAGTTTAATTTTGTTCAACTAGTATAGTTCTAAGAGCGAACACCTCTAACCAAACAGTTGATTGTTTAAATTGAGGTTTAACGAAGCTCAAGGAAGTGTATTAGTTTTTCATTTCTGTCATATATATAACGAGGCGGCGGAATAGCCCCTCGGAATTGTTTGTGGTGAGGCGATGGTATAACCCCTCCAGTCTGCTGTTTGGTGTATGCAAGTCTATGTTAGAGATCCTCACCGTTGAATCATTGATTTTGATAATCCATTCGCCGACATGGGCGAGCGTGAGCAACCACCACGACGGCCACCACAAGAGCAGTCCATGCGACAGTATCTTAACCCCACGCGCCACGTACCACCATCACCCATCGTTCATCCCACACCCACTGCCAATCATGTTGTTTACACGATTAAGCTCAACACAATTTCCATGTTGCCAGTTTTTTATGGTATGAAATCTCAATGCCCTTACGATCACGTGAGGGACTTTTTGGATCTTGTGAACACGCTTGTGACTGTAGAGGCTGAGGTTGAGTCCGCACGCATGAAATTGTTTCCTTTTTCTATCAAGGACCAAGCCCGATAAAAAAAAAATAATGGACCAAGCCCGAACATGGCTTTCAACTCTAAAACCGCTTTCCATCACTTCATGGGAAGAAATGCATGATAAATTTCTTAAAAAGTACTACCCTGTGCATAAAACTGTGGAGATGAAAAGGCGTGTCTCCAACTTTGCTGAAAAACCAAATGAACCATTTTTCGCTGTATGGGAGAGGTTTAAAAACCTTTTAACTACTGTCCCACATCATGGTTTTTCGGTTAAGGAAAAGGTCATGTTTTTCTATGAGGGCATTTCACAAGGCACTCGGCAATTCATTGACACCATGTGCAATGGCGAATTTTTAGCCAATAATCCTCAGGGGTGTTATGATTTTCTCGACAAACTTGCCGAGAACAACCAGTCGTGGGATTATGCGGATCCCTCGGACAAGATCTATCATCCAGTGAGTGCGAGTGCCAATCAAGGTTTGGGTGAGAGAGGGAAGTATGTGCTTAAAGAACAAGATGATTTAAATTTTAAGCTTTCCCAAATCACTAAGAAGTTGAAAAATTTGGAACTAAAAAGTGTGAAAGAGTGTGTGCTTTGCGTGACCCAAGGGCATTCAACGGATGATTGCCCGACTCTTCCGGGTTTGAAGGAAATCCTTCATGGTGGGGTAGCAGAACAAGTGGAGGTGAGTGCCGTCGGTCAACGATATGACCCTTTCTCGAACACCTATAACCCCGGAACCAAAGACCATCCTAATTTCGGTTTTTTTTTTTTTTTTGGGGGGGGGGGGGGGGGGGGGGGGACAAATCAAGGGCAAGCTCAAAGGCCACCCCCGGCCTATAACCAAGGCTATCGACCACCCCAAGGTCAAAATCAAAGCCAAGGTCAAGCCCCGTACCCTCCGAATCAACAACACCATGAGTCTAATTTTTATCAACCACCTCAAAAGCACTCATTGGAAGAAACCATGCAATTTTTTATCCAAAGTCAAACGGTGACCAATGAGCAAAATGCTCATGCGTTGAGAGAGATCCAAGGTCAAGTGACTCGGTTAACCACGTCTGTGGGGCAGCTTCAACAAGAGAAGGGAAAGTTCCCATCTCAACCACAAGCAAACCCCCAAGGAGTCCATTTGACATGCACCACATCGGGCCAAGACTCGAATAACCTCGAGCAAGCCAAGTCGATTTTCATCTTGAGAAGTGGTAAGGAGATTGATAAGACTATCCCTCCGAAACCTACTCCTCCCGTGGTCCCTTCTCTTCCGATTGTTGTTGAGCAACCTTCTTCGAGTGGCCCGGTTGTGCCACCTAATGTCGTGGAGCAAGAACCTCCTGTTTGTCCATTTTCGGCACCTTATCCCCAAAGGTGGAAAGTGCTGGCCAAGCCTTCTTCGAACACCGAGGTGTATGAGGTTCTAGAACAAGTTACGATCAACATCCCTCTTTTGGATGCCATTCGAACCATACCCAAATATGCTAAATTTCTTAAGGACTTATGCACTGTTAAACGCAAGTTGAATGTCCAAAAGAAAGTGTTTTTAACTGAGCAAGTGAGTTCCATCATTCAAACCAACATAGCTCATAAGTATAAAGACCCCGATTGTCCTACTATTTCCATTGCCATAGTGGGTAAGAGAGTTGAGACTGCTTTGCTTGATTTGGGTGCGAGCGTGAGTTTGCTTCCATTTTCGGTGTATGAGGAATTAGGCTTGGGAGAGATGAAACTCACGAGAGTGATGCTTCAATTGTCAGATCGTAGTATCCGTATTCCTAAGGGTTTAGTGGAGGATGTCTTAGTCCAAGTGGACAACTTTGTCTACCCCATGGACTTTGTGGTTCTAGACATGTGTCCCGTCGTCAATACTTCACAGGCACAAACACCCATCATTCTCAGACGCCCCTTCTTGGCGACTTCCGATGCGGTCATTCATTGTCGTAATGGGTTGTTGAATATGACCTTTGGAAACATGAAAATGGCGGTGAATGTGTTTAACATTGGGTCTCAAATGGGGGATGATGATGATGTTCATGAGGTGAGTTTAATAGACACTTTGGTCCAAGAGCACGTAGACACCATACTTTACAAGGATCCACTTGAGGTTTGTCTTACCGCCGAGGAGGCGTCGTTTTTAGATTCACTGGAGGTAGAGTACTTGTATTCGTTGCTAGAAGTGGAGGATGTTTGTGGGACAGACACGTGGTATCCTAAGTTTGAAGATTTGCCTCCCCTCGAGAGCAAAACTCTTTTGTCTAGTGTCCAACCATCCAATCTTGAGTTGAAAACCCTCCCGGACACTTTGAAGTATGCCTTCCTTGGTGTTAGTGAAACCTTTCCCGTGGTGATTTCCTCTTCCCTTGAGGCACACCAAGAGTCTGGTTTGTTAGCGGTGTTGAAGCGGCACACAAAGGCCATCGGTTGGTCCATTGCCGATATTCACGGGATTGATCCCTCGGTTTGCACGCACCACATCTATCTTGAAGAGGATGTGAAGCCGTCTCGCCAACCACAACGTCGATTGAACCTTATCATGAAAGATGTGGTACAGGCGGAGGTCTTAAAGTTGTTGGATGTTGGGATCATCTACCCTATCACCGATAGTAAGTGGGTGAGCCCTATCAAAGTTGTTCCTAAGAAGTCCGGCATCACGGTGGTAAAAAATTCCAATGATGAGTTGGTGCCTCAAAGGGTGACCACCGGATGGAGAGTGTGCATTGACTATCGTAAATTGACCGCGAGCACGAAAAAGGACCACTTCCCTCTCCCTTTCATAGATCAAATCTTGGAGAGGGTAGCCGGTCATGCTTTTTATTGCTTTCTCGGCGGGTACTCCGGGTACAATCAAATCGAGGTCGCTCTTGAGGATCAAGAGAAGACCACCTTCACGTGTCCTTTCGGTACTTTCGCTTATAAGCGCATGCCTTTTGACTTGTGTAATGCGCCCGGAACCTTTTCAAGGTGCATGATGGGCATTTTCAGTGACACGGTGGAGAAAATCGTTGAGGTCTTCATGGATGACTTCTCGGTATTCGGGGACTCGTTTGAGTCGTGTTTAGAGAACCTTGAACGCGTGTTGGAGAGGTGTGAGGAGAAGCACTTTATTTTCAATTGGGAGAAATGCCATTTCATGGTGACCAACGGGATTGTGTTGGGGCACATTGTGTCATCGAAAGGGATAGAGGTCGACAAGGCAAATATTGATTTGATTGCAAACCTCCCTACCCTAAGTGTGTGAAAGACATTCGGTCTTTTCTTGGGCACGCGGGTTTCTACCGCCGTTTCATCAAGGATTTTAGTACCATCTCGCGTCCCTTATGTCACCTCCTCTCGAAAGACGCGCCATTCATTTGGACACCCGCGTGTGAGGAGGCCTTTTCTAAGTTGAAATCTAGTCTCACCACTCCACCGATTGTGCGAGCTCCTGATTGGGACCTTCCGTTTGAGTTGATGTGCGACGTGAGTGATTACGCGATTGGCGCCGTCTTGGGCCAAAGGAGAGGGAAAGAGCCATGTGTCATTTCTTACGCGAGCAAAACTCTCAATGATGCTCAATTGAACTACTCCACCACAGAGAAAGAGTTGCTCGCGGTTGTCTTTGCTCTTGATAAGTTCCGGTCTTATTTGATAGGGTCTCCTATTGTGGTCTTCACGGACCCTGCCGCCTTAAAATATTTCATGACTAAGCAAGATGCTAAAGCGCAGTTAATTAGGTGGGTCCTATTGCTCCAAGAGTTCAATTTAATTATCAAAGATAGAAAAGGAGTTTAAAATGTGGTCGCGGATCATTTGTCGCATCTCGAATTTGAGGATCGTTCCTCGAATATTCCCATCGTTGACTCATTCCCCGATGAGCATTTGTTTGGTGTCTCGTCTTGCCCGTGGTTCGCGAATATTGTGAATTACCTAGCCACAGGCCAACTTTCTACTGTTTGGACTCCGCAAGAGAGGCGGCGGTTCTTATTTGAGGTAAAAAGATTTTTCTTTGACGATCCTTATCTCTTCAAGTATTGTCCGGATCTAATCATCCGGCGATGTGTGCTGGATGTTGATCACCGAGCCGTCCTTTGCTTTTGCCACACCGAGGCATGTGGGGGACACTTTTCCGTCAAGAAAACCTCCGCAAAAATCCTCCAATGCCGGTTATATTGGCCGACACTTTTCAAAGATGCTTTCGAGTTTTGTAAAACTAGTGAGAGGTGTCAACAATTGGGAGGAGTGACTAGGCGGAACATGATGCCCTTAACCAATGTTATTGTTGTTGAAGTCTTCGATTGTTGGGGCATCGATTTTATAGGGTCATTTCCAATGTCTTTCGGGTACCTCTACATTCTTCTTGCGATGGATTACGTGTCCAAATTGGTGGAGGCGATTCCCACTCGTACGAACGACCACAAGGTGGTCGTTGAGTTCTTGAAAGAGCATGTTTTAGATAGGTTTGGTACTCCGCGCACGATCATTAGTGATCAAGGGACCCATATTTGTAATAGGCCCTTTGAAACTTTAATGCGTAAGTACGGCATCACACACAAGGTCTCTATGGCCTATTACCCTCGAACTAATGGTCAAGCCGAACTTGCGAACCGGGAAATAAAGCCTTTTCTTGAGAAAACGGTGAATCCTAATCAGAAGGATTGGTCTACTCGATTGACCGATTCCTTGTGGGCCTATCGAACCGCGTATAAGACGGTGTTAGGTATGTCCCCTTACCATTTGGTTTATGGGATAGCGTGTCACTTGCTCGTCGAGCTTGAGCACAAGGCCTATTGGGCCATCAAATCTTTGAATTATCGCATGCCCGAGGCCGGTACGCATAGGAAGCTCCAAATCAATGAGCTTGAGGAGATTCGGAGAGATGCATATGAGAGCACGGCCATTTACAAGGCAAATGTTAAGGAATTTCACGATAAAAACATTTTAAGGAAGGATTTTCATGTGAATCAAAAAGTGCTTTTGTATAACTCTAGACTCCATCCTTTTTTGGGAAAATTGCATTCACGGTGGGTTGGGCCATATTTTGTGCATCAAGTGTATCCTCATGGGGCGATAGATGTTTTTAATCCAAAGGATGGTAAAATTTTAAAGGTGAACGGTCAAAGGTTAAAACCATTTTTGGAAAATTTTAATGATGAGGAGAGGTTGAAAGGTTGGTCGATCCGGTCTATTCAGATGACCCTCCGGTTTAAAATTCTTGTGTGATTTGCCCGTGAAGTCTTCGTGACTTCACTTTTCACGAGGAGCTAACACGTACCTCTGAACTTAATTGTTTGGAGGGCCCGGCCTTTTACTCCCTCTTGCATTGGGTTTCCCATCATTGACTTGGGAATAGCTATGCACACCGGCTAGACACCAATGCGCGTGTGCCAAGCTCCGGTTAGAAGGGCCATTCTTTATTCTTTTTAATAAAATCTTGAAGACCCCACACGTGAGGATAAGATAACACGAGTGCGTCAGTGACATAGGGCTCGTTTATTAAAAGCCTTTCTGATAGGAGTAATTCGCAACTAAACGCCCGTGCTCTTTAGATAAGCCCCTTCCAGAGAGTGAGTTTCCGTGAATGGGTGGGGGAGCTTGAATATTCCCATGCTTATGGCACGACGACAGGCTCTGTCTTGTGTCCGCCCTGTGCGGAGTTTGTTGGGGACGTTGGATTTGATGGTTTGACGGGGTATTCTGTGCGACTTGGACGCTCCGAGTTCTGACGTAACAAAATTCTAGGAGAAGCAAAATCCGTGGAGTTTGAGAGAGCTCTAGTGTTTGCCGTGCTCGAACGGTGTTTGGACGGTCCGGTATAGCCACCCGAGCTTGAGCTACGTATGGCCTAGCCACAGTCTCGAGCTTGGGAAGAAAAGTAGTACTCGTGCGATCGCGTGAAGATCATGGTGGGTTTTCCTTTTTCATCGTACATATTGTATATATTGTTCTCTGTGGAGCCCGGATAACACGAGCCGGGCAGTTCTCATATCATTTCTCTTAGTAGGTAGTCGGCAATTAAGTCTTTTGTAGGGTGACCATGCTACCGTACCAGCCTTGGTAGTTTGGGCCTAACTTGGCGGCGAGTGCGGCATTCAGGAGCTCTAAGCATGAGTGCGACGAAATGTCTCCAGTTTCCTAATTATTGTTATGTGGATCTTATTGGTTTATATGGGGGTCTTGCATTCTGGTGGAAGGAAGAAGATGATATTGATGTTAGAATGAAATCTAATAATCTATTTCGTTGCATCATTAACTGGCCTAACAACCGTAACAGCTGGCTAGGCACCTTTATTTATGCCCCCCAAGGTGGCAGCAAAGGGCTATTTTTTGGGATTCTTTAAAAGCTATGGCCTCTGAAAATGAGTATCCATGGCTTTGTGTTGGAGACTTTAACGAAGTGGGTTCTATTTGGGAAAAATCAGGGGGACAAATTTGCAGTAGATCTAGGATTGAGCAATTCCAACAATTGATTTGAGATTGTGCTTTGATGGATCTTGAGTTCAAGGGTCCAGCGTATACATGGTCAAACAATCAAGGAGAAGGCAGGAATATCAGAGAGAGGCTTGACAGAGCTTTGGCTACAGTGGATTGGAGACTCATTTTCCCCTATGCTCAAGTTTTCCATGAGCTAAGGGTTGGTTCTGACCATTGCCCTGTTATCATCTACTGTTGCATCCCTCCCAAAAGAGTCCCTTTCAAATTTAGATTTGAATCTATGTGGTGTACTTGTGAAAACAGCAAGCAGGTTATTGCAGATGCTTGGAGTCATAGTCAAAGAGGGTCTGATATGTACTCTTTGGCTATGAAACTGAAAAAATGTAGGATGGTTCTTCACCCCTGGGGAAAGGCAGAATTTGGGAATAATGTGGACAAGATCAAGGCTCTCAAACTGCAGCTTGGGCATTTGCAGCTTCAGCCCCATTCTCAAGAGATATTTGACAGGGAAAATAGCATTAAAGAGGAGTTGGAGGTCACAATGCTTCGTGAAGAGATGTACATCCACCAACGATCTAGAGTCAATTGGCTCAAATATGGTGATAAAAATACCTCTTTCTTCCATGCAACGATGATCCAACGAAGGCAGAGGAATCAACTTTCAAAGATCCAAGATGGCTTAGGGAATTGGATCACAGATGAAGAGGATATCAAAGTAGAGCTGCAAGGTTTCTTTTCTAATCTCTTTAGATCCTCTGGCCCTAGAAATTTTGATTCAATTCTGGATAATGTTGTTCGTAGTATTTCTGATTCTATGAACAGTTTTCTGACTCGTACGGTTTCCTGGGAGGAGATTAAAGAAGCTGTTTTTCAGATGGGGGCTCTTCAATCCCCAGGGCCTGATGGTTTCTCAGGGATTTTCTATCAACATTACTAGGACATTGTGGGGGAGGATTTCTGCAAAGCTGCCTGGAGATTCTTTGATGAGGGTTTTCTTTTGAAAGAATTTAATCTTACTGATTTGGTTCTTATTCCCAAAGTTCTTTCTCTAGAAACTCTGTCACGCCCTCAAAAAATATAAGGGGCATTTCATTAAGAAATTCCGCATGGACGGTCAACAAGTCCACGGGCCACGTCAAAGTCCAAATGAAATATAGAAGTCAAAGTCAACAAATTTCAATGATCTAAGGGTACCCGAAAACCCGAATCCAAATGCATAAGTTTTAAGTAAACTTACAACCCAATGTTAAAAGAGAGAAAGCTTGTTCAAATTACAAAATCATCTTAACAAAATACGAGTTCTAAGATGAATAAGTAACTCCTCCATGTAGCTTTCAAACAATGCATGCATACACTCCAAGCACTCCATGATCATGCTCCTTGGTGGGTACCTGAAAATTGATAGGTTGAGCTACACTAGCCCAGTAGAGAAAAAATCTAACAATCCTAAATGCAATGAAGTGCATATGAGTGATAGACATGGTAGGCATAAATCACGTAACAAGAAATTTGGAAGTTTTTAAAAGGTAAAGGACTTAAAGCCAACACATAAGTTACTAAATTCCGTTTTCCATCCTCTCTCGTACCCAACACACACACGACACGTCAAAAGTGTCCAAAACATTCACCACATACATCTCATTCCTTTATAACATTTAGTTATTTTCCGGGCATGCCATATAGGCCCCGTGTCACTCCGGGCATACCATAAAGGCACCGTGTCACTCCGGGCATACCCTTTTTGGGTCCCGTGTCACTCCGGGCATACCCTTTCGGTCCCCGTGTCATCATTACAACATTCATACTTTATTCCATGCTCATTAATATCATCACGGTGTCCACATATCTCATCACCTTACTTTCATGTGTCAATTTCACGCAAAACTCATGGTTCATGTTACCCAAACGTGTCCGTAAAGGAAATTTTAACCCGAGTGTCAAAGGTAGTCTTTATGACCCATCCAAATGATGTTATGCAACCAATAACTTTAAATAAACAAGACTAGATAGGTGAAATAAGGTCCAAACACGTTTTCATGAATTAAAGGGGTCCTATGGATAGGAGGTCAGGTCCTATGGATAGGACTCAGGTCAGATTGGCTACCCTTTGAAACAACACAGGCTTAAATGGATAGGAGAAAAAGTTCTATGGATAGGAGGGCCATCAGATTGGCCAGACGAAAGGAGATAAGGCTCCTATGGATAGGACGTCAGGTCCTATGGATAGGACAGCATCTGATCCAAAAATTCTCAAGCAAAGAAATGATCAATGGGGCTTCTCTTTGAGCATTTCTTGGTTCCAAATGGGCATGTTAAGATGTAAAAGAGGTTCAACAACAGAGCAACACAGCACACTGTAAATTTACAAGATTTTTCTAGTTTCCCCAAATTCAAGCAATGGATTAAAAATGGGTTTCATACAAATCACAAGCATCACCATGAAATTAAGCAACAATGGGATGATTTACCTACCAAATCAAAAGGAGAACAACATAGGAGCTAAGAGATGATGAGTTTCAATAGAAATTTGACTAGAAAATGGGTTTTGGTCAAGAAATTAACAAGCCAAAGGGAAACCTTGCAATCAAATGCCTACACACACACATACACCACATTACACTTAGGAGAGTTAGAAATTTCTCTACCTCAAGTGAAAGAAAGCTTGTAACCCAAATGAGAGAAAAACCCTAGCTTCAAACCTCTAGAATCCACCAAATTTGAGCTTCCCCAAGGCCAAAGCAAGTTGATACCAAGCTCCAATGGTTGAGAGTTGAAGAATTTGTGCAAGGATTGAGTAGGTTTTGTGAGATTTTGGGAGAATTTGAGAAAGAAGAAGAAGAACAATGGAGGGTTAGAGAGAGAATGGGTGGCTTTTTGGGAGGAAGAGAGATGAGTTTTGCTTGAAAAAAAAATCAGCCACACATGTATAAAAGCACACCCCACAATTGCACTTTCACCCCTCATATTTCTAATGCATTGCAAGGACACCCGAGTGCATATACCAACTTCACAATGACCCCATTTCCTTTTTTAAAACATTCCTCTCAAGATTGATTCAATTGGAGATTAACCAAGGTTCCATCAATGGTATTAAGATCAATCGCCATTGCCCTACTCTCTCCCATATATTCTTTGCTGATGATGCTCTCCTCTTCGCCAGAGCGGAACTCAAAGAATGTGATCGCATAAAGAAAATTCTTGAATCTTATGGTTTAGCATCTGGTCAGACTATCAATTTTGACAAATCTGGTTTGTTTTTCTCTTCCAATGTGTGTGCCATGGATAAGCAACTACTCTGTGATTTTTTGGGTATCAATCTTTTGCAAAGGGATGCAAAGTATTTGGGTTTGCCCTCATTCCGGGGAAAATCAAAAGCAGATGCCTATACTTTTCTGGTGGAAAGATCTCTAAAGAAGATGTAAGGGTGGAAATCTAAATCTATTTCTCAAGCTGGTAAGGAAACCATGATCAAATCTGTTATTCAGCCTATCCCTTCATATGCAATGGCATGTTTTCTCTTACCAAAAAGCTTATGTGACAAGCTCAATGCTCTTTCGAGGAATATTTGGTGGAAGGGCGACCCGGAAGACAGAGGCATTTGTTGGATTTCTTGGGATAACCTGACTGAATCTAAGGCTAAAGGGGGTATGGGTTTCCGGAGTTATAGGGCTTTCAATGAAGCAATGTTAGCTCGTTAAGGGTGGCGCCTTTTAATGAATCCGCATTCTTTCTGGGCAAGATTTATGAAGGGGATTTATTTTCCTAACTCTTCCTTTCTTCGGGCAACTAAAGGAAGCCATGACTCTTGGGCTTGGACTAGCATGCTTCATGGCAGAAATCTTCTTACCAATGGTCTAAGGTGGCAAGTGCAAGATGGCTCTTCTATCAATTTTTGGGAAGATAGGTGGATTCCTTCTCTGAAGGATTTTAAAATCCATTCAGCTAGACCTCCTGATTCAGATATCCAAACAGTGGCAGATGTGATTAATTCTTCAAGTGGGCAATGGAAGGTCCAGAAGTTGGCTCTAGTGGTTTTTCCCTCTGAGTTGAATGTCATTCTCTCTATCTCTCTCCCTGCCCTCTTAAGAAGGGATAGATTGATTTGGCACCATACTCCCAAGGGCATCTATTCTGTCAAGTCTGGGTATCACTTAGCTACTCAATCAAACGCAAAACCAAATCTGAACAAGCCAGGAACTTCATTTATTCCTTGTGAGAAACTCTGGAAGAAAATATGGAAGTTGGATATCCCAAATAAGGTTCGTAATTTCTGGTGGAGAGTTTGCAGAAACAGTCTTGCTACAAGAGAGAATATACACAAAAGGAAGTGTGCCCCTTCAAATCTCTGTTCGATATGCAACTCCAAGGTTGAATCCGCCGAACACCTCTTGTTTGACTGCTCTTGGGCACGTGCTGTTTGGTTTGGTAGCAATTTCTTTTTTGATGGTATTTTCTCCCCTCTGAATTCTGCAATTAAGTGGACTTCCCATATTATTGCATCCATGTCATCTGAGGAGGCGAGCTATGTTCTTAGTTTTGTTGCACTTACTGCTTGGTATATTTGGAAATCTAGAAATGCTTTCATCTTTCGTAACACTCCAGTTGATCCTTTGGATACCTTGGCAAGGTCTAACTATGCCAGGTTTGAATTTATCAATGCTTCGGTGATTACTTCAGTCCATATGGATAACCTCCCAGTTGCAGATGGTTCTCCGTCTTGGAAGGCTCCAGACTTTTTAAGTTTTAAGGCTAATTGTGACATGGTTGTCAAGCCAAATCATTCTGTGGGTATAGTGGCAGTTGTTTTGAGGGATTGGAAGGGCAATGTGGTGGATGGAAGGGCCAAATCCTCATGTTTTTTGCTATTCGGGTGGCATGCTTAATGATCTTAACTTTGGGTCTTTTGGGGGTCGTGGTTGAATCTGATAACAAAGAAGCCATTCACCTCAGCGTATCCGAGTTGGTTCCCCCTTGGGAAGATTATCGTTGGTTCTTGACATTAGGGAGATAGCTTCAACAAGCTGTATCTCGTTCAATTGGGTTAGAAGAGCTGCTAATGTTTCTGCCCACACTGTGGCTTCTCTAGCTTTAAGAGGCTCCCTCCCTGTTAATTGGGTGTCCTCTCCTCCGTCTGTTCTTTCTGATGTTTTTCTTTCTGATTCTGTTTTGTAGCCCGTCGGGCAGTTTTTGCTGATAAAAAAAAAAAAAAAAATACGTATTAGCAACTTCTCATTTTGGTCTCGAGAAATTTGGTTGAAAAGTCCAAACAAATTGATATAGACTACTGGCCCCAAACAAATTGATACTTGATAGCATTTGTGAGATTTCGAAATTCTGACATTAGATAAAACAAACCCCTATGTCTCACGTCTTGACTACCGCCACTCGGGCTATTGTGCCAATAAAGTTATAACAGGTGATCACACATCTTGAGAAAAAGGAGAAGCATAAAATATGAAAACATAAATGAGGAGGACCCGATATCCAGTTGGTTGGTTATGAAATTTAAGAGACAAATATTTGTTTGTACCATAATTTTTTAATTTTTAGCACGTGGCAATAATATTGGCTAAAAAAGACTTTAATTTGAATTCGGATTTATCCCTAAGCCGAATCCCCTACATTTAGGATATAATGCATCTTTTGAAAGTGATAAGGTGGTTACCTAAATTGTAGGAAGCAAAGTTTATCCCATGATTTTTTCCAAGAGGCCAAAATTAACATGTGATAATTAGATAAAATCACAAATAGTTAATTTCGGCCATATGGGACATTTGTCAGCATGATATCTCCTAGGAGATCCGACGATATCGTCCAGGAGATCTGACGATATCTCCTGGTACGGATATCTTCTGCCACGTGGCGACGATATCTCCTGGTACGGATATCTCCTGACACGTGGCGATATGTGAGAGCATCAGACATTCTTTCAAATGCATGAAGCTTAAATCAAGGAAAGTGGGTAGTTATTGCCACGTGGGATGAAAGCCTCCAAGGAATTAGTTACCACTTTTTATGGAAAGTGGTTAGTTATCGAAGTAGTGGGACACTTGGCGGCCTAGGAGTTAATTTCAGCACCAAATAAAAGGGGATGACTGAGTCAAAGGGACACTTGGCAGCTTTGGAGAAGATTTCTGAAGAAAGTGGGTAGAAGATGTGCTTAGTGGGTCCGAAAATCTCCTTAACCATTCATAGGCAAATGATGCCTATAAATATAAGTCATTGTGCAACATTACAATGGTCCACGCATCAAAAGCTCACAGCAGCATGTAGTTTTATTTCCTAACTATCGAGTTAGTCGATTGTTTCCGTCTCAATCATGTCTCTTATTTCTCATCTCTTTTCTTCTTCTTCTTCTTCTTCTTCTTCTCCTTCTTCTTCTTCTTCTTCTTCTTCTTCTATGTAATCTTGTTTTTGTTTTTGTTGTTGAAGTCCTTGTTCAAGACAATCGAACCATATTACTTTAGTTCCTCTTTAAAAGTATCACAACGCTTGAAAGAGGTTTTCATATCAGGCTCATTTATCATCTTTACATTTGGAGATCTCGTATCTCCTGGCACGCCCGCACACTCACAACACCACTTGGTGTTGGCATTAACAATTCTCCTGTCCCTGGCGAATTTCGTGTCAACAACATTTTGATCATTTGGCAACCCAGGCCACATCGGATGTGCATGTATCTTCTTCCTTTTTTAACCCGAAAGAAAGGAGTTTAATTGCTAACTTGTGGAGGGGCCAATGGCCCGGGAATTCTCTGAAGCAAGATAAGAAAGCCACGAGGAAAATTTTGGGTACCTACTGGGTACCACGTGGCCAAGTCACGTGGTACCCAAACGTTGCATCCGGGTCGTCTAAAAGTGTATTGGACGGTCAGATTAAAACACCATCTCTCCTCACTCTTCTCGTCTTTCTCTCTCTAAATTCAGACCCGCCAAAGTCAAAATGGACGGCCTAGATTCGCTAAGGGGTACCACGTGGTACCCTATCGGTACCGAAAAATTGCTCAGCCACGAGAGAACAACTTCCCACCAACTTTCCATCTTAAAGTCCAACAGGGAATGCTTCGCCATTTACCCTAAAATAAAAAATAAAAAATGCTTGGCCACCAAATGGGACAGTCATGTTTAATCATGATAAAAGCACAAGAAGAAAATCGAGAGGAAAGTTCGGTTCAATCCACAATAATTAAATCGCAGTCAGCGCTATTCATTTTGTCATTGATAACTTGAATCACTTGTTTACCCGGTTAGTGGCGATTCCAGGATTTTACGACAACGTGAGTGAGATTCCATCCCGGCGCTATTGTCAGCTAGCGCAAGCCGAAAGTCCATGGCTTCGATTACCCGTAACCCAGCTGTGATGAAATTTTACATATGAACTTATTGTAGAGTAGCCCCAACAACCAGCCCTTCTGAATTCCGAGCAACCACACCCATGCCTCAAGGGCCATTTTGTTTGTCTATGGTACCATCCACGTTAATTTTGATAACTCCAGCTGGCTGGGGGGCCTATATTATATTAGGCCACAAGCAACTTTGATGAACCGAACACAGCCCTTCTTTTTCTTTATTCGGGTGAATTTATAACATTGTCCTTTCATTTGCTCATTCTTACACGGTTACACCTATGTAAGAAGTAGGGGTGTCATCTTATATGAACTTTTTTTACCTTCAGCCCATATTTTTATACTTTTCTTATTCCTCTCGTCGATACGAATGATTAATCTCTAAAAAAAAAGTCATTAAACAAATTCAATAAACTTTTAGTCTAATGATTTTTTTCCGGTATTTTAATTTTTTTGTAATTTTCACCATTTTTTTTTGGAGATTAATCCTTTTTTTTCCCGGTATTTTAAGCATTTTTCTGGTAATGTAAGTATTTTCCGTTTGCCACATAAGCATTTTCTGATATTAATTTGATGGAAGGGAAAAATTTAAATTCGTCTGAAATTATAAGGACGAAATTGACACAAAATATTTTGTAAGGACGAAATTGAAACTTGGTGTATTTCGTAGGGACTAAAATAGTAGATAAGCCTTTTTGCTATGATTGATATTTTTGACAAGATTCTTATCTCGGTCATAGATTATCCTACATGTAAAACACTTATCTTTTATGTAAGATAATTCGGACCGTTGATTACCGAACAGACGTCCGTGATTACTCACTAAGCTTACTCACTATTGGTCACCCGATTCCGTCAAATAAGGAAAATTTTACTTATGCACCTCTAAAACACATTTTTCAAGCAAGCCATCATATAGACTCATAGGAGGCTCTACATTGACCCAAAGGGGGTTCAATTGAAGATCCTAAATTTATTTCCCCTAAATATGTCATATATTTCAAGGTTCATTATTGAATAGCCTATTCAATCAACTTTGAACACCGAACTCTTCTAAATTTGAACACACGTTAGTTTAATGAGGGTGATTTTGTTCACCCACACTAAATGAGGGTGACTGTTCCGCTCACTCTAATTGATGAAAAAGGTATATGGCCTACCACAGACTAAACTCGTTATTATAAAAAAAGTGAATTGATTCTGTGAGCTCCACACCTTTTATCTAATTAGAATGAGGTTAACGTTCACTTTTGTTTGGTGAGGGTGAACAATGTTTCACTCCAGTTTAATATACAATCCAAAAGCATTTTTGTTAAGAGAGACTACGAATTCAGAGAAACAATTGAAGTATGGAAATGTAAATGTTATTTCAAAATGTAAAAACAAATGGAAACCAAGTGTTTTGTGTCAAAAGCAATATAACAATTTATTTACTGGTTTTTTTACACCAGAATTGATATATAGCATTTAAGTTACTCTATAATGACAACCTTAAAAAAATTTCTAGAGCCGACACTGATTATAGAGTGTGCCCCACAACATAAATTGGCAATTCAAACTGTTTATTTTGTAGGTCTCGACATACACATTGTATAGGAAAAAAAATCAAGTTGATCGAATATTAATAGAAATATTTAAAAATAACATATTTTTTGAAAAAAAAAAAAAAGATCTTGAGGGGGTGTTCCAGTAACTAGTTTTTTTTTCCATTTTTCAAAAACTAGTTTTAATTTTCCCAAAAACCAAGACAGGTCATTCTTTCACATTACATCACATAAAAATGTGAACACAAAAACCGAGGCAGTTTTAAAACAAACTCCCTTAAAGTTCTTCTTGTTAATTACTAATTGATTCGAATCATGGAGCTACAAAATAGAGTTCTCTCAAAGTAGAGAAAATTTTGGATATGGAGTACCCATGTGGTACCCTTTCGGCACATTCGGGCCGTCCAAACAATGCAACCAACGGTCCAAATTGAAAGTGTCGTCCGGATTTTAAAAAAATAGAAAAGAAAAAAAAAAGTGTTTTCATCCGAGCTATCAGATGTATTTTTGGATTGCTCAGATGTGCTGAAGGGACACCACGTCACCTATACCTATTTGCACCCAAAATTTTCTCCTCAAAATTTGTTGTGAGCTCACACGCTACTGGGTAGTGTGTTAAAAAACACGAGGTGCTGGACACGTCAAATAAACGCGGGAACCATATGAGACAAAGATTGCATCAGAGATATAGGGAGAGAGTGGGGAAATCCCAGGAAGATTATTCGAAAAGTTCCCAAAAGTTTAGGTATGGAAGTATGGACATGGGGTTGCTGCTGTGCAGCCCCTGCACAGCTGCGTGCTGTGCACCCATGGCATGGCCGCGCCAGAATTTTTACAATGATCGGAAACGTTCACTGCGTAGATCTCGTCGAGTACCACAAGTGTACAAAAAATCAATTTGATCCGATATTGTTAAGTGTTAAGTGTCTCATCGGAACACAAATACCTCGGAAAAAAATGGAACACAAATGAACACAAACACTGGAAAAAAACCGCTGAACCTATGTTTTTCAAGTTATTTGTGTTCCAATGAGTCACTTAACCATATCCGATCGAGTTAATTTTTGGTACACTTGTAGTACTTGACTGAACGCAAACACTGGAAGTATCCCCTTATACCCTCACACCACACGCATGCTGAACGCGTTTGTGTACCGAATGGATACCACTTGACTGAGCTTACGCGGTATTTGAAATTGAGTTGCATCCAAGCCGTCCAAATGCCATTCCTAGTGGGAAGTGTGAGAGAGAGAGAGAGAAAGAGAGAGAGAGAGAGAACACAAAGGTAGGAGGCGGGTGGGAATTTTGAGGGAGAGATTTTTGGGTGGGGAGTTGAGTGCTTGTATTATATAAAATAAAATAAAAAATCAAACCAATTTTAAATTGGTTGTGGTCTGTTTGCTTTTGTTTATCTTGCATTTTTCATATTACATATTTATTTGAATTAATTTTATTCATAATTTAAATCTATTATTAACTAGTGTTGTGGCTGTTCGATACACATGACATAAAAAAAAAAAAATTACTGTCGTGCATCGAACGGCCGTTTGACTAATAAACAAGCGATAAGGGTTTAGCTTTCATTTACCTCTAACGTTGCACTCACATGGTCACACTCGCATGGTCCCAGAGCCCGCACTCCAAACAAAAGAAGTAGTCTTCTTCAAATACTAAGCTAGTCATTATGTTTGATTGAATAATTCACAGTGCCAGTGCCATTATGTTTGATTGAATAATTCACAGTGCCAGTGCCAGTGTCATTATGTTTGATTGAGTAATTCACAGTGCCAGTGTCATTATGTCTGATTGAATAATTCAAAAAAAAAAATGTTTGATTGAATAATTCACAGTGCCAGTGCCTCTCGGGAAAAAAGGTGTCGTAATCTAGTCATTATTAGTACTCTAATACTCATACATCTTCCCTAAATTTGTAGATATTTAAATTTTTTTGGGAAGTAATATTGGCATTCCTTTTTTTTTGTCACTATTAAGTAAAATTGCTCTTGCACTTTTGTAAATAAAGACAAAAAGAGAGTGCCAATAGAGAAAAGAGGAGTACCAATATCAATTCCCATCTTTTATATTTGGAAATTCGAGTCAACTTACGTGCATATCGAGTAATTTTAGGATCCTGAAATTAACGACCGAACAAACCCCGCAGACTCCGGTGAGTCAGTGACTCAAACGTTTTGAATGTTCAGCCTTTGTCGCATTCCAACATGCGATCTTACGAGGCAATCATTTTTTGATTTCTCATGCTTACTTGGTCACACTTGGCTTTTGATATTTAAATTCCCCTGAATGTTTCTTCTTCTAAGACTAATGGGTTTTCTTTCAAAAATCAAAATTACTTTCAAGACTAATGGGTATTCTTTTTGAGAGTCTATGGCTCCTTTTGGATTAGTTATGAATTTCAAGTGAAGGTTCTTAACTTTTTATATTCACGTAGCTTGACTTCACATCTTTTTTGCTTATTTGTAAATAAATAAATAAACTACTCCGTATGATTTATCGTGCTAGCAATAAACAAATAAGCTCAGACTCAATGTTTTGTACTTTCCATATGAAGTTCAACATTTAATGGGCTTAATCGAACTTGAAACGACAATTATAGTGATTTTAAAATCTTTAATGTTAAGAATTGAAAAATAAGCTATGACTCCGCAGTCCGTAAAGGAAACATCTTCAACTTATAATTCATATCGTTTACTCTTCGCATTAATATACTTTCACAGATAGTAGCCGGGTCCTCCCATGCACGCAAGTAAAATGAGTGCATAAGTAGCATGGTTATTATTATTTTATATTTGGTGGAATTAAACATTAAATTTATTCATTTAAAGTCTACATCTATGGTAAACGAATAATTGCCAAAAGTGGGTTGACTGTTTAGTAGTTTGGTACCAATAATTAACCAATGAAACCAACTTGTTTTTTTTTTCTTCTTCTTATCTTTATTTAATTGTGAATATGATGGCATTTAGGCCCTAGTGCTTTTCAATGTTTATGGGATGAGTTCGGATCCTCTCCGTTTTTAAGTTTGGTTTTAAGTTTTGGACTGGACGAGACTGTCTCAACTTGAACTTTATATTGATATAATCAATGGTTCGGATTTTCCCAACTCTTACATGTAGTTTTTGAGAAAATTCAAACCATTAATTGGAGGTAACAAACGATCCACTCTCCTGTCCTGTTCATTAATTAGGAGGGGAGGGATCAATTTCCCGTGCTTCAAAGTTCCATTTTTTTTTCCCGCTGGCTATTTTAAAGTATTATTTTGTTATTTTTGTGGTTTATGTTTTGGAAATAGCTAGTTGTTGGTTATTCCCAAGCCTAGTTAGCACTTTGCTATTACTTTTATTTTGGTTGTTTTTAAATTCTGGTATTCCTTGCCGCTTATGGATTTTTTGTACATTTGTTTTTGGTTTATGTTAGTTTGGCTGCTGGTTTTATAGTTTCTACACTTTGGCTCTCTTGGAACATAGGTTATAGTATTTTTATTGTTGCGCTATCTAGTTGGCTTAAATGTCCATATATTTTCTTTCTTGGTGCGTTATTGGTTAGAGAGATTGTTCTATCTTCATGCTATTTATGCGAGTATTCACCCTTCTCATAAATTTCTTATTTGGTTGCTTCTATTGGTCATTAATTATTTAGTGCTCTTCCACTCGCATTTATTGCTTTATCATTTATCCTATTTGCCCTTTGTCATTGCATGTCAAAAAGGGGGAGAATGTTGAAAGGGGGAGTAGGTTGCTTATTGTTCTAATGTAGTTGGATGTTGAGTTTTATTTGCAGTCTCTCTACAACTCGATCTCAGTTCGTGTTTTGAATTCATTTTATAGGAGATATTTTCGTTGTAGTGTGTTTTGTCATGAAAGTTTCAAAGGGGGAGATAGTAAGGACCAAATTCCGGAATCGTCTTGTTTTGGCAATTCCATATGACAAAACACATATTTTATCGAGTTGTAATTTTATTGTTTTTCCTTAATTTTCTAACTAGCGAGTCTGTATAGGATTAGAGTGGAAGGAATCTCTTTATAATGTAATTTGAGAGTTAGTAGTTTAGTCAGTTGTTGCCTGATCAATACGATGCATTCGGAACGGAAAGATCAACCAGGGGATCAATCGGTTTCTCAATCCGGTAACTCTGATTTAGCACAGGCCGTGGATGCAGTTTCAGAGCATGTGGATTGATAGAGGGATCAATCGGGTTTTTAATCGGCAGCTCCAAAAGAATCGGATCTACAATAGTCCGATCAATCGGCTTATGATGCGATTGATCGGAATGGCATCTTCTATAAAAACATCACGGTTTTAGATTTAGGTTGTTGGCTGAAAAAGAGTATTAGAGCCGCTTGTTCTCAAAGCCACAAAACCCTAATGTATCGAGAGTGAATCTTGAAGCACAAGATCGATGGAACTTTAATCAAAGCTTCAAGAGGTTTCTACATAAATCAATAATCAAGTTCAAGTTGTTTTCCGGTGGATTTTCGAAAGAACGTTTGGAAGGCTCGAGGATTCGAGGTAGTGGCAATCAAATACTGGGTGTGTTGTACGAGGATTTGTCAAGTACATCTTAGAGCAATTGTAAGTGATTCAAATCGTAGGGTGAGATTACTTGTAACTACACAATGATTTTTTAGTGTTTGATTCCTTCCCGAGGTTTTTACCCGTATTGGGGTTTCCACGTATATCGTTGTGTTCTTCATTTGCTTGCTTTCCGTTGTGTGACTGATTGACATCTTGTTTGGTGGGCTGATTTTCTACAAAAGATTAAAACCTAGCAAATCATTAAACCTAGGCAAATTAGGATTTTTCATCCTTTCTTTTCTTTTCTTTTCCAGGGTACCAAACAAAGCGAAAGAGTTAATTTGGACAGAACTCGCAGTTTAGACGTTGGGTACTGAATAGACACATATTATATAGGGAAATATTTGGATACAAAAAACGGTTGAGATTTTGTGAATCTCAACCGTTGATTTAATTTTTTTGGACCATTTCATGTACTATTGTCATGTACCCTATCAAACCCCTATTATATGGAGTATTAAGGTTGAAAATAATAGTACTATTTGCTAATCCCTTTCCCTTAAAGTTCTTCTTGTTAATTACTAATTGATTCGAATCATGGAGCTACAAAATAGAGACCTCTCAAAATAGAGAAAATTTTGGGTACGGGGTATCCACGTGGTACCCTCTCTGCACATCCGGACCGTCTAAACAATGCAATCAACGGTCCAAATTGAAAGTGCCGCCTAGATTTAAAAAAATAGAAAAGAAAATAAAAAGTGTGTTTTCATCCGAGCCATCCGATGCACCCAAAATTTTCTCCTCAAAATAATATGTTGTGAGCTCACACGCTACTGGATAAAAAAGACGAGGTGCTGGACTCGTCAAATAAACGCGGGGAACCATATGAGACAAAGATTGCATCGGAGATATAGGGAGAGAGTGGGGGAAATCCCAGGAAGATTATTCGAAAAGGTCTCATAGGTATGGAAGTATCCCCTTATACCCCCACACCACACGCATACTGAACGTGTTTTGGGTACCGAATGGATACACTTGGCCGAGCCTATGTGGTATTTGAAAGTTGCATCTGGGCCGTCCAATTTCTCTCTCCATAATCCAAAGCCGAATGGACGATCCAAATTGCGCCCATAGGTACCACGTGGTACCCACTTGGCACTGAAAAATTGCTTATTTTCAGACTTGTTTGTTTATAATATCCCGTTGGAACTTTTATTTCGAACCATAATAAATTTATTTCTTACAAAATTTAGTTCTTTTCATTTTAAAAAATTGAGAGATTGAACGTGGGGGAGGGGTGGGAATTGAGAGAGAGAGAGAGAGAGAAAGAGAGAGAGAGAGAGAGAGAGAGAACACAAGAGAGGGGGCCGGTAGGAATTTTGAGGGAGATTTTTGAGTGGGGAGTTGAGTGTTAATAAGTATTATATAAAATAAATAAATAATTCACAATTTTAATTCGGTTGTGGTCTGTTTGCTTTGTTTATCGTGCATTTTTCATAATTACATAGAGTATTTACTTGAATTAATTGTATTCACACTTTAAATCTATTGTTAACCAGTGTTGTGACTGTTCGATGCACAGGACATAAAAAAAAAAAAAAGTTGCTCTCGTGCATCGAACGGGTGTTTGACGAATAAACAAGCGATAAGGGTTTAACCTTCCTTTACCTCTCACGTTGCCATCACATGGTCACACACTCGCATGGTCACAGTGCCCGCACTCCAAACAAATTAAAGTAGTCTAGCTTCTTCAAATACTTAAGCTGTCTGATTGAATAATTCAAAAAAAAAAAAAATGTTTGATTGAATAATTCAGTGCCAGTGCCTCTTGGGAAAAAAGGTGTCGTAATCTAGTCATTATTAGTACTCTAATACTCATACATCTTCCCTAAATTGTAGATATTTAAATTTTTTTGGGAAGTGATATTGACACTCCTTTTTTTTTTGTCACTATTAAGTAAAATTGCTCTTGCACTTTTGTAAATAAAGACAAAAAGAGAGTGCCAATAGAGAAAAGAGGAGTGCCAATATCAATTCTCATTTTTTATATTTGGAAATTCGGGCCAACTTACGTGCATATCGAGTAATTTTAGGATCCTGAAATTAACGACTGAACAAACCCCATAGACTCCAGTGAGTCAGTGACTCAAACATTTTGAATGTTCAGCCTTTGTCGAATTCCAACATGCGGTCTTAAACATTTTGAATGTTCAGCCTTTGTCACAATTAAGTTGGAGGTATTAAGTTGGAGGGCCACGCAGTCCATTCAATGAGAGAATGACTTACCATTAATATTAACGTCTATTTTCAAGACTTTTAGTAAGTGAAAAACAGGACCTGGAGTGAAAGATTTTGGTCTTTCTTGATTTACAATGGGCTCAAGAAATCACGTCTTTCTGCTGCTTGTTTCCGCTCCAATTTTGCTGGTAGTTGCACAGACGAATCAGGACTGTAAGTTCAATTCTCCTGTCAGATTTTAAGTTTCTTGATTTCTCTAGTTAATTTGCTGATCAAGTTTTTTTATTCAACTTTCTTGCACTTTTTATGTGTTCATTACGGAGGAAAGTTGTGGGATACAGGTCTCCAACCCACTAGGATTTGTTTTCTTCCACAAACTTTTTCGGCAAAAAGCAACGATTTTACAGGAATCGTTTTCTTACATAGTTCCCTATATGACGAAACTCCTATTTTCCGACTTTCTTACTATATCTTTTACCAAATGAACACATAAAGAAAAATATTCCTTCCGTTTCTAAATGATTGTCTACTATGTTTTTACGTGCAATTTTCGAACCAAAGTATTACGTACTTTCATGCATAATTTTTTAATTTCTTGACATCAAGAAACTTTAAAAATTATGCACGAAAGTGCCTTATATTTTGGTTCAAAATTGCACGTAAAAACAGGTGGACTATAATTTAGGAACGGAGGAAGTACAACTCATTCACCTTCATTTCCCCTCACTCAAAATTTCCTCTGCAAATTTTCCTGCACCAATTTCTTAACAAACAAACAGAGCCAAACCGCAACCAAATCACATCTCTGGAATCCATAGGTGTATTCCCGTGTTCTGAATGACCTATATACACTGGGGATCCTTCAGCAGTTAGCTTCTGATGTCACGGTTCTTAAACTTGAACATCCACTTGAAAATATGGTGGTCATTAAAAAGCAAGCTTTTGATGTCAGAATTCTTTAACTGAGATATCAAATAAGCTTGATTATTGAGGAGTCAAAATAATGATAAATTAGAACTGGTAGTATGAATACCAAGGTTGTGCCTTGAACTTTTGTTAGTGGCCAAACGAAAAATGAGAAGAGGGTGAGCTGAACAACATTTCGTTTCATTTACATCGAAAAAAGCCAAAAACATTTTTGTTTCTCAGGGTATCAAAATGAAATACTAGTGGAGTCCCGGAATTCCAATGTTTGCAATGACCCCATACGAAGGACACTCAGAAAGATTGAAGTTTTATGAAACATAGCTAAACACTGAGTTGTGTCGACACTCGTTAGAAGTATCCAAATCCTAATTTCTGGATATATACATTTCCATTACTTTCCTGTTACATTTTTCAAATGTTTAGAAATGTTTCCATGACGTTTCCTCTTCCTAGCTAACATACAATATGGACCGAAACCAAATTTTGATCCTTGTTTGTGAGCTAGAGAAAAAGGTGTTCTTTGACAGAACTCCATTATGAGTCTCCCCACTTCATACGAGACAAAAGATTTACGTGGTTCCTTCAAGATTGAGGTACGTCCACGGGCGAGGAGAGAGAGAGTTCACTATCAATGGTGAAGAAGAGATACAAAGAGCCGGCTATGATCCGTAACTCTGGAGAGGCCACAATATGAGAGATAGCTAAAGGATCCCCAAAAGCCTTTATTTATAAGAAGCACAATCAATAGGAAATCCTAAACACAATAGGAAATCCTAAACACAATTGAAAATCCTAAATGCAATAGGAAATCCTAATCACAATAGGAAATTCTAAACACAATTGGAATTCTCTCATAAAAGGAAAATTCAAGGCACAATTCCAACAATTCTCCACCCTGACTTGAATTCCACTGAACCCAAATCACTAATTATAGCAACCCTCTTCTGCCTCTACCTCGCCACATTACCCCCAAGGGGCGATCAACTGCAAATACCAACCAAGCCCAAGCAATGCTTGAACTTGGCAATCGGAACCGGTTTAGTCAACATGTCCGTTGGGTTATCCGATGTTCCCACTTTCTTCACCTCAACTTGCTTTTGTGAGATGATCTCTCAAACAAAGTGATACTTGACACCAATATGCTTGGTCCGTTCATGATACATCAAATTTTTAGTCAGATGTATAGCACTCTGCGAGTCACAAAATACTGAAATGACCCCTTGTGCAACACCAAGCTCGCAAAGAATTTCCCTCATCCATAATGCCTCATTTACAGTTTCGACAATGGCTATATACTCCGCTTCCGTTGTAGACAGCGCGACCGTAGCCTGCAAAGTTGCTTTCCAACTAATGGCACTTCCGGATAAAGTAAACACATAACCTGTCAGAGACCTCATTTTATCATGGTCACTGGCAAAATCTGAATCAACATATCCAACTACTTGATTATCCAGATTAGAAACCCCATACAAAAGACCCATATCTGCCTCTCAAATACCGAAGTATCCACTTCACAGCCTCCCAATGTGCCTTTTCCGGTCGCCCCATATATCGACTAACGACACTAACTGCATGTGAAATATCAGGACGAGTACATACCATGGCATACATAAGGCTCCCAACCGCGCTCGAATATGGAACCTGAGACATGTACTTCTCCTCATCCTCCGACTGTGGTGACAATTCTCCTGAAAGTCAAAAGTGTGCTGCCAATGGGGTACTGACTGGCTTCGAGTTCTGCATGGCAAAGCGCTCAAGCACTTTGAGAACATATGACTTCTGATTCAAGAACAACTTGTCATCTACTCTATTTTTGCTAATCTCTATAGCCAAAATCCGTTTTGCTGCACCCAAATCCTTCATCTCAAATTCACCACCCAACTGTTGTTTCAACCTGTTGATTTTTGATACACCTTTGGCAGTGTTAGATTTCTTGGAGGTTTCCAACCTAAAACCAATTGGCGATAGGTGGAGTAGCCTCTAGAATTTATTAACCAAGCTTGGGTGGCCTAGATAGGTGATGTGAAACAAGTCTTTTAACACTCCCCCTCACGTGCAGCCTGGATGCACGTGGAGGTGACAGACAAGGAGACGAAGAAGCGACTTAGGCAGAAAGATGAGATTGACGAAACTCTCCCACGCGAGGTGAGGCCACCCAAGACCTTGCTCTTATACCATGTTAGAAAGATTCAATCGTTATTTTATTCTTCTCACTAGGAGGCACAATATATAGACTGTGCACAAGACAATTTAGGAAATGAAATAATAATAAAATTGCTACCTACCTAATTAGACTAATTACAATCTTCCTAATTGCCTAATTGATTACAACACGTATATTACAATATTTCTTTCCTTTTCAATAATATTTCAGAGCGGGTTCCAGGAACCTGACTTTTCTCTCTCGTTACAGTTTTTCTTTTTTCATCAAAAAGTCTCTCTCTCTCTCTCTCTCTCTCAAATCGACCACCAATACCTCTCTAACCTCAATCACCAACCTTCAATCCAGAAAAAAACCCACCCTCTAGCTGTGAACAGTGCTCGTGTGCATTGTAGCAGTCGTGAACAATGCTCGCGCACACTGTAGCAGTCGTGAACAGTGCTCGCTCCCATTGTAGCAGCGTGAATAGTAACCCTAAATTCCATATCCATGCTCGAAATCCTATTTTCTGAGTTCGTACTTTCGAAATACAGATCGAACATACCTGATCGACATTCAAAGACTCTCTCTGGCCCTCAATCGATCTTTCTGGCACTCAGTTTATCTGTTGCAGGTGTTCTTCAGGCTTGAAATCAACTGGGTACCCTCTCTTTGCACTTGGAAGCTACTGGTAACCTCCAACGACCACTACTGGACATCATCAAACCTTGGTTGGTACTTTTCGTGCCAAATCTAGTTTAACTTCTCCCTATTTTTGTTATATATTTCAGTCTTTACCTCTACATCTGTCATGGGTGATAAAGATAAGACAGACACTGTTGAAACCTCTAAAATCAAGGATGTTGTTAGGGATTACCGTCGGTCTCTAACCACAATAAAATTAAATGGATCTAATTATTTGCCATGGTCACGGGCTGTGATTGTCTCTCTACGTGCAGGCGGTGAGAGTTCCTATATTACCAATGATCCACCTACTGATCCCAATTCCGCTTGGTCCCAAAATTATGCTCATATAATGACTTTACTGTGGAATAGTCTTGAACCTGACATTTTTAATAATGTTGCTTGCCAAGAGACGTCTAAGGCTGTTTGGGACACTTTACGCGAGTTATATTCATCAGATAAGAATATCTCTCGAGTTTTTCAGATTTATCAGAATATTTTCTCCCTTCAACAAGGAGATAGATCCGTTGATGAGTACTTTTCCATCTTAAAGGGTATGTGGGATGAGTTAATTGTTTACCAGCCTCTCTCTACAGATTTAAAGGTTCAGCAAAAGTATAGAGAAGAATTCAGAACTTGCAAATTTCTGTCTGGATTAAATTCAAACCTTGCTCCTTTTAGTTCACAGATTCTTTCTAGTAGGGAAGTCCCCACCATTGGTGAGGCCTTTGCTCGTGTTCGACGGGCTGCTCCTCGTTCTTCTGATTTAGAGCATCCGGCTCCATCTGCCCTAACTACCCCCACAACCTCTCTTACTTCATCTTCTGGACATTTTGGTAATCGCAATCCCTCCCACAGTCGTGGTAGTTCTTCTGAGAGGGGTGGTCATCGTGGAGGACGTGGGGGGCGTGGTGGTCGTGGCACCAAGAAGTGTACTCATTGTGGTGCGACCAACCACGATGTTGAATTCTGTTGGAAGCTGCATGGCAAGCCAGCTTGGGCTAATCAGGCTACACTTGAAGGGGAGCCATCTGCTCTTGCTCCTACTCAGATTACTATCTCCAAGACTGAGTATGATTCTATGATTCAAATGGCCAATGCATCTTCTTCTTCTTCCACTACAACTCATGTCACCTCAGGTAATACGTGTCTTCACTCATCTTCTCATAGCACTCCTTGGATTCTCGATTCTGGCGCATCTGATCATATGACAGGTGATTTGTCTCTTTTGACTGATGTTGTTACCCCTTCTGTTAAGTCTTATGTTACTATTGCCGATGGCACTAAAATTCTTGTTCAAGGCATTGGTACATATCGTTCATCTGGTCTTGTTTTTCCTTCTGTCTTATATTTGCCACAATTTCCGTTTAATCTTCTTTCTATTCATAAATTGTCTCATACTCACCAGTGTTCTATCCTTTTTTCTCCTTCTCATTGTGAGTTTCATGATTGGTGGGGGGAATGAGAAGAATGGTCTGTATTACCTTCAAGAGCAACAACAACAGTCATCAAGTCATTCTGCTTTACATTCTACTGTTACACCTTATCAGTGGCATTGTCGTCTTGGGCACCCATCCTCGGCCAACCTTCGCAAGCTAGTTCCTAGTTTACCTAGTTTTTCTCCTTTTAATTGTGACACATATGAACTTAGTAAACATCGTAGAGTTTCTTTTCCTTTACGAACTGAGTCACCTTGTGTAGAACCTTTTGCTTTAGTTCATTCTGATATTTGGGGAACTTCGCGCACTACGAGTTTGTGTGGTGCTCGCTATTTTGTCACATTTATTGATGATTTTTCTCGTTTAACTTGGGTGTATCTTCTCAAAGATAGGTCTCAATTATTTTCTATTTTTTCAGTCTTTCATGCTGAGATTGTCAACCAATTTAATGCTAAATTACGTATTTTGCGAACTGACAATGCCCAAGAATATTTTTCTCGTCCATTTAGACAGTTTATTGAAACTCATGGTATTGTTCATCAGACTGCTTGTGTCACTACCCCTCAACAAAATAGGGTTGCGAAACGGAAGAATGGGCCAGTTTTAGCCGTAACTCATGTTTTTATGCTTCACATGAACGTTCCAAAACATTTTCTGGGGTTTGCTGTTCTTACCGCGAATTATCTAATAAATCGCACCCCTTCTCGGGTTTTGCATGGCAAAATTCCTTATTAGGTGCTTGCGCCCTTGGATTGTATTCCAATATGATTTCCCCAAGCGCAGGGTTTGGGCCGGCGATAGCATAATAATCGGAAGTCCGGGTCGAGTCCACAGAGACCGAATGCGCGGCGCGTGATGATTGAGTCGCGAATGATGGCTTAGCCTTAAAGTGGCAAACTTGGCTTTGTAGTTTTGGGGGTGGAATTCAATTAACTTCGTGAATAACGCGAGATTAAAAAGTCTAATTAAAACAAGGCTAAGTCAAGGGGTTCACAACACCCATGCTTTAGGCCGATTCGTTCTCCTCTAAAATAACCGGCTCGGGGGTATTGTTGAACAACCCCGAACGGAAGATTTGGTGATTAAACTCGTTTTGACTAGAAATGGGGCTTCTCAAAGAATAGGATTCTTATGCCATTTATACAAACATTTTGATTGACATTGCCCTAAGCATCACACGTGCCAAGTGGTCAAGCCCTTGGCTACGTGTGATCAACGGGATTAACAAATCCAAATTTTGATACATAAAATTAATCTCAACTCTTTGATTAAAGAACAATGTTTGCATTATGGCGAGGAGAACGAATGAACGTAAGTCACGGGGTGCTAATCACCCCATGACCGAGCCTATAACGACTACTCGATCATTACTAAGTAAAACATGTCTAATTTTATAAAGGAAATAAAGAACATGACAAGTGACATTAAAAACTTATTTTTATGGAAGATCCTATATTTGCCTAACACTTTAATACTTGAGAAATTAATTAACAAGGTTTAGAACTAGGATCTTTAAGAGAAAATAGCTAGAGGAACATGGAAATAAGAAACTTCACATGAACAAAAATAAACTAGATAGATAGAACAATCTAAGTACGAGCTACAACATTAATAAACGACAAATTAACGGGGGAAGTAAACTTACAAGAGAAATCTAGAGAGAGAAAGCTTAAAATCCTTCCAATGGAGGAAAGAGGGAGGAGCAAATATCTAGCAAAAGAAAATAAAAGAAGAAGTGAGTGGGAAGGAGAGAGGAGAGACTATTTTATCATCCATTTTCTCTCTCTACAAATATCTAATAAAGCTCTCACATTCAACAAAAGTTTCTATAAAAGGAAAGTACAAAAAGTGAACCACAATTGATGCCTGGGGTACTCTTGGATCGATCCACTAGAGACCTGGATCGATCCAAAATTGTCTGGTGGTCGCTGGGCATGAAGTGGATCGATCCAACATGACCTTGGATCGATCCAGAATGATTTTGTTGCAAGCTTGGACTTTGAAGAAATGGATCGATCCCCTTTTTACCTTGGATCGATCCAGAATGGTTTGGGACAGTTTTGGTGAGAGTGGATCGATCCAACTTCACCATGGATCGATCCAGATGAGTCTGATTACTTTTGAACAAATGTGGATCGATCCACCTGCACCTTGGATCGATCCACCTGCACCTTGGATCGATCCAAATTCATCATGATTGTGCCTTAGCTTTTTCTGGTCACTCCCTTGGCCTTTTGTGCTTCCGGACTTCCTCCAAAACACGTAAATGCATCGTGTGACCCTCGGGGAAGATGATCCTTGGTCTAGTGAGTGCTCGTTCCCTTCCGAACTCCACTAGGAGTCTTGGTGAGCGTGAAGCACAGTTTTCAAGCCAACGGTTTGAATTGTGACCTTCCGAATTCCCGGGCCCGGTGTTGGCGTGCCATGGGGCTCGTGACCCTCGTAAACATGGCACGGTTCTCAATGCACTCAAAATGCGTTTCTTTAGCACGTTCAACCTGTAACTCAACAAAACCACAACTACGCGCAAATCAAACATTTCAAGCGCAAAATCGCGTAAACGGTGAGATAAATAAGCAAAATAAGCCCCGGTTATCTACAATATTGGGGGCTTATCACACCCCCCAACTTGGACTTTGCTAGTCCCTAGCAAATTAAACTAAAACAACTAATTAAAATCAACAAAACTTCCCGTGTACCCGATACGATAACTATGCTCAATCTACAAAAAGTCTAGGCAAAGTACCGGTCATCCGGTTCATCCAATCAAAAGCAACTCACTCACACACATGCCATACATAATTATGAAACTACTAGGCCACACAAGTAGGCAAGTGTTATGCTCCCCAAAAAGTTTCAATTCCAAGAGGGCTTAGACAAAAATTGTGTCTCAAAAATTTCAATCACACACATAGAAGAATCAAACATCCCATGATAAGCGCTTAGCGCAATTTGCGATAACGAAACAAAAAGTATTACCGTAAGCTAAACAAATATGCGCTTGTGGACAAAAGAGCTAATTAATGACGGGAAGCATTCAAGTGTAAGCATGAAATATTGCTAAGCGTGCACCTATCGGAGTTAATCACGTACTTAGAGATGAATTTAAACATTGAAAGCTTATAGTGACCTTAGTTAGCAAAAGGAGGGACTACAAAAATGTGGCGGCCATATGCTAGCTCAGGTCATTCTACCCCTTGGCCACCACCGACCCTCGACTATACCATCAAATGCCAAGTTTCGGCATCAAAATATGCACCTAAAACCAAATTAACAACTAAAGTTAAAAGAGTTCGATGAGACACTAATGACCAAAAACAAATGTGTTGACTCCACCGACTCACTAACTACTATATACTACTACTTGATATTTACCACCATTGTTGTCAAGATCTACCACCAATCACTCCTCCTCGTCGGAGTTGTCCTCTTCCTCTTCTTCGTCACCACTATCCTCCACAACAAGCTCCGGAGGTACCTCATAGCGTTGGCCACTAAGACCTTCAAGTACCTTTGTCTGCCATTCCTTATAGTGCTTGTCCAATTTCTTCTCCCTCTCAATCTTGTCTAGTTTCTTGAACACGGAAGCCATTAGCTTGAAAAGCCTCTTATACCACACTGTGGCCTTTGAGCTTTCCGGAGGAGGAACAAGCAACTTAGAGTTTGCCTTTGGGAGCGGGGGAGGTACCGTGGAGGACGAAGCACCGGGTGTCGAACTAGGGGCGGCCTTTGGAACCTTGACACCCTTTTCCTTGGATTGTGCCTTGCTCCTCTTCAGAGTTGTTGTGTCAATAACTCCCCTGTCACATGCAACTTTGTGTACCCCGGCCCTTTCACTCCATGAGCATGACAAATCTTTGTGATCAAACAAGGGAACCACAACATAGTTTGACCCGGTTGTGTGTCAAGGTAGTCCACCATTTGGAGAAAGATGAAATGGGCCCAATCCACCTTGACTTCCGGATCCACAAATACCCCCAACAACTCGGCCGACTTGTCACTCGGTTTGGTTTCCTTCCCCTTTGGATAGAGGTTTGCATGGATGGCCTTGTTGAGGATCTGAATTTCATCATTGAACCGGCTAGGGATGATTGGCTTCATACCCTTCTGTGGGTCCTGGAAAAGTGTCTCCTTGAGCCCATCCTCATCAATTTCAAATCCCTCATGATAGTTAACGGTTGATGGGTCGGGCCGTTTGTACTTCAATTCCCTAGCGATGTGGTTGGGGGTCACTTTGACCTCCTTGTTTGCCATCTTTGCCGTGAGTCTCACCGGCATCGCATTTTCTCCTTCACCTTCTTTCTCAACCACCATGTTCATATAAAATTCTTTGACGCACTTAAGATTGTACCCCGCGACTGGATCGAACCATTGCTCCAAACCCTCTTGACGAATCTCCGGCACTCCGTAATTTTCTCCCAACTCCTGCGCATTCACTTGCCGCTCACACTTCCCTTTCTTTGTTTTAAACTCGGCCAACCATTTCTTTCTTTTATCATCCACCACTTCGTCATGTGTTCTTTTAAGTGGCTTTCTGGCCCCTCTACCCGCATCGGCATCGGCCATACGACGCTCTTCCCGGGTGGGTTCATAATCCTCACTGCTAGTCTCACTTTCGCTATCCTGTCGGCGACGCTTGGAAAGTTTCTCGGATAGTTTCCCTTTGCCCTTGGTTTGTGCCATTTCAGACAATTCAAACCAAATCGAACCCCAAATCAATTCAGCAAATGCAACTCAAACCTCCGATCAACAAAACCAACCCCTGAACTTCAACAATGCAGGCAGTCAACAACAATGCAGCTCAACAATTCAATAGCAAAGTATAGCCCGCAATGCAGTTAAGTGTAGAAAACAGAAATAGAACCCAGATTTTCATCTCAATGAAGTAACCATATCTCAAATAAGCCCCAAATCAACAGAATTATCCACAAAATGACTAAAATTTGGTCCAAAGCTGACTGATCACAGTAAGTAAGGTAGCAGTGTAACAACAGCAGTAACAAGTAGAAATCCAACTCAGAATTCAGAACCTACTAAGTTCTCCAGTTACAAAACCATTCAGAATTGCTGAGAGAGAGTGAGCCATCATGTACCTTGCTAGCAAAGAGAGAAACCCAGATTTTTGCCGAAAACCCCCTTTTTGTGCTCTGATTCCCCTTGAATTTTGATGCAGAAACCTAGAATTTCACAAGAAGCCCTACAAACTCCAACTGCCCCAGTGGGTTCTGACTGCCATGGGAGTTTGTGGTGGTTTGTGGTTAGGGTTTTGGAAGTGGGAGAAGAAAGAGTGAAATTTTCGTATGTATGGAAGAGGGGAGAGAGAGATGTACGGTGGGTGTATGGTGGTTCACGGTGGTGATGGGTTGTGGAAGGTTAGGGCTTGATTTGTGGGTGGTGGTTATGGAAGAGAGTACCACGGTGGTGGTGGAAGGGAGAGAGGTCGGTTGGGGTAGTAATGGAGGATTAGGGATTTTGGTTTGTTTTGTGGAAGAAGAAGAAGATAGAGAGAGAGAGAGAGAGTGATCGATCGGGTCAGGAGTGAGAGAGAGTTGTGGCTTTGTGTTTCAAAATAAACCGACTGGGGTTTTTAATTTGGGCATTAGCACCAAGTTGGATCGATCCATGTCTGACCCGGATCGATCCATAAGGGTCTGTGGGGAAATTTCACAATCATGGATCGATACACATGCAAACCGGACCGATCCAAAACAAGTTGTTGGCCAATTTTTTTCAACTGTGGATCGACCCACTGGGTACCCGGATCGATCCAGATGCTTCTGTTGGCATGTTGATCAAACATGGATCGATCCACTACATATCCAGATCGATCCAAATGCTTCTGGATGCTTTTCTTGGATTCTTACTTACCAATCCAATTCTTATGCTCCACATATACTTCAATGCATGTAAAAATCACCCGATACGATAAGTAACACTACAAATTCAATCCCCTCTTGAGATGTATCGCCCATCTCCAATTCTTACCTATCCTCCAAACATTCGGTCTCGTTTTTTTACCGTTGGATATTTTTAATTTTTAATTTTCAATTGGCATGCCCCTTATCTCACCTCCTAATTTCCTCCAAACAACCGGTTTCTCAAGGCTTCAACAATGAACGGAAACATAGACTTGGTACAAAAATAGGTACAATGGGACTCATATGTGGTTTATTAACACAAAGAAAATGCCTGTATCATTTCCTAAGCACGCTAAAAACTCCGACATGAACGCATGAGTGACAATAAGCTAGCTTAACTCAAATAAAAAATTATGTACACCAAGGAATTGAAAAAAAGAAACATGGGATGCTTGGAAAGATGAATCTCTACTCTAAGTGATGCACGTTGCTCAACTACGCATGCGGCCTAACATGTTCATCAAATTGCATGTATATGAGTGTGCACAAGTTAGATTCTCAACCAAAATCACCAAAGTACGATACTCATGCCATTATCGAACGATTGAGCATATCTACCGCATCCCACTATAAGATTGTACTAAAACGGGGAGTTTTATTGCAAAAATTTTGACGGAAAATGAAAAATGCAAAATAGAACCGGAATATATACACTACACGATTCCTTCCCCCCAACTTAAAATTTGCAGTGTCCCCAATGCAAGAGAACGAAAGTAAAGAGAGATAGGGAACAAAAATTGTACCGACAGGGAGGCATGTCGACCTCCAAGACCTCGACCAAGTGTGAGGAATTTTTCTATCACTTACTCCCTTCGTTATCGGCAATGCTTCCAAGGCTTCCTCCTTTGGCCCCTCCCCGGTACCACAGCTAGTCGTACAGGACCATCCTCAACAACTTTATAGGCCTTACAACCGCGACGTTTCGTCGCACCCATGCTTTGAGCTCCTGAATGCCGCACTTGCCGCCAAGTTAGGCCCATACTACCAAGGCTGGTACGGTAGCATGGTCACCCTGCAAAAGACTTAATTGCCGACTATCTACTAAGAGAAACGATATGAGAACCGCCCGGCTCGTGTTATCCGGGCTCCACAATAAGCAATATTTACAATATGTACAATGAAAAAGGAAAACCCACCATGATCTTCACGCGATCGCACGAGTACTACTTTTCTTCCCAAGCTAGAGACTGTGGCCAGGCCATACGTAGCTCAAGCTCGGGTGGCTATACCGGACCATCCAAACACCGTTCGAGCACAACAAACACTAGAGCTCTCTCAAACTCCACAGATTTTACTTCTCCTAGAAATTTGTTACGTCAGAACTCGGAGCGTCCAAGTCGCACACAATACCCCGTCAGACAATCAAGTCCAACGTCCCCAACGAACTCCGCAGAAGGCAGACACAAGACAGAGCCTGTCGCCGTGCCATAAGCATGGGAATATTCAAGCGCCCCCACCCATTCACGGAAACTCACTCTCTGCAAGGGGCTTATCTAAAGAGCGCAGTCGTTTAGTTGCGAATTACTCCTATTAGAAAGGCTTTTTATAAACGAGCCCTATGTCATTGACGCACTCGTGTAATCTTATCCTCACGTGTGGGGTATCCAAGATTTTATTAAAAAGAATAAAGAATGGCCCTTCTAACCGGAGCTGGGCACATGCGCATTGTTGTCTAGTCGGCGTGCATAGCTAGTCCCAAGTCAATAGTGGGAAACCCAATGCAAGAGGGAACAAAGGGGTGGGCCCTCCAAACAAGTAAGTTCAGAGGTACGCGTTAGCTCCCCGTGAAAAGTGAAGTCATGAAGACTCCACGGGGAAATCACATAAGAATTCTAAACCTGAGGGTCGTCCGAATAGACCGGATCGACCAACTTTTCAACCTCCTCCTCTTCATTAAAATTTTCCAAAAATGGTTTTAACCTTTGACCGTTCACCTTGAAAATTTTACCATCCTTTGGATTGAAAACATCGATTGCCCCATAAGGATACACTTGATGCACAAAATACGGCCCAACCCACCGTGAATGCAATTTTCCTGGAAAAAGATGGAGTCTAGAATTATACAAAAGCACTTTTTGATTCACATGAAAATCCTTCCGTAGAATGTTTTTATCGTGAAATTCCTTGACTTTAGCCTTATAAATGGCCGTGCTCTCATATGCATCTCTCCGAATCTCCTCAAGCTCATTAATTTGGAGCTTCCTATGCGTACCGGCTTCGGACATGCGATAATTCAAAGATTTAATGGCCCAATAGGCCTTGTGCTCAAGTTCAACCGGCAAGTGACACGCTTTCCCATAAACCAAGCCGTAAGGGGACATCCCCCACACCGTCTTATACGCGGTTCGATAGGCCCGCAAGGAATCGGTCAATCGTGTAGACCAATCCTTTCGATTAGGATTTACCGTTTTCTCAAGAATATGCTTTATTTCCCGGTTTGCAAGTTCGGCTTGACCATTGGTTTGAGGGTGATAGGCCGTAGAGACCTTGTGTGTGATACCGTATTTATGCATTAAAGTTTCAAAGGGCCTATTACAAAAAATGGGTCCCTTGATCACTAATGATCGCGCGCGGAGTACCAAACCTAGCCAATATATGTTCCTTCAAGAACTCAACGACCACCTTGTGGTCATTCGTACGAGTGGTGATCGCCTCAACCCACTTGGACACGTAGTCCACCGTAAGAAGGATATAGAGATACCTGAAAGACATAGGAAACGGCCCCATAAAATCGATGCCCCAACAATCGAAGACTTCAACAACAATGACATTGGTTAAGGGCATCATGTTCCGCCTAGTCACTCCTCCCAATTGTTGACACCTCTCACATGTTTTACAAAACTCGAAAGCATCTTTGAAAAGTGTCGGCCAATATAACCCACATTGAAGAATTTTTGCGGAGGTTTTCTTGGCGGAGAAATGTCCTCCACATGCCTTGGTGTGGCAAAAGGAAAGGACGGCTCGGTGATCAACATTCGGCACACATCACCGGATGATTTGATCCGGACAATACTTAAAAAGATAAGGATCATCAAAGAAAAATCTTTTCACCTCAAATAAGAACCGCCGCCTCTCTTGCGGAGTCCAAACGGTAGGAAGTTGGCTTGTGGCTAAGTAGTTTACAATATCCGCGAACCACGGGCATGACGAGACACCAAATAATTGTTCATCGGGGAATGAGTCAACGATAGGAATATTCGAGGAACGATCCTCAAACTCGAGACGAGACAAATGATCCGCGACCACATTTTCAACTCCTTTTTTAGCCTTGATTATTAAATTGAACTCTTGGAGCAAAAGCACCTACCTAATTAACCGCGCTTTAGCATCTTGCTTAGTCATGACATATTTCAACGCGGCGTGGTCCGTCAAGACCACAATAGGAGACCCTATCAAATAAGACCGGAACTTATCGAGAGCAAAGGCAACCGCGAACAACTCTTTCTCCGTGGTGGAGTAGTTCAATTGAGCATCATTAAGAGTCTTGCTCGCGTACGAAATGACACATGGCTCTTTACCTCTCCTTTGGCCCAAGACGGCGCCAATCCCATAGTCACTCACGTCACACATTAACTCAAACGGAAGGTCCCAATCGGGAGCTCGCACAATCGGTGGAGTGGTGAGACTAGACTTCAACTTAGAAAAGGCCTCCTCACACGCGGGTGTCCAAATGAATGGCGCGTCTTTTGAGAGGAGGTGACACAAGGGACAAGACATGGCACTAAAATCCTTGATGAAACGGCAGTAGAATCCCACGTGCCCAAGAAAAGACCGAATGTCTTTCACACACTTAGGGGTAGGGAGGTTTGCAATCAAATCAATTTTGGCTTTGTCAACCTCTATCCCCTTCGAAGACACAATGTGCCCCAACGCAATCCCGTTGGTCACCATAAAATGACACTTCTCCCAATTGAGAATAAGGTGCTTCTCCTCACACCTCTCCAACACGCGCTCAAGGTTCTCTAAACACGACTGAAACGAGTCCCCGAATACCGAATCCATGAAGACTTCAACGATTTTTTCCACCATGTCGCTAAAAATACCCATCATGCACCTTGAAAAGGTTCCGGGCGCGTTACACAAGCCAAAAGGCATGCACTTATAAGCGAAAGTACCGAAAGGACACGTGAAGGTGGTCTTCTCTTGATCCTCAAGAGCGACCTCGATTTGATTATACCCGGAGTACCCGTCGAGAAAGCAATAAAAAGCATGACCGGCTACCCTCTCCAAGATTTGATCTATGAAGGGGAGAGGGAAGTGGTCCTTGCGCGTGCTCGCGTTCAACTTACGGTAGTCAATGCACACTCTCCATCCGGTGGTCACCCTTTAAGGCACTAACTCATCATTGGAATTTTTTACCACCGTGATGCCAGACTTCTTAAGGACAACTTGGATAGGGCTCACCCACTTACTATCGGCGATAGGGTAGATAATCCCAACATCCAACAACTTTAAGACCTCCGCCCGAACCACGTCTTTCATGATTGGGTTCAAGTGACGTTGTGGTTGGCGAGACGGCTTCACATCCTCTTCAAGATAGATGTGGTGTGTGCAAACCGCGGGATCAATCCCGTGAATATCGGCAATGGACCAACCGATGGCCTTTGTGTGCCGCTTCAACACCGCTAACAAATCGGACTCTTGGTGTGCCTCAAGGGAAGAGGAAATCACCACGGGGAAGGTTTCACTAACACCAAGGAAGGCATACTTCAAAGTGTTCGGGAGGGTTTTTAACTCAAGCTTGGGTGGTTGGACACTAGACGAAAGAGTTTTGCTCTCGAGGGGAGGCAATTCTTCAAACTTAGGATACCACGTGTCCGTCCCACAAACATCCTCCAATTCTAGCAACGAATACAAGTACTCAACCTCAGGTGAATCTAAAAACGACGCCTCCTTGGCGGTAAGACAAACCTCAAGTGGATCCTTATAAAGAATAGTGTCTACGTGCTCTTGGACCACCGTGTCAATAAAACTCACCTCATGAACATCATCATCGTCCCCCATTTGAGACCCGATATTAAAAACATTCACCGCCATTTTCATGTTCCCGAATGTCATATTTAACAACCCATTACGACAATGAATGACCACATCGGAAGTCGCCAAGAAAGGGCGTCCAAGAATGACGGGTGTTTGAGATTGTGAAGCGTTGGCGACGGGACACGTGTCTAGAACCACAAAGTCCACGGGGTAGACAAAGTTGTCCACTTGGACTAAGACATCCTCCACTAAACCCTTGGGAATGCGGACACTACGATCCGCCAACTGAAGCGTCACTCTCGTGGGTTTCATCTCTCCCAAGCCTAGTTGCTCATACACTGAAAACAGAAGTAAATTCACACTCGCTCCCAAATCAAGCAAAGCTCTCTCAACTCTCTTACCCCCTATGACAATGGAAATAGTAGGGCACCCGGGGTCTTTGTATTTTGGAGCTATGTTGGTCTGGATGATGGAACTCACTTGCTCGGTTAAAAAGACTTTCTTTTGGACATTCAACTTGCATTTAACAGTGCATAAGTCCTTAAGAAATTTAGCATATTTGGGTATGGTTCTAATGGCATCCAAAAGAGGGATGTTGATCTTAACTTGCTCTAGAACCTCATACACCTCGGTGTCTGAAGAAGGCTTGGCCGGCACTTTCAACCTTTGGGGATAAGGTGCCGGAAACGGACACACGGGAGGCTCTTGATCCACGACATTAGGTGGCACAACCGGACCACTCGAAGAAGGTTGCTCAACAACAACCGGAGGAGAAGGGACCACGGGAGGAGTAGGTTTCGGAGGGATAGTCTTATCAATCTCCTTACCCCTTCTCAAGACGGAAATAGACTTAGCTTGCTCAAGATTATTCGGGTCTTGGCCCGACGTGGTGCATGCCAAATGGACTCCTTGGGGGTTTGCTTGTGGTTGAGATGGGAACTTTCCCTTCTCTTGTTGAAGCTGCCCCACTGACGTGGTTAACTGAGTCACTTGACCTTGGATCTCTTTCAACGCATGAGCATTTTGCTCATTGGTAACCGTTTGACTTTGGATAAAGAATTGCATGGTTTCTTCCAATGAGCGCTTTTGAGGTGGTGTGTGATAGAAGTTAGACCCATGGTGTTGTTGATTCGGAGGGTACCGGGCTTGACCTTGGCTTTGATTTTGACCCTGGGGTGGTCGATAGCCTTGGTTATAGGCCAGGGGTGGCCTTTGAGGTTGCCCTTGATTTGTCCCCCCCCCCCTCCCCCATCCGAAAGGATGGTTGTCCTTGGTTCCGGGGTTATAGGTGTTCGAAAAAGGGTCATATCATTGACCGACGGCATTGACTTCCACTTGTTCCGCTACCCCACCATGAAGGATTTCCTTCAAACCCAGAAGAGTCGGGCAATCATCGGTTGAATGCCCTTGGGTTACACAAAGCACACACTCCTTCACACTTTTTATTTCTAGATTCTCCAACTTCTTAGTGATTTGAGAAAGCTTGAAATTTAAATCATCTTGCTCTTTGAGCACATACCTCCCACCGGATGATAGATCTTGTCCGAGGGATCCGCATAATCCCATGACTGGTTGTTCTCGGCAAGTTTGTCGAGAAAATCATAACACCCCTGAGGATTATTGGCTAAAAATTCGCCATTGCACATGGTGTCAATAAATTGCCGAGTGCCTTGTGAAATGCCCTCATAGAAAAACGTGACCTTGTCTTTTACCAAAAAACCATGATGTGGGACAGCAGCTAAAAGATTTTTATACCTCTCCCATATAGCGAAAAATGGTTCATTTGGTTTTTCAGCAAAGTTGGAGACACGCTTTTTCATCTCCACGGTTTTATGCACAGGGTAGTACTTTTTAAGAAATTAATCATGCATTTCTTCCCTTGAAGTGATGGAGAGCGGTTTTAGAGTTGAAAGCCATGTTCGGGCATGGTCCTTAAGAGAAAATGGAAACAATTTCATGCGTGCGGACTCAAGCTCAGCAGGGACCGTGACAAGTGTGTTTACAAGATCCAAAATGTCCCTCACGTGATTGTAAGGGCATTGGGACTTCATCCCATAAAAAACAGGTAACATGGAAATTGTGTTGGGCTTAATCGTGTAAACCACATGATTGGCAGTGGGTGTGGGATGAACGATGGGTGATGGTGGTACATGGCGCGTGGGATTAAGATACTGTCGCATGGACTGCACTTCTGGTGGTTGTTCGCGCTCGTCCATGTTGGCAAATGGATTTACAAACTCAATCACTCTCCGGTGAGGATCTCTCACGTAGAATTGCATACACCAATCAGTAGACTGGAGGGGTTATACCACGGCCTCACCACAAACAGTTCCGAGGGGCTATTCCGCCGCCTCGTTATATATATGACATAAATTAAAAACTAATACACTTCCTCAAGCTTCGTTAAACCTCAATTTAAACAATCAACTGTTTGGTTAGAGGTATCCGCTCTTCGAACTATACTAGTTGAACAAAAGTAAACTAAGCAATATGTACTAATGAAACGAGATATTCACAGTGGCGTGGCGCGAGGCAAACTCACGCGGAGCGGACCATTGGGTCCCCGGCAATGGCGCAAAAAATGCTTGCGCCCTTGGATTGTATTCCAATATGATTTCCCCAAGCGTAGGGTTTAGGCCCGCGGTAGCATAATAAACGGAAGTCCAGGTCGAGTCCACAAAGACCGAATGCGCGGCGCGTGATGATTGAGTCGCGAATGATGGCTTAGCCTCAAAGCGGCAAACTTGGCTTTGTAGTTTTGGGGGTGGAATTCACTTAACTTCGTGAATGATGCGAGATTAAAAAGACTAATTAAAACAAGGCTAAGCCAAGGGGTTCACAACACCCATGCCTTAGGCCGATTCGTTCTCCTCTAAAATAACCGGCTCGGGGGTATTGTTGAACAACCCCGAACGGAAGATTTGGTGATTAAACTCGTTTTGACTAGAAATGGTGTTTCTCAAAGAATAGGATTCTTATGCCATTTATACAAACATTTTGATTGACATTGCCCTAAGCATCACACGTGCCAAGTGGTCAAGCCCTTGGCTACGTGTGATCAACGGGATTAACAAATCCAAATTTTGATACATAAAATTAATCCTAACTCTTTGATTAAAGAACAATGTTTGCATTATGGCGAGGAGAACGAATGAACCTAAGTCACGGGGTGCTAATCACCCCATGACCGAGCCTATAACGACTACTCGATCATTACTAAGTAAAACATGTCTAATTTTATAAAGGAAATAAAGAACATGACAAGTGACATTAAAAACTTATTTTTATGGAAGATCCTATATTTGCCTAACACTTTAATACTTGAGAAATTAATTAACAAGGTTTAGAACTAGGATCTTTAAGAGAAAATAGCTAGAGGAACATGGAAATAAGAAACTTCACATGGACAAAAATAAACTAGATAGATAGAACAATCTAAGTACGAGCTACAACATTAATAAACGACAAATTAACAGGGGAAGTAAACTTACATGAGAAATCTAGAGAGAGAAAGCTTAAAATCCCTCCAATGGAGGAGAGAGGGAGGAGCAAATATCTAGCAAAAGAAAATAAAAGAAGTGAGTGGGAAGGAGAGAGGAGAGACCATTTTATCATCCATTTTCTCTCTCTACAAAATATCTAATAAAGCTCACATTCAACAAAAGTTTCTATAAAAGGAAAGTACAAAAAGTGAACTACAATTGATGCCTGGGGTACTCTTGGATCGATCCACTAGAGACTTGGATCGATCCAAAATTGTCTGGAGGTCGCTGGGCATGAAGTGGATCGATCCATCATGACCTTGGATCGATCCAAAATGATTTTGTTGCAAGCTTGGACTTTGAAGAAGTGGATCGATCCCCTTTTTACCTTGGATCGATCCAGAATGGCTTGGGACAGTTTTGGTTAGAGTGGATCGATCCAACTTCACCATGGATCGATCCAGATGAGTCTGAGTACTTTTGAACAAATTTGGATCAATCCACCTGCACCTTGGATCGATCCAAATTCATCTTGATTGTGCCTTAGCTTTTTCCGGTCACTCCCTTGGCCTTTCGTGCTTCCGGACTTCCTCCAAAACACGTAAATGCATCGTGTGACCCTCGGGGAAGATGATCCTTGGTCTAGTGAGTGATCGTTCCCTTCTGGACTCCACTGGGAGTCTTGGTGAGCATGAAGCACAGCTTTCAAGCCAACGGTTTGAATTGTGACCTTTCGAATTCTTGGGCCTTTCGCCAAATCGTCATTTCGTGGCTCGTGGGGCCGGGTGTTGGCGTGCCATGGGGTTCGTGACCCTCGTAAACGTGGCACGGTTCTCAATGCGCTCAAAATGCGTTTCTTTAGCGCATTCAACCAGTAACTCAACAAAACCACAACTACGCGCAAATCAAACATTTCAAGCGCAAAATCGTGTAAACGGTGAGATAAATAAGCAAAATAAGCCCCTGTTATCTACAATATTGGGGGCCTGTCATCAGGTCATGTTTCCTGACAAGGATCTTTATATTCTCCCCCCAAAACTTTTTGGTTGTGTGTCTTTTGTTCATAATCTCTCTCCAGGTCGTGATAAACTTGATCCGCGTTCTTACAGATGAATTTTTCTGGGTTACTCTTTGACACAGAAAGGATACAAGTGTTATAGTCCCTCATTACGAAAGAACTTTGTAAGTGCTGACGTGACCTTTTTTGAAAATATCCCATATTATTCTCTTGAGGATGCTCAGTTGACACCACCCTTGTTGGCACCACCTTGTCTTCCTGAGATTGCTCCATTACCGACTGACCATGGTCTTCCTAAGACTGCTACTCAACCACCGATTACAAAGGTATATGTTCGACGTTCTTCTGCTACCGCTCCTCTTGTTGAACCTCCAAATACAGCTTCTGTGCCCACACCATCTCCGCAAGCGTCTCCAAATCCAACTCTCGATCTTCCTATTGCTCATCGTAATGGTATTCGTTCATGCACTTCCCATCCTATCTCTCAATTTGTGTCCTATGATCGTTTGTCTCCCTCTTTAAAATAATGCCAGCAAAAGCCAAATTTCCCGCCAATATTTCCGCATTTTTGTTAATGCCGGAAAAAGTACTTTTACCGGCATTTTTATGCAAATGCCGGTAAAAGTCTAATTTTTTTTTAAAAATCTGACCATATAGTATATATATTTTTCATTGTACATTTTTGAACAACATGTGGCTAGCTTAGTTGGAAAATACACGCGCACGTGGAGCAAAGGTCACGGGTTCGAATCTTGGGGGAAGCATTTCTCCCCAAATTTTCACGACACGCAGGCGCCACGCGGATGACATGCAAGCACCACGTGGGCGGCACATGGCTGCCACATGGGTGACACGCAAGCACCACGTGGCTGCCAAGTGGGCGCCACATGGCATTTTCACAAATGCCGCAAATAGTGTCAAGTATTGCCGGCATTTTTGAAGACTTTTCCCGGCATTTGTGGCATCACCAACACCTGTGTAGACGGTATTTGTAATAAATGCCGGTAATACTCTTTTCCGGCATTTTTAGTGGTTTTTTCGACATTTGAAAAATGCCGCTAAAGGTGAAGTTTCTTGTAGTGATATCTCTTGCAGCCAACCTTGATTGGCCTCTCCATCAGCTTGATGTCAAGAATGCTTTTCATCATGGAGATCTCTCTGAGACAGTCTATATGGCTCAACCACCCGGTTTTGAGTCCAAGGGGGAGTCTGTGTGTCGTCTTCGCAAATCTATCTATGGCCTAAAACGATCTCCCTGGGCTTGGTTTAATAAATTCAGTAGTACTGTCGTGTCTTATGGTATGACACAAAGTCAAGCTGATCACTCTGTCTTCTTTAAAAGGACCACCAGTGGTATTGTGATTCTCGTAGTCTATGTGGATGATATTGTCATTACAGGGAGTGACAATGATGGGATTCAGGTATTGATTCGTCACCTTTGTTCCAGTTTTCTCACCAAGGATCTAGGCAAGCTTCGGTATTTTCTTGGTATTGAAGTTGCTCGTTCTAAAGCAGGCATTAGTTTATCACAACGGAAATACACTCTCGATCTCTTGAAAGATACAGGTTTTCTTGGTTCTAAACCTGTAGCTACTCCTATGGAGACTAATCATAAACTTATGCTTGACGATGGTGAGTTGGTTGACAATCCTGAGTTGTATCGGAGACTTGTGGGTAAACTTATTTATCTCACTATCACTCGACCCGATATCTCCTATGCAGTCAGTGTTGTCAGTCAATTTATGACTTGTCCTCGAGTTTCTCATATGGAGGCTGTTGTTCGTATCTTGAAGTATCTTAAAAATGCTCCTAGACGTGGACTTCTCTACAAAGCGTCTGGACATCTTCGTATCGAAGGTTATACGAATGTTGACTGGGCAGGATCTCTGTCACGCCCTCGTTTTCACAAAACATAAGTAAAAGAATTTCAACAACAAATAAGTCAAGTAATAAGATTTCCAAAAAATAAAATACATCATTAGTCCACTGGCTATCAAAGGTTCGGGCACCCTTGCCCCAAAGGTGAAATCAAAATAATATCCCATAAGTTATTACACAACTATAGTAAAAAAAGATAGTGAAAAACTTGAGTTACATAATCATCTCCCCAAAATAAAATTTAATGCATAGAAGATGAATAAAATAACTCCATGCCATGTATGCTCATCATCCGAGTCATGCACCTCAAACCATGCACGATCAAAGCTGAGTACCTAAAAAGGGATAGGGTGAGCACACGCGCTCGTAGGAGAACTATTCTACTAACTTTAGGTGTATGAATATGATGCATGCACATGGGCTTTAGTTACACCAATTGAATGAACAGATATGTATAGTGATAACCAAACAAGTAAAGTTGGACATAAGAAATGTCGAAGCGTCCAAGGGAACACCAAGTGTCCAAAATATAGTTCAAGTGTTCCAAAAAGAAAAGTCATTCGAGTGTCCAAACAACCCTTTATATATCCATTGGTTTTATCAAATCACCCAAGTCATTACATGTATCCAAAATTTTTACCAAAGTGTCCACGATTTTCACTAAAAACAACCCTTTAGGAATCTAACAAAATCAACTTAGCTCTTTGCATATAGTGATAGGAGCCAAACCCTTTTGGTTAAAGACATCTCATTTTCCAACATCATTCCTACACTTAATACTACCATTGTCTCAATTTAAGTATCCAATCATAGCTAATAGTCATCTATCATCTGACATACCGAGGAATGTTTCCACGCATGACTTGCCATACGAGCACTACGCTATAATAACCTCCGTACACCGTTTCCCCCATGGCCCGATATATGACTAATAATATCAATAGGGAGTTTAACCCTTACCGGATATCACAAGCTCTGTATACCTTATATAGATTCAGGGACTATTTCCCTCTCATATAACCCAGACATCTCATCTTCATTTCTTTCATTGAAGAATAACCATCATTTTCATTAGCGTTAGGGATTTAATCCCGCTGTCGGATTCCATAGGCTCCGCGTACCTTTGCCGGGTTCTGTAGGCCCCGCGCGCCTCTGTTGGGTTCTGTAGGCCCCGCGTGCCTCTGCTGGGTTCTGTAGACCCCGCGTGCCTCTGCCGGGTTCTGTAGGCCCCGCGCGCCTCTGTTGGGTTTTGTAGGCTCCGCGTGCCTCTGCCGGGTTCTGTAGGCCCCGCACGCCTCACCCGATACACGGGTCATAATAATAACCAACGCTTCCAAGGCGCGATGTTACTTTAATGTATAGACTCAAGACAATAAATAAATAAAGTTTTCAAAACGAGATTAAGATCCGTTGATTTGTGCCCAAATACCGGAAACTCAACTCCTTCTCAATACCCGAAGGTAGAGGCATCATACACTTCGTTGATTCTGTAGAATACCAAAGGTTTTAAACAAAAGATATCTTCACAAGTTCTCAATACCAAAATACCGCTTTGTCACAAGACCTACCCATTCACCACGTAACACATGATGTCTTTTCCGTTCATAAACTCAATCATTCTTTTGAATTATTAAATGTTCCCTCATTTCTATCAAAGACGTGTCTACGAGCCAATCATATTCCCCAACACGGCATCACACTTGTATTTATAATCAGCGTGCTTACCGACTCACTTCAACATTTTCAGGCATTCGCATACCAACGCGGGCATCCCTTTCTGACTACGTTCGTTCTACAAGCACTCAATACATCCACGTGCTTTAGTTTATCTACCAAATGCATAAATGAAACCGTAATGTAATTTGTTCCTTTAAAACCTTTTCATTAAACCTCCTTTCAAAGTCAAAACGATTCCAAAGTTCCAAGTCCGTTTCACCAAAACCCATCTTTCGACAAATCTTGCCACACGCACGCACACACGCTTTCTAAAAAAAAAACCAACAAACTTTCATGTGATGTAAGATGACATATTTGTTTATAAAACCATAGTCCTCAAGTCAAAACATGGGTGAAAATGATGCCAAAGGTCGAATATGTGAAGGAATGAGCAAACAGGGACCAAACGGACATCAAAGGGTAGCCGAATGCCACCTAAAGGACATGGATAGCTGCTCGAAATTTTGGACAGCAGCCTATGAACAGTACACTGTGCAGATTTTCACCTCTAAGTTGTGGAATTTCAACCCAATCACAAATGAGATAGTTTAGGCACAAACTAGAGATGTTATGCAACAATTAAACATGGAGGGATGTCAAATTCACTCCCAATTTCATCCAACAAGTAATATCATAGATCAAAGAATCGATGTTGGGAAAACCCACACAATTTGAGGAAAACATGATTTTCAAGGAAATTAATGCCAAGAACAAGATATGTGTAATAAATCACAAGCATACAATTAGAGAGAGTAGAAATTGTTCCCCTACCTCAAGGATTTGTTTGAAAGTGGAAGATGAGCGAAACCCTAGGTGTAGAAAACCCCAAACTCCAAGAACGACCTCTACCGGAGCTCCACTACATGTTCAAGAGACAAGATCAAGTCAAAAACGAGTTACAAGGGTGAGGTTACACTCACAATCAAAGAGAGAGAGGGAAAAACGTGGAACAAGAGCAAATAAGCTCAAGAAACTCAGCCCTTACCTTAGAAAGAGAGAAATACGTGATCCAAGTGATAATCGAGCTTAGAAATGCGAGAATCTTCAAGATTGGAAGTGGGTTTGTGTTGAAATCAAATGGTTTTATGTAATTTCTAGAGAGAGTTGAGAGGGAGGAGCTCTAGGGCTCAAAATCGGGGTGTGGGGGTGAAAAATGGGTAAAGGGTCTATTTATAGAACTCCCAAATCGCGCACAAAATTTGCAGAAAAATACACTAGATACCGGTAGTGAGAAAAATGGGATACCGGTATCCCTGTCAAAAATGTTTCTAATCGGGGGATACCGGTAGTGAGAAAAATGGGATACCGGTATCCCTGTCAAAAATGTTTCTAATCGGGGGATACCGGTAGTGAGAAAAATGGGATACCGGTATCCCTGGAAAATTCTGAAATTTTGTTCTACTACTACCAATTTGAACCCCAAATCATTTCTAACACATTCTAAACATCCTCAAGCCATGTTACCACATTATGACACGTATCTTCATCTTCCAGCAAACCCCCGGTATAAAAACACACGCTCGCCCATACAAATAATTCAACGAAACGTTACTAGAAAAGAATAAAAATATAGAAATGAATTTACGGGTCTTTACATTCTACCCTCCTTACAAATATTTTGTCCTCAAAATTTCGCGTGTCAATGCATGAATATGTAGCATGAGATATGTATGACATGCAACCGTATCGCTAACTGTTTCCAATGCCGTATCTAAGAAATGCCCAACTTTCAAGATAACAACTCACATAGATTATGCGGTGAACAAGTCCGGATATTTCTCTTTCATCTCATCTTCCCGTTCCCACGTGGATTCCTCACTACCAATGTTATTCCACAAGACCCTCACCAATCAAATCGTTTTACCCCTTAGCACTTTCTCCTTCACATCCATCACCCGTATCGGTTTCTCTCCATAGGACGCATTAGCCTCTAGCTCTAATTCGGACCACTCAAACACATGCGACGGATCCGGCTCGTACTTCTTCAACATGGAGACGTGAAAAATACCATGAATGCCCGACAACCGTGGCGGTATCGCCAATCGATACGCGACTTCCCCAATCCGCTCTATGATATCAAACGGCCCAATATAACGTGGTGATAATTACCCTTTCGTTCCACGTGAATTTAACCCTAATGCGGTGATATCCCAAGAATCACGTGATTTCTCACGTCAAATGGCAACTATCATCTACATCAATCAGCTTAACTTCTCGATAAAATCTCGACGGTTCACAAGCGTTGACGAATCATTTTCACCCCATCGTTCATAAGCTCTAGCGAGTCTTCATGTTCCTTGCCAAAAATGAGTCGTAAGAATGAATCTCTACATAAACGATATCAAATCTCCATGCTAATGTATAACCTCCCAATGCCGAATCTACTATGCTCTTCAACCGAATTGACGACTAAGACCGCATATGACCACGTATCCATATCTGGTTACTACGTACCCAAGTCCCTCTCACGATGCATCATAACCAACAAAGTAACCAGCTCCATGTTCGAAGACCGTATCACTCGTCGTATCAATCTCACTCGAATCTACCGGGAATATCCCAAACCTCGTGATAAGTGCCGCGACCGATAATAAGTCCCCAGAAAGCCACAAATGACATACGACAATACCCACGAACGGACAAGTTCTCATCTAACGTCGTGCTTACTACCATACATCTAACTGATTCTCTTTCTTGACGGTTCCGTAGGCATGGTACTAACGGTTCTCAACGTTTCCCGAAAACTCTTAATGGATCCAAACGAATATCTCACGTCTCCAACGAAGAAGGTTTAAAAGTGTTCTATACTCAAGGAGATATCAACAACAAAGATAAAAAAAATTTCCATGGATATACAACTTTAAATGAAATAGGAAATCCTAAATACAATTGGAAATCCTAAATGCAATAGGAAATCCTATACACAATTGGAATTCTCCCATAAAAGGAAAATTTAAGGCACAATTCCAACATAATAGAATGGAGAGTTTATGTTTGCTGTTTTGAGGATCCATTTTGTTCTTGATGTAGTTGGCGCTTTAAAGTCTCTCATAGATGTCTGGGGCAACAAAACACACAACTGGGTTGGGTTGGATCCTTGCGGCAACAGGTGGGTAGGGATTCGGTGCACCAATTCCCGCGTCACAACTATGTAAGTCCCCATCAAGTTTTTTATTCAATGCTTATTTTGGCTTACTTTCTCTGCAATAGTGGAATTGAGGTTAACTATCAATTGTTTAATTCCAGTACATTAGCTAGCATGGGTTTAACTGGGACGATGTCTGGAGACATTGGATCATTATCTGAATTACAGACTCTGTAAGTGTTGCCCCTTTTCCCCCTTAAATAGTACCAATGTTAACTAATGAATCATCATTCATTTAACACTTACGCTCTGTTTGCTTCAACGTAAATGCTAAAAGCAAAAGCTACCTTTGGCATTTTATTGTGTTTGGGTCGCACAAAGGGAAAAGAATATTGTACAGAAATTGATCTTACAAAATTGGTGTAAAACAACATATGGAGTAAACGTTTCAAAGTCATTTACCAGGACTTGGTGCAGTTAATTTTGCCTTCTTAAAACCAGGATCTGGTGCTATTGATTTTCTTATGTTGGTTTATTTATGAAAATGCACCTTGATCAGTTTACAAAATGCAACTATGACAAGTTCGCTTGGAATGTTCAATGTTTTCATTTTGTTCATTTGAGAGTTGCTTTTATGTTCCTTTGGAAAGCACTTTTTGAGATCTCAGGCAAACACCAAAAGGCCAGAGGAATGACACTCTTTTTACCGCAAAAAGCTTTATATGCAAATATTCCCCCCGGTCAAATATTTTACTTTGAAACAAACTGAGGCTTATTATCCTTGGCTATGTGAGGTGCTCAGGAGATGCTAGATTATCTGATGCTTGCATATTTCTGTTTTTATGCCAGATTGGCATGATAGAAATTACTGCCTGGAAATTCAATTCCTAGTTTATTGTAGTCGCTGTTTGGAAATGTTATGTTATTGCTAGAATGAATTTCTGACTATTAGCTTTTTCCTTAGGGATCTCTCATACAATAAGGGCTTGACTGGACCTATTCCTGCATCGATTGGAAATTTGAAGAAGCTTACAAACCTGTAAGAACATTTTGCTGATTTCATATATAGCGGCTAATTAAGGATATGGATATAGGTACATATACGAATTGATATGTACTTAGGTATTGTGTTACAAACCAAATTTTCTTCTACTTGCATGCCAGACTCCTGGTTGGTAGCGGTTTCAGTGGTCCGATTCCTAGAACCATAGGATCTCTGCCACAGCTGTACATTTTGTAAGTGTTCGAACTTTGCCATTTTTCTCATGCAGCATGAGGCTTTTATTCCAAGTGACATGACTCTATTACTCTAAACTTTGTTTTTACAAGCTCATGGTTTCTTATACTCCAGTTTCTTTCGGGCTCTGCAATTAGTTTTAGAAATAAGTAAAATTGATTCTGTGGAATTATTTACATATTTGAAAATTTGAAAAGGGACTGTGACTACAGTCTTCCACAAACATTTTACAAAATAATTGACTGCTTCCCCTGTATACGTGAGTTAATGAATTTTTACATTAGCCATCATATAGTATTGTGAAATTTTAGCACCTCTCTATAAATTAATTTAGTCACGTGCAAGTACTTGTAAGTATACTGTGGATTCCTGTGGAATACTAATTACAATGGCTCTCACACCCTCCAACCACTCCGGCCACATTCACTCCTTCATGGTTTTAAATGAGAAAATTTTGATGTTGGAACTCTCTTTACTCCTTGGTGCCTTCATACAAAGATTAATTCTTCGCATTGATATCGTCAAAATTTTCAAATGTTTCTGTTGTGAGAATTTCAGCTGAATTGTTCTGAATGTTAGGGTATGAGTAGCTATGTACTGTGCAATTCCATGTTTTAAGCCTATATTTTAGTGCTCTCATATTGGATTCTTCAGGTCTCTAAATTCCAACAACTTCAGTGGACCAATACCACCTGAACTTGGTTATCTATCGAATCTTTATTGGCTTGATCTAGCAGACAATAAGCTTTCTGGACCTATCCCTGTCTCTAACGCAACCACACCTGGTCTGGACATGCTGACTAAGACGGGGCACTTGTACGTTAATTTTTTTTTTTTTGGTTTCAATTTTGCCTTTCGCATGTGTGGTTTTAAGAAAATTAATCCTACATATGTTGTTCGTTTCAAGTTTTCAACATGCTAAAGACCTTGAATTCTTGATGTCTGTAGTCACTTTGGAAAGAACCAACTCTCTGGCGAAATCCCGTCTAAACTTTTCAGTTCGAATATGACTCTGATTCACGTGTAAGTTCATTGTTTTAGCTGTTCGCTACAAAGAATCAGTTCATTATGTGTTAAGAACATGGAATGTGTGTATTCAACGATTTGTCTGTGAATTGCGATTTTATGTTATAATGGGAATTGCGGATTTAGTTTATTGGCACCCCAATTCTTATGCAAGATAAAATCATTTGGAGAAGAATTTTAATATCTTCATTTGAATTAATTTGAGCAGGCTTTTTGAGAACAACCGTTTCAAGGGTAGCATCCCTTCAACGCTGGGACTTGTGCTGCGTTTGATGGTGTTGTGAGTGTCTTCGTCACGTACCTCATTAAAATCCTTTAACTCCCTTTAATAGCTGTGATTGCTTATGAATCATTGTCTTCGAATGTCTCGTGCTACTGCAGACGCCTTGACAGGAACTCATTAACTAGATCTGTACCATCAAGCCTCAGCAACCTTGTAAATGTCAACGAGCTGTAAGAAGACAAACATTAAACCTATCCCCTTAGTGAGGTTATCTGGCTTTATATTTTTTTTATCTTACTCTGAGAGGCTTTTGATTATCCAATTTCAGGTACTTGTCCAATAATCAACTGACTGGCTCCTTGCCCAATCTTACGGGCATGAGTGTTCTCTACTACTTGTAAGTAGCCTCCATGATCCTTAGCAATATCTGTAACGGATGGTCTAGTTATTTTCTTGTTTTCCATTTCAAATCGGTTGTATATTTCTCCCTATTCTTCTTGGTTACATGTTTACGGTCTACGTCTACTAAGGAATACCTTTTAATATGAACATTTGACCTAAATGTTACTTGCAGGGATATGAGCAATAACACATTTGATGCATCCGATTTTCCTCCATGGTTTTCAACCTTACAGTCCTTGACAACACTGTACGTCTTTCTCTTCCCCTACACAGATACATGCATGCACTGGCACAAGCACACAACTTAAGTCAACAAAACACCTCTGAAACTGTTTAAGGCATGCTAGAGGGATCCTTTGCATCTGGGACCTTACATATAGTTGCGTCATATCCCTTATGCCTCCTCACACAGACTTAATCGTGTATGTTTGGAGTGAAGTGTTTGGCTTGATTTCTGAGCATTCTGTCATTCCCGTCTGGACGGCCCTCAATCCTGTCTGTATTGCAGCAGGTTCTGGACTCTCTGAAAATTTTGTCTGGATGGTGGTCATATCTGTCCGTATGGTTGGTGGTCGAACAGTTTTATATTTAAACAGTTTTTGGGGTTTTATGTATATAGCATTGCAATCACAGCAACTTTTTCTTTTAGAGGAAAGTGAGACTCTGAGAGATCTCATTTGTAGCCCTTTGACTTTGAGCATCTGTTTTAGTGAAACCCTCGATGGTTTGACTACCCATGGAGTGGATATTAGTTGCAAAACCACATAAAATCTCTGTGTTATCTGTGATTTCTCTCTCTCTCTCTCCCTCGCCCCCTGTGGTTCAGTCAATTACATAGCAGTTGTCACGTCCTTTTTCTTTGTTTGTTCACGCTTCCACACAACATGGAGTACGTTGAACTTGGAACATTTCACTCCTTCTGGCGGTCTCTTGGGCATTTTGTGCCGATAAATGAGCCATATTGAAGCCAATGCCCTCTTGTTGTTCTTAACATGGGTGGTGGAATATGTTTCATGAACTATCTTTTCTCCTCTACTTTTGAAACGTTCAAGTATTTGTGTAGGGGAAAAGTATGTATTGGTAGTGATTGTCCAAATAGTAAGTACCTTCTCTTGTGATGTAGGGAAGCGTATAGAAAAGATGAACAAGAACGATCACGAACAAGACTTAGAGAAACTCTCTCTAAAACTCGAAATTTTACTAATCAATCAACAACCCCCTAGCCCGAGGGCTTACAATATCAATATATAGGCTACGGAAACCCTAGGAATAAACGGGAAAAGACAACAATGCCTATTTAACATAAAATAAAGAAAATTACGAAAATTACCAAAAACGGAAATATTTGAGTTAGGCTCAAATATGGAAACTAGAATAAAAAAGATAGCTACTGCCAAAAACCTAGGTCAAAACAGAGTTGGATTGACCAAGTAATTAGCAGATTGATTATTTCCTAAAACGGCAAATTTGATGTTTCGGAGGCCTAAACGAGGGAATTAGGCCGAAAACCACCGGTGCCCATGGGTCTATGGGTCTATAGACCTATGGGCCTTGATCGTTGGGCCGTTTCGCTTCAACCATAAGAACCGCGGATCAATCCACCACTGGCCGTTTTTCCCACTTTTCTATCGAGTTGTTCCAAGTACCGGCACGCGACCCAATCTGCATCATCTTGTATCGGTAGTCTCTACTTGTTACTGGCCACCTCTTTTTACCGGAATTCTTCCACCACCCTGAGAGGTTGTCCTACCAGTGGAGTGGGTGCCACATGGTTGCAAGGCCTCATATTTTGTGATTCTACCAGCATGTCTGACCTAGCCCCCTTATGGCACCGGCTCCTTTTCCTCCCCCAGTATGTTCAGCTAAGCAAAATACATGAAGTTCTTCATAAAGGGCATCATATTTTTCATGAACTTCTTAATTTAAGTTTTAAATGCCTGCGTGGGATAAATAACATGAATAGCTTTCTAACTTAGTTTGTGCTACTCTTAATCCTTTCACTCACTCATATTTCATCTTTTGAGCATTCACTATAATATGTGTTGGCTAACCTTCTATTGTCAGAATAATGGAAAACACAACACTTCAAGGTCGAATTCCGGTCAGCTTCTTCGCCCTTCCTCAATTACAGACTGTGTGAGTGTCTATTCAAATATTCTTATTGCTTACCCAAACCAAAAAAGGGTATCAGTTCAATCTGATATCACAAAATGGCTCCCAGAGCTGGTATAATAACTAAGGTGATAAAAAAATATGACTTAGGACAGTTGATTCTCTTAAGCAACTTGTTCTCGTTTGTTGTCTCAGGGTATTGAAGAACAACCAACTTAATGGCACTTTGGATGTGGGCTTCAGATATGGCGACCAACTTAGACTCATAGATTTGGAGAACAACATGATAGTTGGCTTTACACGGAGAATGGGATTCATAATTAATCTAACGTAAGCAGTAAGCTATATTATTCGATCTTCTTTGCATTTTATGTCCAACCTTATGTCAAAAAACTAATATGTACTCTACATTTTGTAAGCTCAGAGTTTTACTTGCTTTAAAATTTTCTGCAGACTCGCGCGAAATCCATTTTGTCAGGAAACTGAAGGGACAACAGATAACTACTGTAGCATTCTAAAGCCGCCTGATTCCACGTATTCAACACCAAAAAATAACTGTAATCCTGCTACATGCAGTGCAGATAAACTCTCAAGCCCCAACTGTAGATGTGCATATCCATACATGGGTGATATAATCTTCGGAGCTCCTTCCTTTTGGGACTTTTCAAACACGACTATCTACACATCTCTCGCAAATTTCCTGATACAGTTTTTTCAGTCCCATCAACTCCCGGTAGATTCAGTTTCGCTCAGTAATCCGACTAGAGATACGAATAATTACTTTGTGTTGAAATTAGAAGTTTTTCCTCCATCGGATCAAGATGGTTTCAATCAAACAGGAGTATATGAAATCGGGTTTGTGTTTAGCAACCAAACTTTCAAGGCTCCCCTCAATTTCGGACTCTATACTTTCCTCAGTCACCCATATCCATATGTGCATTTTGAAGGTATTAGCACAAATATGAGATATGAATATGTTACCTATTCTGTTATGTATCAATTTGAATGCACTTTCTCATCTTTCATCTAAAAAGGAATTACAGGAGCTAAAAAGTCATCAAGTACTGCCATAATTATCGGAGCTGCGGTTGGTGGGTGTGTTCTAGTGCTACTGGCTCTCCTTGCTGGAATTTACGCTTTTCGTCAAAAGAGAAGAGCTGAAATAGCTGATAAACAGAACAATCCTTTTGGTAAACTAGGAGTTAATCTTACAAAAGATATCTCCTTAAGTTTTTTTTTTTTCTTTCTTTCTTCTTTTTTTTAAAGAATGGGGAGTTTTTGCCTTTAGTTAGATCATATTCTTGGGTTCTACTGATTACTTAAATGTCATACCAATGCAGCTTCATGGGACCCAAATAAAAACAGCGGAGATGTTCCTCAGTTAACAGGAGCTAGGTCTTTCTCATTTGAAGAGCTTAAGAAATACACAAACAACTTTTCAGAAGCAAACGATATCGGCACTGGCGGATACGGGAAGGTTAACTTTTACATTCTTCTTACTAGAGAGTAAATTAGTCAATGTCAGTAGAATCACATGGAGTGGTTTTTCCCCCTTAACTCAAGAGTAGGTACATCATCTTTGATATGTATGAACTATTGAGATGTTCATTTATAATCAAGTAATACCATATACTTGGAAAGTCCTTCTGAAAATTCCTGAAATTCAACTATATGATCCTCTTCGTACTATTTGTTGGATAGTTCATCATTTCCTGAGTATCGTTCCTCCATTTTATGTAAGAAAACATTCTGTTTGAAAATTTACCATCCGTGACGTGAAATATTTCTCACTTTTCATCTGATTCATAGGTATACAGAGGAGTTCTTCCCAATGGGCACCTGGTTGCAGTCAAACGGCCTCAGAGAGGATCAATGCAGGGTGGTAACGAATTCAAGACTGAGATTGAGCTTCTATCCAGGGTACATCATAAGAATGTTGTCAGCCTCATCGGTTTCTGTTTTGAGCAAGGCGAGCAAATGTTGGTGTATGAGTATATTGCAAATGGTACCCTGAAGGAGAGTCTTTCAGGTACATGGGGCCTGTTTGGTACCATGTTTGATGTCTCCTTTTTTTTTTCCTCCAAACAACACAGAAACTTGTTTCGTGAACAATTTTCAGAAGGGTGACTTTTCACGAAAATAACCCATCTTTTGAAAACACCGAACGTGTCCAATATGTAGCTATTAACTGTGCTGTTTTTATTTTCAAACAAGCCAAACGGGTCCTTGAAGACTCATTACCAGTTCTTTCTCATATACACTGATATTGCAGAAGGAGAGGGGATCCCCAGAGTTCATTAACTACACAACTAGACTATAATCATGGGATCAAATGCATTCAATGGGATAAAAGTGCATATTACTTTTGCAGGAAAGACCGGAATCAAGTTGGATTGGATGAGGCGGCTTCGAATTGCCCTAGGAACAGCAAGAGGTTTGCAATATCTACACGAGCTTGCCAACCCTCCGATCATACATAGGGACATCAAATCAAACAACATCTTATTGGATGAACGCTTGAATGCAAAAGTTGCTGATTTTGGTCTTTCCAAGCTCCTTGGTGACCCAGAAAAAGCTCATGTTACCACTCAAGTCAAGGGTACAATGGTTAGTAATTTTCTTCCTAACCCTGCTTTGGAAAACAGCAATGAAACCCCTCCGTTCTGTTTCAAGTATAAGATATCTAAACGCAGTTTCTTCCTACAAAAGCTATTCCTTTTTATCATTTTTGGTCCAGCCAGTGTTAGCCGGTTGAAGTATTGGCTCCTTACCAGCCACCTAAAAAATGTGAAACTACGGAAAAAAAATACAACAGAACACAAGATCGGTTGTTGGGTACTGTACGCGCGCCCTGGGCTATGAGTATGGAGATACGTGGCGGATCTATGTAGTTTGGCATTTCGCTAACATTTCCAGTAATTTGAGTTTACCGTGAAACTATACTTACTTGGTCTTTCCGATGATTTATAATGCTCTGTATCACATTTTAACCTCAGTTTCACTCAAGAAATTAAGATGAGAGTATCAAGGAAGGTGGGTACCTGTTCTCCAGTCACCATGATCCTTAGACATGGGAATAAGGTCATTCCCACACTCAGACACATACCCGCAATTGACACCTCCGCTCAAGTCTGCGTAACAGTGGTAACACGTATATTCAATAGAACTAAAGGGATATTCACTAATTTATAGAGCCGCAATGAAGGACTTCATCTTATCTAGAGCTGCTGCAAGGACTTCTTTTTATACTTGTAATAGAACATTCGGAACATTCATATATTCGTGGGGTCTTTGAAGATCCATGATATCAGTAAGGATTCTGGACTAAAAGTATAATACTTTAATGGTGCAGGGTTATATGGATCCTGAATATTACATGACCCAACAATTGACTGAAAAGAGTGACGTTTATAGCTATGGAGTGGTGATGCTAGAGTTGGTAACCGCAAGACAACCGATCGATAAAGGCAAGTACATTGTAAGAGAGGTGAGGCAGAGAATGGACAAGACAAAAGTCGGATACAACCTTCAAGAAATAATTGACCCGGTCATTTTGGGCATCACATTGGGAGGTTTAGAGAAGTTTGTGGACCTGGCAATGAGGTGTGTCGTCGACGAAGGAGGCGAGAGGCCTACGATGGGTGAGGTGGTGAAAGAGATTGAGAGCATCATGCAAATCGCGGGTTTGAACCCCAATTCTGACTCAGCATCCACGTCAGCTAGCTACGAAGGGGCTATAAAAGGGTACGACCATCCATACAGCGATGATAGCCTCTTTGTTTATAGCGGGCAATATCTGCCATCAAAGGTAGAGCCCCAGTGAGATCAGCAACTGTCATTCAAGAATTGTTGATGTTCGTAGAATCCTTGATTGGCCTTTTTAAGTAGAGTATATGATTTGCATTTCAATTAGTAGAACCTTTTTTCACTTGCGCCTTGTGAACTTGTACCATGGAGTTGAATTATTAGCTTTTGTTTCTTTTGTTGGAAAGTCTTGTTTTGTGAGTAAAGGATAATAGGATTTTTGTCAAAGCCTCTGTGGTAAGAAGCGAAAAACTGAGGTCGAATCAGAATGTTGATCATGTACAAATTCTACATTAAGTCTTGTCTTTGTGATTTTTCTGTAACAACCTACTTCTTTCTTTTGGGAGCAAACGGTTTCGGAATTTGGATCCTTCGGGCAAAGGAAGGGAAAGGAACTGGAAAAACGAAGTAGAAGCAGCGAAAATTTACTCCCTTCTATTTTCTTGCCTTTTTGTTGGTTCTTTGGTACTTCGGAAATACTAGAGTACTTTAGAACAGAGACAGGCAAAGGGAACTAGTCTCTGCGTAAACGAGGTAGTTTGCACTCTGGTTTATGTTGAACATTGCTACGAATTTTTCTTTTGCTTCAGCGAAAGCTCCTAAAAAATAGGCCTGGCCTAAAAAATCTACTATTGGTCGCTTCACCTCATTAATCAATACCTCCACCGCTGCAAGTGCAGCCAGGTTGCACGTGAGGCGAGGGGAGAAGTAGTATTGTGATGATCATATATGCGGATCACATTTAAGTGTTGTATAACGCAACACTTCATATATATTTTTTCAAACACGCATCACTTTATAGGACACACGACAAATTAGGTCTCAAATAGGTCTAACTTGACACCTTGTACGGCACATTAGGATCCGACATGGTTCCTATGATTCTCAAAGTACACAGTGGTGTCACACATACAATAAAGAATTATACTGGAGTAATACACAAATGTGGTGTACATACAATTGTCAAATTAACTATCATTTCTCCGATTTGAACTGATTAAGGAGACATCAATTACTAAGTGCCCCGAGGTACATTGCACATTCCGAACATCAATTGCAACAATTCGATAGACGGCTCCCCTGTAAAAATTAGATATCCAAAACCCACAAAATTATAATGAGGTTGTCACACTTTTGTTAATTGCATATGTGTTGTGCTGTCTTACATCTCTCTTACTTGAAATCTTTTTGTTATCAAAAGAAAATTGGCACACTGGTTGGGGTGTTCAATTTTAGAGACGTCGAATCCTAAATCAATTGTCACTTAAAGACTAATTTGACCTCTCAAAATTTGAAGCCAATATCAGAGATGCTGCAATAAGATATAGAAACATAAGGCCCGTTCCGCTAAAAAAAAAACAGTTTTGCTTTAACTCAAAAACTATCTCATTCTACTAACAAGGCAAAACTAAAAACCAAAAAAGCCAAAAAACTAGTTAGTGGAACAAGTTACTTTTTTTGCAAAACTAAACATACAAAAAACTAGTGGAACAAGTTAATTTTTTTGCAAAATTAAAAACCAAAAAACTAGTTAGTGGAACAAGTTAACTTTTTTTGCAAAACTAAAAATATCCAAAAAAAACCAAAAAACCAAAAAATCAAAAAAACCAAGTTAGTGGAACACCCCCTGTTAAATTCTAAGTCTGACGATTGACAGTCAAGAGTTGGGGTCCAAACGGACCGGTCAAAGGGTCAACTTTATCCTGACCACACCCTTTTAATGCTTAGAATCGAGCGGTTGTGTGCCCCCCTCCATTTAATTTTGTTTCTATGATCATGGAAGACCGGTCAGGTGTTACATTCCTCCATTTCTATGTTGGTATCCTTTTCCATTTTGTTACTAGCATATCCTTTGTATGACTTTCAAAACAACATCATAATAATAAAAGAACTATTTGAGTTCATTAATTTGGTGTCAAGAAATTATTACAAGTATGTATGCAAGAACTTTACTATTTATCTTTCCGTAGAGGACCGATTATGTGGGACGGAAAACAAGCTTAAAAACAAGCTTAAAGTTTAACTCGTTTTAAAAAACAAGCTTAAAGTTTTAGTTCAAGCTCATTTATGAATTTACCAAGTCATGCTTGAACGAGTCCTAATTGAGCCCCAGTTCCAGCGTTGCTCGCAAACAACTTGGGTCCTTTGCAATGGGAATTGATTAATGGGAATGTACACGTGTAGAAGATTTCATATGAGGATAGTATTTTATTCAGGGGTGGAATGTTACCTTTTTTTTTTCTCGGACACATGATGACCACGATGATCATCACGTGTATTGTAATTGAGTGCACATGCATTGGGTTGTGTTGAAAACATTAATTCGTTCATAAAAAAATTAATGCACATTCAATCATAGTTGCAATTAGACCATAATTACCGCTCAATAAGCAGGAGTTACGATCTTGCACTTTGAATAGTAACATAAAAATATGTGGGAATGTCTGCCAAAAATTTTGGGTTTATTAGTTATAGTTGATTTTGAAAAGTAGAATCTGACATTGTCAAAATTTATACATTTCAGAATCAAACTTTAAAACACCTTCAAAAGTTAATTTTGCATCAACAGCCAAAACAACAGGGACACGGGAGCCCCAAGGCAAAACAGGCCGTTGTGCTTTTAATTCCAGTCTCGTCCTGAGTTCGAAAACATAATGTGAATCGTTTACCATTTAAAGATAAACACTAACAACCGCCTTATGAATTAAAATATTACTTCAATCGGGCATCGACAACAAGTATGTAGTTACCAAATCACGTATTTCTTCAGTAAATTCGATTCACAAGCTACCAATGTTTTCGATTGACATGATTTTTTCACTTGTATATAACCATCAATGTTTACAAAATTAAGGATGTAAACCATATTTTAGAGCTTGAGACAAGGCAGGAATTGAGTTTGTTCGTTTTGGGTTTTCAAGGCCTGGTATTCTTAATTATTACCCAGTTATTCCCCCTATTTTTAATTATTATTCACATTTTTCTCTCTATCTCTCTCTAATCATTAATCCCTATTTTTAATTATTATCTCTATTCCTCCCTCTAATCATTACAAAAACCAAAACCACAACCTTGAAGTCACAACAACTTTGCTGTAGGCAAAGCATGGCCCCGTGTCCCAAATCGTGTGCCAGATATATTAAGTTTGCAGTGACTTCTCTATAGATTCAATTAATAAAATGTCCACTTGATTTTTTTTTGAATATAGAGCTTTTGGTTTGGTTCATACGGAGTTTTGTTGTAGTTTTAGTTGGATTCCCCGCAAGTGGGCGGTGAGATTGGGTCTCATGTTTAGTCGAGGTGGTGCACGTATGCTGGCCCGGACACCTGAGTTATAAATTTATTTATTTATTTTTTTGCATGAAAACAAAGAATAGAATTGGTGGTGGGATTTAGGGTGGACAAACTCATAAAAGCGACGGTTCGATAACAACCAAGTCCATTACACAGTTGTAGTACTAGTACTAGGTCCCATATTGGTCGGCGCCAGGGCCGGTCATATGGTAAGGCCAATGAGGCCGGCGATTGAGGCCCTAAAAAATGAGTAGAAATTAGAGCCCATTTTTCATATAAGAAATGAATATAATATATTAGGGTTGCTCAAAAAAACTGGTGAATCGTGAATCCGGTCCGAACCGAACCGATCCGCACATTTTGGATTTTAACTGTGGATTAATGGTGCGGACACGGATTCAAAAAATAAAAAACCGTGACTCGCGGTCCGGACACGGATTAAATTACTTGTAGGTCGTGTTTTCAACACCTTAATCCCCATTAAGGATAAACGAAAAAGTTAATTACCGCCAACTCTAATTAGCTGTTGAAGTTACCATATTGCCCTTGCCTTCTTCAAAACACGCATGGTCTGTCCAGGCTTCCCCAATTCTAACGACAAGCGTTGATTGGAGTTCCTCTCCTCGGCAAAATCGGCAATGGAGGACAGCCGATTTTGACGATTTCTCCAAGGAAGACCGCTACGCAATAGATTTGGGGCGTTTCCTCACCTTCAAGCTGTCGAATATCTTCACGATCTCCCGCAAAATTCTCGTTCATATCTCATTTCTTTTCACTCTTTCTACGTATTGTTTCAGATTATACATTTGTATGGGCATAGGTGTAGCTATATGCGTATAGTTTTCCCTAATTTTTGTTGGTGATTGTGGAGTATTAGTTTCCTTTTTTTGGTGCTTTTATTAAACATTATAGTCTCACCGTTAACTTGAAGAGTGAGAGAGAAATCCTTCAAACAGGATATTGTGTCAATTGTAATGATATTGCTTGAGCTATATGTCTCCCTATCTCAGTTGACCTCATTATTCTTGGAGTGATATTGCTTGAGCTCGGCCATTGTAGAACATGATCCAAGGCTGCGTAATGCAGGATGGTGGTTGGTGTTGGCTGGGGAAAGAGAAGTTGTGGTCGCTCAAAGAGGTTGTTGAACGGAGGAAACCATCCTTTGTTCATTATTCATGTGCCCCAACTGTTTGATTAAACTACTCTGTGAACGTCATACGGTCAGGAGTCCACAACTTATGGCTGCAGTGTTTTAGCCTTCTAGAACCTTGTGGCCGTGTGGTCCGACATTGCGTATGCAGCAACACACGTTCGCGGACACAATGGCTAGATTCTTATATAATGCCAGAAAACATCAGCTACATTTGCTTATACGTTTTTTAAGTATTTGTAACAATCACTATGAACAATATAAAGTCAAAGATGTCCAATTGAGAATGTATATACAGCTGGATTGGTACAGTATTTTTTTTCTTCTTCAAAGAGTATTGAAAGCACAAAATCAAAAAGTTGTATTACAAGGGAAGAGATATAGGACAAGGAACTGGCATTCTGAGGAGTATGTTTTTTGTATCCACACAAATGATAAGCAAGGAATGAGCTCAAGTTTTTGGTTCTTGGTTCAGCACTACTACTTACATTTACACTTTGTTGTGTTACGTACTCTTCATAAAAGGTAGGCACAGAAGTTTTCCTTATAGTGTGCCAAAATGCATTGAACTATGCTTCCCCATTCCATTTTAAAGTTGTGCTATTGACATATATTTCTCTTAACCTATTCCGGCTTTTTGCTTCCATAGTTTTAATGAAACCTTATGCGGAATGAGCATTTTATGCAAATGCTATTCACTCATCACCGCAGTCAATTTATAAGTGTAGTTCTTGATATATTCTTCTCTCTCCATGTACTTAATGTGTTCCTAGTTTGGTCCTAATTTGGCAATGTTCAGAGCTTAATTGTTTTCTTTTCTTTTCTTCTTTTCTCAGTTCAATGGAAAATGTTGTGGTGTTGTTGTGTAAGCGAGGTGTTCATACTGCTGGGGTTATATTGTCTCCTAGTTTACGATTTGCTGGTTTGCTTGTGATTTTGAAACAAAAGTGGAGTGATTTGAATGAAGGATCATTCTCGCTCTATTATGCATTGGAGGGTCATCCGAATTGCATTCTAGCCAGTGATGATGATTTGAATGTGGAGACCAAGCATAAGAACCACCTAATTGGTTTATTCAACAGCGCTGCATATGCTCCGAATGTTGTTATTTTTTATAACCTAATTGCTGAATTAAAGGAGGGTGGGGGAGACAAGGTTATTAGCTTTCTAAGGGACCTCCCAAATGATAACTGGTGTCATGCTCACTTTCCTGGCAAACGTTATGGCGAATTGACTTCCAATCTGGTTGAGTCTTTCAATAATTGGATAAAAGATGAACGCCACTTGCCTGTTACCCAACTTCTTGACTGTATAAGGTTAAAATTGATGGAGCAAATGTCTAACTGAAGAGTTTGTGCAATGAAATGGAATGGTGTTTGTCCTGTAATGGACAAAAAACTTGCAGCTGCATTTAGTTTCTCGAGGAGTTGGACAGTGACTACATCTCATGCCAATTTGTTCGAAGTCCGTTGTAACCCATCAGTCAGTGTTGATATTGGTCTGCGGACATGTTCCTATGGTGAATGGCAGATCAATTCTTTTCCTTGTGTTCATGCTGTTTGTGCCTTAAAGAAAAGTGGGAAGAATTTGAATGAGTATGTTGACCGCTACTATTTTGTTGATATGTACAGAGAAGCTTCTTCAAAGTGTATAAATCCTGTCCCTACTTTGTCAAAGGCTGATTTTGTTCCAACAAGCGACGGGGTTCTTCTTCCTCCCTTGACTAAAAGACCACCGGGAAGGCCTCGTACAGAAAGGATTCCGTCCATGGGTTTCAGGACAAGGAAAGTCACTTGTAGCTGATGTTGCAAGGTTGGACACCATAACAAAGCAAGTTGCAAAGAGCCATTGAACCATTGAATACATCTTCTTTCATTAGTTTTGTTTTCATTGTTTTTTTGTTTGACATTGAACTACTTTTCAGTTGATATTTCAAGATTAAATTCTGAATATTACTTCGGTGCATTTCTAAATTAGAATGCACCAAGAACCGTAGTAAAAGTTTTTCTACTTGCAGTCTATAAAAAGCCTGGGAATCAGTTGTCGTACCTCTGATCCCCTAATACAGAAATACATTTTGTTGGGAACATGAGAATTATGATACTGAGATTCTTGTTATGCTGTGATTTAGAGTCTCAGAAGTTATGCTACATAAGATTGGAACATGGGAATTGTGATACTGAGATAATCTTGTTATGATGTGATTTATCCTTGCAGTTTTTTTTCCCGTCCTTATTTTGCTTAGTTTTGGCCATAGAAGACCTTAGGTGAAAATTATAAGATGGTGACAACAAGATTTGCTGCATATATTGCCCAAGTTGACGGCAACCTCCTTGGGGACCGGGGGTGCCATGCACTCCTTGGTTGTTCGGCTGGGATGCATTCTGTCATTTTAATTTATTTTTGATTTATTTATTCTTACTGGTAAAAAATTAAAGTACATTCAAACCGTCCTGTAGTGGGCCGAAATCTAGCAGCCCAAATGGGGCTCGGTTGAGGAGCCCGGAAGAAATTGGGCTCAGATGGATCTCCAGACCAACCAGGGAACAGAACGCCATGGGCCCACCCAGCGAGGCCCAACCGAGACAAACCGGCGTCTCGGCCGGTAGATCATAAACCGGACAAGCCATCCGGTACGGATCATATCTGAGATCTCGGTGACAACCCTCGTGACGTCACTGAAGGCGGTTAACGCTCGTAACAAACTGGGGAAGGCGCATGTGCATGAGACAGCTGTACTTACGTCAGCATGATGGCATCCGAAGCGGTTACATTACGTGCTCAATTGTGATTGGAGGACGCGAACATGCGATGCATGCAGATCTGGCTCGTGACGCTCGGTGACGTCATCCAAGCCAGATTGACCAATCTGCCCCTGTACTTGGGTAGCCTATAAATACGAGGCAACGAAGCCTTAAACAGGTACGCAATACTTTCTCTCTCTACAAATCCTTTCTCAAAACACTTTCTTCTCCGATCACTTACTTGATCGTCGGAGTGCCTTCCCTGGCCATACTCCGGCCAGGTTGGGCGCTAACGGCGTGTGCTCCGTGTGCAGGGGCTCGCGCATAATCACATTCACCACTCACTCGCTGCTCTCACAGGTCAAGGCTCACTCAAGAGGCGCTACTGGATTTTTGAGGACACCACAATTGGCGACTCTGCTGGGGATTCCACCCAGAACCTCCGGTGCTCCTCCCTAGATCAACCCTCTCTACTCTCTTTTCTTCGCCTCTCCTCACGTCTCCGTCTCTGTCCCGCCGGGTCACATCGGACTCACTCCGAGCCCAGACTCACAGCAACTCACCATCCAGCAACTCACTCACTACCTGGAAGAGCGAGACGCTGAGATGGCAGCCATGAGGGCCCAGCTTTCTAAGCTGACCGAGACGGTTAAGAGGAAGGCTGCAGTGGAAACTACTGCAACATCTCACGGAGGAGCCTCCGGCCAAAGACGTTCGGCGAAGGATCGCATCGGTGACCCCAACAATGAGAGGGCTCACAATAAGGCTCTCGCGCTTCGGCACGAGAACCTATCGACCGAGCACCTCTCAAGGGGCCGCCAAGGTGGTTCTTCCCGAAACTATTCCTCTCAGATCTCGGAGTCAAGTGCCCGATCGCCGTACTCCCAGCTGTCTGCATCTCACGAGACAGTGTACTATTTTGAAGATGGCGAATACAAACCGATCTATCTCAGGAAGGACCCCAAGGATGCCACTCCGACCGAGCGCTCTTCTGGTCGACGTCGCCATAAGACTCCCCCGCGACCAACAAACTCCGCCGATCTCCGAACTCGGGTGGAGCACTTGAAGAAAGCTTCACCACAAGAGCAAAATCTCACAGTCATCCGAGATGGAGACACGGGAAAGCGTCATGCGTACCGAACTGAGGAGCAAACTCATCATAACGACGCTGGGGGGAAAAGGAAGGAGCACAGCCACCGAGAAAGGTCTCGGTACCGAGAGGAAAAAACAACGCACAACGAACGTCGCCATGATGAGCAACACCGAGCAACCCACGAGAAGCGCTCTCGTACCAGCGACGGGTTTACTGTACCGTCTCTTCCTCCTCTCTCATCTCTCCCGCCTCTGCCGAGCCTCGATGAACGACTGAAAGAGTTGGCAAAATCACCCTTTACAAAAGAGATCGCCTTGGCAACGTTACCAGCTGGATTCTCGCTCCCCAAGTTCAACCGTTATGACGCCCTCACGGATGCGTACAACCACCTCATCTACTTTAGGAAGATCATCAACCTTTACACCTCGGATCAGGCCATAATGTGTAAGGTGTTTCCAACCAGCCTAGGGACTCTCGGATCCCTCTGGTTCAACAAGCTGGAGGAAGGATCCATTGGGAGCTACGAGGCTCTGGAGAGGGCTTTCCTATCTCGGTTCGTAACGAGTAACATACAGAAAAAGGAGGTAGACTCTCTCCTCGGTCTAAGGAAGCGCCCAGATGAAACACTGCGCCAGTACGCTGCAAGGTATTGGGAGATGTTCCACCAAGTCCAGGGTTGTGATCATACCCTTGCTGCGACACATTTTAAACATGGTTTGGAGAGCAAGAGCCCTGTCTTCATAGATCTGATGTTGCACCCACCAAAGAACATGGACGACCTGATGGAACGGATAAACAAATACATCGAGCTTGAGGAACTCTTAACCGAGCGTAATGCTCCAACCTCCTCCTCCGTTCCAAGGGTTATCCATGTCTCGGGTAATCAGAAGAAGGCGGTAAACACTATTAAAGCAGGCGCAGCAAAGCGACTCCCGAAGGCAAGTGACTTCGTAGCCGAGCGGACAGTATTCACCGAGCCAATCTACATGCTCCTCCGCAAGATTGAGAATGAAGGGTTCTTTCACTGGCCGGATCACAAGATGGGAACACATGATAAAACGAAGGATAGGAAAGTCTACTGCACGTACCACCGAGAGCAAGGCCATTACACCACCTCCTGCAAGCCGTTCAAGGCTTATTTGGAAACTCTCGTCTCGGCTGGAAACCTGGATGCCTACATTGACCAGGACAAAACCCTTGCTCGGGCTCAGGGTCAAGGAGCAGCTGCTGCTGGGGGTGCTCAAGAGGACGTGGTGGTGATGCACGTGATTCACGGACCGGTGACAAGAATGTTGGAAGCTCGAGTGTACAAGGAAATCGAGCAAGCTACGAAGGCATTGGAGGTTCTCTCGGTTAAACAGCAACCGAAACGCCCCCTCCCAACTAAGGAGTCTCAGTGGACAATCGTGTTTACCGAGAAGGATCTAGAAGGAGTGCAGTTCCCTCATAACGACGCTCTCGTCATCACGCTCAAAGTGGGGAAGGCCAAAGTGGAACGGATTTTGGTAGACCAAGGAAGCGCTGCCGAGGTAATGTACTACTCATTGTTCAAACGATTCGGATTCACTAGCAAGGATCTTAAGCCCTCCGAGGTCCCCCTTGTTGGCTTTAGCGGCACGCCTGTGTATCCCCTCGGTACGATTACCCTTCCAGTCGTCACGGGCTCAGTAACGCAACAAGTGGAGTTTATCGTCGTTAACTCACCGAGCCCCTATAACATCATATTGGGGAGAAATTGGCTGCACGCGATGAAGGCCGTAGCGTCTACGTACCATCAAGTGCTACGGTTTATCGGGGCAAAGGGAAAGCAAGAAGATGTGAAGGGAGATCAGATAGCTGCGAAGAAGTGCTATATTTCAACCGTGGGCAGAAAAGAAAAGAAGAAGCCTAAGCAAGTGCAGTGGGTGGAAGTGCCCGGGTCACCCGCTTTGGAAGATGTCGGTCGGCCAGCCGAGGCTAAATCAGTGGAAGACCTCGTTACAGTCCCAATCAATGAGGATGGAAGCCGTTTCTTCCTAATCGGCTCCTCCTTAACCGAGACCGAAAGGGACGAGATGGTGACCTTTCTCAAGGCAAACATCGAGGTGTTTGCTTGGACCCCGTACGAGATGCCAGGGGTTGACCCGAGATTCATCAAGCATCAGCTTAACGTTGACCCATTGAGGCGCCCGGTTATTCAAAAACCAAGAAAATCTTCTGCTGTTCATGCCGAGGCGGTGGAATCGGAAATTGACAAACTATTGGAAGCCCAAGCAATCCAGGAGGTCCAGTACCCAACTTGGCTGGCAAATACGGTGGTGGCCCCAAAGAAGAACGGCAAGCTGAGGGTCTGCGTAGACTACACGAACCTCAATGATGCCTGTCCGAAGGACTGTTTCCCAGTCCCTCGGATAGACCAACTCGTGGACGCTACAGCAGGACACGCTCGGTTGAGTTTTATGGATGCGTACAGGGGGTACCACCAAGTTTTTATGGATGAGGAAGACATGGAGAAGACCGCTTTCATCACACCGAGAGGCTTATATTGCTACCGAGTCATGCCCTTCGGGCTAAAGAACGCCGGGGCCACCTTCCAAAGAATGGTGTCTCGGATGTTCAAAGATCAGCTCGGGGACACGATGGAGGCCTACATAGATGACATGGTGGTGAAAAGCGTGCATGAAGGAAACCACATTACAGATCTCAGCAAGATGTTCACGGTGCTGCAGAAGCACGGCCTAAAACTCAACGCCGAGAAGTGCTCTTTCGGGGTTGGGTCAGGAAAATTCCTGGGCCATTTAGTCACAAGGAGGGGCATTGAAGCAGATCCGGGCCAAGTCACAGCTATACAACAGCTCGTCTCACCGAGAACAATCAAGGAGGTCCAAAGGCTGACAGGGATGGCGGCAGCTCTCAACCGCTTCATCAGCCGCTCGGCTGACGTATGCCGTCCGCTCTTTCAATCGATCAAAACAAGTAAGAGGAAGTTCCAATGGACCGAGGAGTGCGAAAAAGCTTTGCAGCACTTGAAGACCTATTTATCCGAGCCGCCACTACTGGAGACGCCTCGGGAAAATGAAGACTTATTCATCTACCTCTCTGTATCTCCACACGCAGTCAGCTCGGTTCTAGTCCGAGCAGAGGGAACCGAGCATCGACCTGTGTATTACGCAAACAAGACGCTTACTGGAGCCGAAACAAGATACCTTCCACTTGAAAAGGTTGCCTTTGCTCTCGTAACTGCATCTCGGAAGCTGCTCCCTTACTTCCAGGCTCACACAATCGTCGTTCTCACCGAATATCCACTGAAGGCACTTTTCCGAAGAGCTGATCTCTCGACACGGGTCTCGAAGTGGTCATGTGAAATGGCCAACTTTGACATCCAGTATCGACCAAGAATAGCTATAAAAGCACAGGTGTTAGCCGACTTCATAGCCGAGCTAACACCAGGAGAAGAACAGCCAAAGAAAGAAGAACCCAACCCTTCCCTACCCGAGCAACACACTGAAGACCTTGATGCCCCCGTGGCAATTGAAGATGTAACCAACAGTGTCTCGGACGAAGAAACTGACGCAGCTGAATTAACCCCAACGCCTCTCTCGGAAGGAGAACCGAGTCCGAGCGCGGATGAAGACCAAGCAACCGTGCCATTCTCTACTTGTCACATGTTCCATGGTACTGCTTGGAAATTACATGTAGATGGCGCATCAAACCAACGAGGAGCTGGGGCAGGTGTCGTATTAATTTCCCCCGAAGGCGTTATTCACGAGAACGCCATCACGATTGATTTTCCGGCCTCTAACAACGAGGCCGAGTACGAAGCCTTGATCGCTGGCCTTCGGCTTGCCGAAGCAATGGAAGTGAAGACTCTAATGGTTTACAGCGACTCACAACTTGTTGTAAACCAGTTCAATGGAGACTACGATGCCAAGGACGAAAGAATGGCCAAGTATCTGAGCATTGCCAGGAGCCTAACCGAAACATTCGAAGCTATAGAAGTACACCAGGTGGGCCGAGAGCACAACGCCCACGCTGACGCACTTGCAGGATTGGGATCTGCATGCAAAGCTTCCGAGCAGCGAAGCATTTCCTTCGGAACAATCTCTGCACCGAGCTTCGATCCGCCTCGGACTCAAATGATGAATATTGAGCTCGAACCTAGCTGGATGGATGAACTCGTGTTTTACCTACGAAACGACAAGCTCCCCGGAGACCGACGAGAAGCCCACCGGATCAAATGCAAGGCTGCAAACTATTGGCTCTCACCGACAGGCTCTCTTTACAGACGTTCTCGGACCGGACCGTACCTCATGGCGGTCCATCAGAATGAAGTCCATTCAATACTCCACGAGCTTCATGCCGGCAGCGGGGGCTGTCACTCGGGAGGACGTTCTATCGCCCACCGAGCCATCACTCAAGGGTATTGGTGGCCGAAGATGAAGGAAGATGCGGAGGAGTTTGTTCGGAAATGCCACAGGTGCCAGTTGTTCAAGCCAATGATCCATCAGCCAGCCGAGGACCTTCAACCGATCACCAGTCCATGGCCTTTTGCCCAATGGGGCTTGGACATTGTCGAAGAGCTCCCACTTGCTCCGGGAGGATTTCGCTACCTCATAACTGCTACGGATTATTTTTCTAAGTGGGTGGAAGCAGAGCCTCTGGTTTTCATAACCGAGGCGAACGTGAAGAGTTTTCTGTGGCAAAATATCATCTCTCGGTTCGGAGTCCCGTACGCAATCGTCTCGGACAACGGGAAACAGTTCACGGGAAAGCAAATGAAAGAGGTCTGTGACAAGCTCGGGGTACGCTTCTTCAACTCCACGCCAGTATATCCTCAAGGTAACGGCCAGGCCGAGGCGTCGAACAAGACGGTCGCGGCTGGACTCAAGCGAAGACTAACTGCTAAGAGAGGAAAATGGGCTGAAGAGTTACCACACGTTCTATGGGCATTCCGGACAACACCGAGGCGCTCTACGGGCCAGACTCCCTACTCTCTTGCGTACGGCATTGAAGCTGTAATCCCTATCCAAAAGGGGCTACCTACCATCAGAACCGAGTACTTTGATGAAACCACCAATGACACGGCATTGAGCAACGACTTGGACTTAGCCGAAGAGAAAAGAGATGTAGCTCGAGTAAAGTTGGCAGCTTATCAGCAAGAAGTTGCTAAAGGATATAACAAAACGGTTCGGTTAAGGACATTCTGCCCGGACGATCTGGTTCTCAAAAAGGTCACGGACAAGAATAAGAAAAAGAAGCTCATGCCTAATTGGGATGGTCCGTACCGAGTCGTTAAGAAGATTGGGAAAGGAACTTATCAGATTGAAGACATGGATGGCAAGCTCGTGGACAAGCCTTGGAATGCTTACAACTTAAGAAAGTACTACGCTTAAGGGTGATGTTCTCGGATGAAGAATTCCAGACTTAGAAAAAATATGAAGCAATTTTGATGTATTACTTTCTCAGAAGACTATCAATGAAAAACCTTTTTGATCTCATTTGCTGTCTTTTTTAATCGTGTCTCGGTATTCGTACCCAATGGCTTCGGCCAAAGGCACAACCCCACACATGGGTTCCATCCCATAAGACCGCTCGATTTAACCGAGCCAATCCAATGATTACGTCGAGAAATTATCAAAATCGCACACCCTCGGGGTGGTACTAACATAAATGTCTCGGCCCATAAAATCGAGCTCGACGTAAAAACCCTTCTGTAGGGGTATTGACCAAAGAACAACTTGTTTTTACAAGTTCGTAACTGATCCACTCATGCCTTATCAAATCATCTCGGTATGTTTTCACCGAGTCAATCAAACTCTTGTTAAGGGGTATTGTTTCAATGATAACTTATATTCCTAAGTTACATAATTGACTCGGCTATCCGAGCAAAAGAGCCTCTTTCAAAGGTTATTAAAATCACCTATTATCTCTCGGATAACAACACTTGTGAAAATTCTATCAAATTTTTTACAAGTCTTAAATATGATCATTTAATTGACTCGGTAATGTATCCGAGAAGACTATGTCAATTGCTTCGGTTACTTTTTATGCCTTAGCAAAAATTTCCTAAAAATTCATCTCAACTTAGGCCAGGGGTATTTATTTGCCCTAAGCCGAGACGAATGGGGGTATTACCATCATGTCTCGGAAATTATTATTCAACAAGGTGCAAACAAGAGAAACAAAGAAGAACATCCCATTCGTTCAAAGACAAGCGACTCGGCATAAAATTCCACCGAGCCGCTACAAAAACAAGAAATTGTTCGGTGGGAGAAAGAAAAGTATTGGCATCAAACATCACAACGGTCTGGCATATAATCCCACCAGCCGTGAACAAAACAAACCACAGAAAATGTCTGGGGGGAAAGAGAAATATTGTCTAAAACAGGTTCAAAGACTACAGATACTAAGCATCCTTCCCGAGCTCCTGATTGGCAGCCTCGGTACCATTCCCGACATTTTCTTCGTCACCCTCGGCATGGTTCTCAGCAGCTTCCTCTTCTTCACCGTCTTTCTCCTCCTCCTCAGGGATATCAATTTCGGGGATTTCTACCGCAGGGACGGCTCGGAGAGCAGATTCAGCGGGGACACTGCCAGCTTCCAATCCGAGCTCGTACCCTTTAGCTACCCCTTTAAAGAAGTAGACCTCGGCACCCCTCCGAAAGCCCATGTTCTTGATCTCGGCAACTTGGCTCTGATAATGCGCCATAATCTTTTCTTTAGCCTCCTCAAAACCAGCCGAGTGCGCAGCAACGACCGCCTCCTTCGACCTCTGATCCTCCTCGGACAATTTCTGTTGCTGCTCCTTTACTTGACCTCGGAGAGTGTCGAGCTCGGAAAGCTGCTTTTTCACCTCATCTAGTTCCGAGAGCTGGAGCTTCGTAGCTGCCAGCTCGTTCTCGGACTCTCTCTTCTTGGAGATGGCTTCCTTGTATTTCAGCTTCAGATTGTTGAAAGAGGAGGAGAGATTCACCACCTTCTGGTGGTAGCTCAGCACGGACTGGTTCGCCTGAAATCACAAGTTACGTCAGTCATGGTCAACTCAAATACTGCAAAATGAAAATAGATCTCGGACTGAATACTTACCAAAGTCAGGTGGGAAAACATGTCAACAATGTAACCAGTACCGGCGATCCCTCTTTCATTTGCGGAGCGAAAACGAAGGGTACAGGGACGGAGGTTTCGGCCAGAGCATCTTTTGAGGGGGGATGCTTCTCGACACGGGTCTGCTCGAGAGCAGCCTTCTCTTGCCGAATGTGCTTGCCCGAGCTTGACCCTTGCACGAGCCTCTGTTTCTTAAGCTCGGCAACGTCAGCGTCGACGGTAGCAGGTGCTCGCTTAGTATGACCCGGCGTGCCTTTAGCTAGCGGAGCGGCAGACTTTTTGGGCTTCTTACTCGGAATGAGACTCGGGAGGTCGCCAAGATCACCTGCCATTTCTCCTTCTCTTTCCTCCCCGTCGAAGTCTTTTTCCAAGGGTACTCGGATTCGGCCGATGAGATCTTTGATTTTTGCTCGGTGAAGATCAATCTCGGAATCCGAGCTCACTTCCACAGGCTCAACTGATTTCCCCTTGTATGACGATCTCTTCCTCTTTCTGCTCGGTCCGGCTCTCTCGGCAGCAAGCTCCTCCTTAGTTTTCTTCTTCCTCTTCTGAAGATATGAGGTGTACGTGGGTTCGTACCCTAACAAGACATGAGCGTACCTCTCCTCCTTGGGAACGGCGTACGCAGCTCTGATGTGGTCGTCGTTCTTGGCTTTGAGCAACCGAGCAGAGATTGGAGATGGCTCTGCAGAACAAATGAGAACTCGGTAAGAACAGATACCATGGGAGATGCAAGTAAGAGGAAGATAAAAAAATAAAATAAAAATAAAATATGATTGAGAATGTTCAAAACACGATCGCACGTCAAAGGGAAATAGTGATTGAGAATGTTCCATATAATTGAGAACATTCTCATATGTCTCGTTAGGTGCTCAAATGGTGGAAATAATGATTGAGAATGTTCTCATCACTCTTTTTATGCCCACAAATGGTAACTGAGAATATTCTCATCACTTTGTTTCACTTCAGTTCAGCCAATTCAATCATTTTCGAAAAAAGAAATGCGTACTGAGAACATTCTCATCACTCTTTTTAGGCCCACATATGGTGGAAATGCTTAATGAGAACATTCTCATCACTCTTTTTAGGCCCTCGCTATCATGTAATATAGATAAGGAGTTAATGGTGTTTGACAACCTTCTCATCACTCTTTTAGGCCAACAAATGGTGGAAATGGTGGCTGAGAAAATTCTCATCACTCTTTTTCTGCCTAGAAACAGTGATTGAGAACATTCTCATCACTCTCTTTATGTCCACAAATGGTCAAAATGGTAATTGAGAACATTCTCATCACTCTTTTAGGTCCACGAATTGTGATTGAGAACATTCGCATTACCCTTTTAAGCCAATTCAACCGTTGTGGTAGTCATTTACCAAAGGAATAGTGGTCATAACCTAAAAAAGGTTACTGAGAACATTCTCATCACTCTCTTTAGGTCATCGAACGATGGAAATAGTGATTGAGAATGTTCTCATCACTCTTTTTAGGCCTACATATGGTGATTGAGAACATTTTCATCACTCTTCTTAGACCAACATATGGTGATTGAGAACATTCTCATCACTCTTTTAGGTCCACGAATGGTGATTGAGAACATTTTCATCACCTTTTTAAGCCAATTCAAGCATTGTGGTAGTCATTTACCAAATGAATAGTGATTATTTACCGAAAAGAAGGTTACTGAGAACATTCTCATCACTCTATTTAGGTCCACGAATTGTGATTGAGAACATTCGCATCACCCTTTTAAGCCAATTCAACCGTTGTGGTAGTCATTTACCAAAGGAATAGTGGTCATAACCTAAAAGAAGGTTACTGAGAACATTCTCATCACTCTCTTTAGGTCATCGAACGATGGAAATAGTGATTGAGAATGTTCTCATCACTCTTTTTAGGCCTACATATGGTGATTGAGGACATTTTCATCACTCTTCTTAGGCCAACATATGGTGATTGAGAACATTCTCATCACTCTTTTAGGTCCACGAATGGTGATTGAGAACATTTTCATCACCTTTTTAAGCCAATTCAAGCATTGTGGTAGTCATTTACCAAAGGAATAGTGATTATTTACCGAAATGAAGGTTACTGAGAACATTCTCATCACTCTATTTAGGTCATCGAATGGTGGAAATAGTGATTGAGAATGTTCTCATCAATTTTTTTACGTCCACAAACGGTGAAAATGGTGATTGAGAATGTTCTCATCACTCTTTTTAGGCCTACATATGGTGATTGAGAACATTCTCATCACTCTTTTTCGGTCACAAATTGTTACTGCCATTTGATAGCTAAACAATCCTATCAAATGAAGTTGCAAAGTAGCAGCAGTATTTGGAGCAATAACCAGCAAACCAGCATCAGTATTTGGAGCAATAACCAGCACTGGCGATGCCAAGGACAACCAGTTAAAAAAAATAACACTAGATGAAACCAAAAGAAACTACAGTAGATGAAACATCCCAGACTAGCAGACGAACATCTTCAAATGAAGTAGCAATGCAACTCGACCAGGAGCATACCAAAACCAAAAATAATAGCAGGAGGCAATACACAAGAAAACTAAGATAATCAGATTAAGATAAAAACTCGACGGATTTCGAGAATAAGCATAACTGCCCAAAAACATATCTACACGTTTGTACAATGTATGAGCTTAATAGTGACTAAAGATCGGTATATGGTGGCTAAGTGCCATCCAAGCTAATTCAAAAATCATAATCACAAAAAACCACCAGTCAAGGATGTTCTCTTTCTAATTTGTTCCAATGATATCGGTGAGGAATGTATTTAAGATTTCTGCTCTGAGGTCCGTGCATTGCTCTTTAGAAATTGATTATTCAACCTGCTCATTCTTCACATATTGGCGTATGATATAGCAAACCAGCACTCCACAGTCTAGGCTGCAAACCAAGTATAGCTTGGATTAAGACGAATGTCTAAAACTGTCCAAAACTCTAGGTTTGACAATAGAATGAAAGCAAGTCGGTTCTAAAGACTTACGAATCTGCACTTTGCTGAGGCGAATTCTTGACCTTGGTAATGTTGTCTTTGAGGTTTTTATTTTCATTTTTCAGATATGCATTGATACGCTTTATGAAAAAAAACAAAAAACAAATAATCCTGCACTTTGCTTCAAAACATCTTAAGAAAAAACAAAAAACAATTCCAAACTAAACTCTGTACAAACAAGACTAATACACACTCTATGAAATGAGATTTGTGTAGACACCCCAATTTTGAACCCGAAATACGCTCATGCATCTCCGATGATGAAACGGATCAATCACGATTACCTGGAACTGGTGAAAATGATTTGAATTTGATCAAAACCAACCAAACTCTACCCAAGCAATCAAGATGTGCCAAACCAACCCAAGCATTGTTGAACCAAGCCAAGCCAGCAATCTGCCATCCGTAGCCTTGAGCGCTCAAGCTCATGGCTTTGAGCGCTCAAACCCCTGAGGAGCACCTTGAGCGCTCAAGTCCACAGCTTTGAGCGCTCAACCCCCGTCCAGTCAGCAACTTGCAGAGTATCTCATCATGAGATTTCCTGCATGGGAGCGTCTGTGGTTGATCTTATACGATCCCTATACGTATAATACACCCCACCAACTCCGAAAATACACAAAAAATACTCCCAAACACCCAAACCCACTTCTCTCTCTCTCCTTTCTTCTCTCCCACTCACTCTATAAAACCACCCATTGCCCCCTGGTTTGAGGACGGATGCTACTACTCCTTACCTTCAGTTTCTACCAGAAAACCACTCCTCTCTCTCTCTCTCTACAAAACCATTCATTTATCATCAAAACTACCTACAATATCATTGATCAAACCCAGAAATTTGACCTTTGATCATCGATCAACCACCCACATTGTTCAATTTGTCCAGAATACAAGCCAAAAACATCCACAATCAACCTCTCAAAGCCCAGAATCAAGCTCAAATCACAAACCTCTTCCAAAAGGTAGTAAAAATGTGATAAACTCACTGTTTTGATCTTTCTGAGGAAGGCTAGTGAGTTTAAGCAAGTTCTCCATACTTGCATTGAACTCACAAAGGCCAGAAAGTTGCTTAAAAACCTTTTTCAAATTTGCAGTTACAGCAGGTTTGAGCGCTCAAGCCCAGTTCTGAACAGGCCACTGTTTTGCTAACTTCTGAGCTTCCTTTTAATTTTGATCACTATTTAAGAGTTAATTGCGTTCAAGTAGCTCTCAAAACAGTTTATTTCTACACCAAAACTACATGCATGAATGCAAATTAACCATTTTATAGTGATTAAACATCAAAAACTTCAAATTCCTTATATTTGATTGCAAAACAGTGGTTGTCAAACCTTTTGAAACTTTGTTTTCTGTCTTTGGTGGTCCTGAGGAAGTATGGAAATCAGTTTAAAGGTTAAACAGTGGAAAGCCATGTTATGGCTTGAGCGCTCAAGGTCAGATCTTTGAGCGCTCAAGCTGTTCTTGGCCTATTTGCAGTTTTCCAGCAATTCTGATGATGGCTTATGGTTTAATTCTTTGTTAGTGTATATAAGTTGTCAGTATAGTGTTTGTGATCTGGATCCCTCTCTCTTGCAGAATTGGTTTGAGCGCTCAACCCATGAGCCTTGAGCGCTCAAACTGGTTCTAAAGCAAGTTTGTTTTAAGCATTCTCTGATGATTTCTAAAGGGAGGTGATGATTGTGTGATGTTTTTGTGGTGTATTTAAGTCTTAAAGTAGCATCAAATATTGAAAACTAGCAAGAAAAATGTTCGGGTGGAATGAGGTTTGAGCGCTCAAGTCACCACCCTTGAGCGCTCAATCCCCATTCTGGAATCCAGATTGCAAACAGTTTAATAAGTCTCATGTTCATAATTTCTTAAGTTATTATATGATTTCTGTTGTAATTTGTTTCTATGAACATTTGTAGTTTTGTGTTCATCATCCATGTATATCGCGCGCACAAGCATCCACAGTAAAATCGCATCTCTTGCATGTTTTGTTATTATGTGATTCCCGTCCCCGATTCCTATTTATGTGAATAAATCAGATTTTAAACATTTCCAAAATCCCACAAAATGTTGAGTAGAGACCGGTTCACGGACCGGGCGAGAGGGGTGCCGTAAAACCCTTCCCCTCTCGTAACCAAACCCCCGAATCCGAGAAATCTTTGGTTCCGTCAGGACTAGTGAAATCTTTTTCAGTGGGCAACGAGTCATATTTTTATCGGTTTCTCGGGTTCGGACCTCAAATCCGGGTGGCGACTCTAACAAATCACAATCCTTTTTGAGCAATCTCGGTGGGCCGTCCACAATTTGTATTACCTTTTTGCCTCATTCTGCACAACAAGTTTTATCTGTTGACAAGAGGAAATATGAAAAAATCAGTTTGTAGGAAATATAAAGTAGCAGCCCCATTATCAAAATTGAACATTATGTCTCAAGTTCTTAACTTAGGGGGTTTTTAGATAAAGATTTTCATAGAAAAATGTTAAATGTGTAGCCAAGTAATGACAGTAAGCCAATGTCTAAAACAAATAATCCTGTGGCCAAATTCCAAACATGCCACAAGCCAAAAGCCCAACCAAATACTAACAGGTAATATCATAGCAAAATTAGACCACAAGGAATGAAAATTATTAAAAATACTGATAGTAGCAGAAATACAATTCAGCAACCTCAAATGTACAAAGAAATGCTAGTTCTAACCATAGAGATAGAAATCGCATCTATACACTACAGAGTACTCACCAAAGAATAGCCCTGGAAATAGCAGCAAACAAATCACCTTCTGTCCTCAATCGTTTTCAATACTACAATCAAAGTATCTACAATACAAAGTTTCCGTTGCACCAAAAAAAAATAATAATAACTACAATAACCCTTGAATACTACTCGTTTGATGTAGTGAAAGTATTCAATGAACTAGGATAAAGAAGTGGAGCTATTTTCGCGAAGAACTAGGGCACACATTGATGGATGTTGAGTTAGAAATCGAAGGGTGTTGAGTTTGAAATGCGTGTGAAGAAATTTAGGGTTTCGAAATGTGCAAACTAATTCGAATCAACTCAAACTAATTAATGGAGTATGAGGCACTACCAACTCAAACTACAAAAATTGCCAAAATTTAAAGGAAAAATGTGAGCAATTACTTGAGAGTGGAAGCATTACTTACAAAAAATTGTAGAGGAAAATGAAAGAGAATTTGCGTTGAGGTTTGAAATCGGTGAAAGCCAACGAAGCAGAGCTTGATTTACAGTGAACCAAAGGGGAAATCGAACGATGGCTGTCAGAGATGATCAAAATCGCCTCAGAAGCGGGTTGGAAGAGAAGAAGAGGAGAAATTACGCGTTTGTAGTGGGAAGGGTGCGTTTGTAGTGGGAAGGGTGTTTTCGGAATGAAATTTTGGAATTTAACGTGTTTGTCTCCGGTTGCACTTATCGGTAAATTTTGAGATGTGGGTTCAGCTGGAGGTAATTACATGCCCATAAGTTGACCAGCCGGTCATTGACCCTTTTGATTTTGAAACCGTGGATTAACCGATCCGGACCGTGAGATTTTTAAGAATAAGTTGAAAATCCGTGGACAAATCCGGAACCGATCCGTGACTCGCGGATCGGATTGGAACCGAACCGTGAGACTTTTGGATCGGACACGGATTTTATTTTGAAAAAACCGTGACTCGCGGATTAGGATTGGATTCATGCCAATCCGGACAGTGACCACCCCTATAATAATATATATATATATATATACGGCAAACTTCCTATCCACATTCCCGGAAATAAGGAAAAAATGGGGTTTTTTTGTGTTGCAAATTTTTTTTGGAAAATCCGATCCGTCCAATGTGTTCAGAAGGTGTTTTCAAGAGTCCACGCGGAAAATCTTAAAAAAAAAAATACCGGGAAGGGCTTCATCCAAGCAGTTTTCGCAAAAATTTATAAATACAGTTTTTGCGAAAACTGCTTGGATCAAGCCCTTCCCGGTTATGTTTTTTGAAGATTTTCCGCGTGGACCCTTGAAAACACCTTCTGAACACATTGGATGGATCGGATCGTCAAAAAATAATTTGGATCAAAAGTCCGGATAAGAAGTGGAACCTATATATATATATATATATCAAGCTTCCAATCCAAACTCCCGCATTCTGTTAAGTTACGGACCTCCACCTTCCCAATTTTTTTTTGTTATTAGCGTTTTTGTGAAAAACTGCTCCGATCAAGCCCTTCCGGGTATTTTTTTTGCCAAATCCTCGCGTTGGACCTTGAAAACACCTTTTAAACACATCTAAACGGTTCGGATCGTCGAAATTTGGTCCGGAAAGTGAAGTCCGGACGGTAGGTCCGTATTTAGTGGTTTGGATAGGAAAGAGACTCTATATATATTAGGATTGGACCAAGTAGTTTTTCGTAAAAACTATACCTTGGAAAACACCTTTTGAACACATTGGACGGATCGGATTTTCCAAAAACAATTTGCAACACAAAAAAAACACCCCCAATGCTTCAATCCAGGGGTCCAGACTGGAAGCCCTGGGTATATATATATATATATATATATATATAGGTAAAGGATCTAATCCGGACTTTTGATTTCCGGACTTCTTATACAAAATTTTTTTTGACGATCCGATCCGTCCAATGTGTTCAGAAGGTGTTTTCAAGGGTCCTCGCGGAAAATCTTCAAAAAAAAACACCGAGAAGGGCTTGATCCAAGCAGTTTTCGCAAAAATATATAAATACAGTTTTTGCAAACACTGCTTGGATCAAGCCCTTCCCGGTATTTTTTTTTGAAAATTTTCCGCGTGGACCCTTGAAAACACCTTCTGAACACATTGGACGGATCGGATTTTCCAAAAAAAATTTGCAACACAAAAAAACCCCATTTTTTCTTATTTCCGGGAGGTGTGGATAGGAAATTTTCCGTATAGATTATCTTTTAAGAGCCTCTTTTTTTTAGTTCGTCTTAGGCTTCCAAGATATCAGGACCGGCCTTGATCAGTGCTCTGGGGCCTCCAACACACCCAAATTTGTATGCGAGTCATTCATCGGTCCATGTACTATAGTTTGATGGGATACCCCTTTTTTTGTGTCTAACATGGTAGGAAATTTTTATTGATGAAAAGAGCATAGAAGTACATCAAAGAGAATGATTATCATTCTGCTGAAGATTTAATAACCAATTAGGAGGTCTAGCTTCTCAAGTACGAACACCAGAACCTCGCAAACCTAAAGTTAAGTTTACATTTGTCAATGTATGAATAAAAAAAAAAAACCACAAATCCTAAATTGATCAACTTGTCAGTAAAAATATGCGATGACAACTTCCATTTCCGAGGGCAAGAAACCTTTTGCTACCAAAACTCTGAATCAACTGCTACGAGTCCCCTTCTACCATAAACTAATCCAAATCCAACAACTTAGCAAGTTGAAAGGCATTTCTGCATGCCATGACCTCATCATATAAGAGCAGGTGTGTCGCATGTGATCCTCTTCCTTTATTTACTAACATTTTTATTGTTTCTTTCGTTATACAAAAATGGTGTGATAAAACATTAATATTCATTTTTTGAGGGGGAGTAGAATATCCTGGTAAAAAAAAAAAATTATTTATTGATTGAGGGGGAGTTTCGGTGTTCTATGTCATTTTTCCGTCTTATCGTTTTTTGAGTGGTTTGACTTCATGAGGGGGAGATATTTTGACAGCCCAAATGTACATGAGCAACATCGGTTTCTTTGAAAATGTCAATCTTGAGGGCTAATGACGTGTCACACACGCACTTTAGTCATGGATTCATGTCTCATGTGCATTTAGGCTTCTCGACATATCAATGGTTGAATTCAATATATATTTTGCACATGCCTAATTGAAAATGTTTCGAGTCATTGAGTCTCATAACCGAGAAATTACTCCTCACTTGGTGCTTCAATGTGGCATTTTTTTTCCCCTGGTTATTTTAAAGTATTATTTTGTTATTTTTGTGGTTTATGTTTTGGAAACAGCTAGTTGTTGGTTATTCCCAAGCCTAGTTGACACTTTGCTATTACTTTTATTTTGGTTGTTCTTAAATTCTGGTATTCCTTGCCGCTTATGGATTTTTGGTACATTTGTTTCTAGTTTATGTTAGTTTGGCTGTTGGTTTTATAGTTTCGACACTTTGGCTCTCTTGGAACATAGTTTATGGTATTTTTATTGTTCTGCTATCTAGTTGGCTTAAATGTCCATATATTTTCTTTATTGGTGTGTTATTGGTTAGAGATATTGTTCTATCTTCATGCTATTTATGCGAGTATTCACTCCTCTCATAAATTTCTTATTTAGTTGCTTCTATTGGTCATTAATTATTTAGTGCTCTTCCACTCGCATTTATTGCTTTATCATTTATCCTATTTGCCCTTTGTCATTCCATGTCAAAAAGGGGGAGAATGTTGAAAGGGGGAGTACGTTGCTTATTGTTCTATTGTGGTTGGATGTTGAGTTTTATTTGCAACCTCTCTACAACTCGATCTCTGTTCGTGTTTTGAATTCATTTTATAGGAGATATTTTCGTTGTAGTGTGTTTTGTCATGGAAGTGCCAAAGGGGTAGATTGTAAGGACCAAATTCCGGAATCGTCTTGTTTTGGCAATTCCATATGACAAAACACATATTTTTATCGCGTTGTAATTTTATTGTTTTTCCTTAAATTTTCTAAGTAGCGAGTCTGTATAGGATCAGAGTGGAAGAAATCTCTTTATAATGTAACTTGAGAGTTAATTAGTAGTTTAGTCGGTTGTCGCCTGATCAATATGGTGCATTCGGAACGGAAAGATCAACCAGGGGATCAATTGGTTTCTCAATCGGGTAACTCTGATTTAGCATAGGTCGTGGAGGCAGTTTCAGAGCATGTGGATTGATAGAGGGATCAATCGGGTTTTTAATCGGCAGCTCCAAAAGAATCGGATCTACAATAGTCCAATCAATCGACTTATGATGCGATTGATCGGAATGACATCTTCTATAAAAACATCACAGTTTTAGATCTAGGGTGTCGGCTGAAAAAGAATATTAGAGCCGCTTGTTCTCAAAGCCACAAAACCCTAAAGTATCGAGAGTAAATCTTGAAGCACAAGATCAATGAAACTTTAATCAAAGCTTCAAGAGGTTTCTACATCACTCAATAATCAAGTTCAAGTTGTTTTCTGGTGGATTTCCGAAAGAACGTTTGGAAGGCTCGAGAATTCGAGGCATCGGCAATCAAATACTGAGTGTGGTGTACGAGGATTCAACAAGTACATCTTAGAGCGATTGTGAGTGATTCAAATCGTAGGATAAGATTACTTGTAACTACACAATAATTTTATAGTGTTTGATTCCTGCCCGTGATTTTTACCCATATTGGGGTTTTCCACGTAACCTATCAAACCCCTATTATATGGAGTATTATGGTTGAAAATAATAGTACTATTTGCTTATCCCTTTCCCTTGGAGACCAACGGTACATTTATAAGGGTTAATGCCTTCCTAGCATATATTGTTCCAATAAAGCTTTTTAAGTGTCCGAGATAGTTTTGGCACACCTCTATTCATTTAGACTAGCCCTAAATGAGTTGATATTTAATAGCATCTGAGAGGTTTAGAAATTCTAACATTAGGACAAAACAAACTCCTAAGTCTCACGTCTTAACCACGGCCACTGGGACTATTGTGCCAATAAAGTTAAAATAGGTGATCACACATCTTGAGAAAAAGGAGAAGCGTAAAATATGAAAACATAAATGAGGAGGACCCGATATACAGCTGGTTGGTTATGAAATTTAAGAGACAGATATTTTGATCATTTGGCAACCCAGGCCACATCGGATGTGCATGTATCTTCTTCCTTTTTTAACCCGTGGCCGAAAGAAAGGGTTTAATTGCTAACTTGTGGAGGGGCCAATGGCCGGGGAATTCTCTAAAGCAAGATAAGAAAGCCACGTGGAAAAATTTGGGTAACTACCGGGTACCACGTAGGCTCGTGGCCGAGCCTACGTGGTACCCAAACGTTGCATCCGGGTCATCCAAAAGTGTATTGGAGGGTCGAGATTAAAACACCCTCCCTCCTCACTCTTCTCCTCTTTCTCTCTCTAAATTCAGACCGGCCAAACCCAAAATGGACGGCCTTGATTCGCTGAGGGGTACCACGTGGTACCCTCTCGGTACAGAAAAATTGCTCAGCCACGAGAGAACAACTTCCCACTATCTACCACAACGTGATTGAGATTCCATCCCAGCGTCAGCGCAAGCCGAAAGTCCATGGCTTCGATTACCCGTAACCCAGCCGTGATGAAATTTTACAAATGAACTTATTGTAGAGCAGCCTTAACAACCAGCCCTTCTGAATTCCGAGCAACCACACCCATGTCTCAAGAGCCATTTTGTTTGTCTATGGTACTATCCACGTTAATTTTGATAACTCCAGCTTGGGGCGCTAAATTAGGCCACAAGTATCTTTGAATGAGGTTTTCTCAAAGTTTAATGGAAAAACTTATCTTATTTTTCTTTATTCCAGTAAATTTATAACGTTGTCCTTTCATTTGCTCATTCTTACACGGTTACACCTTTGTAAGGATTAGGGGTGTCATCTTATATGAACTTTTTTTAACTTCAGCCCATATTTTTATACTTTTCTTATTCCTCTCATCGATATGAATGATTAATCTCTAAAAAAAAGTCATTAAACAAATTCAATAAACTTTTTGTCTAATGATTTTTTTTCCTGGTATTTTAATTTTTTTGTAATTTTCGCCATTTTTTTTTTGGAGACAAATCTTTTTTTTTTTCCCGGTATTTTAAGCATTTTTTTTGGTATTTTAAGCATTTTCCGTTTGCCACAGAAGCATTTTCCGATATTAATTTGACGGAAGGGAAAAATTTAAATTCGTCTGAAACTATATGGACGAAATTGACACAAAATATTTTGTAATTACAAAATTGAAACTTGGTGTATTTTGTAGGGACTAAAATATTAAATAACCCTTTTTGCTATGATTGATATTTTTTACAATATCTCGGTCATAGATTATCCTACATGTAAAACACCTATTTTTATGTCAGATAATCCAGACTGTTGATTACTGAACGGACGTCCGTAATTACTCACTATAGGGATGTAGTAAGTTTACTCACTATTGGTCCTCCAATTCCGTCAAATAAGGGAAATTTTACTTACGCACCTCTCAAGCACATTTTTCAAGCAAGCCATCAAATAGACTCATAGGAGGCTCTATATTGAGCCAAAGGGGGTTCAATTGAACATCCTAAATTTATTTCCCCTACTCATTATATGTCATATATTTCAAGGTTCATTATTGAATAGCCTATTCAATCAACTTTGAACACCGAACTCTTCTAAATTTGAACACGCGTTAGTTTAATGAGGGTGATTTTGTTCACCCTCACTAAGTGAGGGTGACTGTTCCGCTCACACTAATTGATGGAAATGGTATATGGCCTACCACAGACTAAACTCGTTATTATAAAAAGGTGAATTGATTATGTGAGCTCAACACCTTTTATCTAATTAGAATGAGGTTAACGTTCACTTTTGTTTGGTGAGGGTGAACAATGTTGCACTCCAGTTTAATATACAATCCAAAAGCATTTTTGTTAAGAGAGAATGCGAATTTCCAGTTCAGAGAAACAATTGAAGTAGGGAAATGTAAATGTTATTTCAAAAAAGTAAAAACAAATGGAAACCAAGTGTTTTGTGTCAAAAGCAATATAGCAATTTATTTACTGGTTTTTTTACACCAGAATTGATATATAGCATTCAAGTTACTCTATAATGACAACCCTAAAAAAATTTCTAGAGCCGACACTGATTATAGAGTGTGCCCCACAACATAAATTGGCAATTCAAATTGTTTATTTTGTAGGTCTCGACATACACATTGTACAAGAAAAAAAATAAAGTTGATCGAATATTAATAGAAATATTTAAAAATAACATGTTTTTTGAACAAGAAAAAAAAAAAGATCCTTACGGGGTGTTCCACTAAACTAGTTTTTCCCAAAAATCAAAACAGGTTATTCTCTCACAATACATCACATAAAAATGTGTGAACACAAAACCAAGACAGTTTTAAAACAAAACTCCCTTAAAGTTCTTCTTGTTAATTACTAATTGATTCGAATCATGGAGCTACAAAATAGAGATCTCTCAAAATAGAGAAAATTTTGGGTACGGGGTATCCACATGGTACCCTCTCGGCACATCCGGACCGTCTAAACAATGCAAGCAACGGTCCAAATTGAAAGTGCCGTCTAGATTTAAAAAAAATAGAAAAGAAAATAAAAAATGTGTTTTTATCCGAGCCATCCGATGCATTTTTGGACGTCTTGGATGTGCCAAAGGGACACCACGTCACCCGTACACTATTTGCACCCAAAATTTTCTACTCAAATTATGTTGTGATCGAGCTCACACGCTACAGGGTAGGGTGTTAAAAAACACGAGGTGCTGGACTCGTCAAATAAACGCGGGGAACCATATGAGACAAAGATTGCATCGGAGATATAAGGATAGAGTGGGGGAAATCCCAGGAAGATTATTCGAAAAGGTCTCAAAAGTTTAGGTATGGAAGTATCCCTTATTGACTCGGGGAGGTGTTGTGCACTCCCTTGCCATGCACCGTGTTGTGCGCTTCTAGGCCGTCCGATTATGTTTTGGACGGCTTGGATGTGTTCGGCAATTATAATTTAATTTTGATTTATTTTGGCCGGTAAAAATCAAAATACATTTGAGCCGTCCAAAACATAATCAGACGGCCGAGGAGCGCACAACATGGTGCCCAGCACGGGAGTGCACAACACCTTCCCCGGTTCCCCTTATACCCCCACACCACACGCATACTGAACGTGATTTGGGTACCGAATGGATACCACTTGGCCGAGCCTATGTGGTATTTGAAAGTTGCATCTGGGTCGTCAAAAAATTTATTGGACGGTCCAGATTGAAACCCTCCTTCTTCCCTTTCTCTCTCTTGTTTCTCTCTCCACAATCCAAAACCGAAATGGACGATCCAAATCGCGCGCATAGGTACCACGTGGTACCTGCTTGACACTGAAAAAATTGCTTCATTTTCAAACTTGTTTGTTTATAATATCCAGTTGGAACTTTTATTTCGAACCATAATAAATTTATTTCTTATAAAATTTAGTTCTTTTCATTTTAAAAAATTGAGAGAGAGAACGTGGGGGAGGGGTGGGAATTGAGAGAGAGAGAGAGAGAGAGAGAGAGAGAGAGCACAAGGGAGGGGACCGGTGGGAATTTTGAGGGGGAGATTTTTGAGTGGGGAGTTGAGTGTTAATAAGTATTATATAAAATAAATAAATAATTCACAATTTTAATTCGGTTGTGGTCTGTTTGCTTTGTTTATCGTGCATTTTGCATAATTACATATTTATTTGAATTAATTTTATTCATACTTTAAATCTATTGTTAACTATTATTGTGACTGTTTGATGCACAAGACATAAAAAAAATTACTCTCGTGCATCGAACGGGCGTTTGACGAATAAACAAGCGATAAGGGTTTAGCTTTCCTTTACCTCTCACGTTGCAATCACATGGTCACACACTCGCATGGTCACAGTGCCCGCACTCCAAACAAAAGAAGTCTTCTTCAAATACTAAGCTGTCTGATTGAATAATTCAAAAAAAAAAAAAAAATGTTTGATTGAATAATTCACAGTGAGTACTCTAATACTCATACATCTTCCCTAAATTTGCAGATATTTAAATTTTTTTGGGAAGTGATATTGACAATCCTTTTTTTTTGTCACTATTAAGTAAAATTGCTCTTGCACTTTTGTAAATAAAGACAAAAAGAGAGTGCCAATAGAGAAAAGAGGAGTGTCAATATCAATTCCCATCTTTTATATTTGGAATTCGGGCCAACTTACGTGCATATTGAGTAATTTTAGGATCCTGAAATTAACGACCGAACAAATCCCATAGACTCCAGTGAGTCAGTGACTCAAACATTTTGAATGTTCAGCCTTTGTCGAATTCCAACATGCGGTCTTAAACATTTTGAATGTTCAGCCTTTGTCGAATTCCAACATGCGGTCTTAAACATTTTGAATGTTCAGCCTTTGTCACAATTAAGTTGGAGGTATTAAGTTGGAGGGCCACGCAGTCCATTCAATGAGAGAATGACTTACCATTAATATTAACGTCTATTTTCAAGACTTTTAGTAAGTGAAAAACAGGACCAGGAGTGAAAGATTTTGGTCTTTCTTGATTTACAATGGGCTCAAGAAATCACGTCTTTCTGCTGCTTGTTTCCGCTTCAATTTTGCTGGTAGTTGCACAGACGAATCAGGACTGTAAGTTCAATTCTCCTGTCAGATTTTAAGTTTCTTGATTTCTCTAGTTAATTTGCTGATCAAGTTTTTTGATTCAACTTTCTTGCACTTTTTATGTGTTCATTACGGAGGAAAGTTGTGGGATACAGGTCTCCAACCCACTAGGATTTGTTTTCTTCCACAAACTTTTCCTGCAAAAAGCAACGATTTTACAGGAATCGTTTTCTTACATAGTTCCCTATATGACGAAACTCCTATTTTCGACTTTCTTACTATATCTTTTACCAAATGAACACATAAAGAAAAATATTCCTTCCGTTTCTAAATGATTGTCTACTATGTTTTTACGTGCAATTTTCGAACCAAAGTATTACGTACTTTCATGCATAATTTTTTAATTTCTTGACATCAAGAAACTTTAAAAATAATGCACGAAAGTGCCTTATATTTTGGTTCAAAATTGCACGTAAAAACAGGTGGACTATAATTTAGGAACGCAGGAAGTACAACTCATTCACCTTCATTTCCACTTGAAAATATGGTGGTCATTAAAAAGCAAGCTTTTGATGTCAGAATTCTTTAACTGAGATATCAATTAAGCTTGATTATTGAGGAGTCAAAATAATGATAAATTAGAACTGGTAGTATGAATACCAAGGTTGTGCCTTGAACTTTTGTTAGTGGCCAAACGAAAAATGAGAAGAGGGTGAGCTGAACAACATTTCGTTTCATTTACATCGAAAAAAGCCAAAAACATTTTTGTTTCTCAGGGTATCAAAATGAAATACTAGTGGAGTCCCGGAATTCCAATGTTTGCAATGACCCCATACGAAGGACACTCAGAAAGATTGAAGTTTTATGAAACATAGCTAAACACTGAGTTGTGTCGACACTCGTTAGAAGTATCCAAATCCTAATTTCTGGATATATACATTTCCATTACTTTCCTGTTACATTTTTCAAATGTTTAGAAATGTTTCCATGACGTTTCCTCTTCCTAGCTAACATACAATATGGACCGAAACCAAATTTTGATCCTTGTTTGTGAGCTAGAGAAAAAAGGTGTTCTTTGACAGAACTCCATTATGAGTCTCCCCACTTCATACGAGACAAAAGATTTACGTGGTTCCCCCAAGATTGAGGTACGTCCACGGGCGAGGAAAGAGAGAGTTCACTATCAATGGTGAAGAAGAGATACAAAGAGCCGGCTATGATCTGTAACTCTGGAGAGGCCACAATATGAGAGATAGCTAAAGGATCCCCAAAAGCCTTTATTTATAAGAAGCACACTCAATAGGAAATCCTAAACACAATAGAAAATCCTAAACACAATTGAAAATCGTAAATGCAATAGGAAATCCTAATCACAATAGGAAATTCTAAACACAATTGAAATTCTCTCATAAAAGGAAAATTCAAGGCACAATTCCAACAATTCTCCACCTTGACTTGAATTCCACTGAACCCAAATCACTAATTATAGCAACCCTCTTCTGCCTCTACCTCGCCACATAACCCCCAAGGGGCGATCAACTGCAAATACCAACCAAGCCCAAGCAATGCTTGAACTTGGCAACCGGAACCGGTTTAGTCAACATGTCCGTTGGGTTATCCGCTGTTCCCACTTTCTTCACCTCAACTTGCTTTTGTGAGATGATCTCTCAAACAAAGTGATACTTGAAACCAATATGCTTGGTCCGTTCATGATACATCAGATTTTTAGTCAGATGTATAGCACTCTGCGAGTCACAAAATACTGAAATGACCCCTTGTGCAACACCAAGCTCGCAAAGAATTCCCCTCATCCATAATGCCTCATTTACAGCTTCGGCAATAGCCATATACTCCGCTTCCGTTGTAGACAGCGCGACCGTAGCCTGCAAAGTTGCTTTCCAACTAATGGCACTTCCGGATAAAGTAAACACATAACCTGTCAGAGACCTCATTTTATCATGGTCACTGGCAAAATCTGAATCAACATATCCAACTACTTGATTATCCAGATTAGAAACCCCATACAAAAGACCCATATCTGCCTCTCAAATACCGAAGTATCCACTTCACAGCCTCCCAATGTGCCTTTTCCGGTCGCCCCATATATCGACTAACGACACTAACTGCATGTGAAATATCAGGACGAGTACATAGCATGACATACATAAGGCTCCCAACCGCGCTCGAATATGGAACCTGAGACATGTACTTCTCCTCATCCTCCGACTGTGGTGACAATTCTCCTGAAAGTCAAAAGTGTGCTGCCAAAGGGGTACTGACTGGCTTCGAGTTCTGCATGGCAAAGCGCTCAAGCACTTTGAGAACATATGACTTCTGATTCAAGAACAACTTGTCATCTACTCTATTTTTGCTAATCTCTATAGCCAAAATCCGTATTGCTGCACCCAAATCCTTCATCTCAAATTCACCACCCAACTGTTGTTTCAACCTGTTGATTTCTGATACACCTTTGGCAGTGTTAGATTTCTTGGAGGTTTCCAACCTAAAACCAATTGGCGATAGGTGGAGTAGCCTCTAGAATTTATTAACCAAGCTTGGGTGGCCTAGATAGGTGATGTGAAACAAGTCTTTTAACACTCCCCCTCACGTGCAGCCTGGATGCACGTGGAGGTGACAGACTAGGAGACGAAGAAGCGACTTAGGCAGAAAGATGAGATTGACGAAACTCTCCCACGCGAGGTGAGGCCACCCAAGACCTTGCTCTTATACCATGTTAGAAAGATTCAATCGTTATTTTATTCTTCTCACTAGGAGGCACAATATATAGACTGTGCACAAGACAATTTAGGAAAGGAAATAATAATAAAATTGCTACCTACCTAATTAGACTAATTACAATCTTCCTAATTGCCTAATTGATTACAACATGTATATTACAATATTTCTTTCCTTTTCAATAATATTTCAGAGCGGGTTCCAGGAACCTGACTTTTCTCTCTCGTTACAGTTTTTCTTTTTTCATCAAAAAGTCTCTCTCTCTCTCTCTCAAATCGACCACCAATACCTCTCTAACCTCAATCAACAACCTTCGATCCAGAAGAAAACCCACCCTCTAGCTGTGAATAGTGCTCGTGTGCATTGTAGCAGTCGTGAACAATGCTCGCGCACACTGTAGCAGTCATGAACAGTGCTCGCTCCCATTGTAGCAGCGTGAATAGTAACCCTAAATTCCATATCCATGCTCGAAATCCTATTTTCTGAGTTCGTACTTTCGAAATACAGATCGAACATACCTGATCGACATTCGAAGTCTCTCTCTGGCCCTCAATCAATCTTTCTGGCACTCAGTTTATCTGTTGCAGGTGTTCTTCAGGCTTGAAATCAACTGGGTACCCTCTCTTTGCACTTGGAAGCTACTGGTAACCTCCAACGACCACTACTGGACATCATCAAACCTTGGTTGGTACTTTTCGTGCCAAATCTAGTTTAACTTCTCCCTATTTTTGTTATATATTTCAGTCTTTACCTCTACATCTGTCATGGGTGATAAAGATAAGACAGACACTGCTGAAACCTCTAAAATCAAGGATGTTGTTAGGGATTACCGTCGGTCTCTAACCACAATAAAATTAAATGGATCTAATTATTTGCCATGGTCACGGGCTGTGATTGTCTCTCTACGTGCAAGCGGTGAGAGTTCCTATATTACCAATGATCCACCTACTGATCCCAATTCCGCTTGGTCCCAAAATTATGCTCATATAATGACTTTACTGTGGAATAGTCTTGAACCTGACATTTTTAATAATGTTGCTTGCCAAGAGACGTCTAAGGCTGTTTGAGACACTTTACACGAGTTATATTCATCAGATAAGAATATCTCTTGAGTTTTTCAGATTTATCATAATATTTTCTCCCTTCAACAAGGAGATAGATCCGTTGATGAGTACTTTTCCATCTTAAAGGGTATGTGGGATGAGTTAAATGTTTACCAGCCTCTCTCTACAGATTTAAAGGTTCAGCAAAAGTATAGAGAAGAATTCAGAACTTGCAAATTTCTGTCTAGATTAAATTCAAACCTTGCTCCTCTTAGTTCACAGATTCTTTCTAGTAGGGAAGTCCCCACCATTGGTGAGGCCTTTGCTCATGTTCGACGGGCTGCTCCTCGTTCTTCTGATTTAGAGCATCCGGTTCCATCTGCCCTAACTACCCCCACAACCTCTCTTACTTCATCTTCTGGACATTTTGGTAATCGCAATCCCTCCCACAGTCGTGGTAGTTCTTTTGAGCGGGGTGGTCATCGTGGAGGACGTGGGGGGCGTGGTGGTCGTGGCACCAAGAAGTGTACTCATTGTGGTGCGACCAACCACGATGTTGAATTCTGTTGGAAGCTGCATGGCAAGCCAGCTTGGGCTAATCAGGCTACACTTGAAGGGGAGCCATCTGCTCTTGCTCCTACTCAGATTACTATCTCCAAGACTGAGTATGATTCTATGATTCAAATGGCCAATGCATCTTCTTCTTCTTCCACTACAACTCATGTCACCTCAGGTAATACGTGTCTTCACTCATCTTCTCATAGCACTCATTGGATTCTCGATTCTGGCGCATCTGATCATATGACAAGTGATTTGTCTCTTTTGACTGATGTTGTTACCCCTTCTGTTAAGTCTTATGTTACTATTGCCGATGGCACTAAAATTCTTGTTCAAGGCATTGGTACATATCGTTCATCTGGTCTTGTTTTTCCTTCTGTCTTATATTTGCCACAATTTCCGTTTAATCTTCTTTCTATTCATAAATTGTCTCATACTCACCAGTGTTCTATCCTTTTTTCTCCTTCTCATTGTGAGTTTCATGATTGGTGGGGGGTATGAAAAGAATGGTCTGTATTACCTTCAAGAGCAACAACAGCAGTCATCCAGTCATTCTGCTTTACATTCTACTGTTACACCTTATCAGTGGCATTGTCGTCTTGGGCACCCATCCTCGGCCAACCTTCGCAAGCTAGTTCCTAGTTTACCTAGTTTTTCTCCTTTTAATTGTGACACATGTGAACTTAGTAAACATCGTAGAGTTTCTTTTCCTTTACGAACTGAGTCACCATGTGTAGAACCTTTTGCTTTAGTTCATTATGATATTTGGGGACCTTCGCGCACTACGAGTTTGTGTGGTGCTCGCTATTTTGTCACATTTATTGATGATTTTTCTCGTTTAACTTGGGTGTATCTTCTCAAAGATAGGTCTCAATTATTTTCTATTTTTTCAGTCTTTCATGCTGAGATTGTCAACCAATTTAATGCTAAATTACGTATTTTGCGAACTGACAATGCCCAAGAATATTTTTCTCGTCCATTTAGACAGTTTACTGAAACTCATGGTATTGTTCATCAGACTGCTTGTGTCACTACCCCTCAACAAAATAGGGTTGCGAAATGGAAGAATGGGCCAGTTTTAGCCGTAACTCATGTTTTTATGCTTCACATGAACGTTCCAAAACATTTTCTGGGGTATGCTGTTCTTACCGCGAATTATCTAAATAAATCGCACCCCTTCTTGGGTTTTGCATGGCAAAATTCCTTATTAGGTGCTTGCGCCCTTGGATTGTATTCCAATATGATTTCCCCAAGCGCAGGGTTTAGGCCGGCGGTAGCATAATAATCGGAAGTCCGGGTCGAGTCCACAGAGACCGAATGCGCGGCGCGTGATGATTGAGTCGCGGATGATGGCTTAGCCTTAAAGCGGCAAACTTGGCTTTGTAGTTTTGGGGGTGGAATTCAATTAACTTCGTGAATGACGCGAGATTAAAAAGACTAATTAAAACAAGGCTAAGTCAAGGGGTTCACAACACCCATGCCTTAGGCCGATTCGTTCTCCTCTAAAATAACCGGCTCGGGGGTATTGTTGAACAACCCCGAACGGAAGATTTGGTGATTAAACTCGTTTTGACTAGAAATGGTGTTTCTCAAAGAATAGGATTCTTATGCCATTTATACAAACATTTTGATTGACATTGCCCTAAGCATCACACGTGCCAAGTGGTCAAGCCCTTGGCTACGTGTGATCAACGGGATTAACAAATCCAAATTTTGATACATAAAATTAATCCCAACTCTTTGATTAAAGAACAATGTTTGCATTATGGCGAGGAGAACGAATGAACCTAAGTCAGGGGTGCTAATCACCCCATGACCGAGCCTATAACGACTACTCGATCATTACTAAGTAAAACATGTCTAATTTTATAAAGGAAATAAAGAACATGACAAGTGACATTAAAAACTTATTTTTATGGAAGATCCTATATTTGCCTAACACTTTAATACTTGAGAAATTAATTAACAAGGTTTAGAACTAGGATCTTTAAGAGAAAATAGCTAGAGGAACATGGAAATAAGAAACTTCACATGAACAAAAATAAACAAGATAGATAGAACAATCTAAGTACGAGCTACAACATTAATAAACGACAAATTAACGGGGGAAGTAAACTTACATGAGAAATCTAGAGAGAGAAAGTTTAAAATCCTTCCAATGGAGGAGAGAGGGAGGAGCAAATATCTAGCAAACGAAAATAAAAGAAGAAGTGAGTGGGAAGGAGAGAGGAGAGACTATTTTATCATCCATTTTCTCTCTCTACAAATATCTAATAAAGCTCTCACATTCAACAAAAGTTTCTATAAAAGGAAAGTACAAAAAGTGAACCACAATTGATGCCTGGGGTACTCTTGGATCGATCCACTAGAGACCTGGATCGATCCAAAATTGTCTGGTGGTCGCTGGGCATGAAGTGGATCGATCCAACATGACCTTGGATCGATCCAGAAGGATTTTGTTGCAAGCTTGGTCTTTGAAGAAATGGATCGATCCCCTTTTTACCTTGGATCGATCCAGAATGGCTTGGGACAGTTTTGGTGAGAGTGGATCGATCCAACTTCACCATGGATCGATCCAGATGAGTCTGATTACTTTTGAACAAATGTGGATCGATCCACCTGCACCTTGGATCGATCCAAATTCATCTTGATTGTGCCTTAGCTTTTTCCGGTCACTCCCTTGGCCTTTTGTGCTTCCGGACTTCCTCCAAAACACGTAAATGCATCGTGTGACCCTCGGGGAAGATGATCCTTGGTCTAGTGAGTGCTCGTTCCCTTCCGGACTCCACTGGGAGTCTTGGTGAGCGTGAAGCACAGCTTTCAAGCCAACGGTTTGAATTGTGACCTTCCGAATTCCCGGGCCCGGTGTTGGCGTGCCATGGGGCTCGTGACCCTCGTAAACGTGGCACGGTTCTCAATGCACTCAAAATGCGTTTCTTTAGCGTGTTCAACCTGTAACTCAACAAAACCACAACTACGCGCAAATCAAACATTTCAAGCGCAAAATCACGTAAACGGTGAGATAAATAAGCAAAATAAGCCCCGGTTATCTACAATATTGGGGGCTTATCACACCCCCCAACTTGGACTTTGCTAGTCCCTAGCAAATTAAACTAAAACAACTAATTAAAATCAACAAAACTTCCCGGGTACCCGATACGATAACTATGCTCAATCTACAAAAAGTCTAGGCAAAGTACCGGTCATCCGGTTCATCCAATCAAAAGCAACTCACGCACACACATGCCATACATAATTATGAAACTACTAGGCCACACAAGTAGGCAAGTGTTATGCTCCCCAAAAAGTTTCAATTCCAAGAGGGCTTAGACAAAAATTGTGTCTCAAAAATTTCAATCACACACATAGAAGAATCAAACATCCCATGATAAGCGCTTAGCACAATTTGCGATAACGAAACAAAAAGTATTACCGTAAGCTAAACAAATATGCGCTTGTGGACAAAAGAGCTAATTAATGACGGGAAGCATTCAAGTGTAAGCATGAAATATTGCTAAGCGCGCACCTATCGGAGTTAATCACGTACTTAGAGATGAATTTAAACATTGAAAGCTTATAGTGACCTTGGTTAGCAAAAGGAGGGACTACAAAAATGTGGCGGCCATATGCTAGCTCGGGTCATTCTACCCCTTGGCCGCCACCGACCCTCGACTATACCATCAAATGCCAAGTTTCGGCATCAAAATATGCACCTAAAACCAAATTAACAACTAAAGTTAAAAGAGTTCGATGAGACACTAATGACCAAAAACAAATGTGTTGACTCCACCGACTCACTAACTACTATATACTACTACTTGATATTTACCACCATTGTTGTCAAGATCTACCACCAATCACTCCTCCTCGTCGGAGTTGTCCTCTTCCTCTTCTTCGTCACCACTATCCTCCACAACAAGCTCCGGAGGTACCTCATAGCGTTGGCCACTAAGACCTTCAAGTACCTTTGTCTGCCATTCCTTATAGTGCTTGTCCAATTTCTTCTCCCTCTCAATCTTGTCTAGTTTCTTGAACACGGAAGCCATTAGCTTGAAAAGCCTCTTATACCACACTGTGGCCTTTGAGCTTTCCGGAGGAGGAACAAGCAACTTAGACTTTGCCTTTGGGAGCGGGGGAGGTACCGTGGAGGACGAAGCACCGGGTGTCGAACTAGGGGCGGCCTTTGGAACCTTGACACCCTTTTCCTTGGATTGTGCCTTGCTCCTCTTCAGAGTTGTTGTGTCAATAACTCCCCTGTCACATGCAACTTTGTGTACCCCGGCCCTTTCACTCCATGAGCATGACAAATCTTTGTGATCAAACAAGGGAACCACAACATAGTTTGACCCGGTTGTGTGTCAAGGTAGTCCACCATTTGGAGAAAGATGAAATGGGCCCAATCCACCTTGACTTCCGGATCCACAAATACCCCCAACAACTCGGCCGACTTGTCACTCGGTTTGGTTTCCTTCCCCTTTGGATAGAGGTTTGCATGGATGGCCTTGTTGAGGATCCGAATTTCATCATTGAACCGGCTAGGGATGATTGGCTTCATACCCTTCTGTGGGTCCTGGAAAAGTGTCTCCTTGAGCCCATCCTCATCAATTTCAAATCCCTCATGATAGTTAACGGTTGATGGGTCGGGCCGTTTGTACTTCAATTCCCTAGTGATGTGGTTGGGGGTCACTTTGACCTCCTTGTTTGCCATCTTTGCCGTGAGTCTCACCGGCATCGCATTTTCTCCTTCACCTTCTTTCTCAACCACCATGTTCATATAAAATTCTTTGACGCACTTAAGATTGTACCCCGCGACTGGATCGAACCATTGCTCCAAACCCTCATGACGAATCTCCGGCACTCCGTAATTTTCTCCCAACTCCTGCGCATTCACTTGCCGCTCACACTTCCCTTTCTTTGTTTTAAACTCGGCCAACCATTTCTTTCTTTTATCATCCACCACTTCGTCATGTGTTCTTTTAAGTGGCTTTCTGGCCCCTCTACCCGCATCGGCATCGGTCATACGACGCTCTTCCCGGGTGGGTTCATAATCCTCACTGCTAGTCTCACTGTCGCTATCCTGTCGGCGACGCTTGGAAAGTTTCTCGGATAGTTTCCCTTTGCCCTTGGTTTGTGCCATTTCAGACAATTCAAACCAAATCGAACCCCAAATCAATTCAGCAAATGCAACTCAAACCTCCGATCAACAAAACCAACCCCCGAACTTCAACAATGCAGGCAGTCAACAACAATGCAGCTCAACAATTCAATAGCAAAGTATAGCCCGCAATGCAGTTAAGTGTAGAAAACAGAAATAGAACCCAGATTTTCATCTCAATGAAGTAACCATATCTCAAATAAGCCCCAAATCAACAGAATTATCCACAAAAAGACTAAAATTTGGTCCAAAGCTGACTGATCACAGTAAGTAAGGTAGCAGTGTAACAACAGCAGTAACAAGTAGAAATCCAACTCAGAATTCAGAACCTACTAAGTTCTCCAGTTACAAAACCATTCAGAATTGCTGTGAGAGAGTGAGCCATCATGTACCTTGCTAGCAAAGAGAGAAACCCAGATTTTTGCCGAAAACCCCCTTTTGTGCTCTGATTCCCCTTGAATTTTGATGCAGAAACCCAGAATTTCACAAGAAGCCCTACAAACTCCAACTGCCCCAGTGGGTTCTGACTGCCATGGGAGTTTGTGGTGGTTTGTGGTTAGGGTTTTGGAAGTGGGAGAAGAAAGAGTGAAATTTTCGTATGTATGGAAGAGGGGAGAGAGAGATGTACGGTGGGTGTATGGTGGTTCACGGTGGTGATGGGTTGTGGAAGGTTAGGGCTTGATTTGTGGGTGGTGGTTATGGAGGAGAGTACCACGGTGGTGGTGGAAGGGAGAGAGGTCGGTTGGGGTAGTAATGGAGGATTAGGGATTTTGGTTTGTTTTGTGGAAGAAGAAGAAGATAGAGAGAGAGAGAGAGTGATCGATCGGGTCAGGAGTGAGAGAGAGTTGTGGCTTTGTGTTTCAAAATAAAACCGACTGGGGTTTTTAATTTGGGCATTAGCACCAAGTTGGATCGATCCATGTCTGACCCGGATCGATCCATAAGGGTCTGTGGGGAAATTTCACAATCATGGATCGATACACATGCAAACCGGACCGATCCAAAACAAGTTGTTGGCCAATTTTTTTCAACTGTGGATCGATCCACTGGGTACCCGGATCGATCCAGATGCTTCTGTTGGCATGTTGATCAAACATGGATCGATCCACTACATATCCAGATCGATCCAAATGCTTCTGGATGCTTTTCTTGGATTCTTACTTACCAATCCAATTCTTATGCTCCACATATACTTCAATGCATGTAAAAATCACCCGATACGACAAGTAACACTACAAATTCAATCCTCTCTTGAGATGTATCGCCCATCTCCAATTCTTACCTATCCTCCAAACATTCGGTCTCGTTTTTTTACCGTTGGATATTTTTAATTTTCAATTGGCATGCCCCTTATCTAACCTCCTAATTTCCTCCAAACAACCGGTTTCTCAAGGCTTCAACAATGAACGGAAACATAGACTTGGTACAAAAATAGGTACAATGGGACTCATATGTGGTTTATTAACACAAAGAAAATGCCTGTATCATTTCCTAAGCACGCCAAAAACTCCGACATGAATGCATGAGTGACAATAAGCTAGCTTAACTCAAATAAAAAATTATGTACACCAAGGAATTGAAAAAAAGAAACATGGGATGCTTGGAAAGATGAATCTCTACTCTAAGTGATGCACGTTGCTCAACTACGCATGCGGCCTAACATGTTCATCAAATTGCTTGTATATGAGTGTGCACAAGTTAGATTCTCAACCAAAATCACCGAATTACGATACTCATGCCATTATCGAACGATTGAGCATATCTACCGCATCCCACTATAAGATTGTACTAAAACGGGGAGTTTTATCGCAAAAATTTTGAAGGAAAATGAAAAATGCAAAATAGAACCGGAATATGTACACTACACGATTCCCTCCCCCCAACTTAAAATTTGCAGTGTCCCCAATGCAAGAGAACGAAAGTAAAGAGAGATAGGGAACAAAAATTGTACCGACAGGGAGGCATGTCGACCTCCAAGACCTCGACCAAGTGTGAGGAATTTTTCTATCACTTACTCCCTTCGTTATCGGCAATGCTTCCAAGGCTTCCTCCTTTGGCCCCTCCCCGGTACCACAGCTAGTCGTACAGGACCATCCTCAACAACTTTATAGGCCTTACAACCGCGACGTTTCATCGCACCCATGCTTTGAGCTCCTGAATGCCGCACTTGCCGCCAAGTTAGGCCCATACTACCAAGGCTGGTACGGTAGCATGGTCACCCTGCAAAAGACTTAATTGCCGACTATCTACTAAGAGAAACGATATGAGAACCTCCCGGCTCGTGTTATCCGGGCTCCACAATAAGCAATATTTACAATATGTACAATGAAAAAGGAAAACCCACCATGATCTTCACGCGATCGCACGAGTACTACTTTTCTTCCCAAGCTAGAGACTGTGGCCAGGCCATACGTAGCTCAAGCTCGGGTGGCTATACCGGACCATCCAAACACCGTTCGAGCACAACAAACACTAGAGCTCTCTCAAACTCCACAGATTTTACTTCTCCTAGAAATTTGTTACGTCAGAACTCGGAGCGTCCAAGTCGCACACAATACCCCGTCAGACAATCAAGTCCAACGTCCCCAATGAACTCCGCAGAAGGCGGACACAAGACAGAGCCTGTCGTCGTGCCATAAGCATGGGAATATTCAAGCGCCCCCACCCATTCACGGAAACTCACTCTCTGCAAGGGGCTTATCTAAAGAGCGCAGTCGTTTAGTTGCGAATTACTCCTATTAGAAAGGCTTTTTATAAACGAGCCCTATGTCATTGACGCACTCGTGTAATCTTATCCTCACGTGTGGGGTCTCCAAGATTTTATTAAAAAGAATAAAGAATGGCCCTTCTAATCGGAGCTGGGCACATGCGCTTTGTTGTCTAGTCGGCGTGCATAGCTAGTCCCAAGTCAATAGTGGGAAACCCAATGCAAGAGGGAGCAAAGGGGCGGGCCCTCCAAACAATTAAGTTCAGAGGTACGCGTTAGCTCCCCGTGAAAAGTGAAGTCATGAAGACTCCACGGGGAAATCACATAAGAATTCTAAACCTGAGGGTCGTCCGAATAGACCGGATCAACCAACTTTTCAACCTCCTCCTCTACATTAAAATTTTCCAAAAATGATTTTAACCTTTGACCGTTCACCTTGAAAATTTTACCATCCTTTGGATTGAAAACATCGATTGCCCCATAAGGATACACTTGATGCACAAAATACGGCCCAACCCACCGTGAATGCAATTTTCCTGGAAAAAGATGGAGTCTAGAATTATACAAAAGCACTTTTTGATTCACATGAAAATCCTTCCGTAGAATGTTTTTATCGTGAAATTCCTTGACTTTAGCCTTATAAATGGCCGTGCTCTCATATGCATCTCTCCGAATCTCCTCAAGCTCATTAATTTGGAGCTTCCTATGCGTACCGGCTTCGGACATGCGATAATTCAAAGATTTAATGGCCCAATAGGCCTTGTGCTCAAGTTCAACCGGCAAGTGACACGCTTTCCCATAAACCAAGCGGTAAGGGGACATCCCCCACACCGTCTTATACGCGGTTCGATAGGCCCGCAAGGAATCTGTCAATTGTGTAGACCAATTGTAGACACCCCAATTTTATCCTCGTGTATCCCCAATGATGAAAGAAATGGTCAGTGGTACCTTGAAACAGCTTGGAACAGCTACTGTGAACTTCAGAATCTTTGGACGAAAATACTCCTAGCCGTACGGTTCACCATGCACGCCGTACGGTTTACATTTTTGCGATCAAGCTGTACGGTCTACAAACATCAACCGTGCGGCTAACCCTTTAAGCCGTACGGTTTCACCTTAGAAAATATTCGTTTTGCCAGCAGGAGCATCTCATCATGAAATGGCAGGAATTCGTACTCATTAATATTCTTTCTCCGGCTATATAAACCCTCCCCCTCTCCCATTTCAAACACACAGTAACGCCCTCTCACTCCGGCGACACGCTGATAAAATTCCCGATCATTTTCCGATTCAAAATCCCGTCCGAATCCCTCCAGAAACCTTGAACCTATTCCTTTTACCTCATTCGGAAATCTTCAACGATCCATCTGTGCAAATTAAGTCTGTTCCCAAGAAGCTCAAACCCAGAATTTTCGAAGCTTTTTCCAGAACTGTTCCAAGTTCTCACGAAGGTATAACTATACTCCCAAAACCGGGTTCTGAGCCCTGGTTCTTTTGAGGGGATTCCCCTGAGTCTGGAGTGACTTTGATAGTCATTTCTCAACAAAAATTCGTTTCTGTCTGAAAATCAAAATTTTTGAAAAATTTCTCAAAAATAAACCGCACGGTTCATTTGTGTAGGCCGTACGGTTGACATACATGAGCCGTACGGCTCACCTTTGCACTGCAAAACTTACTTTGTTTTCCTCTTTTCCATGCTCTGTTTTCTGATTCTCCTGTGATTTGTTTATTGCACTTACGTCTCCTGATTCTCTTATTATTGTTATTAAGTCTTGTTTTATTATTTTATTTATTTATTTTTTATTTCCGTTATGGTTTTGTTTACTATTATTTCTCTTTATTTATCTGTTTAATGGTCAAAGTGTTCAATAAAACTTCTTCCTAAAATCCCACAAAAATTTAGTAGAGACCGGGGATATCCCGGGCGAGTGGGGTGCTTTTCAACAAAACCTTCCCCGTTCGTAACCTGGCTTCCGAATCCAAGAATCTTTTTCGCAGACCAAATCCTTTTCTAAAAACGGCACGAGAGTCATTTTATTTTCAAAAACGGTTTCTCGGGTACCAAAAATTCCTCATATAAACCCCGGGTGGCGACTCACACATTTTTCCATTTTCCTCGAGCCGCGTGGATCGGACCGTCCACACCAATCCTTTCGATTAGGATTTACCGTTTTCTCAAGAATATGCTTTATTTCCCGGTTTGCAAGTTCGGCTTGACCATTGGTTTGAGGGTGATAGGCCGTAGAGACCTTGTGTGTGATACCGTATTTACGCATTAAAGTTTCAAAGGGCCTATTACAAAAAATGGGTCCCTTGATCACTAATGATCGCGCGCGGAGTACCAAACCTAGCCAATATATGTTCCTTCAAGAACTCAACGACCACCTTGTGGTCATTCGTACGAGTAGGGATCGCCTCAACCCACTTGGACACGTAGTCCACCGCAAGAAGGATATAGAGATACCCGAAAGACATAGGAAACGGCCCCATAAAATTGATGCCCCAACAATCGAAGACTTCAACAACAATGACATTGGTTAAGGGCATCATGTTCCGCCTAGTCACTCCTCCCAATTGTTGACACCTCTCACATGTTTTACAAAACTCGAAAGCATCTTTGAAAAGTGTCGGCCAATATAACCCACATTGAAGAATTTTTGCGGAGGTTTTCTTGGCGGAGAAATGTCCTCCACATGCCTCGGTGTGGCAAAAGGAAAGGACGGCTCGGTGATCAACATCCGGCACACATCACCGGATGATTTGATCCGGACAATACTTAAAAAGATAAGGATCATCAAAGAAAAATCTTTTCACCTCAAATAAGAACCGCCTCTCTTGCGGAGTCCAAACGGTAGGAAGTTGGCCCGTGGCTAAGTAGTTTACAATATCCGCGAACCACGGGCATGACGAGACACCAAACAATTGTTCATCGGGGAATGAGTCAACGATAGGAATATTCGAGGAACGATCCTCAAACTCGAGACGAGACAAATGATCCGCGACCACATTTTCAACTCCTTTTTTATCCTTGATTATTAAATTGAACTCTTGGAAAAAAAGGACCCACCTAATTAACCGCGCTTTAGCATCTTGCTTAGTCATGACATATTTCAACGCGGCGTGGTCCGTCAAGACCACAATAGGAGACCCTATCAAATAAGACCGGAACTTATCGAGAGCAAAGACAACCGCGAACAACTCTTTCTCCGTGGTGGAGTAGTTCAATTGAGCATCATTAAGAGTCTTGCTCGCATATGAAATGACACATGGCTCTTTACCTCTCCTTTGGCCCAAGACGGCGCCAATCCCATAGTCACTCGCGTCACACATTAACTCAAACGGAAGGTCCCAATCGGGAGCTCGCACAATCGGTGGAGTGGTGAGACTAGACTTCAACTTAGAAAAGGCCTCCTCACACGCGGGTGTCCAAATGAATGGCGCGTCTTTTGAGAGGAGGTGACACAAGGGACAAGAGATGGCACTAAAATCCTTGATGAAACAGCACTAGAATCCCACGTGCCCAAGAAAAGACCGAATGTCTTTCACACACTTAGGGGTAGGGAGGTTTGCAATCAAATCAATTTTGGCTTTGTCAACCTCTGTCCCCTTCGAAGACACAATGTGCCCCAACACAATCCCGTTGGTCACCATAAAATGACACTTCTCCCAATTAAGAATAAGGTGCTTCTCCTCACACCTCTCCAACACGCGCTCAAGGTTCTCTAAACACGACTCAAACGAGTCCCCGAATACCGAATCCATGAAGACTTCAACGATTTTTTCCACCATGTCGCTAAAAATACCCATCATGCACCTTGAAAAGGTTCCGGGCGCGTTACACAAGCCAAAAGGCATGCACTTATAAGCGAAAGTACTGAAAGGACACGTGAAGGTGGTCTTCTCTTGATCCTCAAGAGCGACCTCGATTTGATTATACCCGGAGTACCCGTCGAGAAAGCAATAAAAAGCATGACTGGCTACCCTCTCCAAGATTTGATCTATGAAGGGGAGAGGGAAGTGGTCCTTGCGCGTGCTCGCGTTCAACTTATGGTAGTCAATGCACACTCTCCATCCGGTGGTCACCCTTTAAGGCACTAACTGATCATTGGAATTTTTTACCACCGTGATGCCGGACTTCTTAAGGACAACTTGGATAGGGCTCACCCACTTACTATCGGCGATAGGGTAGATGATCCCAACATCCAACAACTTTAAGACCTCCGCCCGAACCACGTCTTTCATGATTGGGTTCAAGTGACGTTGTGGTTGGCGAGACGGCTTCACATCCTCTTCAAGATAGATGTGGTGTGTGCAAACCGAGGGATCAATCCCGTGAATATCGGCAATGGACCAACCGATGGCCTTTGTGTGCCGCTTCAACACCGCTAACAAATCGGACTCTTGGTGTGCCTCAAGGGAAGAGGAAATCACCACGGGGAAGGTTTCACTAACACCAAGGAAGGCATACTTCAAAGTGTTCGGGAGGGTTTTTAACTCAAGCTTGGGTGGTTGGACACTAGACGGAAGAGTTTTGCTCTCGAGGGGAGGCAATTCTTCAAACTTAGGATACCACGTGTCCATCCCACAAACATCCTCCAATTCTAGCAACGAATACAAGTACTCAACCTCAGGTGAATCTAAAAACGACGCCTCCTTGGCGGTAAGACAAACCTCAAGTGGATCCTTATAAAGAATAGTGTCTACGTGCTCTTGAACCACCGTGTCAATAAGACTCACCTCATGAACATCATCATCGTCCCCCATTTGAGACCCGATATTAAAAACATTCACCGCCATTTTCATGTTCCCGAATGTCATATTTAACAACCCATTACGACAATGAATGACCGCATCGGAAGTCGCCAAGAAAGGGCGTCCAAGAATGACGGGTGTTTGAGATTGTGAAGCGTTGGCGACTGGACACGTGTCTAGAACCACAAAGTCCACGGGGTAGACAAAGTTGTCCACTTGGACTAAGACATCCTCCACTAAACCCTTGGGAATGCGGACACTACGATCCGCCAACTGAAGCGTTACTCTCGTGGGTTTCATCTCTCCCAAGCCTAGTTGCTCATACACTGAAAACAGAAGTAAATTCACACTCGCTCCCAAATCAAGCAAAGCTCTCTCAACTCTCTTACCCCCTATGACAATGGAAATAGTAGGGCACCCGGGGTCTTTGTATTTTGGAGCTATGTTGGTCTGGATGATGGAACTCACTTGCTCGGTTAAAAACACTTTCTTTTGGACATTCAACTTGCGTTTAACAGTGCATAAGTCCTTAAGAAATTTAGCATATTTGGGTATGGTTCTAATGGCATCCAAAAGAGGGATGTTGATCTTAACTTGCTCTAGAACCTCATACACCTCGGTGTCTGAAGAAGGCTTGGCCGGCACTTTCAACCTTTGGGGATAAGGTGCCGGAAACGGACACATGGGAGGCTCTTGATCCACGACATTAGGTGGCACAACCGGACCACTCGAAGAAGGTTGCTCAACAACAATCGGAGGAGAGGGACCACGGGAGGAGTAGGTTTCGGAGGGATAGTCTTATCAATCTCCTTACCACTTCTCAAGATGGAAATAGACTTAGCTTGCTCAAGATTATTCGGGTCTTGGCCCGACGTGGTGCATGCCAAATGGACTCCTTGGGGGTTTGCTTGTGGTTGAGATGAGAACTTTCCCTTCTCTTGTTGAAGCTGCCCCACGGACGTGGTTAACCGAGTCAGTTGACCTTGGATCTCTTTCAACACATGAGCACTTTGCTCATTGGTAACCGTTTGACTTTGGATAAAGAATTGCATGGTTTCTTCCAATGAGCGCTTTTGAGGTGGTGTGTGATAGAAGTTAGACCCATGGTGTTGTTGATTCGGAGGGTACCGGGCTTGACCTTGGCTTTGATTCTGACCCTGGGGTGGTCGATAGCCTTGGTTATAGGCCGGGGGTGGCCTTTGAGGTTGCCCTTGATTTGTCCCCCCCCCCCCCCCATCCGAAAGCATGGTTGTCCTTGGTTCCGGGGTTATAGGTGTTCGAAAAAGGGTCATATCGTTGACCGACGGCATTGACTTCCACTTGTTCCGCTACCCCACCATGAAGGATTTCCTTCAAACCTGGAAGAGTCGGGCAATCATCGGTTGAATGCCCTTGGGTTACACAAAGCACACACTCCTTCACACTTTTTATTTCTAGATTCTCCAACTTCTTAGTGATTTGAGAAAGCTTGAAATTTAAATCATCTTGCTCTTTGAGCACATACTTCCCTCTCTCACCCGAGCCTTGATTGGCACTCGCAGTCGCACTCGCCCCCACCGGATGATAGATCTTGTCCGAGGGATCCGCATAATCCCATGACTGGTTGTTCTCGGCAAGTTTGTCGAGAAAATCATAACACCCCTGAGGATTATTGGCTAAAAATTCGCCATTGCACATAGTGTCAATAAATTGCCGAGTGCCTTGTGAAATGCCCTCATAGAAAAACGTGACCTTGTCTTTTACCAAAAAACCATGATGTGGGACAGCAGCTAAAAGATTTTTATACCTCTCCCATACAGCGAAAAATGGTTCATTTGGTTTTTCAGCAAAGTTGGAGACACGCTTTTTCATCTCCACGGTTTTATGCACAGGGTAGTACTTTTTAAGAAATTAATCATACATTTCTTCCCATGAAGTGATGGAGAGCGGTTTTAGAGTTGAAAGCCATGTTCGGGCATGGTCCTTAAGAGAAAATGGAAACAATTTCATGCGTGCGGACTCAAGCTCAGCAGGGACCGTGACAAGTGTGTTTACAAGATCCAAAATGTCCCTCACGTGATCGTAAGGGCATTGGGACTTCATCCCATAAAAAACAGGTAACATGGAAATTGTGTTGGGCTTAATCGTGTAAACCACATGATTGGCAGTGGGTGTGGGATGAACGATGGGTGATGGTGGTACATGGCGCGTGGGATTGAGATACTGTCGCATGGACTGCTCTTCTGGTGGTTGTTCGCGCTCGTCCATGTTGGCAAATGGATTTACAAACTCAATCACTCTCCGGTGAGGATCTCTCACGTAGAATTGCATACACCAATCAGTAGACTGGAGGGGTTATACCACGGCCTCACCACAAACAGTTCCGAGGGGCTATTCCGCCGCCTCGTTATATATATGACATAAATTAAAAACTAATACACTTCCTCAAACTTCGTTAAACCTCAATTTAAACAATCAACTGTTTGGTTAGAGGTATCCGCTCTTCGAACTATACTAGTTGAACAAAAGTAAACTAAGCAATATGTACTAATGAAACGGGATACTCACAGTGGCGTGGCGCGAGGCAAACTCACGCAGAGCGGACCATTGGGTCCCCGACAATGGCGCCAAAAATGCTTGCGCCCTTGGATTCTATTCCAATATGATTTCCCCAAGCGTAGGGTTTAGGCCGGCGGTAGCATAATAAACGGAAGTCCGGGTCGAGTCCACAAAGACCGAATGCGCGGCGCGTGATGATTGAGTCGCGAATGATGGCTTAGCCTTAAAGCGGCAAACTTGGCTTTGTAGTTTTGGGGGTGGAATTCACTTAACTTCGTGAATGATGCGAGATTAAAAAGACTAATTAAAACAAGGCTAAGTCAAGGGGTTCACAACACCCATGCCTTAGGCCGATTCGTTCTCCTCTAAAATAACCGGCTCGGGGGTATTGTTGAACAACCCCGAACGGAAGATTTGGTGATTAAACTCGTTTTGACTAGAAATGGTGTTTCTCAAAGAATAGGATTCTTATGCCATTTATACAAACATTTTGATTGACATTGCCCTAAGCATCACACGTGCCAAGTGGTCAAGCCCTTGGCTACGTGTGATCAACGGGATTAACAAATCCAAATTTTGATACATAAAATTAATCCTAACTCTTTGATTAAAGAACAATGTTTGCATTATGGCGAGTAGAACGAATGAACCTAAGTCACGGGGTGCTAATCACCCCATGACCGAGCCTATAACGACTACTCGATCATTACTAAGTAAAACATGTCTAATTTTATAAAGGAAATAAAGAACATGACAAGTGACATTAAAAACTTATTTTTATGGAAGATCCTATATTTGCCTAACACTTTAATACTTGAGAAATTAATTAACAAGGTTTAGAACTAGGATCTTTAAGAGAAAATAGCTAGAGGAACATGGAAATAAGAAACTTCACATGGACAAAAATAAACTAGATAGATAGAACAATCTAAGTACGAGCTACAACATTAATAAACGACAAATTAACGGGGGAAGTAAACTTACATGAGAAATCTAGAGAGAGAAAGCTTAAAATCCCTCCAATGGAGGTGAGAGGGAGGAGCAAATATCTAGCAAAAGAAAATAAAAGAAGTGAGTGGGAAGGAGAGAGGAGAGACCATTTTATCATCCATTTTCTCTCTCTACAAAATATCTAATAAAGCTCACGTTCAACAAAAGTTTCTATAAAAGGAAAGTACAAAAAGTGAACTACAATTGATGCCCGGGGTACTCTTGGATCGATCCACTAGAGACTTGGATCGATCCAAAATTGTCTGGTGGTCGCTGGGCATGAAGTGGATCGATCCATCATGACCTTGGATCGATCCAGAATGATTTTGTTGCAAGCTTGGACTTTGAAGAAGTGGATCGATCCCCTTTTTACCTTGGATCGATCCAGAATGGCTTGGGACAGTTTTGGTGAGAGTGGATCGATCCAACTTCACCATGGATCGATCTAGATGAGTCTGATTACTTTTGAACAAATGTGGATCAATCCACCTACACCTTGGATCGATCCAAATTCATCTTGATTGTGCCTTAGCTTTTTCCGGTCACTCCCTTGGCCTTTCGTGCTTCCGGACTTCCTCCAAAACACGTAAATGCATCGTGTGACCCTCGGGGAAGATGATCCTTGGTCTAGTGAGTGATCGTTCCCTTCTGGACTCCACTGGGAGTCTTGGTGAGCGTGAAGCATAGCTTTCAAGCCAACGGTTTGAATTGTGACCTTTCGAATTCTCGGGCCTTTCGCCAAATCGTCATTTCGTGGCTCGTGGGGCCGGGTGTTGGCGTGCCATGGCGTTCGTGACCCTCGTAAACGTGGCACGGTTCTCAATGCGCTCAAAATGCGTTTCTTTAGCGCATTCAACCAGTAACTCAACAAAACCACAACTACGCGCAAATCAAACATTTCAAGCGCAAAATCGCGTAAACGGTGAGATAAATAAGCAAAATAAGCCCTTGTTATCTACAATATTGGGGGCCTGTCATCAGGTCATGTTTCCTGACAAGGATCTTTATATTCTCCCCCCAAAACTTTTTGGTTGTGTGCCTTTTGTTCATAATCTCTCTCCAGGTCGTGATAAACTTGATCCGCGTTCTTACAGATGAATTTTTCTGGTTACTCTTTGACACAGAAAGGATACAAGTGTTATAGTCCCTCATTACGAAAGCACTTTGTAAGTGCTGACGTGACCTTTTTTGAAAATATCCCATATTATTCTCTTGAGGATGCTCAGTTGACACCACCCTTGTTGGCACCACCTTGTCTTCCTGAGATTGCTCCATTACCGACTGACCATGGTCTTCCTAAGACTGCTACTCAACCACCGATTACAAAGGTATATGTTCGACGTTCTTCTGCTACCGCTCCTCCTGTTGAACCTCCAAATACAGCTTCTGTGCCCACACCATCTCCGCAAGCGTCTCCAAATCCAACTCTCGATCTTCCTATTGCTCATCGTAATGGTATTCGTTCATGCACTTCCCATCCTATCTATCAATTTGTGTCCTATGATCGTTTGTCTCCCTCTTTAAAATAATGCCGGCAAAAGCCAAATTTCCCGCCAATATTTCCGCATTTTTGTTAATGCCGGAAAAAGTACTTTTACCGGCATTTTTATGCAAATGCCGGTAAAAGTCTAATTTTTTTTAAAAAATCTGACCATATAGTATATATATTTTTCATTGTACATTTTTGAACAACATGTGGCTAGCTTAGTTGGAAAATACACGCGCACGTGGAGCAAAGGTCACGGGTTCGAATCTTGGGGGAAGCATTTCTCCCCAAATTTTCACGACACGCAAGCGCCACACGGATGACATGCAAGCACCACGTGGGCGACACGTGGCTGCCACATGGGTGACACGCAAGCACCACGTGGCTGCCAAGTGGGCGCCACATGGCATTTTCACAAATGCCGCAAATAGTGTCAAGTATTGCCGGCATTTTTGAAGACTTTTCCCGGCATTTGTGGCATCACCAACACCTGTGTAGACGGTATTTGTAATAAATGCCGGTAATACTCTTTTCCGGCATTTTTAGTGGTTTTTTCGACATTTGAAAAATGCCGCTAAAGGTGAAGTTTCTTGTAGTGATATCTCTTGCAGCCAACCTTGATTGGCCTCTGCATCAGCTTGATGTCAAGAATGCTTTTCATCATGGAGATCTCTCTGAGACAGTCTATATGGCTTAACCACCCGGTTTTGAGTCCAAGGGGGAGTCTGTGTGTCGTCTTCGCAAATCTATCTATGGCCTAAAACGATCTCCCTGGGCTTGGTTTAATAAATTCAGTAGTACTGTCGTGTCTTATGGTATGACACGAAGTCAAGCTGATCACTCTGTCTTCTTTAAAAGGACCACCAGTGGTATTGTGATTCTCGTAGTCTATGTGGATGATATTGTCATTACAGGGAGTGACAATGACGGGATTCAGGTATTGATTCGTCACCTTTGTTCCACTTTTCTCACCAAGGATCTAGGCAAGCTTCGGTATTTTCTTGGTATTGAAGTTGCTCGTTCTAAAGCAGGCATCAGTTTATCACAACTGAAATACACTCTCGATCTCTTGAAAGATACAGGTTTTCTTGGTTCTAAACCTGTAGCTACTCCTATGGAGACTAATCATAAACTTATGCCTGACGATGGTGAGTTGGTTGACAATCCTGAGTTGTATCGGAGACTTGTGGGTAAACTTATTTATCTCGCTATCACTCGACCCGATATCTCCTATGCAGTCAGTGTTGTCAGTCAATTTATGACTTGTCCTCGAGTTTCTCATATGGAGGCTGTTGTTCGTATCTTGAAGTATCTTAAAAATGCTCCTAGACGTGGACTTCTCTACAAAGCGTCTGGACATCTTCGTATCGAAGGTTATACGAATGTTGACTGGGCAGGATCTTTGTCACGCCCTCGTTTTCACAAAACATAAGTAAAAGAATTTCAACAACAAATAAGTCAAGTAATAAGATTTCCAAAAAATAAAATACATCATTAGTCCACTGGCTATCAAAGGTTCGGGCACCCTTGCCCCAAAGGTGAAATCAAAATAATATCCCATAAGTTATTACACAACAATAGTAAAAAAAGATAGTGAAAAACTTGAGTTACATAATCATCTCCCCAAAATAAAATTTAATGCATAGAAGATGAATAAAATAACTCCATGCCATGTATGCTCATCATCCGAGTCATGCACCTCAAACCATGCACGATCAAAGCTGAGTACCTGAAAAGGGATAGGTGAGCACACGCGCTCGTAGGAGAACTATTCTACTAACGCTAGGTGTATGAATATGATGCATGCACGTGGGCTTTAGTTACACCAATTGAATGAACAGATATGTATAGTGATAACCAAACAAGTCAAGATGGACATAAGAAATGTCGAAGCGTCCAAGGGAACACCAAGTGTCCAAAATATAGTTCAAGTGTTCCAAAAAGAAAAGTCATTCGAGTGTCCAAACAACCCTTTATATATCCATTGGTTTTATCAAATCACCCAAGTCATTACATGTATCCAAAAATTTTACCAAAGTGTCCACGATTTTCACTAAAAACAACCCTTTAGGAATCTAACAAAATCAACTTAGCTCTTTGCATATAGTGATAGGAGCCAAACCCTTTTGGTTAAAGACATCTCATTTTCCAACATCATTCCTACACTTAATACTACCATTGTCTCAATTTAAGTATCCAATCATAGCTAATAGTCATCTATCATCTGACATACCGAGGAATGTTTCCACGCATAACTTGCCATACGAGCACTACGCTATAATAACCTCCGTACACCGTTTCCCCCATGGCCCGATATATGACTAATAATATCAATAGGGAGTTTAACCCTTACCGGATATCACAAGCTCTGTATACCTTATATAGATTCAGGGACTATTTCCCTCTCATATAACCCAGACATCTCATCTTCATTTCTTTCATTGAAGAATAACCATCATTTTCATTAGCGTTAGGGATTTAATCCCGCTGCCGGATTCCATAGGCTCCGCGTACCTTTGTCGGGTTCTGTAGGCCCCGCGCGCCTCTGTTGGATTCTGTAGGCCCCGCGTGCCTCTGCTGGGTTCTGTAGACCCCGCGTGCCTCTGCCGGGTTCTGTAGGCCCCGCGCGCCTCTGTTTGGTTTTGTAGGCTCCGCGTGCCTCTGCCAGGTTCTGTAGGCCCCGCACGCCTCACCCGATACACGGGTCATAATAATAACCAACGCTTCCAAGGCGCGATGCTACTTTAATGTATAGACTCAAGACAGTAAATAAATAAAGTTTTCAAAACGAGATTAAGATCCGTTGATTTGTGCCCAAATACCGGAAACTCAACTCCTTCTCAATACCCGAAGGTAGAGGCATCATACACTTCGTTGATTCTGTAGAATACCAAAGGTTTTAAACAAAAGATATCTTCACAAGTTCTCAATACCAAAATACCGCTTTGTCACAAGACCTACCCATTCACCACGTAACACATGATGTCTTTTCCGTTCATAAACTCAATCATTCTTTTGAATTATTAAATGTTCCCTCATTTCTATCAAAAACGTGTCTACGAGCCAATCATATTCCCCAACATGGCATCACACTAGTATTTATAATCAGCGTGCTTACCGACTCACTTCAACATTTTCAGGCATTCGCATACCAACGCGGGCATCCCTTTCTGACTACGTTCGTTCTATAAGCACTCAATACATCCACGTGCTTTAGTTTATCTACCAAATGCATAAATGAAACCGTAATGTAATTTGTTCCTTTAAAACCTTTTCATTAAACCTCCTTTCAAAGTCAAAACGATTCCAAAGTTCCAAGTCCGTTTCACCAAAACCCATCTTTCGACAAATCTTGCCACACGCACGCACACACGCTTTCTAAAAAAAAAACCAACAAACTTTCATGTGATGTAAGATGACATATTTGTTTATAAAACCATAGTCCTCAAGTCAAAACATGGGTGAAAATGATGCCAAAGGTCGAATATGTGAAGGAATGAGCAAACAGGGACTAAACGGACATCAAAGGGTAGCCGAATGCCACCTAAAGGACATGGATAGCTGCTCGAAATTTTGGACAGCAGCCTATGAACAGTACACTGTGCAGATTTTCACCTCTAAGTTGTGGAATTTCAACCCAATCACAAATGAGATAGTTTAGGCACAAACTAGAGATGTTAGGCAACAATTAAACATGGAGGGATGTCAAATTCACTCCCAATTTCATCCAACAAGTAATATCATAGATCAAAGAATCGATGTTGGGAAAATCCACACAATTTGAGGAAAACATGATTTTCAAGGAAATTAATGCCAAGAACAAGATATGTGTAATAAATCACAAGCATACAATTAGAGAGAGTAGAAATTGTTCCCCTACCTCAAGGATTTGTTTGAAAGTGGAAGATGAGCGAAACCCTAGGTGTAGAAAACCCCAAACTCCAAGAACGACCTCTACCGGAGCTCCACTACATGTTCAAGAGACAAGATCAAGTCAAAAACGAGTTACAAGGGTGAGGTTACACTCACAATCAAAGAGAGAGGGAAAAACGTGGAACAAGAGCAAATAAGCTCAAGAAACTCAGCCCTTACCTTAGAAAGAGAGAAATACGTGATCCAAGTGATAATCGAGCTTAGAAATGCGAGAATCTTCAAGATTGGAAGTGGGTTTGTGTTGAAATCAAATGGTTTTATGTAATTTCTAGAGAGAGTTGAGAGGGAGGAGCTCTAGGGCTCAAAATCGGGGTGTGGGGGTGAAAAATGGGTAAAGGGTCTATTTATAGAACTCCCAAATCGCGCACAAAATTTGCAGAAAAATACACTAGATACCGGTAGTGAGAAAAATGGGATACCGGTATCCCTGTCAAAAATGTTTCTAATCGGGGGATACCGGTAGTGAGAAAAATGGGATACCGGTATCCCTGGAAAATTCTGAAATTTTGTTCTACTACTACCAATTTGAACCCCAAATCATTTCTAACACATTCTAAACATCCTCAAGCCATGTTACCACATTATGACACGTATCTTCATCTTCCAGCAAACCCCAGGTATAAAAACACACGCTCGCCCATACAAATAATTCAACGAAACGTTACTAGAAAAGAATAAAAATATAGAAATGAATTTACGGGTTTTTACATTCTACCCTCCTTACAAATATTTTTTCCTCAAAATTTCGCGTGTCAATGCATGAATATGTAGCATGAGATATGTATGACATGCAACCGTATCGCTAACTGTTTCCAATGCCGTATCTAAGAAATGCCCAACTTTCAAGATAACAACTCACATAGATTATGCGGTGAACAAGTCCGGATATTTCTCTTTCATCTCATCTCCCCGTTCCCACGTGGATTCCTCGCTACCAAAGTTATTCCACAAGACCCTCACCAATCGAATCGTTTTACCCCTTAGCACTTTCTCCTTCACATCCATCACCCGTATCGGTTTCTCTCCATAGGACGCATTAGCCTCTAGCTCTAATTCAGACCACTCAAACACATGCGACGGATCCGGCTCGTACTTCTTCAACATGGAGACGTGAAAAATACCATGAATGCCCGACAACCGTGGCGGTATCGCCAATCAATACGCGACTTCCCCAATCCGCTCTATGATATCAAACGGCCCAATATAACGTGGTGATAATTACCCTTTCGTTCCACGTGAATTTAACCCTAATGCGGTGATATCCCGAGAATCACGTGATTTCTCACGTCAAATGGCAACTATCATCTACATCAATCAGCGTAACTTCTCGATAAAATCTCGACGGTTCACAAGCGTTGACGAATCATTTTCACCCCATCGTTCATAACCTCTAGCGAGTCTTCATGTCCCTTGCCAAAAATGAGTCGTAAGAATGAATCTCTACATAAACGATATCAAATCTCCATGCTAATGTATAACCTCCCAATGCCGAATCTACTATGCTCTTCAACTGAATCGACGACTAAGACCGCATATGACCACGTATCCATATCTGGTTACTACGTACCCAAGTCCCTCTCACGACGCATCATAACCAACAAAGTAACCAGCTCCATGTTCGAAGACCGTATCACTCGTCATATCAATCTCACTCGAATCTACCGGGAATATGCCAAACCTCGTGATAAGTGCCGCGACTGATAATAAGTCCCCAGAAAGCCACATACGACAATACCCACGAACGGACAAGTTCTCATCTAACGTCATGCTTACTACCATACATCTAACTGATTCTCTTTCTTAACGGTTTTGTAGGCATGGTACTAACGGTTCTCAACGTTACCCGAAAACTCGCAATGGATCCAAACGAATATCTCACATCTCCAACGAAGGAGGTTTAAAAGTGTTCTATACTCAAGGAGATATCAACAACAAAGATAAAAAAAAAATTCCATGGATATACAACTTTAAATGAAATAGGAAATCCTAAATACAATTGGAAATCCTAAATGCAATAGGAAATCCTATACACAATTGGAATTCTCCCATAAAAGGAAAATTCAAGGCACAATTCCAACATAATAGAATGGAGAGTTTATGTTTGTTGTTTTGAGGATCCATTTTGTTCTTGATGTAGTTGTCGCTTTAAAGTCTCTCATAGATGTCTGGGACAAGGACAACAAACCACCAAACTGGGTTGGGTCGGATCCTTGCGGCAGCAGGTGGGTAGGGATTCGGTGCACCAATTCCCGCGTCACAGCTATGTAAGTCCCCATCAAGTTTTTTATTCAATGCTTATTTTGGCTTACTTTCTCTGCAATAGTGGAATTGAGGTTAACTATCAATTGTTTAATTCCAGTACATTAGCTAGCATGGGTTTAACTGGGACGCTGTCTGGAGACATTGGATCATTATCTGAATTACAGACTCTGTAAGTGTTGCCCCTTTCCCCCCTTAAATAGTACCAATGCTAACTAATGAATCATCATTCATTTAACACTTACGCTCTGTTTGCTTCAACGTAAATGCTAAAAGCAAAAGCTACCTTTGGCATTTTCTTGTGTTTTGGTCGCACAAAGGGAAAAGAATATTGTACAGAAATTGATCTTACAAAATTGGTGTAAAACAACATATGGAGTAAACGTTTCAAAGTCATTTACCAGGACTTCGTGCAGTTAATTTTGCCTTCTTAAAACCAGGATCTGGTGCTATTGATTTTCTTATGTTGGTTTATTTATGAAAATGCACCTTGATCAGTTTACAAAATGCAACTATGACAAGTTCGCTTGGAATGTTCAATGTTTTCATTTTGTTCATTTGAGAGTTGCTTTTATGTTCCTTTGGAAAGCACTTTTTGAGATCTCAGGCAAACACCAAAAGGCCAGAGGAATGACACTCTTTTTACCGCAAAAAGCTTTATATGCAAATATTCCCCCCGGTCAAATATTTTACTTTGAAACAAACTGAGGCTTATTATCCTTGGCTATGTGAGGTGCTCAGGAGATGCTAGATTATCTGATGCTTGCATATTTCTGTTTTTATGCCAGATTGGCATGATAGAAATTACTGCCTGGAAATTCAATTCCTAGTTGATTGTAGTCGCTGTTTGGAAATGTTATGTTATTGCTAGAATGAATTTCTGACTATTAGCTTTTTCCTTAGGGATCTCTCATACAATAAGGGCTTGACTGGACCTATTCCTGCATCGATTGGAAATTTGAAGAAGCTTACAAACCTGTAAGAACATTTTGTTGATTTCATATATAGCGGCTGATTAAGGATATGGATATAGGTACATATACGAATTGATATGTACTTAGGTATTGTGTTACAAACCAAATTTTCTTCTACTTGCATGCCAGACTCCTGGTTGGTAGCGGTTTCAGTGGTCCGATTCCTAGAACCATAGGATCTCTGCCACAGCTGTACATTTTGTAAGTGTTCGAACTTTGCCATTTTTCTCATGGAGCATGAGGCTTTTATTCCAAGTGACATGACTCTGTTACTCTAAACTTTGTTTTTACAAGCTCATGGTTTCTTATACTCCAGTTTCTTTCGGGCTCTGCAATTAGTTTTAGAAATAAGTAAAATTGATTCTGTGGAATTATTTACATATTTGAAAATTTGAAAAGGGACTGTGACTACAGTCTTCCACAAACATTTTACAAAATAATTGACTGCTTCCCCTGTATACGTGAGTTAATGAATTTTTACATTAGCCATCATATAGTATTGTGAAATTTTAGCACCTCTCTATAAATTAATTTAGTCACGTGCAAGTACTTGTAAGTATACTATGGATTCCTGTGGAATACTAATTACAATGGCTCTCACACCCTCCAACCACTCCGGCCACATTCACTCCTTCATGGTTTTAAATGAGAAAATTTTGATGTTGGAACTCTCTTTACTCCTTGGTGCCTTCATACAAAGATTAATTCTTCGCATTGATATCGTCAAAATTTTCAAATGTTTCTGTTGTGAGAATTTCAGCTGAATTGTTCCGAATGTTGGGGTATGAGTAGCTATGTACTGTGCAATTCCATGTTTTAAGCCTATATTTCAGTGCTCTCATATTGGATTCTTCAGGTCTCTAAATTCCAACAACTTCAGTGGACCAATACCACCTGAACTTGGTTATCTATCGAATCTTTATTGGCTTGATCTAGCAGACAATAAGCTTTCTGGACCTATCCCTGTCTCTGACGCAACCACACCTGGTCTGGACATGCTGACTAAGACGGGGCACTTGTACGTTAAGTTTTTTTTTTTTTGGTTTCAATTTTGCCTTTCGCATGTGTGGTTTTAAGAAAATTAATCCTACATATGTTGTTCGTTTCAAGTTTTCAACATGCTAAAGACCTTGAATTCTTGATGTCTGTAGTCACTTTGGAAAGAACCAACTCTCTGGCGAAATCCCGTCTAAACTTTTCAGTTCGAATATGACTCTGATTCACGTGTAAGTTCATTGTTTTAGCTGTTCGCTACAAAGAATCAGTTCATTATGTGTTAAGAACATGGAATGTGTGTATTCAGCGATTTGTCTGTGAATTGCGATTTTATGTTATAATGGGAATTGCGGATTTAGTTTATTGGCACCCCAATTCTTATGCAAGATAAAATCATTTGGAGAAGAATTTTAATATCTTCATTTGAATTAATTTGAGCAGGCTTTTTGAGAACAACCGTTTCAATGGTAGCATCCCTTCAACGCTGGGACTTGTGCTGAGTTTGATGGTGCTGTGAGTGTCTCCGTCACGTACCTCATTAAAATCCTTTAACTCCCTTTAATAGCTGTGATTGTTTATGAATCATTGTCTTCGAATGTCTCGTGCTACTGCAGACGCCTTGACGTGAACTCATTAACTGGATCTGTACCATCAAGCCTCAGCAACCTTGTAAATGTCAACGAGCTGTAAGAAGACAAACATGAAACCTATCCCCTTAGTGAGGTTATCTGGCTTTATATTTTTTTTATCTTACTCTGAGAGGCTTTTGATTATCCAATTTCAGGTACTTGTCCAATAATCAACTGACTGGCTCCTTGCCCAATCTTACGGGCATGAGTGTTCTCTACTACTTGTAAGTAGCCTCCATGATCCTTAGCAATATCTGTAACGGATGGTCTAGTTATTTTCTTGTTTTCCATTTCAAATCGGTTGTATATTTCTCCCTATTCTTCTTGGTTACATGTTTACGGTCTACGTCTACTAAGGAATACCTTTTAATATGATCATTTGACCTAAATGTTCCTTGCAGGGATATGAGCAATAACACATTTGATGAATCCGATTTTCCTCTGTGGTTTTCAACTTTACAGTCCTTGACAACACTGTACGTCTTTCTCTTTCCCTACACATATACATGCATGCACTGGCACAAGCACACAACTTAAGTCAACAAAACACCTCTGAAACTGTTTAAGGCATGCTAGAGGGATCCTTTGCATCTGGGACCTTACATATAGTTACGTCATATCCCTTATGCCTCCTCACACAGACTTAATCGTGTATGTTTGGAGTGAAGTGTTTGGCTTGATTTCTGAGCATTCTGTCATTCCCGTCTGGACGGCCCTCAATCCTGTCTGTATTGCAGTAGGTTCTGGACTCTCTGAAAATTTTGTCTGGATGGTGGTCATATCTGTCCGGATGGTTGGTGGTCGAACAGTTTTATATTTAAACAGTTTTTGGGGTTTTATGTATATAGCATTGCAATCACAACAACTTTTTCTTTTAGAGGAAAGTGAGACTCTGAGAGATCTCATTTGTAGCCCTTTGACTTTGAGCATCTGTTTTAGTGAAACCCTCGATGGTTTGACTACCCATGGAGTGGATATTAGTTGCAAAACCACATAAAATCTCTGTGTTATCTGTGATTTCTCTCTCTCTCTCTCCCTCGCCCCCTGTGGTTCGGTCAATTACATAGCAGTTGTCACGTCCTTTTTCTTTGTTTGTTCACGCTTCCACACAACATGGAGTACGTTGAACTTGGAACATTTCACTCCTTCTGGCGGTCTCTTGGGCATTTTGTGCCGATAAATGAGCCATATTGAAGCCAATGCCCTCTTGTTGTTCTTAACATGGGTGGTGGAATATGTTTCATGAACTATCTTTTCTCCTCTACTTTTGAAACGTTCAAGTATTTGTGTAGGGGAAAAGTATGTATTGGTAGTGATTGTCCAAATAATAAGTACCTTCTCTTGTGATGTAGGGAAGCGTATAGAAAAGATGAACAAGAACGATCACGAACAAGACTTAGAGAAACTCTCTCTAAAACTCGAAATTTTATTAATCAATCAACAACCCCCTAGCCCGAGGGCTTACAATATCAATATATAGGCTACAGAAACCCTAGGAATAAACGGGAAAAGACAACAATGCCTATTTAACATAAAATAAAGAAAATTACGAAAATTACCAAAAACGGAAATATTTGAGTTAGCTCAAATATGGAAACTAGAATAAAAAAGATAGCTACTGCCAAAAACCTAGGTCAAAACAGAGTTGGATTGACCAAGTAATTAGCAGATTGATTATTTCCTAAAACGGCAAATTTGATGTTTCGGAGGCCTAAACGAGGGAATTAGGCCGAAAACCACCGGTGCCCATGGGTCTATGGGTCTATAGACCAATGGGCCTTGATCGTTGGGCCGTTTCGCTTCAACCATAAGAACCGCGGATCAATCCGCCACTGGCCGTTTTTCCCACTTTTCTATCGAGTTGTTCCAAGTACCGGCACGCGACCCAATCTGCATCATCTTGTATCGGTAGTCTCTACTTGTTACTGGCCACCTCTTTTTACCGGAATTCTTCCACCACCCTGAGAGGTTGTCCTACCAGTGGAGTGGGTGCCACATGGTTGCAAGGCCTCATATTTTGTGATTCTACCAGCATGTCTGACCTAGCCCCCTTATGGCACCGGCTCCTTTTCCTCCCCCAGTATGTTCAGCTAAGCAAAATACATGAAGTTCTTCATAAAGGGCATCATATTTTTCATGAACTTCTTAATTTAAGTTTTAAATGCCTGCGTGGGATAAATAACATGAATAGCTTTCTAACTTAGTTTGTGCTACTCTTAATCCTTTCACTCACTCATATTTCATCTTTTGAGCATTCACTATAATATGTGTTGGCTAACCTTCTATTGTCAGAATAATGGAAAACACAACACTTCAAGGTCGAATTCCGGTCAGCTTCTTCGCCCTTCCTCAATTACAGACTGTGTGAGTGTCTATTCAAATATTCTTATTGCTTACCCAAACCAAAAAAGGGTATCAGTTCAATCTGATATCACAAAATGGCTACCAGAGCTGGTATAATAACTAAGGTGATAAAAAAATATGACTTAGGACAGTTGATTCTCTTAAGCAACTTGTTCTCGTTTGTTGTCTCAGGGTATTGAAGAACAACCAACTTAATGGCACTTTGGATGTGGGCTCCAGATATGGCGACCAACTTAAACTCATAGATTTGGAGAACAACATGATAGTTGGCTTTACACGGAGAATGGGATTCAAAATTAAACTAACGTAAGCAGTAAGCTATATTATTCGATCTTCTTTGCATTTTATGTCCAACCTTATGTCAAAAAACTAATATGTAGTCTACATTTTGTAAGCTCAGAGTTTTACTTGCTTTAAAATTTTCTGCAGACTCGCGGGAAATCCATTTTGTGGGGAAACTGAAGGGAAAACAAATACATACTGTAGCATTCAAAAGCCGCCTGATTCCAAGTATTCAACACCAGAAAATAACTGTAATCCTGCTACATGCAGTGCAGATAAACTCCCAAGCCCCAACTGTACATGTGCATATCCATACATGGGTGATATAATCTTCGGAGCTCCTTCCTTTTGGGACTTTTCAAACACGACTATCTACACATCTCTCGCAGACTCCCTGATGCATTTTTTTCGGTCCCATCAACTCCCGGTAGATTCAGTTTCGCTCAGTAATCCGACTAGAAATACGAATAATTACTTTATGTTGAAATTAGAAGTTTTTCCTCCATTGGATCAAGATGGTTTCAATCAAACAGGAGTAACTGAAATCGGGTTTGTGTTTAGCAACCAAACTTTCAAGGCTCCCCTCAATTTCGGACTCTATACTTTCCTCAGTCACCCATATCCATATGTGCATTTTGAAGGTATTAGCACAAATATGAGATATGAATATGTTACCTATTCTGTTATGTATCAATTTGAATGCACTTTCTCATCTTTCATCTAAAAAGGAATTACAGGAGCTAAAAAGTCATCAAGTACTGCCATAATTATCGGAGCTGCGGTTGGTGGGTGTGTTCTAGTGCTACTGGCTCTCCTTGCTGGAATTTACGCTTTTCGTCAAAAGAGAAGAGCTGAAATAGCTGATAAACAGAACAATCCTTTTGGTAAACTAGGAGTTAATCTTACAAAAGATATCTCCTTAATTTTTTTTTTCTTTCTTTCTTCTTCTTTTTTTCTTTCTTTCTTCTATTTTTTTTTCTTTCTTTCTTCTTTTTTTTAAAGAATGGGGAGTTTTTGCCTTTAGTTAGATTATATTCTTGGGTTCTACTGATTACTTAAATGTCATACCAATGCAGCTTCATGGGACCCAAATAAAAACAGCGGAGATGTTCCTCAGTTAACAGGAGCTAGGTCTTTCTCATTTGAAGAGCTTAAGAAATACACAAACAACTTTTCAGAAACAAACGATATCGGCACTGGCGGATACGGGAAGGTTAACTTTTACATTCTTCTTACTAGAGAGTAAATTAGTCAATGTCAGTAGAATCACATGGAGTGGTTTTTCCCCCTTAACTCAAGAGTAGGTACATCATCTTTGATATGTATGAACTATTGAGATGTTCATTTACAATCAAGTAATACCATATACTTGGAAAGTCCTTCTGAAAATTCCTGAAATTCAACTATATGATCCTCTTGGTACTATTTGTTGGATAGTTCATCATTTCCTGAGTATCGTTCCTCCATTTTATGTAAGAAAACATTCTGTTTCAAAATTTACCATCCGTGACGTGAAATATTTCAGAAGAGTAGTCCTCTGTGCTGCATGACTGACTTATTCACACTTTTCATCTGATTCATAGGTATACAGAGGAGTTCTTCCCAATGGGCACCTGGTTGCAGTCAAACGGCCTCAGAGAGGATCAATGCAGGGTGGTAACGAATTCAAGACTGAGATTGAGCTTCTATCCAGGGTACACCATAAGAATGTTGTCAGCCTCGTCGGTTTCTGTTTTGAGCAAGGCGAGCAAATGTTGGTGTATGAGTATATTGCAAATGGTACCCTGAAGGAGAGTCTTTCAGGTACTCGGGGCCTGTTTGGTACCATGTATATTGTCTTTTTTTTTTGTTTTTCCTCCAAACAACACAGAAAACTTGTTTGGTGAACAATTTTCAGAAGGGTGACTTTTCACGAAAATAACCCATCTTTTGAAAACACCGAAAGTGTCAAATATGTAGCTATTAACTGTGCTGTTTTTATTTTAAAACAAACCAAATGGGTCCTTGAAGACTCATTACCAGTTCTTTCTCATATACACTGATATTGCAGAAGGAGAGGGGATCCCCAGAGTTCATTAACTACACAACTAGACTATAATCATGGGATCAAATGCATTCAATGGGATAAAAGTGCATATTACTTTTGCAGGAAAGACCGGAATCAAGTTGGATTGGATGAGGCGGCTTCGAATTGCCCTAGGAACAGCAAGAGGTTTGCAATATCTACACGAGCTTGCCAACCCTCCGATCATACATAGGGACATCAAATCAAACAACATCTTATTGGATGAACGCTTGAATGCAAAAGTTGCTGATTTTGGTCTTTCCAAGCTCCTTGGTGACCCAGAAAAAGGTCATGTTACCACTCAAGTCAAGGGTACAATGGTTAGTAATTTTCTTCCTAACCCTGCTTTGGAAAACAGCAATGAAACCCCTCCGTTCTGTTTCAAGTATAAGATATCTAAACGTAGTTTCTTCCTACAAAAGCTATTCCTTTTTATCATTTTTGGTCCAGCCCGTGTTAGCCGGCTGAAGTATTGGCTCCTTACCAGCCACCTAAAAAATGTGAAACTACGGAAAAAAAAATACAACAGAACACAAGATCGGTTGTTGGGTACTGTACGCCCTGGGCTATGAGTATGGAGATACATGGCGGATCTATGTAGTTTGGCATTTAGCTAACATTTCCAGTAATTTGAGTTTACCGTGAAACTATACTTACTTGGTCTTTCCGATGATTTATAATGCTCTGTATCACATTTTAACCTCAGTTTCACTCAAGAAATTAAGATGAGAGTATCAAGGAAGGTGGGTACCTGTTCTCCAGTCACCATGTGCCTTAGACATGGGAATAAGGTCATTCCCACACTCAGACACATACCCGCAATTGACACCTCCGCTCAAGTCTGCGTAACAGTGGTAACACGTATATTCAATAGAACTAAAGGGATATTCACTAATTTATAGAACCGCAATGAAGGACTTCATCTTATCTAGAGCTGCTGCAAGGACTTCTTTTTATACTTGTAATAGAACATTCGGAACATTCATATATTCGTGGGGTCTTTGAAGATCCATGATATCAGTAAGGATTCTGGACTAAAAGTATAATACTTTAATGGTGCAGGGTTATATGGATCCTGAATATTACATGACCCAACAATTGACTGAAAAGAGTGACGTTTATAGCTATGGAGTGGTGATGCTAGAGTTGGTAACCGCAAGACAACCGATCGATAAAGGCAAGTACATTGTAAGAGAGGTGAGGCAGAGAATGGACAAGACAAAAGTCGGATACAACCTTCAAGAAATAATTGACCCAGTCATTTTGGGCATCACATTGGGAGGTTTAGAGATGTTTGTGGACCTGGCAATGAGGTGTGTCGTCGAAGAAGGAGACGAGAGGCCTACTATGGGTGAGGTGGTGAAAGAGGTTGAGAGCATCATGCAAATCGCGGGGTTGAACCCCAATTTTGACTCAGCATCTACGTCAGCTAGCTATGAAGGGGCTATAAAAGGGTACGACCATCCATACAACGATGATAGCCTCTGTGTTTACAGCGGGCAATATCTGCCATCAAAGGTAGAGCCCCAGTGAGATCAGCAACTTGCATTCAAGAATTGTTGATGTTTGTAGAATCCTTGCTAGGCCTTTTTAAGTAGAGTATATGATTTGCATTTCAAGTAGTAGAACCTTTTTTCACTTGCATTGAGCCTTGTAAACTTGTACCATGGAGTTGTATTCTTAGCTTTTGTTTCTTTTGTTGGAAAGTCTTGTTTTGTGAGTAAAGGATAATATGATTTTTGTCAAAGCCTCTGTGGTAAGAAGCGAAAAACTGAGGTCGAATCAGAATGTTGATCATGTACAAATTCTACATTAAGTCTTGTCTTTGTGATTTTTCTGTAACAACCTACTTCTTTCTTTTGGGAGCAAACGGTTTCGGAATTTGGATCCTTCGGGCAAAGGAAGGGAAAGGAACTGGAAAAACGAAGTAGAAGCAGCGAAAATTTACTCCCTTCTATTTTCTTGCCTTTTTGTTGGTTCTTTGGTACTTCGGAAATACTAGAGTACTTTAGATCAGAGACAGGCAAAGGGAACTAGTCTCTGCGCAAAGTTTCTAAGTAGTTTTTATAGACAACAATGTCCTCATTTTGCATGGCTCCGAGCCTAGTTAGGGGATCTACACTCGGGTTTGCTTGTCCAAAAAGGTTAAGAAAACTCAGGTGATTTGCACTCTGGTTTGCTTGTCCAGTTTTGGTAAGGAGGTAGTTTGCACTCTGGTTTATGTTGAACATTGCTACGAATTTTTCTTTTGCTTCAGCGAAAGCTCCTAAAAAATAGGCCTGGCCTAAAAAATCTACTATTGGTCGCTTCACCTCATTAATCAATACCTCCACCGCTGCAAGTGCAGCCAGGTTGCACGTGAGGCGAGGGGAGAAGTAGTATTGTGATGATCATATATGCGGATCACATTTAAGTGTTGTATAACGCAACACTTCATATATATTTTTTCAAACACGCATCACTTTATAGGACACACGACAAATTAGGTCTCAACAATAGGTCTAACTTGACACCTTGTACGGCACATTAGGATCCGACATGGTTCCTATGATTCTCAAAGTACACAGTGGTGTCACACATACAATAAAGAATTATACTGGAGTAATACACAAATGTCGTGTACATACAATTGTCAAATTAACTATCATTTCTCCGATTTGAACCGATTAAGGAGACATCAATTACTAAGTGCCCCGAGGTACATTGCACATTCCAAACATCAATTGCAACAATTCGATAGACGGCTCCCCTGTAAAAATTAGATATCCAAAACCCACAAATTATAATGAGGTTGTCACACTTTTGTTAATTGCATATGTGTTGTGCTGTCTTACATCTCTCTTACTTGAAATCTTTTTGTTATCAAAAGAAAATTGGCACACTGGTTGGGGTGTTCAATTTTAGAGACGTCGAATCCTAAATCAATTGTCACTTAAAGACTAATTTGACCTCTCAAAATTTGAAGCCAATATCAGAGATGCTGCAATAAGATATAGAAACATAAGGCCCGTTCCGCTAAAAAAAAAAACAGTTTTGCTTTAACTCAAAAACTATCTCATTCTACTAACAAGGCAAAACTAAAAACCAAAAAAGCCAAAAAACTAGTTAGTGGAACAAGTTACTTTTTTTGCAAAACTAAACATACAAAAAACTAGTGGAACAAGTTAGTTTTTTTGCAAAATTAAAAACCAAAAAACTAGTTAGTGGAACAAGTTAACTTTTTTTGTAAAACTAAAAATATCCAAAAAAAAATACCAAAAAACCAAAAAAATAAAAAAAACCAAGTTAGTGGAACACCCCCTGTTAAATTCTAAGTCTAATAGTCAAGAGTTGGGGTCCAAACGGACCGGTCAAAGGGTCAACTTTATCCTGACCACACCCTTTTAATGGTTAGAATCGAGCGGTCGTGTGGCCCCCTCCATTTAATTTTGTTTGATCATGGAAGACCGGTCAGGTGTTACATTCCTCCATTTCTATGTTGGTATCCTTTTCCATTTTGATACTAGGCACTAGCATATCCTTTGTATGACTTTCAAAACAACATCATAATAATAAAAGAACTATTTGAGTTCATTAATTTGGTGTCAAGAAATTATTACAAGTATGTATGCAAGAACTTTACTATTTATCTTTCCGTAGAGGACCGATTATGTGGGACGGAAAAAATATTTTAGTTTTGTCGTGACAAATTATTAGCAACAATGCCACACTAACAAACCCTATGAAGCTGAACTTTGGCTAACTCGTGAAGTTTAACTCGTTTTAAAAAACAAGCTTAAACTTTTAGTTCAAGCTCATTTATGAATTTACCAAGTCATGCTTGAATGAGTCCTAATTGAGCCCCAGTTCCAGCGTTGCTCGCAAACAACTTGGGTCCTTTGCAATGGGAATTGATTAACGGGAATGTACACGTGTAGAAGATTTCATATGAGAATAGTATTTTATTCAGGGGTGGAATGTTACCTTTTTTTTTTCTCGGACACATGATGACCACGATGATCATCACGTGTATTGTAATTGAGTGCACATGCATTGGGTTGTGTTGAAAACATTAATTCGTTCATAAAAAAATTAATGCACATTCAATCATAGTTGCAATTAGACCATAATTACCGCTCAATAAGCAGGAGTTACGATCTTGCACTTTGAATAGTAACATAAAAATATGTGGGAATGTCTGCCAAAATTTTTGGGTTTATTAGTTATAGTTGATTTTGAAAAGTAGAATCTGACATTGTCAAAATTTATACATTTCAGAATCAAACTTTAAAACACCTTCAAAAGTTAATTTTGCATCAACAGCCAAAACAACAGGGACACGGGAGCCCCAAGGCAAAACAGGCCGTTGTGCTTTTAATTCCAGTCTCGTCCTGAGTTCGAAAACATAATGTGAATCGTTTACCATTTAAAGATAAACACTAACAACCGCCTTATGAATTAAAATATTAATTCAATCGGGCATCGACAACAACTATGTAGTTACCAAATCACGTATTTCTTCAGTAAATTCGATTCACAAGCTACCAATGTTTTCGATTGACATGATTTTTTCACTTGTATATAACCATCAATGTTTACAAAATTAAGGATGTAAACCATATTTTAGAGCTTGAGACAAGGCAGGAATTGAGTTTGTTCGTTTTGGGTTTTCAAGGCCTGGTATTCTCAATTATTATCCAGTTATTCCCCCTATTTTTAATTATTATTCACATTTTTCTCTCTATCTCTCTCTAATCATTAATTCCTATTTTTAATTATTATCTCTATTCCTCCCTCTAATCATTACAAAAACCAAAACCACAACCTTGAAGTCACAACAACTTTGCTGTAGGCAAAGCATGGCCCCGTGTCCCAAATCGTGTGCCAGATATATTAAGTTTGCAGTGACTCCTCTATAGATTCAATTAATAAAATGTCCACTTGATTTTTTTTTTTGAATATAGAGCTTTTGGGTTGGTTCATACGGAGTTTTGTTGTAGTTTTAGTTGGATTCCCCGCAAGTGGGCGGTGAGATTGGGTCTCATGTTTAGTCGAGGTGGTGCACGTATGCTGGCCCGGACACCTGAGTTATAAATTTATTTATTTATTTTTTTGCATGAAAACAAAGAATAGAATTGGTGGTGGGATTTAGGGTGGACAAACTCATAAAAGCGACGGTTCGATAGCAACCAAGTCCATTACACAGTTGTAGTACTAGTACTAGGTCCCATATTGGTCGGCGCCAGGGCCGGTCATATGGTAAGGCCAATGAGGCCGGCGACTGGTGCGGACACGGATTCAAAAAATAAAAAACCGTGACTCGCGGTCCGGATATGGATTAAATTACTTGTAGGTCGTGTTTTCAACACCTTAATCCCCATTAAGGATAAACGACAAAGTTAATTACCGCCAACTCTAATTAGCTGTTGAAGTTACCATATTGCCCTTGCCTTCTTCAAAACACACACGGTCTGTCCAGGCTTCCCCAATTCTAACGACAAGCGTTGATTGGAGTTCCTCTCCTCGACAATGGAGGACAGCCGATTTTGACGATTTCTCCAAGGAAGACCGCTACGCAATAGATTTGGGGCGTTTCCTCACCCTCAAGCTGTCGAATATCTTCACGATCTCCCGCAAAATTCTCGTTCATATCTCATTTCTTTTCACTCTTTCTACGTATTGTTTCAGATTATACATTTGTATGGGCATAGGTGTAGCTATATGCGTATAGTTTTCCCTAATTTTTGTTGGTGATTGTGGAGTATTAGTTTCCTTTTTTTGGTGCTTTTATTAAACATTATAGTCTCACCGTTAACTTGAAGAGTGAGAGAGAAATCCTTCAAACAGGATATTGTGTCAACTGTAATGATATTGCTTGAGCTATATGTCTCCCTATCTCAGTTGACCTACATTATTCTGGGAGTGATATTGCTTGAGCTCGGCCATTGTAGAACATGATCCAAGGCTGCGTAATGCAGGATGGTGGTTGGTGTTGGCTGGGGAAAGAGAAGTTGTGGTCGCTCAAAGAGGTTGCTGAATGGAGGAAACCATCCTTTGTTCATTATTCATGTGCCCCAACTGTTTGATTAAACTACTCTGTGAACGTCATACGGTCAGGAGTCCACTACTTGTGGCTGCAGTGTTTTAGCCTTCTAGAACCTTGTGGCCGTGTGGTCCGACATTGCGTATGCAGCAACACACGTTCGCGGACACAATGGCTAGATTCTTATATAATGCCAGAAAACATCAGCTACATTTGCTTATACGTTTTTTAAGTAGTTGTAACAATCACTATGAACAATATAAAGTCAAAGATGTCCAATTGAGAATGTATAGACAGCTGGATTGGTACAGTATTTTTTTTCTTCTTCAAAGAGTATTGAAAGCACAAAATCAAAAAGTTGTATTACAAGGGAAGAGATATAGGACAAGGAACTGGCATTCTGAGGAGTATGTTTTTTGTATCCACACAAATGATAAGCAAGGAATGAGCTCAAGTTTTTGGTTCTTGGTTCAGCACTACTACTTACATTTACACTTTGTTGTGTTATGTACTCTTCATAAAAGGTAGGCACAGAAGTTTTCCTTATAGTGTGCCAAAATGCATTGAACTATGCTTCCCCATTCCATTTTAAAGCTGTGCTATTGACATATATTTCTCTTAACCTATTCCGGCTTTTTGCTTCCATAGTTTTAATGAATCCTTATGCGGAATGAGCATTTTATGCAAATGCTATTCACTCATCACCGCAGTCAATTTATAAGTGTAGTTCTTGATATATTCTTCTCTCTCCATGTACTTAATGTGTTCCTAGTTTGGTCCTAATTTGGAATGTTCAGAGCTTAATTGTTTTCTTTTCTTTTCTTCTTTTCTCAGTTCAATGGAAAATGTTGTGGTGTTGTTGTGTAAGCGAGGTGTTCATACTGCTGGGGTTATATTGTCTCCTAGTTTACGATTTGCTGGTTTGCTTGTGATTTTGAAACAAAAGTGGAGTGATTTGAATGAAGGATCATTCTCGCTCTATTATGCATTGGAGGGTCATCCGAATTGCATTCTAGCCAGTGATGATGATTTGAATGTGGAGACCAAGCATAAGAACCACCTAATTGGTTTATTCAACAGGGCTGCATATGCTCCGAATGTTGTTATTTTTGATAACCTAATTGCTGAATTAAAGGAGGGTGGGGGAGACAAGGTTATTAGCTTTCTAAGGGACCTCCCAAATGATAACTGGTGTCATGCTCACTTTCCTGGCAAACGTTATGGCGAATTGACCTCCAATCTGGTTGAGTCTTTCAATAATTGGATAAAAGATGAACGCCACTTGCCTGTTACCCAACTTCTTGACTGTATAAGGTTAAAATTGATGGAGCAAATGTCTAACTGGAGAGTTTGTGCGATGAAATGGAATGGTGTTTGTCCTGTAATGGACAAAAAACTTGCAGCTGCATTTAATTTCTCGAGGAGTTGGACAGTGACTACATCTCATGCCAATTTGTTCGAAGTCCGTTGTAACCCATCAGTCAGTGTTGATATTGGTCTGCGGACATGTTCCTATGGTGAATGGCAGATCAATTCTTTTCCTTGTGTTCATGATGTTTGTGCCTTGAAGAAAAGTGGGAAGAATTTGAATGAGTATGTTGACCGCTACTATTTTGTTGATATGTACAGAGAAGCTTATTCAAAGTGTATAAATCCTGTCCCTACTTTGTCAAAGGCTGATTTTGTTCCAACAAGCGACGGGGTTCTTCTTCCTCCCTTGACTAAAAGACCACCGGGAAGGCCTCGTACAGAAAGGATTCCGTCCATGGGTTTCAGGACAAGGAAAGTCACTTGTAGCTAATGTTGCAAGGTTGGACACCATAACAAAGCAAGTTGCAAAGAGCCATTGAACCATTGAATACATCTTCTTTCATTAGCTTTGTTTTCATTGTTTTTTTGTTTGACATTGAACTACTTTTCAGTTGATATTTCAAGATTAAATTCTGAATATTACTTGGGTGCATTTCTAAATTAGAATGCACCAAGAACCGTAGTAAAAGTTTTTCTACTTGCAGTCTATAATAAGCCTGGGAATCAATTGTCGTACCTCTGATCCCCTGATACAGAAATACATTTTGTTGGGAACATGAGAATTATGATATTGAGATTCTTGTTATGCTGTGATTTAGAGTCTCAGAAGTTATGCTACATAAGATTGGAACATGGGAATTGTGATACTGAGATAATCTTGTTATGCTGTGATTTATCCTTGCAGTTTTTTTTTCCATCCTTATTTTGCTTAGTTTTGGCCATAGAAGACCTTAGGTGAAAATTATAAGATGGTGACAACAAGATTTTCTGCATATATTGCCCAAGTTAACGGCAACCTCCTTGGGGACCGGGGGTGCCATGCACTCCTTGGTTGTTCGGCTGGGATGCATTATATCATTTTAATTTATTTTTGATTTATTTATTCTTACTGGTAAAAAATTAAAGTACATTCAAACCGTCCAAAACACGATTGCACGTCAAAGGGAAATAGTGATTGAGAATGTTCCATATAATTGAGAACATTCTCATCTGTCTCGTTAGGTGCTCAAATGGTGGAAATAATGATTGAGAATGTTTTCATCACTCTTTTTATGCCCACAAATGGTAACTGAGAATGTTCTCATCACTTTGTTTCACTTCAGTTCAGCCAATTCAATCATTTTTGAAAAAAGAAATGCGCACTAAGAACATTCTCATCACTCTTTTTAGGCCCACATATGGTGGAAATGCTTAATGAGAACATTCTCATCACTCTTTTTAGGCCCACATATGGTGGAAATGCTTAATGAGAACATTCTCATCACTCTTTTTAGGCCCTCGCTATCATGTAATATAGATAAGGAGTTAATGGTGTTTGACAACCTTCTCATCACTCTTTTAGGCCAACAAATGGTGGAAATGGTGGCTGAGAAAATTCTCATCACTCTTTTTCTGCATAGAAACAGTGACTGAGAACATTCTCATCACTCTCTTTATGTCCACAAATGGTCAAAATGGTAATTGAGAACATTCTCATCACTCTTTTAGGTCCACGAATTGTGATTGAGAACATTCGCATCACCCTTTTAAGCCAATTCAACCGTTGTGGTAGTCATTTACCAAAGGAATAGTGGTCATAACCTAAAAAAGGTTACTGAGAACATTCTCATCACTCTCTTTAGGTCATCGAACGATGGAAATAGTGATTGAGAATGTTCTCATCACTCTTTTTAGGCCTACATATGGTGATTGAGAACATTTTCATCACTCTTCTTAGACCAACATATGGTGATTGAGAACATTCTCATCACTCTTTTAGGTCCACGAATGGTGATTGAGAACATTTTCATCACCTTTTTAAGCCAATTCAAGCATTGTGGTAGTCATTTACCAAAGGAATAGTGATTATTTACCGAAAAGAAGGTTACTGAGAACATTCTCATCACTCTATTAAGGTCCACGAATTGTGATTGAGAACATTCGCATCACCCTTTTAAGCCAATTCAACCGTTGTGGTAGTCATTTACCAAAGGAATAGTGGTCATAACCTAAAAGAAGGTTACTGAGAACATTCTCATCACTCTCTTTAGGTCATCGAACGATGGAAATAGTGATTGAGAATGTTCTCATCACTCTTTTTAGGCCTACATATGGTGATTGAGGACATTTTCATCACTCTTCTTAGGCCAACATATGGTGATTGAGAACATTCTCATCACTCTTTTAGGTCCACGAATGGTGATTGAGAACATTTTCATCACCTTTTTAAGCCAATTCAAGCATTGTGGTAGTCATTTACCAAAGGAATAGTGATTATTTACCGAAATGAAGGTTAGTGAGAACATTCTCATCACTCTATTTAGGTCATCGAATGGTGGAAATAGTGATTGAGAATGTTCTCATCAATCTTTTTACGTCCACAAACGGTGGAAATGGTGATTGAGAATGTTCTCATCACTCTTTTTAGGCCTACATATGGTGATTGAGAACATTCTCATCACTCTTTTTCGGTCACAAATTGTTACTGCCATTTGATAGCTAAACGATCCTATCAAATGAAGTTGCAAAGTAGCAGTAGTATTTGGAGCAATAACCAGCAAACCAGCATCAATATTTGGAGCAATAACCAGCAAACCAGCATCAGTATTTGGAGCAATAACCAGCACTGGCAATGCCAAGGACAACCAGTTAAAAAAAATAACACTAGATGAAACCAAAAGAAACTACAGCAAATGAAACATCCCAGACTAGCAGACGAACATCTTCAAATGAAGTAGCAATGCAACTCGACCAGGAGCATACCAAAACCAAAAATAATAGCAGGAGGCAATACACAAGAAAACTAAGATAATCAGATTAAGATAAAAACTCGACGAATTTCGAGAATAAGCATAACTGCCCAAAAACATATCTACACGTTTGTACAATGTATGAGCTAAATAGTGACTAAAGATCGGTATATGGTGGCTAAGTGCCATCCAAGCTAATTCAAAAATCATAATCACAAAAAACCACCAGTCAAGGATGTTCTTTTCCTAATTTGTTCCAATGATATCGGTGAGGAATGTATTTAAGATTTCTGCTCTGAGGTCTGTGCATTGCTCTTTAGAAATTGATTATTCAACCTGCTCATTCTTCACATATTGGCGTATGATATAGCAAACCAGCACTCCACAGTCTAGGCTGCAAACCAAGTATAGCTTGGATTAAGACGAATGTCTAAAACTGTCCAAAACTCTAGGTTTGACAATAGAATGAAAGCAAATCGGTTCTAAAGACTTACGAATCTGCACTTTGCTGAGGCGAATTCTTGACCTTGGTAATGTTGTCTTTGAGGTTTTTATTTTCATTTCTCAGATATGTATTGATACGCTTTATGAAAAAAAACAAAAAACAAATAATCCTGCACTTTGCTTCAAAACATCTTAATAAAAAACAAAAAACAATTCCAAACTAAACTCTGTACAAACAAGACTAATACACACTCTATGAAATGAGATTTGTTTTACCTTTTCGCCTCATTCTGCACAACAAGTTTTATCTGTTGACAAGAGGAAATATGAAAAATCAGTTTGTAGGAAAATATAAAGTAGCAGCCCCATTATCAAAATTGAACATTATGTCTCAAGTTCTTAACTTAGGGGGTTTTTAGATAAAGATTTTCATAGAAAAATGTTAAATGTGTAGCCAAGTAATGACAGTAAGCCAATGTCTAAAACAAATAATCCTATGGCCAAATTCCAAACATGCCACAAGCCAAAAGCCCAACCAAATACTAACAGGTAATATCATAGCAAAATTAGACCACAAGGAATGAAAAATATTAAAAATACTGATAGTAGCAGAAATACAATTCAGCAACCTCAAATGTACAAAGAAATGCTAGTTCTAACCATAGAGATAGAAATCGCATCTATACACTACAGAGTACTCACCAAAGAATAGCCTTGGAAATAGCAGCAAACAAATCACCTTCTGTCCTCAATCATTTTCAATACTACAATCAAAGTATCTACAATACAAAGTTTCCGTTGCACCAAAAAAAAAATAATAATAACTACAATAACCCTTGAATACTACTCGTTTGATGTAGTGAAAGTATTCAATGAACTAGGATAAAGAAGTGGAGCTATTTTCGCGAAGAACTAGGGCACACATTGATGGATGTTGAGTTAGAAATCGAAGGGTGTTGAGTTTGAAATGCGTGTGAAGAAATTTAGGGTTTCGAAATGTGCAAACTAATTCGAATCAACTCAAACTAATTAATGGAGTAGGAGGCACTACCAACTCAAACTACAAAAATTGCCAAAAATTAAAAGGAAAAATGTGAGCAATTACTTGAGAGTGGAAGCATTACTTACAGAAAATTGTAGAGGAAAATGAAACAGAATTTGCGTTGAGGTTTGAAATCGGTGAAGGCCAACGAAGCAGAGCTTGATTTATAGTGAACCAAAGGGGAAATCGAACGATGGCTGTCGGAGATGATCAAAATCGCCTCAGAAGCGGGTTGGAAGAGAAGAAAAGGAGAAATTACGCGTTTGTAGTGGGAAGGGCGCATTTGTAGTGGGAAGGGTGTTTTCGGAATGAAATTTTGGAATTTAACGTGTTTGTCTCCGGTTGCACTTATCGGTAAATTTTGAGATGTGGGGTTCAACTGGAGGTAATTACATGCCCATAAGTTGACCAGCCGGTCATTGGCCCTTTTGATTTTGAAACCGTGGATTAACCGATCCGGACCGTGAGATTTTTATGATATGTAAGTTTTTAAAAAACAAATATATATGTATAGATAAATAATTTTACCACTTTTGTAGCCTACTTTGTTTGAGATTCCAAAATGATATCTAGGTTTTGTGCTTGTGACTATCTATTTAGATGTGTTTGTTGGCATGTTTAACAAGTTTGATGTTTACACTTTACAATGCTCAAGCTTAGATTTATAGCCTAATATGTTTGGAATTCCAAAATGAATTTTGGGTTTTTGTTTTTTGGCTATCTATTTTGATTCCATAATGTTCAAGTTTAGATTTGTTCAATTAATTTGTTGGAATGTTCAATAAGCTTTCATTATTTCTTCCTATTGACTGCTCTTTCTTTATTCTTCTTGATGCTTTATATTCTCATCTACTAACTATAATACTGAAGAGTTTGTTTCAATATTGAGTTTGGGTTTTCAATGAGTTGATGATTTTTTTAAGAATAAGTTGAAAATCCGTGGACAAATCCGGAACCGATCCGTGACTCGCGGATCGGATTGGAACCGAACCGTGAGACTTTTGGATCAGACACGGATTTTATTTTGAAAAAACCGTGACTCGCGGATTAGGATTGGATTCATGCCAATCCGGACAGTGAGCACCCCTATAATAATATATATATATATTAGGATTGGACCAAGTAGTTTTTCGTAAAAACTATACCTTGGAAAACACCTTTTGAACACATTGGACGGATCAGATTTTCCCAAAACAATTTGCAACACAAAAAAAACACCCCCAAGGCTTCAATCCGGGGGTCCGGACTAGAAGCCCTGGGTATATAAAGGGAGAGCTTCTCCTCCGGACTCCGGGAATCCGGACCTCCATGATCCGAGCATTTTTTTTATGATCCAAGCCGTCCAATGTGTTCAGAAGGTGTTTTCATGGGTCCACACGGGAAATCTTAAAAAAAAAATACTGGGAAGGGCTTGATCCATGCAGTTTTTCGTAAAAAAGTAAATATACAGTTTTTGCGAAAAACTGCTTGGATCAAGCCCTTCCCGGTATTGTTTTTTGAAAATTTCCCACGTGGACCTTGGAAAACACCTTTTGAACACATTGGACGGATCGGATTTTCCAAAAACAATTTGCAACACAAAAAAAACACCCCCAATGCTTCAATCCAGGGGTCCGGACTGGAAGCCCTGGGTATGTATGTATATATATATATATATATATATATATATAGGAAGCCGATCTCCTAAGGGCTCCCTTACGGAAAATTTGGTGCGGACCATGCCCTTTTTCAACTTTCCGGATCAAATTTTGACGATCCGAACCGCTCAATGTTTTTAAAATGCATTTTCCAAGGTCCACGCGGAAAATCTTCAAAAAAAAATACCCGGAAGGGCTTGATCCACACAGTTTTTGTTAAAAACGCTATATAGCGTTTTTAACAAAAACTGTGTGGATCAAGCCCTTCCGGGTATTTTTTTTTGAAGATTTTCCGCGTGGACCCTTAAAAATGCATTTTAAAAACATTGAGCGGTTCGGATCGTCAAAATTTGGCTCGGAAAGGGGAGGTCCGCACGGAATTTTGGTAAGGGAGCCCTTAGGAGATCATCCACGTATATATATATATATATATATAGAATAATGATCTATTGAGGACTCCCTTAGGATAAGGGAGTGCGGACCTCACCATTCCGGATCAAATTTTGACGATCCGAACCGCTCAATGTTTTTAAAATGCATTTTTAAGGGTCCACGCGGAAAATCTTCAAAAAAAAATACCCGGAAGGGCTTGATCCACACAGTTTTTGTTAAAAACGTTATATATAGCGTTTTTAACAAAAACTGTGTGGATCAAGCCCTTCCGGGTATTTTTTTTTGAAGATTTTCCGCGTGGACCTTGGAAAATGCATTTTAAAAACATTGAGCGGTTCGGATCGTCAAAATTTGATCCGGAAAGTTGAAAAATGGCTTGGTCCGCACGGAATTTTTGTTTGAGGGAGTCCTTAGTAGATCGGCTTCCTATATATATATATATATATATATATATATATATATAGAGGCCCGATCTAGTCCGGGAGTCCCGGATCCGGGACTCCACCTTCCCAATATTTTTTTGACGATCCGAGCCGTCCAATGTGTTCAAAAGGTGTTTTCAAGGGACCATGTGGGAAATCTTCAAAAAAAAAATACTGGGAAGGGCTTGATCCAAGCAGTTTTTCGCAAAACTGTAAATGTACAATTTTTGCGAAAAACTGCTGGATCAAGCCCTTCCCAGTATTTTTTTTTTGAAGATTTCTCGCGTGAACCTTGGAAAACACCTTTTGAACACATTGGACGGCTCGGATTTCCCAAAAATAATTTTTAAAAGCATCAAAACACCGAAAAACCCTTCAATCCGGGAAATCCGGGATCCTTGACAGGATAATTCGTGTATATATATATACTTTTCCGTGATTCATTCCATGTTGAGTTCTTGAATCAGAAGTGTCTGCGAACTCAATACATCCATAGGTGTCTTGTTCAAGTCCGAGGAGAAGCTTCTTGACAAAATAATTTTTTCTTATTTTTCTACTTGGATCTAAGTATAGATTATCTTTTAAGAGCCTCATTTTTTGAGTTCGTCTTAGGCTCCCAAGATATCAGGACCGGCATTGATCAGTGCTCTGGGGCCTCCAACACACCCAAATTTGTATGCGAGTCATTCATCGGTCCATGTACTATAGTTTGATGGGATACCCCTTTTTTTTGCGTCTAACATGGTAGGAAATTTTTATTGATGAAAAGAGCATAGAAGTACATCAAAGAGAATGATTATCATTCTGCTGAAGATTTAATAACCAATTAGGAGGTCTAGCTTCTCAAGTACGAACACCAGAACCTCGCAAACCTAAAGTTAAGTTTACATTTGTCAATGTATGAATAAAAAAAAAAACCACAAATCCTAAATTGATCAACTTGTCAGTAAAAATATGCGATGACAACTTCCATTTCCGAGGGCAAGAAACCTTTTGCTACCAAAACTCTGAATCAACTGCTACGAGTCCCCTTCTACCATAAACTAATCCAAATCCAACAACTTAGCAAGTTGAAAGGCATTTCTGCATGCCATGACCTCATCATATAAGAGCAGGTGTGTCACATGTGATCCTCTTCCTTTATTTACTAACATTTTTATTGTTTCTTTTGTTATATAAAAATGCTGTGATAAAAAATTAATATTCATTTTTTGAGGGGGAGTAGAATATCCTGGTAAAAGGAAAAATTATTTATTGATTGAGGGGGAGTTTCGGTGTTCTATGTCTTTTTTCCGTCTTATCGTTTTTTGAGTGGTTTGACTTCGTGAGGGGGAGATATTTTGACAGCCCAAATGTACATGAGCAACATCGGTTTCTTTGAAAATGTCAATCTTGAGGGCTAATGACGTGTCACACACGCACTTTAGTCATGGATTCATGTCTCATGTGCATTTAGGCTTCTCGACATATCAATGGTTGAATTCAATATATATTTTGCACATGCCTAATTGAAAATGTTTCTAGTCATTGAGTCTCATAACCGAGAAATTACTCCTCACTTGGTGCTTCAATGTGGCATTTTTTTTCCCCTGGCTATTTTAAAGTATTATTTTGTTATTTTTGTGGTTTATGTTTTGGAAACAGCTAGTTGTTGGTTATTCCCAAGCCTAGTTGACACTTTGCTATTACTTTTATTTTGGTTGTTCTTAAATTCTGGTATTCCTTGCCGCTTATGGATTTTTGGTACATTTGTTTCTAGTTTATGTTAGTTTGGCTGTTGGTTTTATAGTTTCGACACTTTGGCTCTCTTGGAACATAGTTTATGGTATTTTTATTGTTCTGCTATCTAGTTGGCTTAAATGTCCATATATTTCTTTATTGGTGCGTTATTGGTTAGAGAGATTGTTCTATCTTCATGCTATTTATGCGAGTATTCACTCCTCTCATAAATTTCTTATTTAGTTGCTTCTATTGGTCATTAATTATTTAGTGCTCTTCCATTCGCATTTATTGCTTTATCATTTATCCTATTTGCCCTTTGTCATTCCATGTCAAAAAGGGGGAGAATGTTGAAGGGGGAGTACGTTGCTTATTGTTCTATTGTGGTTGGATGTTGAGTTTTATTTGCAACCTCTCTACAACTCGATCTCAGTTCGTGTTTTGAATTCATTTTATAGGAGATATTTTCATTGTAGTGTGTTTTGTCATGGAAGTGCCAAAGGGGTAGATTGTAAGGACCAAATTCCGGAATTGTCTTGTTTTGGCAATTCCATATGATAAAACACATATTTTTATCGAGTTGTAATTTTATAGTTTTTCCTTAAATTTTCTAAGTAGCGAGTCTGTATAGGATCAGAGTGGAAGGAATCTCTTTATAATGTAACTTGAGAGTTAATTAGTAGTTTAGTCGGTTGTCGCCTGATCAATATGGTGCATTCGGAACGGAAAGATCAACCAGGGGATCAATTGGTTTCTCAATCGGGTAACTCTGATTTAGCATAGGTCGTGGAGGCAGTTTCAGAGCATGTGGATTGATAGAGGGATCAATCGGGTTTTTAATCGGCAGCTCCAAAAGAATCGGATCTACAATAGTCCAATCAATCGACTTATGATGCGATTGATCGGAATGACATCTTCTATAAAAACATCACGGTTTTAGATCTAGGATGTCGGCTGAAAAAGAATATTAGAGCCGCTTGTTCTCAAAACCACAAAACCCTAAAGTATCGAGAGTGAATCTTGAAGCACAAGATCAATGGAACTTTAATCAAAGCTTCAAGAGGTTTCTACATCAATCAATAATCAAGTTCAAGTTGTTTTCTGGTGGATTTCCGAAAGAACGTTTGGAAGGCTCGAGAATTCGAGGCAGCGGCAATCAAATACTGAGTGTGGTGTACGAGGATTCAGCAAGTACATCTTAGAGCGATTGTGAGTGATTCAAATCGTAGGATAAGATTACTTGTAACTACACAATAATTTTATAGTGTTTGATTCCTGCCCGTGGTTTTTACCCATATTGGGGTTTTCCATGTAACCTATCAAACCCCTAATATGGAGTATTATGGTTGAAAATAATAGTACTATTTGCTTATCCCTTTCCCTTGGAGACCAACGGTACATTTATAAGGGTTAATGCCTTCCTAGCATATATTGTTCCAATAAAGCTTTTTAAGTGTCCGAGATAGTTTTGGCACACCTCTATTCATATAGACTAGCCCTAATGAGTTGATATTTAATAGCATTTGAGAGGTTTTGAAATTCTAACATTAGGACAAAACAAACTCCTAAGTCTCACGTCTTGACCACGGCCACTGGGACTATTGTGCCAATAAAGTTAAAATAGGTGATCACACATCTTGAGAAAAAGGAGAAGCGTAAAATTTGAAAACATAAATGAGGAGGACCCGATATACAGCTGGTTGGTTATGAAATTTAAGAGACAGATATTTTGATCATTTGGCAACCCAGGCCACATCGGATGTGCATGTATCTTCTTCCTTTTTTAACCCGTGGCCGAAAGAAAGGGTTTAATTGCTAACTTGTGGAGGGGCCAATGGCCGGGGAATTCTCTAAAGCAAGATAAGAAAGCCACGAGGAAAAATTTGGGTAACTACCGGGTACCACGTAGGCTCGTGGCCGAGCCTATGTGGTACCCAAACGTTGCATCCGGGTCGTCCAAAAGTGTATTGGAGGGTCGAGATTAAAACACCCTCCCTCCTCACTCTTCTCCTCTTTCTTTGTCTAAATTCAGACCGGCCAAACCCAAAATGGACGGCCTTGATTCGCTGAGGGGTACCACGTGGTACCCTCTCGGTACAGAAAAATTGCTCAGCCACGAGAGAACAACTTCCCACCATCTACCACAACGTGAGTGAGATTCCATCCCAGCGTCAGCGCAAGCCGAAACCAAAAGTCCATGGCTTCGATTACCCGGCCGTGATGAAATTTTACAAATGAACTTATTGTAGAGCAGCCCAAACAACCAGCCCTTGAATTCCGAGCAACCACACCCATGTCTCAAGAGCCATTTTGTTGGTCTATGGTACTATATATCCACGTTAATTTTGATAACTCCAGCTGGCTGGGTGGCCTATATTAGGCCACAAGCATCTTTGAATGAGGTTTTCTCAAAGTTCAATGGAAAAACTTATCTTATTTTTCTTTATTCGGGTGAATTTATAACGTTGTCCTTTCATTTGCTCATTCTTACATGGTTACACCTATGTAAGGAGTAGGGGTGTCATCTTATATGAACTTTTTTTAACTTCAGCCCATATTTTTATACTTTTCTTATTTTTCTTGTCAATACGAATGATTAATCTCTAAAAAAAAGTCACTAAACAAATTCAATAAACTTTTTGTCTAATGATTTTTTTCCGGTATTTTAAATTTTTTGTAATTTTCGTCATTTTTTTTTTGGAGATTAATCTTTTTTTTTTCTTCTGGTATTTTAAGCATTTTTCTGGTAGTTTAAGCATTTTCCGTTTACCACATAAGCATTTTCCGATATTAATTTTATGGAAGGGAAAAATTTAAATTCGTCTGAAACTATAAGGACGAAATTAACACAAAATATTTTGTAACGACAAAATTGAAACTTGGTGTATTTTGTAGGGACTGAAATAGTAGATAACCCTTTTTGCTATGATTGATATTTTTGACATTATCTCGGTCATAGATTATCCTACATGTAAAACACTTATCTTTTATGTAAGACAATCCGGACCGTTGATTACCGAACGGATGTCCGTAATTACTCACTGTAGGGATGTTGTAAGTTTACTCACTATTGGTCCCCCGATTCCATCAAACACATTTTTCAAGCAAGCCATCAAATAGACTCATAGGAGGCTCTACATTGAGCCAAAGGGGGTTCAATTGAACATCCTAAATTTATTTCCCCTAAATATGTCATATATTTCAAGGTTCATTATTGAATAGCCTATTCAATCAACTTTGAACACCGAACTCTTCTAAATTTGAACACGCATTAGTTTAATGAGGGTGATTTTGTTCACCCACACTAAGAATGTTCCCCTCACTCTAATTGATGGAAAAGGTATATGGCCTACCACAGATTAAACTCGTTATTATAAAAAAAGTGAATTGATTCTGTGAGCTCCACACCTTTTATCTAATTAGAATGAGGTTAACGCTCACTTTTGTTTGGTGAGGGTGAACAATGTTGCACTCCAATTTAATATACAATCCAAAAGCATTTTTGTTAAGAGAGAATACAAATTTCCAGTTCAGAGAAACAATTATGGAAATGTAAATGTTATTTCAAAAAAGTAAAAACAAATGGAAACCAAGTGTTTTGTGTCAAAAGCAATATAACAATTTATTTACTGGTTTTTTTACACCAGAATTGATATATAGCATTTAAGTTACTCTATAATGACAACCCTAAAAAAATTTCTAGAGCCGACACTGATTATAGAGTGTGCCCCACAACATAAATTGGCAATTCAACCTGTTTATTTTGTAGGTCTCGACGTACACATTGTATAGGAAAAAAAATCAAGTTGATTGAATATTAATAGAAATATTTAAAAATAACATGTTTTTTGAAAAAAAAATATCCTGAGGGGGTGTTCCAGTAACTAGTTTTTGTTTCAAAAACTAGTTTTTCCAAAAAATTAAGTGGTCATTCTCTCACAATACATCACATAAAAATGTGTGAACACAAAAACCAATGTAGTTTTAAAACAAAACTCCCTTAAAGTTCTTCTTGTTAATTACTAATTGATTCGAATCATGGAGCTACAAAATAGAGAAAATTTTGGGTACGGGGTACCCACGTGGTACCCTCTTGGCACATCCGGGCCGTCCAAACAGTGCAACTAACTGTCCAGATTAAAAGTGCCGTCCGGATTTTAAAAAAATAGAAAAAAAAGAAAAAGTGTGTTTTCATCCGAGCCACCTGATGCATTTTTGGACGACTCGGATGTGCCTAAGGGACACCACGTCGCCCATACTCTATTTGCACCCAAAATTTTCTCCTCAAAATAATATGTTGTGAGCTCACACGCTACTAGGTAAAAAACACGAGGTGCTGGACTCGTCAAATAAACGCGGGGAACCATATGAGACAAAAAGATGAAAAAAGATTGCATCAGAGATATAGGGAGAGAGTGGGGGAAATCCCAAGAAGATTATTCGAAAAGGTCTCAAAAGTTTAGGTATGGAAGTATCCCCTTTTACCACATACTAAACGTGTTTTGGGTACCGAATGGATACCACTTGGCCGAGCTTATGTGGTATTCGAAAGTTGCATTTGGGCTGTCCAAAAGTTTATTGGATGGCCCAGATTAAAACCCTCTCTCTCCCCTTTCTCTCTCCATAATCCGGACCGTCCAAAACCGAAATGGACAATCTAAATCGCGCGCATAGGTACCACGTGGTACCCGCTTGGCACTAAAAAATTACTCCATTTTCAGACTTGTTTGTTTATAATAATATCCAGTTGGAACTTTTATTTCGAACCATAATAAATTTATTTCTTATAAAATTTAGTTCTTTTCATTTTAAAAAATTGAGAGAGAGAACGTGGGGGAGGGGTGGGAATTGAGAGAGAGAGAGAGAACACAAGGGAGGGGGCCGGTGGGAATTTTGAGGGAGAGATTTTTGAGTGGGGAGTTGAGTGTTAATAAGTATTATATTAAATAAATAAATAAATCACAATTTTAATTTGGTTGTGGTTTGTTTGCTTTGTGTTGTGGCTGTTCGATGCACATCTCATAAAAAAAAAAAAAAAATTGCTCTCGTGCATCGAATGGGCATTTGACTAAAAAACAAGCGATAAGGGTTTAAGTGTCCTTTTCCTCTCACGTTGCAATCGCATGGTCACCGTGCTCCCACTCCAAACAAAAAAATGTTTGATTGAATAATTAACAGTGCCAGTGCCTCTCGGGAAAAAAAGGTGTCGTAATCTAGTCATTATTAATAGAACGGCGATACAGACACTCCCTGAGAGCCACTCCCAGCCACACCCTCTTTCACATGGGGTGTGGTCCCCACATCTGGGCCACACACCCCATGTGAGAGAGGGTGTGGCTGTGAGTGGCTCCCAGAGAGTGTATGTATCATTTTTGTTATTAATACTCCAATACTCATACATCTTCCCTAAATTTGCAGATATTTAAATTTTTTTGGGAAGTGATATTGACACTCCCTTTTTTTTGTCACTATTAAGTAAAATTGTTCTTGCACTTTTGTAAATAAAGACAAAAAGAGAGTGCCAATAGAAAAAAAGAGGAGTGCCAATATCAATTCCCATATTTTATATCTGAAAATTCGGGTCAACTTACGTGCACATCGAGTAATTTTAGGATCTTGAAATTAATGACGGAACAAACCCGCAGACTCCACTGAGTCAGTGACTCAAACGTTTTGAATGTTCAGCCTTTGTCGAATTCCAACATGCAATCTTAAGAGGCAATCATTTTTTTTTTCTCATGCTTACTTGGTCACACACTTGGCTTTTGATATTTAAATTCCCTTGAATGTTTCTTCTTCTTAGACTAATGGGTTTTCTTTTTGAAAGTCTATGGCTCCTATTGAAAAGTTATGAATTTCAAGTGAAGGTTCTTAACTTTTTATATTCACGTAGCTTGACTGCACATCTTTTTTTTTTATTTGTAAATAAATAAATAAACTATTCCGTATGATTTATCGTGCTAACAATAAACAAATAAGCTCAGACTCAATGTTTTTTACTTTCCATATTAATTTCAACATTTAATGGGCTTAATCGAACTTGAAACAATTATAGTGATTTTAAAATCTTTAATGTTAAGAATTGAAAAATATGCTATGACTCCGTAAAGGAAACATCTTCAACTTATAATTCATATCGTTTTACTCTTTGCATTAATATATTTTCACATATAATAGCTGGGTCATCCCATGCACGCAAGTAAAATGAGTGTGTAAGTAGCATGGTTATTATTATTTTATTTTTGGTGGAATTAAACATTAAATTTATTCATTTAAAGTCTACATCTGTAGTAAACGAATAATTGCCAAAAGTGGGTTGACTGTTCAGTAGTTTGGTACCAACAATCAACCAATGAAACCAACTTGCTTTTTTTTTTCTTTCTTCTTATCTTTATTTAATTGTGAATATGATGGCATTTAGGCCGTAGTGCTTTTCAGTGTTTATGGGATGAGTTCGGATCCTCTCCGGTTTTAAGTTTTGGACTGGACGAGGCTGTCTCAACTTGAACTTTATATTGATATAATGAATGGTTCAGATCTTCCCAACTCTTACCTGTAGTTTTTTAACAAATTCAAACCATTAATTGGATTGGAGGTAATAAACCATCCACATCTCCCGTCCTGTTCATTAATTAGGAGCGGAGGGATCAATTTCCTTATGGGATATTTCTATATTTCAAAATTTGAGGTCAAGTTGGAGGGCCACACTTTAACGTATTGCAGCTGTGCACATGGAGTCCATTCAATGAGAAAATGACTTACCATTAATAAACGTTTATTTTCTAGACTTTCAGAAGTGAAAAATTTTGGTGTTCCTGAAGTGGGTTCGATATGGGTCTTTCTTGATTTACAATGGGGTCAAGAATTCACGTCTTTCTGCTGCTTGTTTCCGCTCCAATTTTGCTGGTAGTTGCACAGACGAATCAGGACTGTAAGTTCAATTTTCCCGTCAGATTTTTAAGTTTCTTGATTTCTCTAGTTATTTTGCTGTTTGAGGATATTTGTGCATTTCTTTAGCTTCAGAACCAGTTCTTAACTTTTCCTTTTGATTAGTAGTTGAAAGAACACATGGTAGAACTCTTTCTGGTTTCGTTCTCCTCGCACCTTGTCATTTTATATGAAGTTGATTGCTAGTTAACTCAGGATTGTCGCAGTGATTAATCGACTTGCCTTGGCGGGGCTTACCACCCCAAGCTCGCAAGGTCGATTCCCCTCCCCTCGGCTATGATTTGTCCTTGGGCCATCTCACGGGTTGTCAGAGTGATTAATCGACTTGCCTCAGGGGGGCTTACCACCGTCGCAAGGTCGATTCCCCTCCCTTTTGCTACAATTTGTCCTTAGGCCATCTCACCTCACGCAAATGCTTGGAAAGGGCTGTGTCAGTGGTTGGAAAGATTAGTCCGGTTCATCAAGAGACTCGTCGTTATTACCAATAGAAGGATAAAAGTTCGATTCCTAGTTAAAGGAGAAGAAGCGTTGGATTGTTGTGTTTTTAATGGTTTCTGTTGTTTCCCACTTCGAGAAAGGAACTGATCTTCCCTGGTAGATGACATCTTCTCCAAAATTTCAAGTTTATAAATTTAGAGGCCCGAGTTCAAGTTTTTTTATTCAACTTTCTTGCACTTTTTATGTGTTCATTACGGAAGAAAGTTGTGGGATACAGGTCTCCAACCCACTAGGATTTGTTTTCTTCCAAAAACTTTTCCTGCAAAAAGCAACGATTTTACAGGAATCGTTTTCTTACATAGTTCCCTATACGACGAAACTCCTATTTTCCGACTTTCTCACTATATCTTTTACCAGATAAACGCATAAAGAAAAATATTCCTTCTGTTTCTAAACGATTGTCTACTATGTTTTTACGTGCAATTTTCGAACCAAAGTTAGGTACTTCATGCATAATATTTTAATTTCTTGACATCAAGAAATTTTAAAAATTATGCACGAAAGTGTCTTATATTTTGGTTCAAAATTTAGGAATGGAGGAAGTACAACTCATTCACCTTCATTTCCCCTCAAAATTTCCTCTGCAAATTTTCCTGCACCAATTTCTTAACAAACAAACAGAGCCAAACCGCAACCAAATCACATCTCTGGAATCCATAGGTGTATTCCCATGTTCTGAATGACCTATATACACTGGGGATCCTTCAGAAGTTAGCTTCTGATGTCGCGGTTCTTAAACTTGAACATCCACTTGAAAATATGGTGGTCATTCAAAAGCAAGCTTTTGATGTCAGAATTCTTTAACTGAGATATCAAATAAGCTTGATTATTGAGGAATCAAAATAATGATAAATTAGAACTGGTGGTACGAATACCAAGGCTGTGCCTTGAACTAGAAGTTAGCGGTCAAACGAAAAATGAGAAGAAGGTGAGCTGAACAGCGTTTCGTTTCATTTGCATCGAAAAAAGCCAAAACATTTTCTCAGGGCATCAAAACAAAATACAAGTGGAGTCCCGGAATTCCAATGTTCGCAATGACCCATACTAGCTAAACATTGAGCTGTGTCGACACTCGTTAGAAGTTTTTAAAAATATTCTTTAGATGGTTTCAGACATTCCCAATTTCTGTATATACATTACCATTACTTTCCTGTTACATTTTCCAAATGTTTCCATAACGTTTCCTCTTCCTAGCTAACGAATAATACAGACCGAAACCAAATTTTGATCCTTGTGAGCTAGAGAAAAAGGTGTTCTTTGACAGAACTTCATTATGAGTTTGCCCACTATATTCTATCTTCTATAAGGAATGGAATGGAGAGTTTATGTTTGCTAATTGAGGATCCATTTTGTTCATGATGTAGTTGTTGCTTTAAAGTCTCTCATAGATGTCTGGGACAACAAACCACCAAACTGGGTTGGGTCGGATCCTTGCGGCAGCAGGTGGGTAGGGATTCGGTGCACCAATTCCCGCGTCACAGCTATGTAAGTCCCCATCAAGTTTTTTTTCAATGCTTATTTTGGCTTACTTTCTCTGCAATAGTGGAATTGAGGTTAACTATCAGTTGTTCAATTCCAGTACATTAGCTAGCATGGGTTTAACTGGGACGCTGTCTGGAGACATTGGATCATTATCTGAATTACAGACTCTGTAAGTGTTGCCCCTTTTCCCCCTTAAACAGTACCAATGCTAACTAATGAATCATCATTCACTTACCACTTGCGCTATGTTTGCTTCAACGTAAAATGCCAAAAGCAAAAGCTACCTTTGGCATTTTCTTGTGTTTGGGTCGCACAAAGTGAAAAGAATATTGTACAGAAATCTATCTTACCAAATTGGTGTAAAACAACATATGGAGTAAACGTTTCAAAGTCATTTACCATGACTTGGTGCAGTTAATTTGCCCTTCCTAAAACCAGGATCTGGTGCTAGTTGATTTTCTTATGTTGGTTGATTTATCAAAATGCACCTTGATCAATTTACAAAATGCAACTATGACAAGTTTGCTTGGAATGTTCACTGTTTTCATTTTGTTTATTTGAGAGTCGCTTTTATGTTCCTTTGGAAATCTCTTTTTGAGATCTCCGGCAAACACCAAAAGGCCAGAGGAATAACACTCTTTTTACCGCAAAATGCATTATAAGCAAATATTTCCCTAGTTTAAATATTTTACTTTGAAACAAACTGAGGCTTATTATCCTTGGCAATGTGAGGTGCTCAGGAGATGCTAGATTATGTGATGCTTGCATATTTCTGTTTTTATGCCAGATTGGCATGATAGAAAGTACTGCCTGGAAACTCTATTCCAAGTTGATTGTAGTCGCTCTTTGGAAATGTTATGTTATTTCTAGAATGAATTTCTGACTATTAGCTTCTTCCTTAGGGATCTCTCATACAATAAGGACTTGATTGGACCTATTCCTGCATCGATTGGAAATTTGAAGAAGCTTACAAACCTGTAAGAACAATCTGCTGATTTCATATATAGTGGCTGATTAAGGAGATGGATATAGGCACATATACCAATTAATATGTACTTAGGTATTGTGTTACAAACCAAATTTTCTTCTACTTGCATGCCAGACTCCTGGTTGATAGCGGTTTCAGTGGTCCGATTCCTGCAACCATAGGATCTCTGCAGCGGCTGTCCATTTTGTAAGTGTTCGAACTTTGCCATTTTTCTCATGCAGCATGGGGCTTTTATTAAAAGTGACATGACTCTATTACTCTAAACTTAGTTTTTACAAGCTCATGGTTTCTTATACTCCATTTTCTTTCAGGCTCTGCAATTAGTTTTAGAAATAAGTAAAATTCATTCTGTGGAATTATTTGCATATTTGAAATTTTGAAAAGGGACTGTGACTACAGTCTTCCACAAACATTTTGCAAAATAATTGACTGCTTCCTCAATATATGTGAGTTAATGAATTTTACATTAGCCATCATATAGTAATGTGAAATTTTAGCACCTCTCTATAAATTAGTTTAGTCACGTGCAAGTACTTGTAAGTATACTGTGGATTCCTGTGGAATACTAATTACAATGCTCTCATACCCTCTGACCACTCCGGCCGCATTCACTCCTTCATGGTTTTAAATGAGAAAATTTTGATGTTGGAACTCTCTTTACTCCTTGATGTCTTCATACAAAGGTTGATTCTTTGCATTGATATCGTCCAAATTTTCAAATGTTTCTATTGTGAGAATTTCAGCTGAATTGTTCTGAATGTTGGGGTATGAGTAGCTATGTACAGTGCAGTTCCATGTTTTAAGCCTATATTTCAATACTCTCGTATTGGATTCTTCAGGTCTCTAAATTCCAACAGCTTCAGTGGATCAATACCACCTGAACTTGGTAATCTATCGAATCTTTATTGGCTTGATCTAGCAGACAATAAGCTTTCTGGAACTATCCCTGTCTCTGACGCAACCACACCTGGTCTGGACATGCTGACTAAGACGAAGCACTTGTACGTTAAATTTTTACTTTTTATTTTTTTTTGTTTCAATTTTGACTTTCGCATGTGTAGTTTTAAGCAAATTAGTCCTACATATGTTATTCGTTTCAAGTTTTCAACATGCTAAAGACCTTGAATTCTTGATATCTGTAGTCACTTTGGAAAGAACCAACTCTCTGGCCAAATCCCATCTCAACTTTTTAGTTCGAGTATGACTCTGCTTCACGTGTAAGTTCATTGTTTTAGCTGTTTGCTACAAAGAATCAGTTCATTATGTGTTAAGGGCATGGAATGTATGTATTCAGCGATTTGTCTGTGAATTGCAATTTTATGTTAAAATGGGAATTGCGGATTTAGTTTATTGGCACCCCAATTCTTATGCAAGATACAATCATTTGGACAAGAATTTTAATATCTTCATTTGAATTAATTTGAGCAGGCTTTTTGAGAACAACAGTTTCAGGGGCAGCATCCCTTCAACTCTGGGACTTGTGCCGAGTTTGGAGGTGCTGTGAGTATCTCCGTCACGTACCTCATTAAAATCCTCTAACACCCTTTAATAGCTGTGATTGTTTATGAATCATTGTCTTCGAATGTCTCATGTTACTACAGACGCCTTGACAGGAACTCATTAACTGGATCTGTACCATCAAGCCTCAGCAACCTTGTAAATGTCAGCGAGCTGTAAGAAGACAAACATGAAACCTATCCCCTAAGTGAGGTTATCTGGCTTTATATTTTTTTTTATCTTACTCTGAGAGGCTTTTGATTATCCAATTTCAGGTACTTGTCCAATAATCAACTGACTGGCTCCTTGCCCAATCTTACGGGCATGAGTGTTCTCTACTACTTGTAAGTAGCCTCCATGATCCTTAGCAATATCTGTAACGGATGGTCTAGTTATTTTCTTGTTTTCCATTTCAAATCGGTTGTATATTTCTCCCTATTCTTCTTGGTTACATGTTTACGGTCTACGTCTGCTAAGGAGTACCTTTTAATATGATCATTTGACCTAAATGTTCCTTGCAGGGATATGAGCAATAACACATTTGATGAATCCGATTTTCCTCCATGGTTTTCAACTTTACAGTCCTTGACAACACTGTACGTCTTTCTCTTTCCCTACACAGATACATGCATGCACTGGCACAAGCACACAACTTAAGTCAACAAAACACCTCTGAAACTGTTTAAGGTATGCTACAGGGATCCTTTGCCACCATTTAGCTTTATCTAGAACCTTACATATACTTGGGTCATATCCCTTATGCCTCCTCACACAGACTTAATCGTGTATGTTTGGCCTTTTTCGTTGTTTGGAGTGAAGTGTTTGGCTTGATTTCTGAGCATTTTGTCATTCCCGTCTGGACAGCCCTCAATCCCGTCTATTCTGCAGTAGGTTCTGGAATCTCTGTGGCATAGCAGAATTCACGAGAAACTAGTTAGCGTACTAGTTCAAATGAAGATAGGTCTCGAATCCTCAAGAGTTCTTGAATCCACAAGAAGAAAGAGATTAACTATGAATTGTTTATTGAATAAATTAAAGCTCAATAATGCCATAGGCTTACACCCTTATTTATACTAATATAAGTCCTATCAATAAGGAAATTACCTAGAGTGGAGACCAAGCAAATTATTATTTGGAAACCATACTATAAGACAGGGAAATAAAAGCAAATTTTACCAAAACTAAATTAAAAACGTGCAAAACAGGCAATACAAATAAAATCTCCTAATACTAATCGTAAATAAAAATTATTACTGAAATAATCTTTCCATAAATAATAGGGGTCTATATCTTGTCCTACATCATTCTCCTTTTCTTCAAAAGAACTTGCCCACGAGTTCTCGTTGGAAATCTGCCATCTTCCATTCCAAAGGAAAAGATACTTGGAATACTTCAACTTCTTGGTTTCCTTCCAAAAATGTTCCACACCAAAAATTACTTTCAATGATATCTTCTCGGCATGCTTCAATTGATTGATAAGATCCACTATATGAATATTAAGAATCCAATCATATTGTTGCACTCCAAGAAAATCAACAAAGCCAACTTGACTTTGTGGGTACTCTTGATCTTGTTTCATCTTGGTATTGGTTGACACATCAACAATTGGCTCATTGAGACGGGCTGGTTTGACCATAGAGTCATCAGATAAGGTGGCAACATCATTTTTTTCATTGAAAAATTAAATGGGTCCTCAAAAACTCGATCACCAACATCAATATCAATTTTCTGCTTATCACCCAAATCCGTTTCGATTTGCTCTCAATCACAATATTCCCTTTGTCACTATAGCTTATGTCAACTTGCTCTTTACCATCAACTTGAATTACCTCTTCTTTAACAGCTTCTTCAACAACATTAGCAGATGCGTAGATGGTATTTTGTTCCTTTGGCCCATATTTTTCTTTTAAAAGTTGCTCATAATTCCATGGCAAAAACCGCTCTGTCATAAATCTTTTAATTCTTGGCCATGCACGGATACGACACTAACCCAATTTAGCTTTTAAAAATTTTAAATCTAACCACCAACTAAGTGCGGAATCTGTAAATTTTAACCACAAATATATCCACTTTTCTTTTGCCGGAATTTCCACCAACTCAAAGAAATCATCAATATCTAGAATCCAATCTAAAATATCTTCAAAATATTCATTACCACTTATTTTAGGTAAGTTGTCATAATACCTGAAAGGATAAGTACATTTCATGCGCATGTACTCATCATACTTGAAATAAGCACGATTAGATGGGTGTCTCCTGACTACAATTTGATTACCGGGCTGGCGTTGAGCAAATCCCACCGCGCTTTCCCAATTATGGTTAAGAGGACGGCATTGGGCAAACCCCCCGCGCGATTCTCTTCAACCCTTTCTTGTCCTTGGTCTAGGCGAAGAGTGAGCAGCCGCAGCGCTTGTTGTTCTTCCACCATCTTCCTCGGATTAGCATACCTTTGAGCAACGTCAAAGGGTGTGTCATCTACTTTGTCTGGTGCTATTGAGCCAGGAAAAACCCGCTCTGATACCACTTGACGCAACGGAATTCACAAGAAACTAGTTAGCGTACTAGTTCAAACGAAGATAGGTCTCGAATCCTCGAGACCAATAAGAAAATTATACTAATAGGAGTCCTATCAATAAGGAAATTACCTAGAGTGGAGACCAAGCAAATTATTACTTGGAAACCATAACTATAAGACAGGGAAATAAAAGCAAATTTTACCAAAACTAAATTAAAAACGTGCAAAACAGGAAACACAAATAAAATCTCCTAATACTAATCGTAAATAAAATTATTCCTGAAATAATGTTTCCATAAATAATAGGGGTCTATATCTTGTCCTACATCATTCTCCTTTTCTTCAAAAGAACTCGCCACGAGTTCTCGTTGGAAATCTGCCATCTTCCATTCCAAAGGAAAAGATACTTGGAATACTTCAACAATTGGCTCATTGAGACAGGCTGGTTTGACCATAGAGTCACCAGATAAGGTGGCAGCATCATTTTTTTTCATTGAAAAATTAAATGAGTCCTCAAAAACTCGATCACCAGCATCAATATCAATTTTCTGCTTATCACCCAAATCCGTTTCGATTTGCTCTCAATCACAATATTCCCTTTGTCACTATAGCTGATATCAACTTGCTCTTTACCATCAATTTGAATTACCTCTTCTTTAACAGCTTCTTCAACAACATTAGCAGATGCGTAGATGGTATTTTGTTGCTTTGACCCATATTTTTCTTTTAAAAGTTGCTCATAATTCCATGGCAAAAATCTCTCCATCATAAATCTTTTAATTCTTGGCCATGCACGGATACGACACTTACCCAATTTAGCTCTTGAAGATTTTAAATCTAACCACCAACTAAGTGCGGAATCTGTAAATTTTGACCACAAATATATCCACTTTTCTTTTGCCGGAATTTCCACCAACTCAAAGGAATCATCAATATCTAGAATCCAATCTAAAATATTTTCAAAATATTCATTACCACTTATTTTAGGTAACTTGTCATAATACTTGAAAGGATGAGTATATTTGATGCGCATGTACTCATCATACTTGAAATCAGCACGATTAGCTAGGTGTCTCCTGACTACAATTTGATTACCGAGCTGGCGTTGGGAAAATCCCACCGCGCTTTCCCAATTCTGGTTAAGAGGACGGCGTTGGGCAAATCCCCCCGCGCAATTCTCTTCAACCCTTTCTGGTCCTTGGTCTAGGCGAAGAGTGAGCAGCCGCAGCGCTGCTTGTTCTTCCACCATCTTCCTCGGATTAGCATACCTTTGAGCAACGTCAAAGGGTGTGTCATCTACTTTGTTTGGTGCCATTGAGCCAGGAAAAACCCGCTCTGATACCACTTGACACAACGGAATTCACGAGAAACTAGTTAGCGTACTAGTTCAAACGAAGATACATCTCGAATCCTCGAGACCAATAAGAAAATTATACTAATAGGAGTCCTATCAATAAGGAAATTACCTAGAGTGGAGACCAAACAAATTATTACTTGGAAACCATAACTATAAGACAGGGAAATAAAAGCAAATTATACCAAAACTAAATTAAAAACGTGCAAATCAGGCAACACAAATAAAATCTCCTAATACTAATTGTACATAAAAATTATTACTAAAATAATGTTTCCATAAATAATAGGGGTCTATATCTTGTCCTACATCACTTTGAAAATTTTGTCTGGATGCTGGTCAAGTCCATCCGGATGGTCGGTGGTGGAATAGTTTTATATTTAAGCAGTTTTTGGGGTTTATGTATATAGCGTTGCAATCACAGCAGCTTTTTCTCTTAGAGGCAAGAGAGACTCTGAGAGATCTCATTTGTAGCCCTTTGACTTTGAGCATCAGTTTTGGCTCTGACTACCCATGGAGTGGGTATTAGTTGCCGAACCACGTAAAATCTCTGCATTATCTGTGATTTCTCTCTCTCTCTCTCTCTCTCGCCTTGTGGTAACGTCCTTTTTCTTTGTTTGTTCACGCTTCCACACAACATGGAGTACGTTGAACTTGGAACATTTCACTCCTTCTGGCGATCTCTTGGGCATTTGGTGCCGATAAATGAGCCATATTGTAGCCAATGCCCTCTTGTTGTTCTTAACATGGGTGGTGGAATATGTTTCATGAACTATCTTTTATCCTCAACTTTTGAAACGTTCAAGCATTTGTGTAGGGGAAAAGTATGTATCGGTAGTGATTGTCCAAATAGTAAGTACCTTCTCTTGTATTGGTAGTCTCTACTTGTTACTGGCCTCCTCTTTTTACTTGAATTCGTTACTGGCCTCCTCTTTTTACTTGAATTCTTCCACCACCCTGAGAGGTTGTCCTACCAGTGGAGTGGGTGCCACATGGTTGCAAGGCCTCATATTTTGTCATTCTACCAGCATGACTGACCTAGCCCCCTTATGGTACCTGCTCCTTTTCCTCCCCCAGTATGTTCAACTAAGCAAAATACATGAAGTTCTTCATAAAGGGCATCATATTTTTCATGAACTTCTTAATTTAAGTTTTAAATGCCTGCGTGGGATAAATAACACGAATAGCTTTCTAACTTAGTTTAGTCCAGGTTGTGCTCCTCTTAATCCTTTCACTCACTCATATTTCATCTTTTGAGCATTCACTATAATATGTGTTGGCTAACCTTCTATTGTCAGAATAATGGAAAACACACAACTTCAAGGTCAAATTCCGGTCAGCTTCTTCACCCTTCCTCAGTTACAGACTGTGTGAGTGTCTATTCAAATATTCTTATTGCTTACCCAAACCCAAAAAGGGTATCAGTTCAATCTGATATCACAAAATGGCTACCAGAGCTGGTATAATAACTAAGGTGATAAAAAAGTATGACTTAGGACAGTTGATTCTCTTAAGCAACTTGTTCTCGTTTGTTGTCTCAGGGTATTGAAGAACAACCAGCTTAATGGCACTTTGGATGTTGGCTCCAGATATGGCGACCAACTTAAACTCATAGATTTGGAGAACAATACGATAGTTGACTTTACACCGAGAATGGGATTCAAAATTAATCTAACGTAAGCAGTAAGCTATATTAGTCGATCTTCTTTGCATTTTATGTCCAACCTTATGTCAAAAAACTAATATGTAGTCTACATTTTGTAAGCTCAGAGTTTTACTTGCTTTAAAATTTTCTGCAGACTCGCGGGAAATCCATTTTGTGGGGAAACTGAAGGGGCAACAAATACATATTGTAGCATTCAAAAGGCGCCTGATTCCAAGTATTCAACACCAGAAAATAACTGTAATCCTGCTACATGCAGTGCAGATAAACTCTCAAGCCCCAACTGTAGATGTGCATATCCATACAAGGGTGCTATAACCTTCAGAGCTCCTTCCTTTTCGGACCTTTCAAACACAAATATCTACACATCTCTCGCAGACTCCCTGAAGCATTTCTTTCAGTCCCATCAACTTCCGGTAGATTCAGTTTCGCTCAGTAATCCGACTAGAGATACGGATAATTACTTTGTGTTGATACTAGAAGTTTTTCCTCCATCGGATCAAGATCGTTTCAATCAAACAGGGGTATCTGAAATCGGGTTTGTGTTTAGCAACCAAACTTTCAAGCCTCCCCACAATTTCGGACCCTATACTTTCCTCAGTCGCCCATATGTGTATTTTGAAGGTATTAGCACAAATATGAGATATGAATATGTTACCTATTCTGTTATGTATCAATCTGATTGCACTTTCTCATCTTTCATCTAAAAAGGAATTACAGGAGCTAAAAAGTCATCAAGTACTGCCATAATTATCGGAGCTGCGGTTGGTGGGTGTGTTCTAGTGCTACTGGCTCTCCTTGCTGGAATTTACGCTTTTCGTCAAAAGAGAAGAGCTGAAATAGCTGATAAACAGAACAATCCTTTTGGTAAACTAGGAGTTAATCTTACCAAAGATATCTCCTTAAGTTTGTTTTTCTCTTTCTTTTTTTTTTTTTTTAAAGAATGGGGAGTTATTGCCTTTAGTTAGATCATATTCTTGGGTTCTACTGATTACTTAAATGTCATACCAATGCAGCTTCATGGGACCCAAATAAAAACAGCGGAGATGTTCCTCAGTTAACAGGAGCTAGGTCTTTCTCATTTGAAGAGCTTAAGAAATACACAAACAACTTTTCAGAAACAAACGATATCGGCACTGGCGGATACGGGAAGGTTAACTTTTACATTCTTCTTACTAGAGAGTATATTAGTCAATGTCAGTAGAATCACATGGAGTGGTTTTTCCCCCTTAACTCAAGAGTAGGTACATCATCTTTGATATGTATGAACTATTGAGATGTTCATTTATAATCAAGTAATACCATATACTTGGAAAGTCCTGAAAATTCCTGAAATTCAACTATATGATCCTATTGGTACTATTTGTTGGATAGTTCATCATTTCCTGAGTATCGTTCCTCCATTTTATGTAAGAAAACATTCTGTTTCAAAATTTACCATCCGTGACGTGAAATATTTCTGAAGAGTAGTCCTCTGTGCTGTATGACTGACTTATTCTCACTTTTCATCTGATTCATAGGTATACAGAGGAGTTCTTCCCAATGGGCACCTGGTTGCTGTCAAACGGGCTCAGAGAGGATCAATGCAGGGTGGTAACGAATTCAAGACCGAGATTGAACTTCTATCCAGGGTACATCATAAGAATGTTGTCAGCCTCGTTGGTTTCTGTTTTGAGCAAGGCGAGCAAATGTTGGTGTATGAGTATATTGCAAATGGTACCCTGAAGGAGAGTCTTTCAGGTATATTGTCTTTTTTTTTTTTTTTCCTCCAAACAACACAGAAAACTTGTTTGGTGAACAATTTTCAGAAGGGTGACTTTTCACGAAAATAACCCATCTTTTGAAAACACCGAAAGTGTCCAATATGTAGCTATTAACTGTGCTGTTTTTATTTTCAAACAAACCAAATGGGTCCTTGAAGACTCATTACCAGTTCTTTCTCATATACACTGATATTGCAGAAGGAGAGGGGATCCCCAGAGTTCATTAACTACACAACTAGACTATAATCATGGGTTCAAATGCATTCAATGGGATGAAAGTGCATATTACTTTTGCAGGAAAGACCGGAATCAAGTTGGATTGGATGAGGCGGCTTCGAATAGCCCTAGGAACAGCAAGAGGTTTGCAATATTTACACGAGCTTGCCAACCCTCCGATCATACATAGGGACATCAAATCAAACAACATCTTATTGGATGAACGCTTGAATGCAAAAGTTGCTGATTTTGGTCTTTCGAAGCTCCTTGGTGACCCAGAAAAAGGTCATGTTACCACTCAAGTCAAGGGTACAATGGTTAGTAATTTTCTTCCTAACCCTGCTTTGGAAAACAGCAAAGAAACCCCTCCGTTCTGTTTCAAGTTTAATATATCTAAACGCAGTTTCTTCCTACAAAAGCTATTCCTTTTTATCATTTTTGGTCCAGCCAGTGTTAGCCGGTTGAAGTATTGGCTCCTTAACCAGCCACCTAAAAAATGTGAAACTACGAAAAAAAATACAACAAAACACAAGATCGGTTGTTGGGTACTGGACGACCTGGGCTACAAGTATGGAGATACGTGGCGGATCTATGTAGTTTGGCATTTAGCCAACATTTCCAGTAATTTGAGTTTACCGTGAAACTATACTTGGTCTTTCCGATGATTTATAATGCTCTGTACCACATTTTTAACCTCAGTTTCACTCTACAAATTAAGAAGAGAGTATTAAGGAAGGTGGGTGCCTGTTCTCCAGTCACCATGTGCCTTAGACATGGGAATAAGGTCATTCCCACACTCAGACACATACCCGCAAAGTGACATGTCCGCTCAAGTGTGCGTAACATGTATATTCAATAGAACTAAAGGGATATTCACTAATTTATAGAGCCGCAATGAAGGACTTCATCTTATCTAGAGCTGCTGCAAGGACTTCTTTTTATATTCGTAATAGAACATTCGGAACATTCATATATTCGTGGGGTCTTTGAAGATCCATGATATCAGTTAGGATTCTAGACTGTAAGTATAATACTTTAATGGTGCAGGGTTATATGGATCCTGAATATTACATGACCCAACAACTGACTGAAAAGAGTGACGTTTATAGCTATGGAGTGGTAATGCTAGAGTTGGTAACTGCAAGTCAACCGATCGATAAAGGCAAGTACATTGTAAGAGAGGTGAGGCAGAGAATGGACAAGACAAAAGTCGGATACAACCTTCAAGAAATAATTGACCCGGTCATTTTGGGCATCACATTGGGAGGTTTAGAGAAGTTTGTGGACCTGGCAATGAGGTGTGTCGTCGACGAAGGAGGCGAGAGGCCTACGATGGGTGAGGTGGTGAAAGAGATTGAGAGCATCATGCAAATCGCGGGTTTGAACCCCAATTCTGACTCAGCATCCACGTCAGCTAGCTACGAAGGGGCTATAAAAGGGTACGACCATCCATACAGCGATGATAGCCTCTTTGTTTATAGCGGGCAATATCTGCCATCAAAGGTAGAGCCCCAGTGAGATCAGCAACTTGTCATTCAAGAATTGTTGATATTCGTAGAATCCTTGATTGGCCTTTTTAAGTAGAGTATATGATTTGCATTTCAAGTAGTAGAACCTTTTTTCACTTGCGCCTTGTGAACTTGTACCATGGAGTTGAATTATTAGCTTTTGTTTCTTTTGTTGGAAAGTCTTGTTTTGTGAGTAAAGGATAATAGGATTTTTGTCAAAGCCTCAGCAGTAAGAAGCGAAAAACTGAGGTCGAATCAGAATATTGATCATGTACAAATTCTACATTATGTTTGTCTTTGTGATTTGTCTGTAACAACCTGCTTCTTTCTTTTGGGATCAAGTGGTTTCGGAATTTGTATCCTTTGGGGAAGGGGAAGGAAATGGAAAAACGAAGTAGAAGCAGTGAAAATTTACTCCCTTCTATTTTCTTGCCTTTTTGTTGGTTCTTTGGTACTTCGGAAATACTAGAGTACTTTAGAACAGAGACAGGCAAAGGGAACTAGTCTCTGCGTAAACCTTGTGCCCACGGCGTCCTCAAACGCGAAGTTTCTAAGGAGTTTTTATAGACAACAATGTCCTCATTTTGCATGGCTCCGAGCCTAGTTAGGCAATCTGCACTCGGGTTTGCTTGTTTTCAATCCATGTTTGTGCATAACTTGGAATTTAAGGTCTTTGAATCATTTGTTACGTTGAACATTGCTACGAATTGTTCTTTTGCTTTAGCGAAAGCTTCTAAAAAATAGGCCTGGCCTAAAAAATTTAATATTGGTCGCTTCACCTCATTAATCAATACCTCCACCGCTGCAAGTGCATCCAGGTTGCACGTGAGGCGAGGGGAGAAGTAGTATTGTGATGATCATATATGCGAATCACATTTAAGTGCTGTATAACGCAACACTTCATATATATTTTTTCAAACACGCGTCACTTTATAGGACACACGACAAATTAGGTCTCAAATAGGTCTAACTTGGCTCCTTGTATGGCACATTAGGATCCGACATGGTTCCTATGATTCTCAGAGTACACAATGGTGTCACACATACAATAAAAAATTATAATATACAAATGTGGTGTATACAATTATCAAATTAACTATCATTTCTCCAATTTGAATCGGTTAAGGAGACATCAATTACTAAGGGCCCCGAGGGACATTGCACATTCCGAACATCAATTGCAACAATTCGATGGACGGCTCCTCTGTAAAAATTAGATATCCAAGACCCACAAAATTAAAATGAGGTTGTCACACTTATTAATTGCATTTGTGCTATCTTACATCTCTCTTACTTGAAATCTTTTTGTTATCAAAAGAAAATTGGCACACTGGTTGGAGTGTTCAATTTTAGAGATGTCGAATTCTAAACACGTTCAATTGTCACTTAAAAGACTAATTTGACCTCTCAAAATTTGAAGCCAATATCGGAGATGCTGCAATAAGATTGACAACAATGTTACATGGTGCCATCAAGTTATAGATGAGGGCAGTAAAGGAGGGATCACGAGATACCTGCCTGCCTCATTAATAAGTGTGACCAAAGCGTAGTACAAGATATATGTATATAGAGAGGGAGGCCACCGACTGATACAAGAATAGACAACAGTTAGAAAGTGGGACCAATTATTTTATGGTCTTAGGGCACCGCTACGTGATGCTCAACACTCTTATTGAATATGGGTAATAATATCAGCAAAAACGTTCTCCTGTGCTCTCATACATACTGAGTTCCACATATTCTTGAACAGTCAAAAAGGGGGTCAATTCTGTAAAAGATGAGATCAGTTAATTCGTGTCTTATTTGAATTTTCACTCAAAAACATTGCCTGAGGGATTATATAGATAAGCGCCTCGAGAAGGAGGATCATCTATTTGAAAAGAAAAATAACGATTTGTCAGATTATGAAATCTAGATTGTTAACGGATAAAGGTATTGGTCCACCATGTGACGGGACCCGGGGGGTGCTGTGAACTGTGCGGTGCACCCCTCGGCCGTCCGGTAAAAAATTAAAGTACATCTGAGCTATACAAAACACGATCGGACGGTCGAAGGGTGCGCGGCACCCTGCATAGCATGGCTGTGCCCAACACTCACCCAAATTTACGTGACGGTGTCCCAAGACCGTGGAATAATTACTCTGTGAGTGGGGCTATGTTCTTGTACCAGATATAGAAACAGATTAGTTAAATTCTAATTCTGACAGTCAAGAGTTGGGGGGTCCAACCGGACCGGTCAGAGGGTCAACTTGATCCTGACCACACCCTTTTAATGGTTAGAATCGAGCGGTCGTGGTGGCCCCCTCCATTTAATTTTGTTTCTATGATCATGGAAGACCGGTCAGGTCTTACATTCCTCCATTTCTATGTTGGTCTTTTTTTCCATTTTGATACTAGCATATAATTTGTGTGACTTACAAAACAAAATAATATAATAATAAAAGAACCGATTGGGTTCTTTAATTGTGTCAAGCAATTTTAAAAATTATACATAAAAGCACTTTACATTTTATCTTTCTGTAGAGGACCGACTATATGGGATGGAAAAAACATTTTAATTTTTTCCTGACAAATTAAAGATGGTTAATTGAGATGAGACATAGCAACAATGCCTCACTAACAAGTCATATGAAGCCGAGCTTCGGCTAACTCGTGAAGTTTAACTCGTTTTACAAAACAAGCTTAAAGTTTTAGCTCAAGCTCATTTACGAATTTACCGAGTCGTGCTTGAACGAGCCCTAATTGAGCCCCAGTTCTAGCGTTGCTCGCAAACGGCTTGGGTCCTTTGCAATGGGAATTGATTAATGGGAATGTACAAGTGTAGAAGATTTCATATGAGGGTAATATTTTACTCATGTGCACCCATGATTATCGATCATATAACCTTTTTTTTTTCCACAACACATGATGATCGATCACGATCATCATATGTATCGTAATTGAGTGCGCATGCATTGGGTTGTGTTGAATTTACATTCATTCGTTCAAAAAAAAATTTAATGCAGAGTCAATCATAGTTGCAATTAGACTCATAATTACCACTCAATAAGCAGGAGTTACGATCTTGCACTTTGAATAGTAACATAAAAATATGTGGGAATGTCTGCCAAAATTTTTGGGTTTATTAGTTATAGTTGATTTTGAAAAGTAGAATCTGACATTGTCAAAATTTATACATTTCAGAATCAAACTTTAAAACACCTTCAAAAGTTAATTTTGCATCAACAGCCAAAACAACAGGGACACGGGAGCCCCAAGGCAAAACAGGCCGTTGTGCTTTTGATTCCAGTCTCGTCCTGAGTTCGAAAACATAATGTGAATCGTTTACCATTTAAAGATAAACACTAACAACCTCCTTATAAATTAAAATATTAATTCAATCGGGCATCGACAACAAGTACGTAGTTACCAAATCACGTATTTCTTCAGTAAATTCGATTCACAAGCTACCAATGTTTTCAATTGACATGATTTTTTCACTTGTATATAACCATCAATGTTTACAAAATTAAGGATGTAAACCATATTTTAGAGCTGGAGACAAGGCGGGATTTGAAGTCACAACAACTTGCTGTAGGCAAAGCATGGCCCCATGTCCCAAATCGTGTGCCAGATATATTAAGTTTGCAGTGACTCCTCTATAGATTCAATTAATAAAATGTCCACTAGATTTTTTATTTTTTATTTTTTTTGCATATAGAGCTTTTGGGTTGGTTTATACGGAGTTTTGCTATGGTTTTAGTTGGATTCTCTGTAAGTGGGCGGTGAGATTGGGTCCCAGGTTTAGTCGAGGTGGTGCACGTATGCTGGTTCGGACACCTGATCAGTTATAATTATTTTTTTTGCAGGAAAACAAAGAATAGAATTGGTGGTGGGATTTAGGGTGGGCAAACTCAGAAAAGCGACGGTGGTATAACAAAGATTGGTTAATTGGTCCCTGACGGTTCGATAACAACCAAGTCCATTACACAGTAGTAGTACTAGTACTAGGTCCCATACTGGTCGGTGCCAGGGCCGGTTATACGGTAAGGCTAATGAGGCCGGCGATTTAGGCCCTAAAAAATGAGTAGAAATTAGAGCCCATTTTCCTTATAAGAAATGAAAATTATATACATATACTTTTCCGTGATTCATTCCCTGTTGAGTTTTTAAATCAGGAGTGCCTACTGCCTGCCAACTCAATACATCCATAGGTCTCTTGTTCAAGTCTGAGGAGATGCTTCTTGACAAAATAATTTTTTCTTATTTTTCCACTTGGATCTAAGTATAGATAATCTTTTAAGAGCCTCATTTTTTGAGTTCGTCTTAGGCTCCCAAGATATCAGGACCGGCCTTGATCAGTGCTCTGGGGCTAGGGATGGGCATGGGGAGGGTAGGGGGTGGATACCACTACCTCCATCTCCAATCCTCAAACCCATATCAATCCACATCTCCTCCCCAATCTCCACTGGAATTTTTTTTTAACTCCATCCCCGCCTTAAGGCGGGGAACGGGGATTCTCACGAGGAATCGGAGATCCAAAAGTTCACTCAAACTATTTAGGTGAATACCAAAAAAGTTGTATTGAAATCCAAAGCTAATGACAAAAGTGATTTCCAAAGATAGTAAAACGTATCAAGTCACTCAAAAGTATTGTTCTTGTTCTTTTTCTTGTTTTGTTTTTGTTTTTGGTTTTCGTTTTGGTTTCTGGGTAGATTAAAATTTCACTAAAAAATGCCACATAAAACAGAAGTAAAGAAGAAAACCTTCCTTATACAACCAACCAAGTTACAAGTTATAAACTTATGAGGGGGAAAAAAAAACTTATAAACTTATAATATAATACCTATATATGTGAACGGGATGCGGGGAGGGGAACGGGGATCGGGGAGGGGATTGGGGAGGGGACTGACTATACCATCCCCTACCCAATCCCCAAATTTTTTTCAAAAAATTCCCATACCCTACCCGATCTCCAAATCCCCTAGCCATTCGGGGAGGGGACGGGTTGGATCGGGGAGGGTTGGCCGAGATGGTCATCCCTATCTGGGGCCTCCAACACACCCAAATTTGTATGCGAGTCATTCATCGGTCCATGTACTATAGTTTGATGGGATACCTTTTTTTTTTGTCTGACATGGTAGGAAATTTTTATTGATGAAAAGAGCATAGAAGTACATCAAAAAGAATGATTATCGTTCCGATGAAGATTTAATAACCAATCAGGAGGTCTAGCTTCTCAAGTACGAACACCAGAACCTCGCAAACCTAAAGTTAAGTTTACATTTGTCAATCTATGAATAAAAAGAAAACCACAAATCCTAAATTGATCAACTTGTCAGCGAAAATATGCGATGACAACTTCCACTTCCGAGGGCAAGAAACCTTTTGCTACCAAAACTCTGAATCAACTGCTACAAGTCCCCTTCTACCATAAACTAATCCAAATCCAACAACTTAGCAAGTTGAAAGGCATTTTTGCATGCCATGTCCTCATCATATAGAATTGACAATACCCTCCCCAAATGAATTGATCGGGGAGCCATTAGACCACCATCACCGCCAAAGGACCATCACCACCACCATTGTCGAAATCCAAAATAGGACCTCGATGACGAAGGAGAAACCGAGAGAAAGAAAAACACAATTTCTATTAGATTTGAGATCGAGAGAAAATACCCTTGCTGAAAAGGAAGGGTTGCAAGTAGTGGCTAGCTCATGCAGTAAAGTTCTTAAATGCCTCACACTACATCTCGAGATCGAATCCCATTCTCTCCTCTCCCCATGTAATAGATTAGAAATGATGAATGACAAAAAATAAAAAATAAAAAAGGAAGGGTTATAGAAAGCAAGATTTTTTTTTTAATGATTGGCAAAAGCAAGAAACTTTGAAAGAATGAAAACACCCGTCAAGAAAGTCCTCCCCTCCCCGACTGGACTGGCTGGTGAAACCCTAAGGGAGTTTACACTCCAACTTGCAAGTACTCTTTTTTGTTTGAGTTATAATTCTACTATCCTCACCACATGATGACAGATACAACAAATTGCTGCACGATGATAGTTGAATCAAATGCGGACATATGTTTGGGGGATGCTAATCAAACCAGATTGCTTGGGTATGAAACAAATAATCACTTGATGTAATGCTGAGATCAGTCCGCATAATAGCTCATACTTTTAGGTTGAATATAAAATATTTGTAGTATATAACACATCAAAACAAAAATTTGGTATATTGGATCAAGCTATTTCATGTATCTGATTGAGTTGATTTTTTAATGATCACTCGAAAAAATATATTAAAATTAATGAACAGTGTGAATCATTTGTGTGACACTTGAAGGTGAGCACCATAGACCGATCTGTACACAGATGGTCGGTAACCATAGAATTGGTTGATATTATACTATGCTTCATTTAAAAAATGATTGTTTTTTTGATCGGCAAAGAAATTTATTAATCCTTGAAAAAGATACAAAGATTAAAAGGACCAAGGGCATAACAGCAAGAAGCCAAAACACCCGAGACCCAAGAGAAACAAAGAAAGGCAAGAAGCCAACCAAACCCAAAAAGCAGCACAGAAAAAAAAAAGAAAAAGAAACACCGCCCAAGATTTTTTGGTCTGCATAATAAGAACTAAAATAAGATTGTTTGGTCTACAAAAAAGAATTAAAATAAATGCTTTTTTTTTTTACGAAGAATTTTTTTTTTTTTCATAAGATACTAAATGTCAATGAGTTCTTTTATTTTTTAAATACATGTTTGCATTTGTTTTAAAAAAAACATATTCCTTATATTTACTTGGTTTCAAGGATTGAACTTTTTTTTTTTTTTAAATTGTAACAATATATTGATCATTTTGGGTGCTACATCCAAGATTAAATTTTGACTCCTGGAAGAGGGTCGAGGACCGCCAAATTGGTGGAGGCCACGAGATTCTTGTGGGGAAAAATGACTCATAACCAATATGAGTCACGCCTAGAAGCAGCCATGAGCCACCCTTCCTTATTCTTCAATCGTATGCACAGTCAACTTCAAGGAAATATAATGTGATCATAATTTAACCCTTTTTCTTCTTCTCTTTAATATTTAGCAGATGACGAGGTCATGTAGTGTGAGTGACTCTTATGCAATTTTGAGTCTTGACGAGGGATTTTTTTTTTTAATAGACAGGACCTAGAATGAAGGAAAATACTTGGATAAAAAAAATTTAAAAAAAAGGAAAATACTAGTGAAAATGTTTTCCCTCCAAAATATTTGCAAAAAGAAATTCGCCGTGATTTGTGTATATAATTCAACAAAATGATAAAGCATTGGCTAAAGAAATGATTTGGTTCGTGGTTTCTCTCTAACCTAACCAATTAACTATATGCTCATAGCTCACCGCTAACAAAAGAGAAATGGACAGTTCATATTCATATTTTATGAATCTGAGCTGTCAACTTATTTTTCCTGGCTGTTCTCGGGAAAAGTTTTCATGGACACTAACATTTTCGATAACAAAATGATGCCGTAGTGACCTTTTCCAATAAGGGGCCACTATGTGCAGGGTTTCGGTTTTGACTGTCATAGCATTATGCATAAAACGTCGTACAAAGTTTTTTTTTTATTTTTTTTTATAGACCGATTGCAATTTTAAGAAAACACTGACATCGACTAATTTCATAGGACAGAGTTCCTTTCCTTCAAAATACATGTCATCGATCGTATCTCAATGTATTTCTAACCGCAAGGTTACTGAGAAATCACAAAATGCAAGATTTTCTTTGACAGTGTTGGGCCCGGAGTGCCCCCATGGATTTGGTTACACAATGCTACTCCCTGCGACAGTTCTAAAAACAGACTTGCGCGTGCGATGTCGAATGCCATAAAAGACTTAATTGAAACCCTTCCTAACACCAATTGGTTTTAGGAGAGTTGGTGGAAAAGCGGTCCGACAGACAGGATTGTACTATAAGACATGAATTTTGATATATAAGTTAATATACTTTATTATCGTTGAATGTTGGCCTAAATGGAGCCCACATGAAACAAACTCATGCAAATGTTGAAACAATATTTTACTACTTTCCTTTTATCAACCATTAACAAGTATCTTATTTACCCAAAATCTTTTTTTTTCTCGGTAAAAGGAGAATATATTGATAGCTCGAAAGGATTAATCGAAAAGAGTTAAGAGTGCTTCACGTCTCAGGCATACTTCTCAATTATGTTAGGCACCTATGATTAAGAAAAATTATGTGCACATACTTCTCAATTATCGTAGGATGTGTTTTCTGTTTCCGTTTTTTTTTTTCCACAGCGAAAAAAGAAATTCATTAACTAAATAACCCAAATACAACATAACAAAGGGAGCAGAAAAAACGACATCACAACGAGAGAGGAACATTCCAATAAAGAATGTGCACATAATTGGATGACACCCGACATACAATCAAAATGAAACCACTATATTTTTTTTTCTGACCAGTGAAAAAAGAAATTTATTAATCTTTTAGTCTACCAATTAATACAAAGATTAAACACACTAGAACAAGCATCTCAACTATGTTGACACCCTCACTGCCCGACAATCACATGCCACTTATAGCCCAAAAGCAAAACAGCAAAATGCAAAAGGATGGCAAGTCACATTAAACCACTACATTTAACCCTCCAAATCCCATCAAGACAACTCTTAAAGTCCTTATTGCTAAGATCATTCTTGAATCATTGCACAATCAACTAACTTAATAAAGTTTCAACCTTCGTCTAAAAGTATTAAAATGACAGAACGAGATTTACCATATCCAAGTGACGTATCACGTAATATTTTAGTAGGTCAGAGGTATATCATATTTTAGTATTAAGTATACTAAAATAACATTGAGAAAAAATGACATAACATTAAGAAAAAATTAAAAATCTCTCTCTCTCTCTCTTGATGCGCGTGCCAAGGGCGAACATATTTAGCCGGAGCTGGCAGGGGCTGTTACCTCCCAAGTTTTATATTTTTGCTAGAATTTATAGGTATTGATTTATATAGTTATGAAATCTATGTGAAAGTGATCTTTAAAATAAAATTTGGTTTTAATTCAAATAATTTTACTATGGTTTTTACATTTCATTTTAAATATAAGTTCAAATGTAATCTAGATATTAACAGAAAAGGACAGAATAATTTCTTTTTTTGATGGGCAAAGAGAAGGCCAAAATAATTTGACATAATGGATACACGAACTGAAAAGTATATAATACTGAAGGTCCATATTTATTGATAAAAATTTATCTATCCCTATCAGTTCAGCTCCTCCTGAATAAAAAATAAAAACACCAAAGTCCGCCCTTCACTCGTGTACGTTTTAACCAATTGTCTCTAAGTCAACTGTAGATCCGATTTTTCTTTAATCTTCTCAAGCATAGACTATCCATATTCTAGAGAGAGAGAGAGAGAGAGAGAGAGGAGCTACAAGCTTCCAATGTTATACGTACTAAAGGATATTATCACAGGAGAACGTAAGATTATCCGATTATAAGTACATGAGTATTCTAGGAGAGCGGAGAGCGTGCTGTGTAGCAAGCTAGCAATGCATAGCACACGTGCTGTGCGGCAGTTACGGGGCTCACCGAGGTCCCGTTGTTTGATCCGAACCGTTTATATATTTTGTTCGTCTCGTCGAGTAAGTAGTCCATGTAAACATTCTAGTTGATCGGTAACTATGTTTTTAGACTGCATTTTTCATAAAAACGAAACAGTTAAAGAACCCATTGGAGGTGGTATTTTTTTTTTTTCACAAATTGTAACTTAAATGGTCACCGATAAAATTTTACCCATGTCCGATAAACTTGAATTTTGACGTGGACTTCGTACTTGATGTGACGAACAAAATGAACGGATAGATCAAACAACGAAATTCCGAGTGGACCACGAAATGAAAAAATAAAAAATAATGAAGGTCGATCTATTTTACAGTAATTGATAAAAATTTATATATCTCTATCAGTTCGGCTCCTCCTGAATAAAAAAAACCTAACTCGGCCCTTCACTCGTGTTTGTTTTAACTAATTGTCTTTTAAGTCAAGTTGTAGATTTGATATTTTGTTAATCTTCTCAACGGTGGACTATCAATGCACATTCTAGAGAGAGAAAGAAGCCACAAGCTTCCAAGGTTAAGGACAATTATCATGGGGAGGAGAACGCAAGATTATTTGAATCTTAGGAAGCGAACATTGCATGGGCGGTCCGTGATGTGGGCCCACTGAAAATAATTGGACCAATTGGGAAAAAAAGTCAATATTATGTGTTCAATTGGGAAGTTGGTGAAAAATTATGTGCCTAATTTTGTCATTCTTGTTAAAGCACGTTACCTAATTTGCTTGTGCTTTAATTAATTCAAACCAAACTCTCGTTTACCATTTGTTTTGTTGTTAAGAGGGACAAGACTGAGATCATATTATTACACTCAATCACTGACTTTAGGGTTTTAGGTTCCGTAATCATCTTTTCAATTTCAGACGGAGTCAAGATTTTAACGTTGGGTTTATATAGTTTGGCGCGGCAGATAAAAACAATTCCTATGTAACTATAAAAGAATCTAAATTTATAGTCTTTTTCTTTTTTTTATCGGCAGAGGAAATTTTTTTGTGATAAAATAAAATGAAATCAAAGCAATAGGGAAAAAAAAAAAAAACATTGAGAGAGCTACAAAAAGGACATGGGATTGCTCGGATGGACATATCACATTTTACCTTGGCACCTTTGCATCCGAATCGTTCATTGTCGTGCGTGCAAGATGAAATCTAGGATGGCTAGCTCATGCAATAGAGCTCTTGGATGCCACACACTGCGTCTCGAGATCAAGTCTTATTCCCCCCTCCCTCTATGTAATAGATTAGGAATGATGAATGACAAAAAAAAATCTCGTATAAAAATATTTATGTAAGAAACCTTTGGATTAGCCGGGTTTTTATTTTTTTTACACTACGCCAAATATCACTTTTAACGGCAATTTTTTTAGTGGTACTTAAAAAATGTCTTGAAAGGGTATTATTTGTGGCAATAATTAAAATGCCTTTATAAATACACATTAACGGCATTTTTACCTTAGTACCGTTAAAAAGATGGTTTTATTCGGCAAATTTAGTGCCAAAAGTTTTTACCGCCAGGGGGCCTTTGTTTCCCGCCCATCATATGTGCTGTTTCCCTCTATTTTTTCCCTCCTAGCCAAACATGCCCCTTATGTTCTGTCAAGCTAGCCGACTGACCAGAATACTGAGAAAGAGAGAGAAAATATCGATGGAGTCATCACAGGCTCACAGCGATCTAGAGAATGTGCTCTGGAAGCATCGATCTTCAATCAACAGGGATGGTAAGCTCTCTCTCTCTCTCTCTCTCTCTCTCTCTCTCTCTCTCTCTCTCTCTCTCTCTCTCTCTCGTGATCTAATTTTTGTTGAAATCGATTGAAAAACTAGGGTTTGAGCCTCCTTCTGGTCACGCTAATACGTTAATATGCTACTCTAGGGTTTCGATTCCCTAACACTCTTCCCTAGGGTTTTAAACTAGGGTTTCGATCTTCAGTTGAGAAAACTAAATCACTATGGTGCTAATCGCTAATTTTTCCTTTTAACAATTTTTCTTTTTATTCTCTATGGTGCAATTTCGATGTAGATATATTTTTTTGTTTTATTTTTGGAATTGAAGAAACAAATTCACTCATTGGCTTGGGATGACGGTGCATTTGCACAAAAATCCCCAACTGAAGGTTGCAACCTTTTTGTAGAACGAGTACACGATTCTCTGTTTGGTAATTGTTTTGTTCGAGTAAACGGTTCTGTGTGACTTGTTTGCAGTCTTTAGATTGCATTTCCTTTTTTTAGGACTAACGACCAATTCAGTGTAAATTGGAAAGCATTTTCCAATTTTCCACCGTGGACAGGGTTTGGAGTTCTTAACATTGTAAGGCGCTGTGTTGAATGTTTTCTTTTTCATCATGCATTGGGTTTGTGACTGTTGGGTAGATGTTGTAGAAAACCTTGTTTTGGCCCAAATTGGTGGAGACCATCTTTAGGTTTTCATTCCCTAAACCTTCTCTAACTGCGACATAGAGGAGTTCACTGGCGGAATGTGAAATTTCTAAATTTGTTTCCATAGGGTTTCGTGAACTTGTTCTATATATAAGTTATGACCTAGTCTGATTCACCCCAGTTCTTGTTTTTGCATATTCAAGTCTCATTGTGTTGTGCCCACATAACGTCTGATAATTCCCTTAGACCTTAATTTTTTCTTCTCTTGTTATTTTCAGGCTTACCATTATGCCCACCAAGTGTTTGATTATTTGCTTAGGCTAACCATTGTCAAGATACTTGTTTGCTAGGAGGAAGAAAAATAGTATTAGGGTTTAAGATGATATGAGTTGATGCATCTAATAGAATTAATTACCAAGTGGTTACAATAACAAGTTCAGACCAAGTGGTTACAATAACAAGTTCAGTTAATATGAAGAAATGTCTTTGAACTTCCATATAGACAAAAAAGAAGAAAAAAACATTGTGACTTTTTTCTGTCTCAGTCCATTTATTGTTGTTCTCATCCTGGAACGATTGGCCATCACGAGAGATGCAAAGGAGGTGATTTCTTTGTGACTGTTATTCCCAAAAAATGTATGTTCCCTTGTGTATTTGCTCCTTAGTATAGACATTATGATGCAATGCAGTTGTATATTTGTAACTTCATACGTTCACATGCACATGGATTTCTTATTCATCCATAGAGCCGGGTTTTGAACATAACAATGTACATAAAACTGCAAAACATTACAGATGTAAGGGGGATGACTCTTACTCACCACTCAGCCCTTTTAATCTTTTTTTTCTTTATTCTACATATATACTTCATTGCCCAAATAATGTCGTCTGCCTATTGGTTGTATCAGCTTAGCTTACCAAGTGAATTGGCCTGTCCTCAAAATGGAGAGTCAAGTTTTGAACTATTTGGCCTTTCAACTTTCAAGTCCCACTGCAAAATCTTCCCTAAGGTACTTCAGCTACCTTATATATTCCTCTTCATTACTTGTAACCTCTATGTTTTAGGCCAGTGGAAAGGATTATGCAAAATTTACTGTTGATGGGATTCTTACGAGTAGCACAAGCCTCTTACAAGGTACTATTGATGGTTTAGACCCTATTTCAGGAGTTCTGGCTATTATCTTGTGTTGAAACTTAGAACAAAAGATGAGAGTTGCAGTGCGAATAAAATCAATTCCCCAAATTTGGAGGCCCTTTCCTGAAACAAAAATAATCTATACGCAAGTGCATGGTTTTATCTGCTGTGACGTTACTTGGAATTCAACTTGGCCTCTTTATCACAATTCACGGCATATTTTGTAAAATGTATGTTCATCTATTCTAATAAGCGAGAACCCAAGTTTGGGCTCACTCTCTCTCTCTATATATATTTTGCATTCAGCCCTTTATAAGGTCCGATGCATTTATTTGTTCTTCTCTTCCTAATATTCCATGTTATGTTCTTATTGGTGTTTTGTGCTGTTTTTTTACACTTATTTTTATGATTTGGTAAGAACCTAAGAAGCAAAAGTGAACTTTTCTTACTTTCTTGTTTTTTAATATTCCATGTTATATTCCTACTGGTGTCTTATATACGTGACTTGCTAAGTGCCAATCATCCCCATTTCTATTGTCAAGCTATTGAAGGGAAAAAGTTGCCAGGGGTTTTATGTGAAGGACCATGCTTTTTCCATTTTAATCTAACTAAAGGTGGAAGGCCTGAGTTCTATTTCTTGTTTTTTAATATTCCATGTTATATTCCTCCTAGTTTTGTTCATGTTGACATGTCTTATGTTGATCTATCGTTTCTATATGTGTACAGCTAAAGTGGCCAGAGTGAAGCACGTTGTGCTTGTTGGTTCGATGGGAGGAACAAATCCTAACCACCCCTTAAACAACAATATTTTGGTACATACAATTCTCTGTTTCTGTTGGACGAGCAACAAAAAAAAAAAAGGAGAACCCTCTCCTTTTTTAATCAAGCTCCTGCAATCCTAATAGGAACGACCACACAGACAACACAACACCAGAAAACAGGAACAAAACCCCTCACACCCTATGTACATTTCCCCAACTCAAACAAAACCTCGTTGACTACAAATGATTGGAGTTCTGTACTAATTTCCTGTTTCCTATTAATGCATTTCTTTCGAAAATATCATGGTAGATGCATACAAAATGTATATCTCATAGTCGAAGTACTCTGTCTTCATGACCTAGTGTGAGTCTCTGAATTTTTGGAAGGATGAATCCATTGTGTGTTTGTGGCAGGAGATGTCACTGATTCGCTAGATGGCTTATGTGACTTAATGTTATTTTTTCTCCTCGAAAATATGTGAAAGAGAACAATGTGTTACTGTGGAGCAATATATTCTTTATGTTCATTTTTTTTTCTTTTTCCCTTTTTAAAGTCTGAATGTGCCAAGGTCTCCTTGAGCCAGGCGCAACACACGAATTGTAAATTTCAGGCTTAAGAGGACTGATGCATGTTTTATATAGCAACATATGTTACACATTTTGACAAGTGGAAGCAAATCCATATATTTTAATGCCTTTTTTTACTCAATGATTTAGCAATAACATATGCCAATTTAAAGTTATCATGTATAGGTTCATTATCTTTATAGTTTATAGTACAATACAATAACAATGATTGAACATTGTATCCGCTTGTAGGACCCCGATTAAGATTTAAGGCATGTGTGTTGTGACCATTGAGAAATAAACAGACAAAGAACTATTGGAAAGATGTTTTTGTTGGCATGGCGTAGCATAAAATTGATCAGCCTGGGGATTTTGAGGCATATAGGCATGTCTTACCAACCCTGTTTTTTCCATATGTAGATCTGGAAGAGAAATGCTGAACAGTATTAGCTGACTCAGGACTTCCATGCACAATTATTAGGTAACTCACTAGCACATGCTTTAAATTTTATGTTCGCCTATTTTTTTTAGTTTAGCCGTGTCCGTATCATATCGTATCTATATTCTGTATCAGTATTGCTTCATTGATAAGTAGTATTCAGAAAACCTGTGAGGATATGAACTAGTTTGATACTTGTTTCATTTTAAGTTTAATGGTCATTATTTTGAATCAATAGTGTTATCATTTTCTATAGTCGTAGTAATTTTGGGGTGTCTATGATCTCTGTTATGAAATTGTTTTTTTGACTTTTTATTCTAGCAGGCTAATGAGACACAAACATGCAATGTTGAATGTGCTCCGGATCTCTCCAATTCTCTTGACCAGAACATAGAGTGGGAGGATGACTTCGGGGCTTCATGTTTAAGACCATCTTATTTTGATGTGTTTGGATGGCTTTCGGGATGGCATTATGCAAGTGCTAGGCCTACTTTTGGGCATGACATTTTGAGAGCTGGATGAATGAACTAGACTTTATATTGCGTGGTGGAGATGAGTTTTGGTATTTTCCTTTTTGACGCTTGAGACTTGTATATTTCGACTTGTAGATCGATGATGCATTTTGGGCATTACTTGAAACTTGATTCGATCTAATGAAACTTTATTTTATACTATGGTTTGTTGGTACGAGTAGATTTATTTGTTGAATTTATTGGAAAATGTGATGAGATGCTATAGGGATGATATGGGTAATAAGCTAGCAGGTATAGTTTGTGAATGGATCTTTGCCGGCGCTTATTTCTTATCGCTATTAGTTTAAAAATCATGTCCATATGTGGCACTTAAAAATTGCCGTTATTGCTATCTTTACCGGTACTTATCACAAACTGCCGTTTTAGTGTTTTAGACGTCAAAATTATTCCCGGCGCTTTTTTAATGCCGTAAAAAGTGCCGTATTTTATTGCCGGCACTTATCTTAGCGCCGTTTTTTATTACCAACACTGGCATAGACTACACTTTTCATTTTTGTGGAAAAAGCGCCGGGAAAACTATTAGTGGCACTTTTACTACTTTTAGTGGTGTTTTTTGCCTGCCACAAAAGCCAACATTTGGCGTAGTGTTAGGAACAAGACGTGGTTAGATATGAGAAAGGATTAAAATTGCATGAGATTGAATGTATCTTCAATTGTTGAATGTAGGGGCTGCTAAAAAAAAAACCGGTGAACCGTGAATCTGGTCCGGATCGAATCAATCCGCATGTTTTGAATTTTAACTGTGGATTAAAGGTCCGAATACGGATTCAAAAAATAAAAAACTGTGACTCGGTGTCCGGACATGGATTTTGTAGTCTTGATTGGGTTCTATTTCTGCTAGTACCTTTGTTTGTGCCTTAGTTTGTGAATTGGAATTATCTACGTACTAGTATAAGTTTGTAGTCCTAATTGGTTTCTATTTCTTCTAGTGCATCTGCTGCTTGATTTTCTTCATGTAGGGTACGAACAGGGGCAAAATTTGAGCTTGAGTTGATGGATTTTATTTTTATTTTTTTTAGAATAAGTTGAAAATCCGTGGATAAATCCGGAACCGATCCGTGACTCGCGGACCGGATTGGAACCGAACTGTGATTTTTTGGATCTGACACGGATTTTATTTTCAAAAAACCGTGACTCGCGGATTAGGATTGGATTCATGCCAATCCGGACAAATCCGGACCGTGAACACCCCTAGTTGAATGTGACAAATTATTGGGTAGTACATTATAATTTAGTTTATTTTGGAAATTATATCGCGAAATACGCGGTACACCGGTGGAATTATCTTGACAATCCATTCGATATTAATTCGGTAGAATTATTTGATGTGATGTGAAATTTGTATATCTATTTATTACCAATCCCGTTAATTAAAAAGATTAATTTTTTTCCTCATGATTTCCAAGTGATGGAAGGATGACGAGGACAGAATTCCTGGGCCATTGAAAATTCTCTTCATTGTGTCTTATATGTTTGCAAGCGTGCAGATATAATTAAAGAGTCAAGTGATGATATTTCTGAAACATCAATTTCTTTCCGCCCATGTTTTTAGTCCAATTAAACGACAAGAAACTAAAGACTTCATTTCTCTCGATGGAGAAAGACTTCTAATAAAGTTTAATTTTGCAAAGGTAACTTTATCCACAAAATGAGGGATGTGCAATAATAAAGTTTTATATTATTTTTGAGAATGTATAATTGTTTTTCTTAATCACATTGAGAAGTAATACTCAAATTTGCGTTTATAACAAGAATTATCACTTGAAGCAAATAAATTTACAAAACATAAATTAATTGAACACCACATAAACGTGGAAAACCCCTGAATGGGTAAAAAACATGGGAAAGAATCAATGCACTATACTTGTGTAGTTACAAAAAATCTAACTTTACGATTTGAATCCTCACAATCACCCTAAGACTTACTTGCTACGTCACCACACCCAGTGCTTTGACCGCCGCTGCCTTGAATCTACAATCCTTTCGTTTGCCTCCTAGAAATCCACCGAAGTACTTTATATTGCCTAGGAATCCTCCTTATGGCTTTTTCTCAAATAGATTAAAAATGATAATGAAAACGCACAATTATCCATAGACCACTTATTTTTTCCAAGATTGAAAGCCAAGACCCCATTCAATGTTTCTCCCCTTCAAGAACGTGTTTGGGGTTGCTCTCATATGCTTAGCCACCTCTAAACCTTAGTAGACAATATATTTTTAGATACTGAAAATCGCCAGACTTGCTCGAGCAACTTTTGATCAGTCAATTTGCTGGATGAGTTGCTTAAGCACTTTGTGCTGCTTCGTTCGTTTAAACACTGAACACTAAAAAACCTATTTCACTACCGCTCAATACATGACACAATGATTTCATTCCACATTTCTAACCAGACACTCTACAAACGAATAAAAAAAAGATAATACAACTCGATAAATCGGGACACACAAAATGTGTGTTTTGTCAATGAAATTGCAAACACAAAAGAGCTCGGCTAGCTAGAGCTTACAGTATCTATGTATGTATATATGTATATGTATATATCAGGCCCTTTCTAGTGTGGGATCCCCATTTTGTTAAAATAAAGGATCTTTCTCATTCTCACTTTTTCCTATCACATTTTGATGATCCGAGCCGTTCAGTGTATTTAAAACGTATTTTTAAAGGTCCTAATGAGGAATCATAAAAAAAAAGGATCAGAAGGGCTTCATTTGAGCTGTTTTTTTTATAATAACCGTTGATATATAGTTTATCGAAACTGCTCAAAACAGGCCCTTACCGGTCATTTTTTTTTATGATTTGTCACGTGGACCTTTAATGGTTCGGATTATCAAAATTTGATCGGAAAATGGAAGTCTCGCATTTTAACAAAATTTGAAATCCCACACTAGAAGCTTGGTGTGTGTATACACACACTACAATTTTCAGCATTGCTGAACATGTGTGTATTTCTAGGATTTTTTAGGGTCACTATCTATACTCAAGGCTCCACTTGTGTAGTACCCCGAAATGTACTCCACACAACGTGATATGTATTTGGTGTACACCAAAATACCAAATGGTGTATATATCCATAATTTTATTTCTCAAAATTAGTTCAGGCGAGCGCAAGCTAACCCAGAAAATATCTGATTTTCAAAAAAAGCTAATACTTTCAAACAAACGGACCTGTAACTTTCCTGTATATGAAGACAAGATTGGGTTTTATATTACAAACAAAGAAAATTAAACCTAACGACATTGGACGGCTAAATAGTGATTGAATGATGCATGAAGGAGATAGAAAGTGATGGATTAGGGTTGGAGACTTCGGAAAATGGTGATCAACAAGTGGTGACTCATTAAATGCAAAAAGTTTGTTTGCGAAGGCTTGTGCGGTGCTTATTTGTTGCCACCCAAATTGAATCTAAAATTCGAGATATGCAAACATGATTGATAAATGTTCGAAACCTCTCAGTATAGTCGGAGGGATATAGATTCATTTCGATATTTTTCATAAGGATGTTTAATAGTTTGTACGATAGAAAAAATAATTTCTCGTTTTTTGATATTTTTTACCCCACGAAAAAAATTGCAAGTTGTCTCGACTTTCTTCAAATACATAGAAACCTCATGTATTCTCTTCTTTCCGAGAGTTGATAGTATTACTTGGCATGGTTTTCAAATTATAGTGGCCATGTTCGGTTGGGAGCTTTGCTCCAGCTTTGGTCAACTTCTGTTTTGCTGACATCATCATTTTTCTCACTTTTCTATCTATCTCTCTCCACTTATTACATCTGCTTACATCATCAAAACTAAACTAAACTCCCTCAAAACTCCCAACCGAACAAGGCCATTGTAAGTCTTTGGGACGAATTACAAAGAAAACTTAAACTTAGCATTATATAACAACCTTAATTAGTTATTTATTGGATTAGTAAGTACAAAAATATCTTGCATCTAGATCTAATTTCCGACCCCAAATTTATGGATCCATTGGTGCCTCTCATATTCTATCAACTGATTAGGGATCAGTGCATCAAGAGCTTTGCTCAAATTTTAGGTGAATTATTTCAAAGATGAGATAAAGTGCGCATAATCTTAGACAAGACGGCTGAGAAATAAAAATATATGGAATAGATAGGAGGGGCAATAGAGACAAAGAAGGTGTAGTTCTTATTGCTGTCATCACATGGAGAGAGAGCGAGAGAGAGAGAGAGAGGAGTGGTCACAAGACGGCAGGCCGACCACAAACACACACAGTTAGTCACAGGTAGACTCGTGGGCCACTCTATCCGGAAACCCATTTTCCTTCGTTGGAAAATGAGCCACCCTAGTAAGTAGTAAGGGTGATAGTTCACTAGACCGATAATAAGGGACAAGGGTTGGTGCTGCACAGTGTGCTGTGCACACGTGGTGGCGGCGCTCCAGCGGTGCTCCGATGATCAGAAACATTCACTACGTAGAGCTCGTCGAGTAAAAGAAGTATACTAAAAATCAGCTCGTTCGGATATCATTAACTACCTCATCGGAACATTATTTCTTAAAAAGAATGGATCCGAAATGGATCTGAAACACTAGATCAAACCACTAGAACCCATTATTGCTAAGTTAAATGTGTTCGGATGAAACACTACATGATCTCCTATCGAATTGATTTTGGCCACACTTATTCTACTCAACAAGCTCTACGTAGTGAACCTTTCCGATTATCGGAGCGCCACCGGAACGCCGCCGCAAACGCGTGCACAACACAGCTGTGCAGTACAAAACTGCACAACACCTCCCCTGGTCCGATAATAAGACAATACGAAGATAAAAAATAAAAAATAAACACACACACACACACACTCTAGTAGTTTTTAAAGTTTTCTACATACTTTCACACATTTATATATGTTTGGGCCCAGAGTGCTCCTATGTATTTAGTTACACAATGCCACTTCCTGTGACCGCTCTATAAATAGACTTGCGGGTGTGACGTTGAATATCATAAAAAACATAATTGAAACCCTTCTAACATCAATTGATTTTAGGAGAGATGATTGAAACAAGGTCTGACAACTTTTCACATATTTCAATATACTTTTTAAATTTTAAAGATAGCCCAGTGAATTGATTTTATAATTGTCTATGTAGTAAACTTGCCAACTATTCAAGCTATTACCGTACTCATCTAAATTCCTCGTCCTTTTTTTTTTTATTTTATCAGAAGTCAATTCTCATTAAACCATTAGCCCGGAGGCAATACAAGATTTCATCACAAAGAGTAAGAGAGAGCCAAAACTACCAAACAACAGACACGAGCACAAATGCATAGCTCGGAGGGCACCTTAAAAGTCTGAGACGCAGTCGAACTAAGAATCTGTCCAATGTTGGAAGTAGAACGTCCCAAAGGAACACCCAACTCAAACTGGAATACTCACAAGATGAAATCGAAGGAAAACAACGAAAATAAATCAAACTAACAAGAAAATAACTAGACAAAATTCAAAACAATTGAGTTCCTAAATCGACCCATCTCTGAGTCACACCGAGTCACGTCAAATTGCTTGGAATTTACACCGAGTCGCTACTTCGGGAGAGAACCATTCTCAAAGACTCCATATCCACCGCCTTCGGAATCTAGAGCCATTATTCGCTGGAGGATGCACGGGTTGCCCTAGCATCACCACAACTCCAGATTTGATCTAACTAGGTAGAGAAAGAAGGTGACGATGGTGGTAGCGGGGGGTGGAAGTCGAAGGGGCAGCAGCGAGCACAGAGATATGCAAGCCGATGGTAAAAAATGAGCGATGGTGAGGATAGGGTGGCGGGCAGTTCGGAAAAAGGGGGGAGATGGGCTGAGAGCCGGAGAAGGAGGAGGACAGCTGAGAGGTAACAGACAAACGGGCGGTCAGCAAGAGGATGAAGTAGGGCAGCGGCGGGTGGAGGTTGGTTAGAAATAAAACCCTAGGAAAACTCTCTAGAGAGAGCAAGTGGCTTCTTAAATTCCTCGTCTAACTTTTCAACAATTTAACATTTTTTTTTTTAAATTAGGTGTTCGACTAGTTTGCGCATCTTGATTAACCAACTAGTAAACGACCGAACAAACTTCCAATAATCAAAAGATTTGAAAAGTTCGGCTATCGTTGAATTTAATCTTTCGACATCTTGACGTGCAAAACCTTTAATTTATTGCTATCTAATGCTAATGAGAGATAGTTGGAAACAAGAAAGCAAACCTAGAAAACAGCCCATTATGTTTGTTTATGGGTTGTTTAGTGTACCGGATGAATCTCACCCGTCGAATGCACTTTATGAGTTGTTTTCTGGGTTTCCTTTCCTGTTCCCAACGAGGCCTCAATGTTAATTCAGATAAAGTTGCTAGTAAATTAAAGCTTAATTGTTTGGTCATGTCCAATGAAAATCGTCTAATGACCGAGGGCTTCGATGGGCAATGTAGACTTTTATCACATCCGATAAAGTTGTCTAGTGACCAATAGCTCCTATAAATTCTTGGAGCGGAGTAGGTTTCACGGCTAGTCATCCAAATGGGGTTCTTATTCCTAAGCACGGTCTTTCAACTTATGCTTCGACTCTTATCCAAACAGAAATTATAGCTTGCTATGAAGCCGTTAAATGGGTTTTATCTCATAACTTTAATATGGTCTTCATATTTTCTGACTGTTTTAATGCAATTATGCAGATAGCAGGGAAGGCTGAGTGTTATTTTCATAACACTTTTTTGTTGCTCAACATGCAAGCAGAAGTCTCAAAATTGTCTTTTTGTCAAATCTCAAAAGTTGCGCTCTAGACAGTCCAACGAGCCCATATTGATGCAGAACAAGTAGCGGCCCAATTCTATGATCAATTGGACCGGTCAAAGCCTAAGAGGCCCAATCAACTTCTAATTGAAATTTGCCAATTTCGGCAATTTATCGACGAGCCCGGAATAGGCCCAAACTTGGTGGGCTGAAGCAGAATCGCGCTGCGATCAATACTCACCACCCTAATCGTGACTGATGGCGGATTTCGGCCAAATTCATTCGTTTAGGCCTTCAATTTAGATTACGAATTACTCTTAGTGTGTAATTCCGTTTTCGTTGTTTCCAATTGGGAATTTCTTATTTTTCTTTCTAGTTTTCAATTTTGGAAGTTTCCCCAATTTCCGGGATACTTTATTTTTTTGGTAAGTTTTTGCTAGGGTTTGCTAGTTTTCCCTATAAAAGGGCTCGTAACCTCTATTATTATGCAGCTTTTAATCAATTATAAATCAGAGTTATTCTCTTTCTCTTGTGGATTCAAGAATACTCGTGGATTCGAGACTTATCATCGTTTGGAATAGTACGCTAACTATTCTCTCGTGAATTCCGCTGCGTCAAGTGGTATCAGAGCAAGATTGTTTCTGGCACGATGGCACCTAACAAAGTTGATGACACAACCCGTGACGTTGCTCAGGGGCTTGCTGATCTAAGGACGACGGTAAAAGAACAACGAACCCAGTTGACAGGGCTTCGAGAATTTCGTGACGAAACACGAACTCAGTTGACGAAAATTCAAGAAACGCTGCGACAGCTGCAGTTGACTCTTCGCCAAAACCAAAGACTAGCAGAGGTTGAAGAGAATCGCGCGGTGGGATTTTCCCAACGCCGTCCTCTTAACCAGGATCGGGAATGTGCGGTGGGATTTGCCCAACGCCAACCCGATAACCGGATTGTAGTCAGGAGACGCCCGGCTAATCATGCAGACAGTGAAGAAGAATCAGAACCAGAAGGAGAAGCGTTGGAAAACCATCCACAAGAACGACCACAACAATTGTTCGATGAATATCGAGTGAAGGTGGACCTTCCCACGTTCAGCGGTAATCTCGAAATTGAAGAGTTCTTGGACTGGCTTTTGGAGGTTGAGCGATTCCTTGACATGATAGGAATTCCAGACTCAAATAGGGTCAAGGTGGTCGCTTACAAACTGAAAAGCGGCGCTGCAGTTTGGTGGGACCAGTTGCAGACGAAGCGACGAAGGCAAGGAAAGGAATCTGTGCGAACATGGCGCAGGATGAAACAACTCATGATGGACAGGTTCTTACCCCCTGATTATGAGCAACACCTTTTTCATGCCTATCAAAACTGCAAACAGGGAAACAAGCCTGTGTTTGATTACACGGCTGAATTTAATCGACTCGCTGATCGTAATAATCTGTACGAGTCGGACGGACAGAAAGTAGCTAGGTATCTTAATGGATTGAAGCAGTAGATACGGGATCAGATTGGGTTGCAGACAGTGTGGGATGTGGATGAAGCCCACAACCTAGCATTGAAGGCCGAGCGGCTGGAGCGTGATCGCAAACCAGCTTACTCAGGATACCGTCGTAACACAACAGAATCGTCCATTCCTCCTAAATCTAGGGGGAAGTCGATGTTTCAGTCGAAGGCTGCAGAGGGTGATGGAGCAAAATTTGGAGGTGGCAATCAGACAAGCAGTTCCAGCAGAACCGCGGCGAAGGCGCCGAATCCTTATGCCAAGCCCATGCCTGACAAGTGCTACAGGTGTCAAAAGCCTAGTCACCGTTCTAGTAATTGTCCAGATCGGAAGTTGGCCTTGGCAGAGGAAGGAGAAGAAGAAGCTGATGGAGCAGTGGGCGACTGGAATGAAGAGTATGAAGTTGACTATGCAGAGGAAGATGGGGATCGAGTAAACTGCGTGGTACAAAGGGTGTTGTTTGCGCCAAAATCAGACGATAACACTCAGCGTCACAACATCTTTCGGTCAAGCTGTTCAATCAACCAGAAGGTGTGTGACCTGATTGTAGATAGTGGCAGTTGCGAGAATTTTGTGGCAAAAAGACTGGTGGACCATCTGAAGTTGCCGACGGAGCCCCATCTTTCACCTTACAGCATTGGGTGGATCAAGAAGGGCCCAACAGTAAAGGTAACCGAAGTCTGTAAAATTCCCCTTTCCATTGGAAAATTTTATAAGGCTGAGGTTGCTTGTGATGTTATTGAGATGGATGCTAGCCACGTACTGTTAGGAAGGCCCTGGCAGTTTGATGTGGATGTGATATACAAGGGTCGTGACAACACCTACTCTTTTAATTGGGAGACCCGTAAGGTTGTTATGGTTCCTTCTAATCAAAAGGTGTCTGTCAAGCCAAAAGTGCAACAACCATCGTTTCTGACAGTTGTCAGTTCAGAAGCTAATTTTGTGACAGATTTTAAGGAGTCGAAGCAGATTTATGCCATGGTGGTGAAAGCGTTGGTTGTAGAGGATAAAAGCGCGGCTGTAGTTGCTGTGCCTAAGAAGATACAACCTTTGTTGGAGGAGTTTGAGGAGCTGGTTACAGATGATGTGCCAAACGAGCTTCCTCCAATGAGGGACATTCAACATCAGATTGACTTGGTGCCTGGGGCAAGTCTGCCCAATTTACCACACTATCGAATGAGTCCGAAAGAGAATGAGATTCTGAGGGAAAAGGTGGAAGAGTTATTACAGAAAGGTCATATACGGGAGAGCTTGAGTCCTTGTGGGGTTCCCGCCTTGTTGACGCCCAAAAAGGATGGGAGCTGGCGTATGTGTGTGGATAGCCGTGCCATCAACAAGATCACCGTCCGGTATAGGTTTCCAATACCTAGGCTGGATGATATGCTAGACATGCTGTATGGGTCCAAGTGGTTTTCAAAGATTGATCTACGAAGCGGGTACCATCAGATTCGCATCCGGCCTGGAGATGAGTGGAAAACGGCGTTCAAAACCAAGGATGGCCTTTATGAATGGTTGGTTATGCCATTCGGCCTTTCTAACGCTCCAAGTACTTTCATGCGGGTGATGAACCAAGTGTTGACACCTTTCACGGGAAAGTTTGTCGTCGTTTTTTTTTTACGATATACTTATCTACAGCAAATCAGAGGATGAGCACGTGGGGCACGTGCGCCAAGTGCTGATGGTACTGCAAGAAAATAAGTTGTACATACAACTCAAGAAGTGCAGTTTCTTGACAAGTAGCTTATTGTTCTTGGGCTATGTGGTGAGTGCTGCAGGTATTCATGTGGATGAAGAGAAGGTTCGCGCCATTCGTGATTCGCCAATTCCCAAAACAGTTACAAAGGTGCGGAGTTTCCATGGGTTAGCCACTTTCTATATGCGATTCATTCGAAATTTCAGCACCATTGTGGCGCCAATCACCGAGTGTTTGAAGAAAGGGAAGTTCTTTTGGGCAGAAGCGGCAAACAACAGTTTCATGGTGATTAAAGAAAAGTTGTGCACCGCTCCAATTTTAGCTCTACCTAGCTTCGAGAAAGTTTTCGAGGTTGAATGTGACGCCAGTGGGGTTGGTATTGGGGTTGTTCTTTCCCAAGAGAAGCGACCAGTGGCCTTTTTTAGCGAGAAGTTAAGTGAAGGAAGGCAGAAGTGGAGCACTTATGACCAAGAGTTCTATGCGGTGGTTCGTGCTCTCAAACATTGGGAGCATTACTTGGTTCAAAGGGAGTTTGTGCTGTACACTGACCATCAAGCATTGAAGTTCATCAATAGTCAAAAGAAGTTGGACAGTATGCATGTGCGATGGTCCAATTTTATTCTGAAATTTCCTTTTACCATTCGGCACAAGTCTGGGGTAACAAATCGAGTGGCTGATGCATTGAGTCGTCGAGCCAAGTTGTTGGTGACTTTAACCCAAGAGATTGTGGGTTTTGAGTTCTTGAAGGATTTGTATCCAGGGGATGAGGACTTCAAAGAGATTTGGGAAGTGTGCATTCAGAATCGACCTGTTAGTGACTTCCATGTTACTGATGGGTATTTATTTCGTGGCAATCGGCTGTGTATACCAAGGTCTTCGTTGAGGGAGAGCTTAATCTGAGACCTTCATGGTGGAGGATTGAGTGGTCATTTGGGAAGAGACAAGACAGTTGCAAGCTTGGAGGAGAGGTATTTCTGGCCACAATTGAAGAGGGATGCTGGAAATTTTGTGCGCAGGTGCTATACATGTCAGGTATCTAAGGGTCAGTCTCAAAATACTGGTCTTTATACACCTTTACCTGTTCCTAATAATATTTGGGAAGATTTGTCTATGGATTTTGTGTTGGGACTACCTCGTACCCAGCGTGGTATGGATTCTGTTTTTGTGGTGGTAGACAGGTTTTCCAAAATGGTGCATTTTATTGCGTGTCGAAAGACATCCGATGCATCACATGTGGCTCGTTTATTCTTTAGAGAGGTGGTGCGCTTGCATGGGGTTCCACAGTCTATTACTTCTGATCGTGATGTGAAGTTCCTTAGCCATTTTTGGGTCACTTTGTGGAAGATGTTTGGGACTTCACTAAAGCGGAGCTCTACTGCGCATCCACAAACTGATGGTCAAACGGAGGTGACTAACAGAAGCTTGGGTAATCTGATTCGAAGCATATGTGGGGACAAGCCAAGGCAATGGGATAATGCCTTACCACAAGCTGAGTTTGCTTTCAACAGTGCAGTTCACAGTGCCACGGGAAAATCACCTTTTTCCTTAGTTTATGTGACACCTCCGAAACATGCAGTGGATTTAGTTCGTCTTCCGCGGGGTCTTGGAGTTAGTGTTGCGGCTGAGGCTATGGCTAAGCAGTCCCAAGAGGTGGTTGATTATGTGAGGCAGAAGTTGGCTGAGACTAATGCAAAGAACAAGGTAGTTGCTGACAAGGGTAGGCGTGTCAAGTTGTTCAATGAAGGTGATGATGTAATGATCTTTCTGAAGAAGAAAAGGTTTCCCGAAGGAACCTACAACAAGCTGAAGCCCAGGAAGTATGGTCCATACAAGGTCTTGAAGAAGATTGGGGATAATGCATATGTGATTGATCTTCCCGAGTCCATGAAGATCTCCAATATCTTCAATGTTGCTGATATTTTTTAGTATCATGAAGAGGAGTCGCTCTATCCAGATTTGAACTCGAGGTCGAGTTCTTTCGAAGAAGAAGGGATTGATGCAGAACAAGTAGCGGCCCAATTCTATGATCAATTGGACCGGTCAAAGCCTAAGAGGCCCAATCAACTTCTAATTGAAAATTGCCAATTTCGGCAATTTATCAACGAGCCCGGAATAGGCCCAAACTTGGTGGGCTGAAGCAGAATCGCGTTGCGATCAATACTCACCACCCTAATCGTGACTGATGGCGGATTTCGGCCAAATTCATTCGTTTAGGCCTTCAATTTAGTAATTTTGTTATTTTAGGTAATAATTAGATTACGAATTACTCTTAGTGTGTAATTCCGTTTTCGTTGTTTCCAGTTGGGAATTTCGTATTTTTCTTTCTAGTTTTCAATTTTGGAAGTTTCCCCAATTTCCGGGATACTTTATTTTTTTTGGTAAGTTTTTGCTAGGGTTTGCTAGTTTTTCCTATAAAAGGTCTTGTAACCTCTATTATTATGCAGCTTTTAATCAATTATAAATCAGAGTTATTCTCTTTCTCTTGTGGATTCAAGAATACTCGTGGATTCGAGACTTATCATCGTTTGGAATAGTACGCTAACTATTCTCTCGTGAATTCCGCTGCGTCACATATTCTAGCTAAGCATGCTTGGATTCCTACTTCAACCTTCTGCTATTACTACTGTAGTTTAGCTCTTGTTTAGTGTTGATGTATCTCTGTTTATATTGCAGCACTTTATGTTGCTCTTATGGTTTGTTTGTACTCTTTGCTTTATCTAATAAAATGGCTTCCTACTTCTCAATACCTCCTATAAGGTATGTACACTTTTACCAAAGTACATTTTTGGAGAAAAAGTTAGGGTCAATCAAGTATATTATCGGTTTGGTCTCACATTTAGATGAGAAAAGCATAAGGGGTACGTGAAATTTCCCAAAGAAGAAAATGAAATCTAGAGGAAGTGATTTTAATTAACAGTAGCTACTTTTAGACAAATACACTCTTTTTTTTCATATATTTATTAAGTGAAATTATCAAATTATTCTTTATCTACAAGAATGGTTTCAAGTGTACCATCTCTCAATCTAAACTCTACTCTATATAAGGATTGCGAAGTTACTATTTCTCATGCCCTTAATCATCAAGTAACAATTACTTTGCCAACTCTGAAGTTAATGCTGTAGATTTTAATTATGACACACTATTAACTAATATTTGTATCGAAAAATAGGAGGTGATCGGTTATCATAATTTACCCTTTTTTGAGAAACAAATACACTCATCAAAATTTTAAATATGTCATTGTGAATACATCAGGATGCTTGTTTTATTCAATTATAAGTACATTTTTTGATTTGTCGCCTACGATCCATATCGACAATGACAATCTAAGTTCGCAAACAAGAATAAGATAAGCATAAACATATTTTATTTGGAACGCTATCTAACTCCATAGAATCCTTTTTTAGCGGCAAACTGTTCAAAGCTTAATTTCCTAGGAAAAGGAAATTTTTAATTAATATTCAAAAGATTTTACTTAGCAATCCCAAGATTCGCAATAACTTTTGATATTTTTCCTACAATTTATCTAATTTTTACTTTACATTCACACAACTTTCCATTGGGAGCTGACTTTTTGTTTACGTTCCACAATCGTAGGTCAAATGTAATATATTTCATGTCAAACTATGATTATGGGACGTTTTTTCCAATGCAATATACGCATCCTATCAAGATTGATTGATTCTTTTTTTTATTTTTAAAATGGACAAATGAGATAGTTGATCATGACTGTAAGTCAAAAAAATGAAATTACTTAATTAGTACAAAAAATTGATATTGTTTCTCTTTCCACACCAATTCTTTCGAATATCAATTTTGCGACCTTCAAATAAGTCTAACACAGCTCCATCACCCCTATGAAAATAAAAGCTGGAAAAAAAATAAGTGAAGGGCAACGAAACGAAAATAAGTATGAAAAAGTGATAACTATCCCGTTTTTATTCAATTGTTTAGAAACTGTTTTACATATAAAAAGAGAAACATAAACAAGCCCAACTAAAATCAATTGAAGGTTTGAAAAGAAATCTGAAAAGGAAAGTCCCCCCAAAATATACTTGCTATTACTGTTGTGCAGAAGGGTTAACGAACACAGAAAACAAATTTGATTTAAGCTACGTAATTGAACAGAGAGAGAGAGAGAGAGAGAGAGTGCAAACACAAAGAACACATAAATTTTACGTGGTTCGGCAATGAAAACCTACTCTACGGGCAGTCAGATGATCGAGTGTATGAAAACAGATGCTCAAAAGCTACATATGAGATATCTCAGAAGTTTCTCTCTTTTCTCTCTTAGAACAGCTGCTGCATTTGCGATACAATATGCAGAAAATCCTAAAATTTACTTAAATACGCGTCTGTCTTGCGTAGAAAATCCAGAAAAGTGGCGGAAAATTTCTGATTTTGCCAAAATCGCTTCGGAGGGTTTGAAAATCGTTCGAGCGGAAAATCCAGAAAAATAGAACTTTGAAACGAAAAATTCCGTCTCTGACAAAACAGCCTGGGCGGAAATTCCATTCTGCGAAAACGAGCCAATTTTAACAAATCTCCACCTTGGTGAGATTGCAAACTGTTGAACCAGAAACTTCAATGAAGCAACCAGATAACCACAAAATTAGATAACCAGATTACCCAACCGAATCGCTCTGACTTCCATCAAAGGGCCCAGCGGCGTAAGCACCCGAAGGTGCTCAGACTTGCTGAATTTGGATCAAGTCCACACAACACTGGAACTTGACCCCAGAAATGAACTTCATCATATCAGCCAGATTGTTAGCAGTACCAACCTTCTCCAACAGAACATCCCCTTCATCAATGATCTCACGAACAAAGTGACAACGATATGTTTGGTCCGAGCATGATGCACTTGATTCTTCGCAAGATGAATTGCACTCTAGCTGTCACAATGAATGATGATTGATCCTGTCCAACGCCCAAATAAGCCATCAACCATGTAGCCAAGGCCTCTTTTATGGCTTCAGTCACAGCCATATATTTAGCCTTAGTAGTGGACAGTATAACCGTCAACTGAAAAGTACATCGCCAACTAACCGGTCCTCCAGCCATCTTAAACACATGCCTAGTTGTTGAACAACGCTTATCCAATCACCTGCATAATCAGAGTCCACAAAACCATAAACAAAATCACCAACATATATGCACCTCTCAAACTTCAAACCCAAATTCATGGCACCTAGAACATACCGCAAAATCCACCTAGCTGATTGTTAATGCACCTTACCAGGATTGTGCATGTAGCTGCTAACCATACTAACAGCCTATGCCAGATCAGGCCTCATGCAGACCATGGCGTACATCAGACTTCCAACTAGGCTTGCATAAGGAACGGTCGCCATGTATTTTTGTTCCTCATCTGTAGTGGGAAATAGCAAAACACTAAGCTTAAAATGGGAAGCCAATAGTACACTCACCGGTTTTGAGCTACCATTAATTTTGAACCATCAAGCATCTTTTTCAGATATTGCTACTGTGTTAGGTGAACGGTTCCCTTCATCCTATCCTGAGTTATCTCCATCTCCAAAATCTTACGTGCCTGATCGAGATCTTTCATCTAGAATTCCCGATTCAGTAGAATCTTCAACCTATCTATCTCCGCTTGACTTTTACACGCAATCAACATATCATTACTATATAAGAGTAAATAAATATTTATCCGCAAGCTGTCTAAAATACACACCAACGCGTGTATTTTTTACCCAATGTAAAGCTATCAAAATGCTTATATCACTGATGTGGTGACTGTTTTAACCCGTAAAGAGACTTATGTAAACAACAAACCAGATTAACATGTAGGAACGCAGTTTTAACATCTAACTGCGACAACTCCAAATCAAGCTGAGATTCCAAGGCTAACAGAAAACAGTTAGAAAAATGTTTCACAACAGTAGAAAATACCTCATTGTAATTGATTCCCTCCTTTTGTGTGTAGCCCTTGGCTACCAGCCTAGCCTTGTAGCAAATGTCATTCTTCCTCGTTGAATCCTCCTTCTTGGTGTAGACCCACTTACAACCTATATCCTTTTTGCCTTTCGAAAGCGGTATCAGATCCTATATCTGATTCTTGTGAAGAAAAGCCATCTCCTCATCCATACCTGCTTTCCACTCTTCAAATTTTAGACTAATGATAGCTTCTTTGAAAGTGGCTGGGATATCAGTTGCTGTAACTGGCAATGAATAAGCAACCATATCAATATACCTAGCGGGTACTCTGATGGCCCGTTTGGGCCAAGATGTTGTAATGGACTCTGTCTGCTGTTGCTGTAAAGAAGTGTTTAGTAGACTATCACCCGAATATTCACCTTCAACCGTCCACTGTCATGTGACTCAACCCCACTGTCTTCTTCCTCTGACTGAACCAAAAACTGAGGAACCCTGGACGTATCTAGCTCCACCTGTTTCTGAGCAACCTCGTCACCCACAACCTACACAGGCGACTTGACCATCTCCAATTCATTGAAGGTCACGTCGCGACTAGTGATTGCCTTTTTTGAATCGTGACACCATAATTTGTTCCCCTTAACACCATCCATAAAACCCAAGAACAATACTTTCTTGGTTCGCGGATCCAGCTTTGATTCCCTAACATGATAATAAGTAAGGCAACAAAAAATGTGCTAGGAATCATAATCTGATGTAGGTTTACTTGACCACACCTGCAATGGTGTTTTACCCTCAAGTGCAGCGAATGGCAAGTGGTTGACCAAATGACACACATACGTCACTGCATCTTGTCCAGTAAAGTACGGTTCATCCTTTGTGCCACACCATTTTGTTGTGGTGTGCCTCTCATCGTGAAGTGCCGCGCTATACCACATTTCATACAAATATCAAAGAGAGGATCGGATCGGTACTCTCCCCTATTATCTGACCTGTGGCGCGTGATCCTTTTACCAGTCTGGTTCTCAATCAGTTTCTTCCAATTAAGGAAAACATCACGCACCTCATCCTTATGTTTCATGATATAAATCCAAACACGGCGAGAGAAATCGTCAACAAATGACACAAAGTAATACTTACCACAATTAGAAGCAACCCTAGCAAGACCCCACACATCTGATGGACGAAGTCAAGCGTCGTTTGTTTGGTGAATAGTAGTGCCAAACTTGACCCTAGTTTGCTTCCTGTGGACGCTCGTTTTCGTTTGCGAAAAAGAAATTATCCAGGGAGTTTTGGTTATGAAAAAGGACGATCCAGGAAATGAAGAAAAATTTAGAGTCGCCACCCGGGGTTTAATTCTTGGAGAATGTTGGGTACCCGAGAAACCGTTTAGAAAAATAAATGACTCTTGTGCCGCTGAAAAAGGGTTTGATCTGCGAAAAATAGAGATTTGGGTTCGGGAGCCAGGTTACCCGCGGGGAAGGTTTTGTTTGGAAAATGCACCCCGCGTGCCCGGAACCTTCCGGTCTCTACTAAATCTTTGTGGGATTTTGCTGAAAATATTTTATTGAAAACTTGATTTCACATAAACAGTGTATTATGAAATAACGAGCTTAAAGGAAACAAATAATGACGATAAGTTAAATAACACATAATCAAGTATATAAATGCGAGAAAATTAACTAAGAGGGGGTATAAATGCAAAAAAATAGAAAGTGGAGGGGTAAACTGCAATTTAGCCCTCTGGTTTTACCCAAAAAACAGAGCATCGGATTCCAGAAAAAAAGCAAACAAATTTTTTTTCCTGTGACGCCGTACGGTGTCCAAAGTCATACCGCGCGGTGCACTTTGGATGCCGTACGGTGCCTCTGTGCACATATTTTTCCAAAAAAAATCCTCATTTTGTCCGATTGAAAAGAAGCTCTATTTTTGGTCTAAAAACCACGTTGTTTGTTAACCAAAATGGGTTTGGAAAATGGTTTTAGTAAATGGATATACCTCGTATTTAGGATGGCTTTCCGAGACAATAGATCATGTCTCGAAATAGCCACCCGAGAGGCTCGAACTTTACTGGAATATTTCCTTTTAGGGTCGAGGAAGAGCTTTGGAGCTCTCCTCAAGCCCTGTGGAAATCCCCCTCAGAAGATTGTTGTGATTCAAGCGCAAATTTTATACCTTGAAACAAACCGAACGGGTTGAAATGGAACTCGTAATTTTCCGCGTTTGCAGAGCAAAGTGCTTAAGGGGTTTTGCTAGATAAGTATGAGTAGGGTGAAGGGGTTTTTGGATGAAAGATGATTGCTCTGGAGATGGTTTTGACAGAGTAACGAGGGATGATGAACTTTGCTTTCTGAGAGAAATTTTTCTGGGAACTGATCAATCGATCTCTGGCCCTCCTTTCTCACGTCTTATATAGAGGAAATTTTGAGCTAGCTCATCATTCCGACGATTCCCGTACGCCAATGAATGTTATGATTTGCGAATATCATCATCGCTTCTGAGCTGCTGGGCGAACCCGGGAATCCTATTGATGGGACAAGGAAAGCCATACGGCGTCAAGGGTATGCTGTACGGTGCACATAGTGACACCGCACGGTGCAAGTGTTTTTTCAAGCCGTACGATTCTGTGTTTTGGGCCGTACGGTTCTGGGGGTTTGGGTTTTTTGGTTCATTCGTTCCATCCGTTCCGAGGTATATTTCGTGCGTTTTTCTTTTCGTCATCGGGGATGCACAAGTCATCAAAATTGGGGTGTCTACAGTTGCCCCTCTTTGACACGGCTTGGTCACCATCATGTTGGTGCAAGTCGTGCTAGAAGATTCGGACATCCCAATTTAAATAACCATGCGGAAAACAATATATTTGGTCGAGCACGGGGCTTCCTACGTACCTCGTATGAGAGGATCAGACTAATCGTAGTTCGTCGGGGCTGTCATGAGAAAGTTGGTGCCTCTCCTTTCTACGAGGGAAAAACGAATGATGTTTGCAAAAAGTGAAAGAAGTATTTTGGAGGCCCGAAGCAGTCGTTAAAAATATTTAAGAGGGCTCTGGAAGCCGTAAAAATAATTGGACAGGCTCTGGAAGCCGTTAAATAAAAAATAATTGGGGAGGCTGTGGAAGCCGTAAAAATGATTGGAGAGGCTCTAGAAGCCGTAAAAAAAAAATGATGTTTCAAGAGTTCGAAAAATTAATGCCATAGAGGACTTAGACCTTTTTTTTTTGTGAAAAATTGGTGCCTTGGAGGACTTAGAACTTTTGTGAAAAATTGGTGCCTTGGAGGACTTAGAACTTTTGTGAAAAATTTAGATGGTGCCTTGGAGGACTTAGAACTTTTGTGAAAAATTGGTGCCTTTGGAGGACTTAGAACTTTTGTGAAAAATTTAGATGGTGCCTTGGAGGACTTAGAACTTTTGTGAAAAATTGGTGCCTTGGAGGACTTTAAAATTTGAGACAGAGATTGTCATAGAGGACTTCGAAAAATCTTTAGAGATTGTCGTAGAGGACTTCGAAAAATCTTTAAAGGATTTTGAGAACTTGATTTGATGAATACTCGGAAAACATGGTCGGTGTGTTTTACGAAAACACAGGCAAGTGAGAGGGTAGAAGTATAATTTTTGAAATAAAAGGAGAGGGGTACCGTACGGTGTAGATATGTATACCGCGCGGTACCGCTTGCCACACCGCACGGTGCAAGTGGTATTTTCGACTGAGATTTGTAACTGCTGAAGCCCTTCCGATTTCTTCGTGCCTTGTCTAATTCCGAGAACGGTTTCACTCCATAGTGAAAAACCGAACTCCTCTTTGTCAAAATCATCTTCTTTCTTGCGAAATCCCCAATTGAAACTCTTCGATTCGAAAACCCATGGCAAGTTCGAGTAGTAGTGAGGATCGGTCGCTGTCGTCCGATGCTGGACCGCCGTCGCCGGATGGTGAGGATTCATCTTTGATCCGTGGAGGAGAGAATACAGCCACCCAATCGGTTGTGGGTGGCCCATTACCGACTGAAATTGATTCGGTCATGGCGAATCCTGGTGGTACTGAGCGCTGCACGGTGCTAATCGGGGATGGAGCATCCCGTACGGTTGAGGCCGAGATCCGTACGGTAGATTCTAGCCGTGGAGGATCCCGTACTGTGGTGTCGAGCGGTGGTGTGGCGTCGACAAGCGAAGCTTGCGGTTCGGCTGGGGGTAGTTCGGACACCATGGTTGCCGATGAGTTGCCGGTGAGTGACGCCGCTGTTGATCGGCCTGAGGGGAGTAGTGATGTTGCCATGCAGGGTGGCGAGAGTAGTTTTGGTCCCATGGAGGTTGACGTGCTGGGCACGGGTGCACAGGTTTCAGAGGTGGAGATGGATATTGGGGGCGTTCACGTTTTGGTTGAGCAGAGACCCGCCGGGGAGGGTGCTGACACTAGTTCTCAGGAGAGCTTGGTACCCAGTGATCTTTTGAGTGCTTCTCTGGTTACTCAGGTATCCATTGGAGGAGAGGAGTCGTCAGTTGTCATCCAAGTGGTCAGGAGAGATCTGGGGAAGGAGAAGGTGACGGTGGAGGAGGCTCGGGATTCGAGCAGTGGAGACGAGGAGATGGAGGTTGGGGTTTTAGACCCACCAGTCGTTCCTGCTGTAGTTGGTTCTTCTAGGGCTCCCGGTTATACGATGGCTGATACGCTGGAGGGGGTGAGAGACGATGACTTGGCACGGGCCCTTCAGGAGGATCCGACTCTTGCTGAGGCTTTGGGAGAGGAGAGAGTGCCTGAGCATGTTCAGGACATGTTCTTTGAGGAGAGACAGAGAGAGGCTGAGGCTGCAGGAGAGGGTGTGCCTTTGTCTCTGGTGGCAGAGGTGGAGAGAGCTCAGAGGGTGAGGCCCCCGTTCGACCCTGAGATTTACGTGCCACGAGTGCACTTCTTTATACCGCTGGGTTCTGACGTGTACTCGCCGGTACACCTGTTCTATGATGAGACGACCTTGCTGAGGGACCCAGAGACCCACATTTTTGCACGTCCACTGGTACGCATTTCAATTGCTGCTTTCAACTTTTGTACTTGTCTTGAATTCTTTTATATGCATGTTTTCCATTGATAGTGTTTTAAAAAACTGGCATTTTTGTTTTCCTGAAACAGAGGAATGTCTCCTTGTCGGTCTAGGGAGGTTCGTCCGACTCTTTGGAGCGTTTCCGGGGCTTGCCAGGGGCAGTGAGAGAGGTTATAGAGGGTACAGGTTTCATGGAGTTCATTCGGCTTCTGGTGCCGACACTGGCGGACCGTAGGCTATTGAGAGCTTTGATCGAGCGTTGGTGGGACACCACCAACACTTTTCACTTGAGGTTCACGGAGATGACCGTGACGCCATTGGACTTCTCGGCGATCATGGGTTTGAGAGTGGGTGGCGAGCCGGTTCCGTTCGACTCGGGGCTATACAGAGACAGTGCAGCTGTGAGGTACTTTCTGGGGAGAGAGATAGGCGATGGAGAGCCTATGGTGAGGTGCGACCACTTGCCAGCCCTGTGGGACCACGAGCCAGAGTCGCCGGCAGAGGTGGCTCAGATGGCCAGAGCTTACTTACTGTACTTGTTTGGTGTGTCCCTGTTTCCGAACAGGCGAAGTGAGGTTCACCTGGGTTGGCTTCCAGCGTTGGTAGACTTGGGTAGAGTGGCGAGCTTGGACTTCGGAGGTGCTGCTCTTTGTACCCTCTACTGTTTCTTGGGTGCTGTTAGCCGAGGAGTTGGGACGAGCCTCGGAGGCTTTTGGAGAGTGCTTGAGGTAAAACTTTTTACATGCTTTCTTCCTGCTTTCAAGTTCCTGAGATTTTGTCATGTAGATTGTAGTTTGCTGATAATACCCTTTAACCATGCAGATGTGGGCTTATGAGGTGCTGGGGATGTATCCGCCGGCGAACAGTCATGAGAATGAGGAGGTGATCCCCAGAGCAGCAAAGTGGGATCGGGAGCACCGAGGAGGCAGTGTACATGCAGGGAGAGTGAACGACTTTCGTCGTTTCTTGGACCAGACTGACGGTAGCACGGTAAGATCATGAATCTTGTGTTGCTTTCAAACTTGAGTTTTATGTTCTGTTTTCAGCTTTTCTGAAGAAATTGAGTTTGCTTGCAGGTGAGGTGGCATGCATGGGATGCAGTGACTGGCCAGTACTTGGAGCGGAGTAGAGAGCTGACACGAGGGCGGATTCTGTTGGAGTCCCCGTACGGTTGGCAGTGGTACTTGGGAGAGAGGGTGCCTCGTCAGTCCCTCAGGTTGGCACACTTCAGGATACCAGGGCATATACCCCCTGGCGTACAGCGGACTGACGAGTACACACGGGCAGAGATAGAGAGATACACCGTGTTGGACACTGTGCTTCCTTTCAGAAGTTCTCCAGACTACGAGAGCTTTCTGGTTGGCCACCTGGCCAGTTTCTTGGATATGGAGACCCGTATAGCCGCCTTGGAGACAGCTTTGCCGACGTTGAGGAGGGAGATAGAGGTGCAGACGCCTGGAGGGATGATGGGAGTGTTGGAGGTCCCTCGTGTTGCACCTCCGCTGGACCTTACTTCTGTTCAGGTACCCTGTAAAAGAAAGAAAAACATGTTTGCAGTTTATGTTTTCTTGTGCATTATTGATGATACCTATGAAATGCCTTGTTTTGCAAATTCCTGCCAGCTGGGCGTCAGAGTCCTATCAGCTGAACCTGGACTGGAGGCTTTAGTGCGCTGGCTGATGATAGGCAATGTTCCAGAGGTGTGCTCCCAAGCTGAGCCGGGAGTGGTTTTCAGAGAGGGTGGTCCTGGTAGAGGTGGACCAGGCCGTGGTAGCGGAGCTCGGGGAGCCGGAGGCAGAGCCCGTGGTGGTGGAGGTGCTGTCAGAAGCGGTGCAGCCGGAGCTGGTGGTAGCGACAGAGGCCGAGGTCCCCAGGGGGCTGACAGAGGTGGTGCAGCCGGAGCTGGTGGTACAGGTGCTGGCAGGGCTGCGAGAGGTGCTAGTAGAGGAGCTGGCGGGCCCAGCAGAGGAGGACGTAGAGCTGGTCGTAGTCCTTCTCCTGGCAGAGGGAGTTCTCAGGTATTCTTCATGCTTTGAACTTTGTGCTTTCAGATCTCGCATATGATCCCTGTATACTGATGAAATTCCTTTGCTTTGTGCAGAGTATGTCCCCACCTCTGAGGACTGAGCATAGGAGGGTGCTGATGAAGCAAGCTGGTGGTGGTCCCATGACTCTTCCTTCCGATAGAGTTCTTCGAGGTCGTCAGCCTTCTGTTCACCGGCCAGGAGGGAGTGCACCAGGGAGTTCAGCTCCACTGTCACGGTGGTCTTTCAGAGAGGCAGGGATTAGTGAGGAGGAGGACACAGGTCCTGCTGAGTCTGAGGAGCTTAGGCCTCGAGTGCAGAAGAGGCCGCGTGCTTGAGTAAGTAGGACAGGCCTGCGTGCCTGCTTTTTGATTTGGGCGCCTGTTTTCCCGTTCTTTCTTTCTTTCTTTTCATGAATACGGCCTACGTGCCGTAGTAGTAGTTTTGATGATGTCGGGCCTGTTTTGCCCCTGGATGGATGCACATTATTACTTATGACATGGATATTGCATTGGTTTTATAAAAATTCGCATTTATGTTTATGTAAAATGACGTACATTGACAAAAACTTGAATCTTAGAAACCAAACCTAGCACTGAAAATGTATCGACATGAGATATTGAAACTCGGGGAGGTATGTGGACTGACTTGGTAAAATTGGACACTTTTGGCTTTTTGTGGGAAAGACTGGAAAAAATGATGAGAGAGGAGACTTAGAGTGGAAAATGCCCTGCGGCTAGGTGTCTTGACTTGATTGATCAAATAAATCCCGAATGTGTGCAACAAATGTTTTTTGAAATGAATATCTCGAGATTTTGCAAAAAAGTCGTACAATTTCACTCGAGGTTCCGTTTCTGGGATTCCTCGACATATCCATCCATTGAGACATCCTCGTAAATGTGGGACAACCCTTCTAATAAGCCTTTTGATACTCATTTTGGGTTGTATGCACAAGAAAAGTGGCCAAAAGAAGATTGGAATGGGTCCCAGAGGGCCAAAGTTGGAATTTTGGCTGAAAACAGCCAAGTATGCCGTACGGTGCAGAATATTGCACCGCACGGTGCCGCTATGGTGTCGTACGGCACCGGCATTTGATGCCCCACTTCTGACGCTGTTTTCTGCGATTCTGATCTCTGATCCTGGCTTCCCAACGCATGTTTGCACGCTCCTTGGAATGTTGAACCTATCTTGGGGAAGTTTATAAAACTTTCACCCTATCCTCACATTCTTCAATGCAGCACGCTTCCCGAGGTGTGCGTCTTCCGAGATTTTGGAACTTTTCTTCCTTGAATTGCTTATAAATAGTGTGGCTTCCATGGCACATTCAATCTGAAAATCATATCCTCCTTCTCTTTTTCACATCCTTCAAATGGCTGTAAGTATCTCAGCTTTGGTTCGTTCCTGGTTGGATGAGCTCGACGGCCTTGGTTGGCTGAACTTCCGTGATCATAGGTGGCATCTATGCGTTACATTCGGGATGTAACTATACGTCCTGAGTTGCTCCATGCTGCTGTCCGTTTCTGGGATCCGGAAGTGCATGTGTTTCGCTTTGGTCTTCAAGAACTATGCCCCACGGTGGAAGAGTTCTATGCATACCTTGGAGGCTTTGATCTGGAGACTCCCGTTATTCCTCTTCAGGGAGTGAATTATGCTGATGCGTTGTGTTCAAAGCTGGGTTTGAGTAAAAATGCAGCAAGGTCCATGATCCAGGGAGGCGTGCTCAACATTCTGCGCTTGATCAATCAGTTTCGACCTGAAGGCTTTGCATTGTGCCTCGTCATTCTAGCAGCGTTCATGTTTGTTCATACAGATAATCAGGCAAGTGCGGCACTAGTAGGAGTGGCTAAGCAGATTGAGGAGCGCAAAGATGTGGCTCCGATGGTTCTGGCTGAAACTTTGACGGGTTTGGATGGGATCCATGCTGGGCGGATCAATGTTTTTGAAGGCAGTGCTTTGATCCTACATGTAGGCTTCTCACTCAACTCTCCTTTTTCTGGTTTATCTCTCGTTCTATTTTTACCTCAATGCTCGGGCTTTAGGCTTTCTATGGCTCCTTACTTGTTTTCTCTCTTATGCAGACTTGGCTTTGTGATAAGGCTGCTCTTCTGGAGGCAGTACCACGGAACAGGATCCATGAGACACGAGGCTTTGTTCAGAGGGAGTATCAGGAGTTTCATAGGAGTGTTCCTGGTTGGGTTCAGGTGCTTTCCCAGCTTAAAGAGGACACAATCTCTTGGCGCTTGAAGATCGTCCAACCATGACGGTGAGCAACATGGGACGTCACAGGGTCGTCCTGGTGGGTCTGTCTGGCTGGACCTTTTACATTCCTTATCGCATTCTTCATCAACTTGGTGTTGGTCAATCAGTACCACTTATACATCCTGAAACCTTTGTCGTGCCAAATTTCAACCATGCAACAATCCAAGCTTATCAGCGTACTTGGAGGGAGGGCGTGACACTTTCCAGGGATCAGAGTCCCAGCATTGTGTTTTCGGAGCGTTACAAGAGATGGTTGGTACAAGAAATTGAAGCAAGAGAAAATGGGAATCAAGATTGACATATGCTCCAGTCTTTAATGTACCCGAAATAAATTGCTGACCTATGACATGTTTCATGTGGGCCAATGTTTTGCTTTTGTTGTGAAAGTTTCATGCTCAGCCATGTAATTGAAGAGATCAGTTTGAAATAAAAGTGATTCGTGAAAGTTTTCTGCTTTGATTTTCATTGATTGTGATTTGTAAGTGCAAATGATGGCTATGGATCAGCTCAAGAGATGTTACAAAAAGGTTGCGACCGGTCCTCAATGTGAGGATGCCTACGTATCCCTAAGAAGGAATCAGGTCATGACGTAGTTCGTGCTTGCAATTTCGGCTATGGTTCACTCGAGTATTTTCACTCTCCTTTTGCGCTCTGATTTTGCCTAGTACCACCCTTTTGGGTTTTCGGTCTAGCGAGCTCTTTTGATTCATTTGTCTTGAATTTTGCCTAAGCCGCCCGATGTGGGTTTTCAACTTAGCAGACTTGCTCTAATTTTTGCCAGGCACTAACGGCCCTTGCGGTTTTCAATCCAACGAGCTTCTCTCAGGGATAGTATCTTTTGAGCTGATCCATGTTGACCAATGTGGAGAATTCATTTCCGTCGAGATCGATGAGTTGAGTAGCACTTCCGGACAAGATCTTCTTGATGATGTATGGCCCTGCCCATTTTGGCTGAAACTTCCCTCGTGGATCGAAAACTGGAGCCCGGATCTCCTTCAGAACCATATCTCCTTCCTGCAAATTTCTGGACTTGACTTTCTTGTTAAAAGCGCGTGCTACCCTTGAACATGATATAAGGCTTTGAGCCTTCTCTCGTCAAATAGCATGAGTTCTTCGAATCTGGCGCTCTACATTCCGCTTCCTTGATGTCAGCTTCTATTATGACCCTCAGTGATGGTACCTCGAGCTCAATAGGGAGAACGGCCTCCATACCGTAGACCAAAGAATAGGGTGTTGCCCCTGTCGGAATACGGATAGATGTCCGGTATGCCCAAAGTGCTAACGGCAACTGTTCGTGCCAGTTTCTTGTAGATTGAATGGTTCTTTCCAATATTGACTTGATGGTTTTGTTGGCAGCTTCAACAGCTCCGTTGGTTTGTGGCTGGTAGACTGTTGATTTGTGGACCTGGATCCCAAAATCTTCGAGAACCTCGGCCGCTCTTCCCTTGAAGTGAACGCCATTGTCGGATACAAATGCGTGAGGTATGCCATATCAGTAAATGATGTTTTGTTTGATGAAATGAGCGACCTGGACTGCGGTGAGGGTAGTGTAGGAGGCAGCCTCAACCCACTTGGTGAAGTAATCGATAGCAACTAGGATGAACTTGTTCCCATTTGAAGCAGCTGGGGTGATTTTGCTGATGACGTCAATGCCCCAGGTAGAGAAAGGCCAGGGTGAAGTCATAGAATGCAGTTCTGACGGCGGTATGTGCATGAGATTGGCATGAATCTGACATTTGTGACACCGTCTCGCATATTCGATGCACTCGGTTTCCATGGTAGACCAGTAATATCCTTGTCGCAAGATCTTCTTGGCGAGCATTGTACCGTTCATGTGAGGGCCACAGACTCCGTTGTGTACTTCTTCCATGATTGTGGTTCCTTCTTCGTCGTTCACGCACAACTTGTGCATTCTGCAGTGGGATCTTCGGTACAGCCTGCCTCCGCAGATAATGTAATGAGAAGCTAGTTTCCGGAGAGCGATCTGGTCCTTCTTGTCAGTTCCAGTTGGATACTCGTCTTTCTCGATGAAGTTCCAGATGTCGTGGTACCAGGGGAGACCATCGTCAGGCTCATCAATAACCATGATGTATTCATAAACAGGCTTGTCCCTTTGTTCAATCATAATTGGCCGAAGCTTGACTCCGTTAGGTATCTCTACCATTGAAGCCAATGTTGCCAAGGCATCAGCAAACCGGTTGTTTAATCTGGGCACATGAGTGAAAGTGACAACTTGGAATCGATGGATCAGATCGTCAAGGTCCTTGTGGTAAGGCTTCAATTTGTCTTCCTTAACCTTCTAGTCACCATTTGCTTGTGAACCACTAGGTTGGAATCTCCGATCACTTCCAACCTTTTGGCACCAATTTCAAGAGCAGCTTCCATTCCCACGATACATGCTTCGTATTCGGACTGGTTGTTGGTGACCTCAAAGTTGAGTTTGAAAGCAAGAGGGATGTGTGACCCTTCGGGTGAGATGAGCAGGATTCCAACCCCGAATCCTTTCTGGTTAGCAGCCCCATCGAAATAAAGCAACCATGCATCATCGGTTGTGGTCATGACATTTTCATCGGGAAATTCGAAACTCACATCTTCTGGACCTTCCACCGGATGATCGGCCAAAAATTCGGCGACAGCCATTCCTTTAACAAACTTCCGAGTTACGTATTTGATGTCGAATTCGGCTAACAGAAGTAACCAGCGTGCTAGCTTACCCGTGAGTGCTGGTTTCTCAAACAAGTATTTGAGAGGGTCCATCCGAGAGATCAGCCTCACCGAGTAGGCTAACATGTAGTGTCTCAACTTCTTGGAAGCCCATATCAAATCCCAGCAAACCTTTTCCAGGGAGGTGTATCATTCCTCGCACCCAGCCATTTTCTTGCTGATGTAGTAGACTGCTTTCTAACTACCGCCTTCGCCTTCTTGCGCGAGCATGCATCCCATTGCTGATGGGGTAACGGATAAGTACATGATGAAGGGTTGCCCTGACGTTGGTGGCATCAGCACTGGAGGGCTCTGAAGATACTTCTTGATGGCTTCGAAAGCTTTCTGGCATCCGTCGTCCCATTTGAATGGCACACTTTTCTTCAGTAATCGAAACATCGGCTCGCAAGTCGAGGTTAACTTGGCGATGAATCTGCTGATAAACTGAATCTTCCCGAGAAAGCTTCGTACTTCTTTTTCTGTCCGGGGTGGCTCCATTTCGAGAATAGTCTTAATTTTGGAAGGATCTATCTCGATTCCTCACGTAGTGATCATGAATCCCAACATCTTTCCAGCTGTGACACCAAATGTGCATTTCTCAGGATTGAGACGCAACCGGTACTTGCGAATCCTTTCGAAGAATTTCCTAAGTGCGGGTAGATGTCCTTCCCTTTCCTTGGCTTTGACAATCATGTCATCCACGTAAACTTCAACTTCTTTGTGGATCATGTCATGTAGCAATGTTGTAGCCGCTCTCTGATAGGTTGACCCGGCGTTCTTCAGTCCAAAGGGCATGACCCTATAACAGTAAGTGCCCCACTCTGTGGTGAAAGTAGTTTTCTCGCGGTCTTCGGGAGCCATGAGAATCTGGTTGTATCCTGAGAAACCATCCATGAAAGAAAGAAGTGCATGTCCAGTAGTATTGTCCACGAGTACATCTATGTGCGGCAACGGGAAATTGTCTTTTGGGGTGGCCTTGTTCAAATCCCTGAAGTCTACACAGACTCGAATTTTTCCGTTCTTCTTAGGGACAGGAACGATGTTTGCAACCCACTGAGCGTATTCTGTCACCATCAGGAACCCAGCGTCTATCTGCCTCTGAATTTCCTTCTTGATTTCCAATACCCAGTCAGGTCTCATTTTCCTCAACTTCTGCTTGACAGGCTTCGCATCTGGATAAAGCGGGATTCGATGCTCCACAATCTCGGGGTCGATGCCGGGCATATCTGCGTGTGACCATGCAAAAACGTCCTCGAATTCTTTCAGGAGATCCGAGTGGGCTTTGAACTCTTCTGGAGATAGTCCGGAACCAATTTGAACCATGCACGGATTGCTTTCATTTTTCATATTTATAGAAATAATTTCTTCTTTTATAGGCTGAGCATGCCTTTCATCTTCCCTTTTGACTAGAGATCGAAGTTCTTCCAGAATTTCTTCCTCGAACTTAATCCCTTCATCGTCGGGGTCAACACAATTTATTTCGGATACAGCAAGATAAGCAAAGTCTACTTCATTGATAGCAAATGAGTGGACTCAAATTCAAAAGAAAAGTGATGACACGGGCGAATGACAGATACATGTTCAGGGTAAGATTCAGACTCAGTGCTAGACTCATATTCTGACCCAAACTCAGTGCTAATGTAAGTGATTCTAGGTACAAAAGTGCAATTTTTATAAATTCCATTGGCATCCACAATTAGTGCCGTGACATCTCCAAGGGCATCCTGGCTCAGCATCATCAACTCTACCTCCTCGGCAAGTTCCAAATCAGGCTTCAAATCAAATAGCATCGCAGCAGGCTTGCCTTCCTCTTCCACGCCTATCAGGCTTTCTTCCCCAAACAGCGATTGTAGATTCCCTGAGTCAAGAGTTTCGATCCAGTCAACTTGAAGTGCCTTAACCAATTCTTCTCTCTTCTTGGCTTCATCGTCACTGTCCCAGGTATCGTTTGTAAAGATTTCAAAGCCTGGCAGCCTAGTCTTTGTTTCCATGTCCCAGAATGGTTCTGGTTCCCCTTGATAGGCAGCTTCTGGAGCTTTCAAAAACTAAATGGGCTTCTTCTTGGCACCAGTTTGCACCCTCTTTCCCTTTCTTGGTTTGTCGTCAGCTGACTCATAACCGAGACCATAGCGGTGGTTATTTGTTGAGAATTCGGGGAATTCAGCCATCCCTTGATTGTTCAGACCTAACCCCAGGCCAGGAGGTATTCCATTTTCCTCATCATTTCCAAGGCAGTTGAGCTGACTGAGAAGTCCTCACCCATTTTAATAGTAAGAACTGACCCTGAAGTGTCAAAAGAAAAACCACCGAGAGTGACATCTTATTTCTCCGTGCGCGATTTCAAGTAGTGGTGCGTTGTCGGGGACATGGGGACGAATTCCTGAATCTCCATGAATGGTTAAAGTTCCTGTAGCTAGGCCGAGTTGAACTTTCTGGTGTAGAGAAGAAGGGACTGCCATGATATCTGATCAATGGAGCCAAGGTCTGCCCAGCAGCAGGTTAAAAGATGACAGAATGTCAAGCACATGGAACTCAATATCCTTTTTGAAGTCTTCGATCACCACTTCCATCTGGATTATTCCTACCACATCCCTGCAAGTGTTATCGTACGCGCGCACTCCGAGGTTAGAAGGCTGAAAGTCTTTGTTCTTGAAACCCAAGCAGTAAGCTGTCCGCAGCGGACACACGTTCAGAGCAGATCCGTTGTCAAGCAGAACAACGGGGACCCATTTTCCCATGCACTTGAGAGTGATGTGCAAGGGTTTGTTGTGACCAGCTCCCTCCGGGGGTAAATCTTTTTCAGTAAAGACAACGACGTGCTTTGCGCGAGCTGGAGTGAGCAGTGCCACCATGGTTTCCGGGGGAGTATCAGGTGGTACTTCCATGTTGGACAGAGTTTTGATCATCTTTTGACGATGTTCCCGGGAGGAAGAGAGTAAACCCCAAATTGAGACTGATGCTGGAGTTCTTTCGAGTTGTTTTTTAACCAAGTCTTCTACTGCTGCTCGGTTCCTTTGAGGTGGTTGAGTAGTAACTTCTGGCTCGGCCGGAGGTGAATTTTCCTGAATGGGATCATCCCAGATGAACTCTTCTGGCTGAGTTTGATGTGAGATGTTCTTTTGAAGGTTGGCCGGCTGGTAGATTCGGCCGCTTCTTGTCACCCAATTGATTGAATCTTCCCAGAGTTGTTGGTTTTCACCCCAGAAGTCTTCGAACCCTTCGCTAATTTTGCACTTGCCGGCTTTGATGGCCTCCCTTTTCTGTTGATCTTCAGACCACAGGTCTATCAAATCGCCTGGAATTTCCTGGCTACTAATATCAACTGTTTCCAATCTTGTCTTTAGATTTGCTACCTCTGAATTCTTCCAGAAAGATTGGTCCAGCATGGATTTATTGACTGTCCACACTTCGTCGCTGCCGACTCGGATGTCGATAACCTCATCTTCGTTCCATGCGGTTGTCTGGGGATCTGTGACCGGAACCGATATATTGGAAGTGTGTGGGAATGGCGCGGATGGCCGTGGGAGAGACTCTCCGATAATGTATGCCTGAGGGAACCAATTGTGATCACTGAAGACCATTTCGATAGCCTGGTGATTTCCTTCTTCGGGAAGTTGAGGTAGCGAATAGCTGCCTGCTGAGTTGTGCTGAAATAAAGCTGGGAGTGACACTGCGTCCAAAGGGTCAGTATTGACTGCCACTTCTTCAATTTGGTTGATATTGAGACCTTCTGGCATGCATACAACTGGCTTGTCATGAAATTCGGGGACGATGCATCGGCTTGGGTCCCAAGAGATTAGCAAAGAACCGAACAATGCTTGTTGGGAATCTTCCCATTCCTGATCATTCATGGCCCATTCTCCTTTTTCAGCGAGGTCACTCCATTTAAGTCTGGGCTTTTGTTCAAAAGCTCCGATGGCATAGATCTTCGGGCCTTCCGGTACTGGCGCAAAAGGTTTAGGTTCAGAGACTGGTACAATGTACAGGCTTGGGTTGAACTGGGTAAGGCTTTGGCCTTTTGAAGTGGAGCTGAAGGATATTTGGTTGATTTGGATATTTTGCTTGTGGTTAGGCAAGGGATTGGAAATGGTATTGGGTTTTTGTTTGGGAATTGGAATGGTTCCATCATCAACCAAGTCTTGGACTACGTGTTTGAGACGGATACAATTGTTGGTATGATGGCCGGGCATTTGGTGGTAGGCACAGTAGACATTTGGGTTGTGATTTGCAGGAAGCTCTTTGGGTGGGTCAAGAGGCTTAATGGCATTTTTCTCAAGGAGCTTTTTGTAAACAGTGGTAAGAGGGAAAGGGTACTGGTAAAATTCTCTTCTCGGCTGGGAGGTGTTTTGGATAGGTGGTGACTGGGTGGCTATCTGGTTTACTGGTTCAGTTTTGACTGGCTTGGGATTGGAGGAACTGGCTGGAGATGGGCTGGAGATGGGCTGTAGATGCTTGGTCCGAAAAAGGTATTACTGTTACCGGAGTAGACTCGTTTAGGCCGAGAAACGGATTCTCCTTTGTCGAATATGACGGTGCGAATTGCGTCTTCAACTGCCAGGCCAGCTTCATAAAATGTTTTGAAGTCGGCGGAGGTTTGAAAGACCACCAAATGCTTAGCAAAGTCTGGTTCCAAGTTTCGAGTGATAATCCTCATCTGTTCTTTTTCTGAGGGCCTATCCATCATTTGTGAAGCTTTTCCTCTCCAGCGTTTGACAAAGTCGGCGAAAGATTCGTTCTTCCCCATCTTTGTGGATTCTAACTCCCGAACGGTCATTTCCAGCTGGATATTGTAATTGTACTGAGCCACAAAGGCTGCCCCAATGTCTTCCCAGGTCTTCTTCTTTGAATTGTCCAAGTTCTGAAACCAACGAAGTGTAGATCCAGTCAGTGTTTGCTGGAACATCTGTGCCATGGTATTTTTCTCCACATCATACATGGACAAGGTACCCACGTACGTTTGCAGGTGCGCTTTTGGGTCACCGCTTCCATCAAACTTGTCCCAGTCAATGGGCTTGAACTTGTCAGGCAACTTGGCATCAGGGAATAGACACAGTTTCTCCATATCAATGCCTATAGCAGCGATCTTCTCTTGCTTCTGAACTGATTCCTCAAGTCTGGCCACCTTGGCCATCATGGCATCCATCTCTGGGTGATTAGTTGATGATTCCCCAGACGGCAACCGGGAAGTAATATCCTGAATCAAGATCACCATCTGAGCCATTTGCTTGCTGTTAGCGGCTCGCTGATCTTCCAAGGCTTCTTTGAGAATCTGAACCTCGGTTTTCTCTGTCTGCTCTGTGTTCTTGGTCATGACTGGAAGGCTAGCTGACTGTTCCACTCTTGACTCAGTCCGAATTAATCGCTGTTGGGGAGTTCGAGCCCAACCAAGTGCAGGAGTGCTCTTGTTTTTGCCAATGGTGAAGTACTGATGGTATGAGAAATATAAATTATGTTGTACATGCAATCTATTTACCTGAATGAATGCTGTGTTATGCATGATGGAAGATTGCCCCAATTTTCTCTGATGTTGCTAAAAACACCGAACCGAGGTTGCCTACGTATCCCCATGAAGAGGAATCAGGCCATAGCGTAGTTCGAGACTGCAAATTGGCTCCCGAATTTTTGATAAAAAGATGTCTTTTTCATTGATCACCCAATCAGGGGGTGATGCAAAAGGAGTTCCGACAGGCGAAAAACAAACTCGATAAGCAAAGTACAGGTCATTACAGACTCAGTAAATAACCCATACAGAAAACAACAACAGACTCGATAAGCAAACTGCGACAGACTGGATAAACAACTGGCTTTATTTCAAAAGAGCCCTTGATGGCTTGATCAAATCCGGTTATGGCGCGTGCTTCAGCTTGTTCAGATCATGGCTTCACGGGGTGGGATGAGTTGGGTTGACCGGGGTGGACGGTGGACTGGCTTCACCGAGCTTCTGCTTTCCCTTGCGGGCCTTGGCTTCCTCTTCCTTAGCATGCTGTTCTTGGAGCTGGTGGGGGGTATATGCCCTCATTGTCAAGGAGATAATCCTCGTAGCATCCATCACAGTTGCATTCATCCCAGTACTTATGGCCAGTGACTGGGTCGGCAAAGTAGTACACTGGGTTGCCGCTTTCATCAAAGTATTTGATTGGTGGCATGGGGCAGAAGTCTTCATCATTTTCTTCGTACATAACGGTAATCTTGTCTGGGAGCATATTTGGGCCATTGTCCGACGAGACATGGAACTTCCATCCTGGATGGCTTTCAGTGCTGTTCCACTGATTGGGCTTGGTGACTTGGTCAACCCATCTGTAGAGCTTCTCACCCTCGGGGGTTTTCTCTTCAGGCTTGGGGGACTCGTCTTCTTCAATGATCCAGATAGGAGCGTTGTGGTGAGTGGAGAAGGTAGACTTGAGTCTCTTGTTGCTTGGTTGATCAGCCATTGTGTTCTGGCGAGAAGAGTACCGGTTTTATTTGGAGAAAAACGGAGCCTATTCGCAAATGGATTTGAAAAATGGGATTTTTTTTTTTTTGGTTTTCAGCTTAATCAGAGATTACCGGGGTAGTTTTTGGGTGGATGAAGTGAAACCTAGGGTCAACCTATCTTGTGTATGCATGCAAAATGACAGTAGTACATACAAAAGCGGTAGACAAACAGCATGGTATGTGCGGAAAGCGATAAACAGGCAGCATGCCAGCAGGGTATAGGAAAACAGTAATCACGTAGCAGGATATATCACGAAATCTTACCCTGTGGGTTCCTGTCTTAGGTTGGAAAGTTCTAGGATTATTTATATGCAAAGGCCGGTTTTGGTTTAAAGGGGGTTCCCCAGACTAGAGCCAATATTTGCCTCCCCTTTGCACAGAATACTGACGTGGCAAGGGTAATAACAGCAGGCTGACTCATCATCGTCCAAGGTTGCCGAGAATCCTGGGATGTCCTAACACCGGCAAGCCGGGTAGGGTAACCAGGACGCAGCGGCGAGGCTAGTAACCATGGACGTGCAATGCAAAAGTTTAACAATAAAATCGTTTAAAAAATCCCACAAATATTTTTCAAGTTTGGCTCGCTTTTTAAATTAACAAAACCTTGAAATTTCACTCATGCGAACAACCGGGAAAGCTCCAGTCCAGACTGATCGGGCTTTCACCCTGACATCAATCCTTTCTAGTACGACGTGAAGCACGTATTTGGTGTCAAGCTTTCGAAAGGTCATTTTACAAATGTTAGGTTATGACTCTTGTGCCGCTGAAAAAGGGTGATCCGGGAAATGAAGAAAAATTTAGAGTCGCCACCCGGGGTTTAATTCTTGGAGAATGTTAGGTACCCAAGAAACCGTTTAGAAAAATAAATGACTCTTGTGCCGCTGAAAAAGGGTTTGATCTGCGGAAAATAGAGATTTGGGTTCGGGAACCAGGTTACCCGCGGGAAGGTTTTGTTTGGAAAATGCACCTCGCGTGCCCGGAACCTTCCGGTCTCTACTAAATCTTTGTGGGATTTTGCTGAAAACATTTTATTGAAAACTTTATTTCACATAAACAGTGTGTTATGAAATAACGAGCTTAAAGGAAACAAATAATGACGATAAGTTAAATAACACATAATCAAGTATATAAATGCGAGAAAATTAACTAAGAGGGGGTATAAATGCAAAAAAACAGAAAGTGGAGGGGTAAACTGCAATTTAGCCCTCTGGTTTTACCCAAAAAACAGAGCATCGGATTCCAGAAACAAAGGAAACAAAAATATTTTCCATTGACGCCGTACGGTGTCCAAAGTCATACCGCGCGGTGCACTTTGGATGCCGTACGGTGCCTCTGTGCACATATTTTTCCAAAAAAAATCCTCATTTTGTCCGATTGAAAAGAAGCTCTATTTTTGGTCTAAAAACCACGTTGTTTGTTAACCAAAATGGGTTTGGAAAATGGTTTTAGTAAATGGATATACCTCGTATTTAGGATGGCTTTCCGAGACAATAGATCATGTCTCTAAATACCCACCCGAGAGGCTCGAACTTTACTGGAATATTTCCTTTTAGGGTCGAGGAAGAGCTATGGAGCTCTCCTCAAGCCCTGCGGAAATCCCCCTCAGAAGATTGTTGTGATTCAAGCGCAAATTTTATACCTTGAAACGAACCAAACGGGTTGAAATGGAACTCGTAATTTTCCACGTTTGTAGAGCAAAGTGCTTAAGGGGTTTTGCTAGATAAGTATGAGTAGGGTGTAGGGGTTTTTGGATGAAAGATGATTGCTCTGGAGATGATTGCTCTGGCCCTCCTTTCTCACGTCTTATATAGAGGAAATTTTGAGCGAGCTCATCATTCCGACGATTCCCGTACGCCAGTGAATGTTATGATTTGCGAATATCATCATCGCTTCTGAGCTGCTGGGCAAACCCGGGAATCCTGTTGATGGGACAAGGAACGCCGTACGGCGTCAAGGGTATGCCGTACGGTGCACATAGTGACACCGCACGGTGCAAGTGATTTTTCAAGCCGTACGGTTCTGTGTTTTGGGTCGTACGGTGCACATAGTGACACCGCACGGTGCAAGTGATTTTTCAAGCCGTACGGTTCTGTGTTTTGGGTCGTACGGTTCTGGGGGTTTGGGTTTTTTGGTTCATTCGTTCCATCCGTTCCAAGGTATACTTCGTGCGTTTTTCTTTTCATCATCGGGGATGCACAAGTCATCAAAATTGGGGTGTCTACACTTCCGTAGAACACAATGCTCACAGAAACCCATCATGTAGGTCTCGGCCCTTTCAAGAAATCCTATTTCAGAAGGCCTTGCGTGGTCTTTTCGCTAGCATGACCCAAACGAAATTGCCAAAGTTTGGAAGTGTCCGAATCATCCTCACCGATGTTGTTACAAGCTATGGCTGACCCACCTACAACTGTACTACCCTACATGAAATACAAGTAATTCTACCAAATGCCCTTCATCACTACCATAACACCATTCACAACCTTCACAAATCCACTATCAATGGTAATCTGGTAACCTTTGGAGTCCAAAACACCCAGTGAATTCAGATTCTTCTTTAAGTTCAGAACATACTGAACATCAGACAAAATACTGATAGACCCTTCATGTAGCTTCAATCTGATCTTCCCCACCTTGACTGTCTTACAGGCATGATCATTGCCCACAAAACACTGCTCCACCATCAACCATGTCAATCCTGGAAAACTAGTCCTTGTTAGGACACATATGGTAGGCACATTCGGAATCCAAGATCCATTGATCAGCCTCGCAAGCTAATGACGAACCCATCAGAGCTAGATTATCTTCATCATGTGCTATGTTGGTGGCATCATCTGCCCTCTTTTTAGGATAGTCCTTCTTTCAATGTCCCTTCTTGCAACAATAGGCGCATTCATCCCCAACAACTCTACCAGAAACGGACGCACTCCTCCCTTTCCTTTTGGATTGGGAGCACCCATGATTGCCGCAATTTTTCTTTGTTTTAGACCTTCCACTAACAGATAAAGCTTCTACTGAACCTGAACCAAAGCTTGATGAATCTCCATGGGCTTGCATGTCTCTGTTGTGATACTCATCATTCGCAAGAGCATGGGAGACATCTTCAAATTTAATCGAATCTTTCCCATACAATAAGGTGGTACACACATGATCATATTCTTTAGGCAAGAAATTCAATAACAGAAGGGCTTTATCCTCATCCAGAATTATAACATCTAGATTTAATAAATCCGCAAGTATTTTGTTACAATCGTTCAAGTGCTCAGACATAGTAACACTTGAACGATACTGAACCCTGAATAGTTTCTTCTTTAGATAGAGACTATTCTCTACATTTTTGGTCATGAACTTATCCTCGAGCTTCTTCCAAAGATCATTCACCCTTGTTTCCCACATAACAAAATACTTCTGATCCTTCGTGAGACACAACCCGATAAAACCGCACATCTAACGGGTGATCTGATCCCATTCGTGCTCGTCACAAATCTTAGGCTTGTCACCCAAAGCAAAATCCAATTCGTGTTCTATTGAGACATCAATAACCTCGCACTGCCACATACCAAAGTTACTTTTGCCATCAAATTTTTCTACAAAAAATTTAGCACCAGACATAATCGGTCACGAAGTCCCATGCCGAAAACTTGAAACAGGTTTGGAAAATGAAACATCACCATCCTTCAGATTTTTACTGGAGTCATCAGACATAGTTCTTCAACAACGATAGCACAAATCACCAGAAACAAACCCTAGGTCAAAAACCCAGAGCCTGATATAAGTTTGTTGTGCAGAAGGGTTAACAAACACAGAAAACAGATGTGATTTATGCTACATAATTGCATAAACGAGAGAGAGAGAGAGCAAACACAGAGAGCACAGAGATTTTACGTGATTCGGCAATGAAAACCTACGCCACAGGCAGTCAGATGATCGAGGGTTTCATTAATCAGATGAAAACAAATGCACAAAGGCTAGAAATGAGATCTCTAAGAAGTTTCTTCTTTTCTCTCTAAACAATGTTGTTGTATTTGCTATACAATATGCAAAAAAAAATCCTAAAAATTGCTTAAACATGCGTCTGTCTCGCGTAAAACCACCCGGGTGAAAAATCCAGAAAAGCGGTGAAAAATTCGAACTCTACCAAAATTGCTTGGGCGGGTTTGAAAATTGCACGGGCAAAAAATCCAAAAAAACAGAACTTCGAAAATGAAAAATCCATCTCTGACAAAACCGCTCGGGCGGTCCTCAATCCCGCCCGGGCGGAAATTCTAGTTTGCGAAAACGAGCCAATTTCAACACATCCTGAAGAATTAATACTCCCTCCGTCCCAATTTCATAGTCCCTCTTCGGGAATCGAACCTTTTAAGGGAACATAATACTTGTTGCAAAAAGTATTTTTCTTTCCAAATATGCCCTTGAGCTAAAATTTCAATGCAAGTACATTCCTTTTTTTTTTTATAACGAGTACATTCCTTTTTGTTGTTGGTGCTAGAATTGAAATAGTACCGCAACCTTAAAAGAAGGCGGGTTTTTTTAAAGTTCCTAAAATACCATACAAAATTTCCTTGATGTGTACAGTACAATTTTTATTTAAAAAAGGGGCAAAAAGGGAATTTAACCAAGTTTCAATTGTTATTTTTGGAAAGTGGACTTTCATTTTGGGACGTCCCAAAATGGAATAATGGACTATGAAAATGGGACGGAGGGAGTAGTAAAACATTGAAGGTTTAGAGAAGAAAGATTGAGGGAAAAAATCATTTTATACCAGGCATTCATTGGTGGTAGTACCAATAATTCACCAAATTATAGATGAAAAAATCCAATATTTAGACTAAACCTAACGGATGGTGAATGGATTCAGAAAGATGTTAACGAACAACATATTTCAAATCCGTTCCAGAAATCAAAATACCATCTTATAAATTTGACAAAACAAAACTATTTTTAAAAGAACCAAACACAGGAAAAAAAAATATCAACAACGGGTCAAATACAGTCAAACCAAGTGTGGCCCCAGAGCTAAAAAAGAAAAAAGAGAAAAAGTTGAGCTTAGGGATGAGGGAGAGAGAAAGAGAGAGGGTCCACTTTTGACACAGAAAAGGAAAATATATTTTTCTTTTAATCACACAAGGGAAGGAGTTTATCCAAATTTTGGAAAGGTGAAGTTCAAGGTACTAGGCTAGTGGTCTACCTGGGGTTTTACAAATGACATCAGAGCGACCCATGCAACGTGCGTTATGGCACCAGAGAATAGACCAGGGCAGGCTGTGGTGACTCTGGTCACTAAGGAACATAGGGGAGGTTGTAGTGACTCTAGTGCTCAACCTTCGCAAGGGGGCAAGGCCATAAAGAAGGGGAGATGTGATACCCAGATTTGGAGGTAGATGTTGTGCCGAAACCCGAAGCATAAGAATATAAACACACCAAAAAGAAAACAAGGCACAAGGATTTATGTGGTTCCCCCTCAAACATGAAGCTCTAAAGGTACATACACGGGAAAAAAGTAAGATGATTCACTATAATGGGGAGAAATACAAACTCTCACTTGATGCACCTAACAAATATCTAGGAACAACTCTCTGAGGAATGACCTACAGAGTATCAAACTCTCAAGAACACGAAAGAGACATACAAAACTCCCTAATCCCTAATCCGTTGAAAAGTAGGGCTGCTAAAAAAAACCGGTGAACCGTGAATCCGGTCCGGACCGAACTAATCCGTACCTTTTGGATTTTAATTGTGGATTAATAGTCCAGACATGGATTCAAAAAATAAAAAACCGTGACTCGCGGTCCGGACACGGATTTTGATTTTGAAACCGTGAATTAACCAATCCAGACCGTGAGATTTTTATTATATATAATTTTTTTAAATATATATATGTATAAATAATTTTATCACTTTTATAGTTATATAGATATTGTTAATTTGATATTTTTATATGAAGGGGTTATATTGTTATCCCTATAAAATCTAGGGGGTAAAATGTTATATATGAGTGCTACTAAATATACTCCTTTAACTTTCTGACTCGTAAACCTAATCTCATTCTCACCACCTACCTCCAGAGAGTCCAGTCGTCCTCCACAGGGCACAGTCCACTTCTCCTCCTCTTGTTTCCCTCTCTCTCTCTCTTGGTCTCTCTCTGTGAAACACTTGGAGACGGAGACGATCTGAAGAAGATGATCCATTAATTTAAAGCCCCTGTTTATCTTTCAACAAATTCCAGAGGTTAGTTTCTTAATTTTTTTCTCCATTAGTAACTAATCAGTCTAATCTCTTGTTGAAATCGTTGCTGCATGTAGTCATTACTTGCATTAGTACCTAATCTGTTGTTGAAATCATTACTTGTATTACAAAAATTGTTTATGCCTATTTTTATGGGCTGCATTTTTTGAATCCTTCCAGAATCTTTCTTTGCTAAATATATTCTACAAGTTCCCCCGATCAAAATCGAATACACATGCACCAACACTGTACATTTATTCAAAACGTCCAAATTCAAGGCAAATTCCAACAATCTCCACCTTGACTTGAATTCCCTTCCAAGCCAACGACATAGGCAATCCTCTCACCAATCGCTTTTCCCCCCTCACGCCCCCCACCGGGACAATCACCAAATCGAGCCTTCCATCTTCAAACGGGTACCTCACACCCAATGCACTCATAACTAATGCCAATGAAGATCCGCTCTAGCTCCACCCGAAGCTAAACACCGAAACTCCCCACGGAGTTAATCACGAGCCTTCCATCTTCAAACGGGTGCCTCCCACCCAATGCACCCATGACTAATGCCAGCAAAGATCCACTCAAGCTCCACCTGGAGCTAAACACCGAAACTCCACCACGGAGTTACACTTTCCAGCGAGCACCCATCTTGAACAGAATGTCGATATCGACATCGACCGAATGCACCCATTACTGATGCCAAAGAAGATTGCTCAAACTCTAGCCGGAGTTAACTGGCTCTATCACAAAGCCTCGTATGCCCTCTCGCATTGCTTGACCGACCGGGTGTATATGAATTAAACTAAAGACGCGTCCCAAGCATAGGACTTTCGACCGATGTAGCACAATATCCGGAAGTACCGGAGTCGAACCACAGAGACGGACGAACGGTGTTTGACTCAAGAGTGTTGAATTCTAGTTTAACCTGGCTCTTAGGTAGCCACCCCTTGTGCAACTCAACTGGTTTATCAACTAAATGAATGTAATAAATTACTATGGGTTTTAAAGGAGAGTACAGCCGTGGGAACTCCAGCGTCCGCGACTAGCCCCAACCAATGTTCACTTGGGTCACATTTCGCTCAAATAATCGATTTTGAAATAGGAAAAAGTTTCCTAACGAATGCACACCACCTGTCACCAGTTTCCGTGTGCAGTCGAGAGGAAGGCTCCGGATTCCTTCACCCCGCGTACAGGGACTCCAGCGATGCCCGGGATTTGTTCGTTAGAAAAAGTTTCGTATCCCAAAATTGCTTAAAAATTTAATTATGTCGAACCCGAGGTGAACATCGACTAGTCTAGCCACGGGGCGCCTTCGCCCCGCGGCCACACCCTATCGAACTACTCACTCATGATGTTATTAACCGCGGCAATTATAGTAAACCTAGATCTAAACATGCTTCAAACAATTGAAATAAGAAAAAGAAAACAGAAAAACACGATACCACAGATTGCGGAAGAGGGACGGATTCAATTATCAGAGAAGAACACCAATTCAAGCTGGAAAAACCTAGTAAATGTTGGTTGACCTTGAATCTGAAAGCAAAAGCTAAAAACACAGCAGATTAGAATTAGGTCCAAATCTTGTCTAGATTAGAATTTCTCCAACTTTCCCGCAATTAGACGCGAACCCTGCATGCGCACGAACACTGTACCTCTCTTCAAAACGTCCAAATTTAAGGCAAATTCCAACAATCCCCACCTTTACTTGAATTCCCTTTCAAGCCAATGACATAGGCAATCCTCTCACCAATAGCTCTTCCTCCCTCACGCTCCCCACTAGGACAATTTCCAAATCGAGCCTTCTATCTTCAAACGGGCACCTCATACCCAATGCACTAGGGATGGCAATTGCACCCTTCCCGGCCCGAACCCGCCCCGCCCCTAACCCAAGTGGGTTGGTCCATGGATTTTCCTTCCTTTTGCCGTATTTCGCTCAAAGGGTTGAAGGGAGAAACCCGGCCGAGTTCGGGTAGGGTTCGGGGGTAATGGCGTCCCGCTTCGCCCCGCCCCGCCCCGCCCCGATATATATTATATATAAATAAATATAATACATATATGTAAAATAACATTTTAACCCTTGTATTTTGGTCCCATTTCAAAAGAACCATCGAGTCTATAAGCAACTTTTCCATTTTAGATCTAGGTTTCTATCAGATTTTCTCAACAGAGAACAGCCGCACTTCTCATCTTCTGGGTTGAAACGAAATTGTGGACGGCAATGCTACCCTCTTCGGCGTGTGGTCGGTCACCAACAATAGATCAAACCTCTAGATTCGGCGCTACACTTGCAAGTATCTTCTTCTCTCTCCTCTCTCCTTGTTTCAGATGTTCTTTACTTCTCTTGATATCTACGCCAAATATTGCTTTTACCGGCGGTAACAAAACCGCCGTTAAAGGTCGCTATTACCGGTGGTAATCACCACCCGCCGGGAAAAATGACTTTTCCGGAGTTTTTTTTATCGGCGGTATTAAAATTGCCATTAAAGAGTACTATTACAGGCGGTAATCCCCAAAATCGCCGGTAAAACGTTAAAATTTAATATAAATATTTTCATTTTGTAAATGTAACCGAAAAGTTTGGTTGGTCGTGTGGTTAGGTATCAGGGCTCCATGCAAAAGGTCGCGGGTTCGAAACTTAGTGCAAACTTTTTTTTCCGGAAAAAACTTTTACCGGCGGGAATAAAACCGCCGGTAAAAGTATGGTACTATTACCGGCGGTAAATTACCGCCTTTTATGTATTCTCGATGGCCGTATAGACGGCGGTAGGGTTTTTGCATAATTACTGCCGTTAATACTAATACCGGCAGTTTTGGGACTTTTACCGGCAGTTTTCTAATGCCGCAAATGCTAAAATTTGGCGTAGTCGATTCTTGAATCTCCTCCATGGTCTTCATTCTTCAATGGTAAAATTGAAAAGGAGTTGTAAGTTGTAATGTATTATGTATATACACAGAAGAGAGAGAGAGAGAGAGAGAGAGGGGGAGGGAGATATATATATATATATATATATAGGATAATGATCTATTGAGGGAGTCCTTAGGATAATTCCGTGCGGACCTCACCATTCCGGATCAAATTTTGACGATCCGAACCGCTCAATGTTTTTAAAATGCATTTTTAAGGGTCCACGCGGAAAATCTTCAAAAAAAAATACCCGGAAGGGCTTGATCGGATCAGTTTTTGTTAAAAACGCTATATATAGCGTTTTTAACAAAAACTGATCCGATCAAGCCCTTCCGGGTATTTTTTTTTTGAAAATTTCCCGCATGGACCTTGGAAAATGCATTTTAAAAACATTGAGCGGTTCGGATCGTCAAAATTTGATCCGGAAAGTCGAAAAATGGTGAGGTCCGCACGGAATTTTTGTTTGAGGGAGTCCTTAGTAGATCGGCTTCCTATATATATATATATATATATATATATATATGTATGTATATATTTCTAGATCTGCATGAGAAAAAAAAATGTTCAGATTTTAATAATCAATTAGTTGACTGTTGAGTTCAAGAAAGATCCAAAATTTTATAATCAAGTTGTACTTGTCCATTAGGACCATTACTTGACAAAGCAGCCCTTTTGTTTTTTAGTTGACTGTTGAGTATTGTGAAAGGGGTAGCAAAACATCCCTTTTGTTTTTTTAATAATCAACTATTGTCTGTTAAATTTGGTTTTTTGCATTAGGAGTCTAGGACTAGACCATTCTTTGCCAATATGTAGGTCTATTAACTTACTACTACTTCAATTTTTTAACTTACTTGTTTTTGTTTTATATCTATTTATATATATATATATGTATATATGTGTGTGTGTGTGTGTGTGTGTGAGTGTGTGTCTGTTATATCTCATGCCTAATAACACGCTTACATTTTTTAACACAGCTAAAATGTCCAAAGCAAAAGTTTGTACTAGTACCACAGTTTCTCAACGGAATCTCGCTTCTACAATTGTTTCTTCCATTGCATCTACTTTACCACCGAAATCTCCAACACTTGTGGAAGACATCCATGAAGATGAAGTTGAAAAAGGAGGTGGAGACAGAGACGTAGGTGGAGGGGGAGGGGAAGGCGAGGGCGGGGGCGGTGCGGAAGGCATCGGTGCAATCATAGGTGAAGGCGAATATAAAATATTGAATAAAGGAAATGCCGCGTGCTGGAAGCATTTTGAAAGGGTTGAAATCAAGGGCAAAGTGAAAGCAATATGTTATTATTGCAAAACAAATTCTTGCGGCTCACTCTACTAACACTACCAAAGCTTTGAATGAGCATTACAAAAGGTGTAAAAGAAGGAAGGTTGCTGATTCATCACAAAAGGTTCTAACTCAAAGCTTTATGACTGAGGAGGGGAAAAAACGGCTTGAAGCTTATACTTTCGATCAAAATTTTGCTAGGAGAGAGCTCGCTTGCATGATCATAATGCATGAGTATCCATTGTCCATGGTGGAACACGCTAGGTTTAAGAGATTTACACTGGCACTTCAACCTTTATTTGAAATGGTTTCTCGAAACACACTTAAAGCTGATATTTTTAAAATATATGATGGTGAAAGGTTGAAGGCAATGAAAGCAATTGAGAAAACTCAGAGTAGGGTTGCCGTCACGACTAACATGTGGACAACAAGCAATCAGAAAAGAGGCTTTATGGTTATCACAGGCTACTATGTTGATGATTCTTGAAAGTTGCAAAGCATCATTTTGAGGTACATATATATATCGCATGAATATTATTTTGCAAGTTAGTTTAATTTCAAGTAATTGCAATTCCTAAATGTTTTATATCTAGGTTTGTTTATGTGCCTTGTCCACATACGGCAGAAGTGTTGTGTGAGTCATTGATGGAAACTCTTTCGGACTGGAATATCGATAGAAATCTTTCTTCTTTTACTGTAGATAATTGTTCTAGTAATAATGCCATGATTAATATTCTCATTGGAAAGTTAGAACCTAAATCTCTCATGTCCCAAGGAAAGTTGATTCCTATGAGGTGTGCTGCCCACATTTTGAATTTAATTGTGAAGGATGGTTTAGAGGTGATTAAGGGGGGAATTGACAAAATTAGAGAAAGTGTGGCATATTGGACAGCAACACCAAAAAGAGAGGAGAAGTTTGAAGATAATGCCCGACAACTACATATTTCATGTGGTAAAAAGTTGTCTCGATTGTGTTACGAGGTGGAATTCTACATATTTGATGCTTGAAACTGCCATAGAGTATATGGAAGTCTTCTCTCGTCTTAAAATCCATGAAACTCAGTACAAATGTTGTCCACAAGGGGATGTAGCCAAGGAAGTATGCGACAGGTTGGAGGTTTTTTATAAGGCCACGGAGGTGTTTAGTGGAACAAAGTATCCAACGTCGAACTTGTTTTTTGCAAAGGTTTGCAAGATCAAAATGAAATTATCCAAATGGCTGAGATTTGTGAAAGTAATGACATGGCAGATCTTTATACAAAGCGGAAAATGAAGATGATGAGAGACATGGCATCCAAAATGATTGAGAAATATGATAAGTACTGGACAACAATTCATGGGATTTTGGGCGTTGCAGTGGTGCTAGATTCTAGGTACAAGATGAAGTTGGTAGAATATTATTTCAATTAGATTTATGGAATGGATGTTTTTTTTTAGATTGAGAAGGTTCTCAATTATTGTAAGGAGTTGCTTATGGAGTATGAAGTGAAAGTGAACAATGGCAGTGGTGCTTCATCCCAAGTTGAGTCTACCACTAGAGCCAAAGATGACGATGATCTAGATGACTTTGATTTGTTTGTTTCAAGCAATAAGAGATACAAAGTATCAACTAAAATGTCAGAATTTGATCTTTATTTGGAAGAGGATATGTTACCAAAAAGTAATCAAGACTTTGATGTTTTAACTTGGTGGAAAAATGACTTGAAGTTCCCAACTTTGAGAGTCATTGCTAGGGATGTGTTATCTATACCAGTTTCCACTGTTGCATCTGAGCCTGCTTTTAGCACTAGCGGTAGGGTTGTTACTCCACATCGTAATAGGCTCCATCCAAAGACAATTGAGGCATTGATGTGCGCTCGGAGTTGGTTAATGGCTCTTGAATCTGAAGGTAATTTAACTTGCTAATTACTTTTTCTAGTGCATTGTTTTTTTTTTTTCTTTCTTTTGTGTGATTGAATTTAGACAGATAATATTGGTTTATTTTGTTTCTTCTTAAGGTGATACAAATGAGTTTGCATCGGTTGTTGATGACATGGAAGATGGCTCTCAATCTTGCGTTACAGTAGTTGTTGACTGATCCGGTAAGTTTAATTATCACAGATTAGTTACTCCCTCCGTCCGTCTATATTTGTCCACTTTCACTATTTCACACCTCTTAAAAAATCGTACATTGTTTTCAATACGAATCTCTAAAAATATTCAATATGGATCTTGTTTGATAGATCTCAATTAGCTCTATTATACGAAATTTTCAAAATCATGAAACTCATTATAAATTGAACGATATGGACAATTTAAAACATGGCACGAATGCCGAAAATGGACAAACAAAGACGAACGGAGGGAGTATAATTATTTGTTGAAACTATTAAAATAAAATAGTACCTTTGTGGATTGCCTCCCTTTTGTATGTTTTCTTTTTTCTTTTCTTTTTTTCTAGGCTTGCTCCACAATTGTCACTCCATGTTCGCGCTTCGATTCAGAAATATTATCTACTAGTTTTTTTGGGCTCTTATTTTAGTTTTCTAGTTGTTTTTTTATTTGGAAACTTGAGATTATGGTATTCATGTGTAATACTCTAAGACCGTAGGAGTTGTCTGTTATAATTTTGTAGTAGGCTTAAATTTGATTATGGTTGAATTTGTTATTATGAATTAATGCTAACTGCTAAGGTACTTTGAAGTGAGGAGTTATTTTGAATTGGACTAGCAGGTTCAAAGGCTTCTCATGTGGGAGTCTGGGAGACTGGAAAAGATAAAACAAAAGGGCGGGGCGGAGCGGGGCGGGGCGGGTATTCCCGTTACCCGATAGAGGCGGGAAGGGGGGAGATTTTCAATACCCGGTTGGGTTTCGGGTCGGGGCCGGGGATGTCCGAGAAATTTAGGGTCGGGGTCGGGGTACATCAAAACCCGCTCCAACCCGCCCCGTTGCCATCCCTGCAATGCACCCATGTCTGATGCCAACGAAGATCCGCTTAAGCTCCACCCGGAGCTAACACTGAAATTCCACCATGGATTTACCCTCTCCAGTTAGTTGCATCTTCAACCGAATGTCGATGTCGACATCGACTGAATGCACCCATTAATTACTGATGCCAAAGAAGATGTGCTCAAACTCCACCCGGAGTTAACTGGCTCTACCACAGAGCCTCGTATACTCCCAATAGTTGAATTCGAATTAATAATGGACCCGAATCTCCACACGATACCCCACAGGAAGCACTCCAAACAGCCTCTATAACAGTATCTAAAAGGAGCATAACCAAATTAATCCGATTTATCTCATCAAAATAGTCTTTCTCGAGCATACCTCCTTCATACGAAATGCCTAAAGGTGCTGCTTCAAATCCGAAATCCTCTCAACCCACCTTCGCACGGAGATCCTCGAAAACAGTATCCTACATACTAGCAGACTTCTTCAACTTACCCAACCAAGGCTTATGTATTCCTTGTTGCACCAAACTTCTCAACTTCGAAGCAAGCCGTCATCGAGACGAACACCAAATACACAAACCCTAGGCAGCGAAAAACGAAAGCCTCAGATTGAACATGAAGCTCTGATACCAGTTTGTTATGCTGAAACCCGAAATATGATAGTATAAACACACCAACAAGAAAACAAGACACAAGAATTTACGTGGTTCTCCCTCAAGCACGAAGCTTTAAGCATACATCAATGGGAAAAGAGCAAGAGGATTCACTATATATAATGGGAGAACTACACAAAGTTAGCTATACCCGTAACTCTCATTTGAAGTATCCAACAAATATCTAGGGACAAATCTCTAAGGAGCATCAAACATCTCAATCACAAAAGAGATGCACAACTCCCTAGGGAAATAACCGACAACACAAGAAAACCCCAAGGCCAAGACAAAGAAAAGGCCAAAAAACGGATGCAACCAAGTGCCACAAAACCAAAACTAAAAGTCGCTCGCCAAGATGAGAGGCAGAGAGATTGCCAAAATTAGGCAGCAGAACATGAATTGGCAGCAAAGGCAGCAGCTGATTTTGCAACATCCCAAGAGTCAGATGGATCCCAAATGGGCCTCAGAATTGAAGCATCCTAAAAGCAGTTGAGAATCTCGATCCTGAAAATAGCATTAGCAGGTGGCTATCCCCTGACGAAATCCAAAATTCCAGCTTTAGTAAGCCACAGCACCTCTATATAGCAAACTAGCAACATAGCAGAATATGACTGACCGCAAGCTGCCTCAATTTTAAATGCTTCCAACCCAAAGGACCCTCAACACACAAAAGACAGTCTATAACACCTTCAGCAATCCAGCAACCAAGCATAAATAAGACAGCAAGCTCCCTACTAAAAGCTTCCAACCCAGACAACCCAAAGGCAAAAAGTTTTAACGTTGATGTAGGTCCATGAGGCAAAAAATGATCTTCATTAAAATAATAATAATAATAATCATAAATAAGAAAGAAAGAATTATGGTGAAATTTTGAAGGCTCCACAACCACCGCTGGGGGAATGTGGCCATCCTGTCCTGTATTTGAAATGTCATTTTCTCTTCTTTCTATGTAGGGCCGCTTTGTAGATCTTTCTATATTACCTCCCCTTTCCCTCATTCCATCAATCTATTTTCACCTTCTCCCCCAAGCTTTTAAATATCGGTTTTGCGATATGTAATGGTAACAATTTCAGTGTAATAGTTTCGGTAGTATTGAACGTTAAATAATAGAACCAGGTGTAGCGGTCGTGAATTTAAAAAAATAATTTTTCATTGGAAAATAATTTTAAATTGCTTAAATAATGCGTAACGGTTGAGTATCGGCAATGAACCGGTTCGTGAGTCGGATGCGGACCGATACGTACATGTTTTCGTTTCATGACATATACATGGAGAACATAAATCAAAATTGGTTTTCGTTTCATGTTATTGTTTCTTACCGCACTCTTTATGTTTTTTTGTTTGCATAATGCATACGATTTGTCAGGTTGTATGTGCCAATTGAAGTGATATATGATTTAGACTTTGATGCATTGAAGAAAAAAAAAAATCCTGATAAACAATAAAATAAATAGATATCGTTGGTATTTCCGAATCTCATTTTGATGCTTCTGACTTTCACTTGTACGAAATTCAATCATAATTTAATTCTTCAATGGTACAATATTTTAACCATGTCTATCTTCCCACCTCCAACTTGCACCTCCCTCAAAAGGTACAATAAGTCTGCTAGTATAAAGAGGGGAGGACCAAGCTTAAAAAGAGTACTGCTACATGTACATACCCTTGATTACAAGTCAATTGGAGGCATTTTTATGGCAATTGCAGCAATCATGACTAGCCAAGAAGACAACAACAAGGATGATCATCATCACCACCACCCCGACCACGACTATGACCATGACATGGTCATGCCCGGATTTCGCTTCCACCCTACCGAAGAAGAACTCATAGAGTTTTACCTTCGCCGTAAGGTGGAGGGAAAGCGCTTCAACGTTGAACTCATCACTTTTCTCGATCTCTACCGCTATGACCCTTGGGAACTTCCTGGTATTTTTTCTTTGGCTGCCTCAGTGTTTCTCTCTCTTGAATAAGTACCCTTCTGCAATTTCTCTCTCTCTCTTTCATTGCTTTCTGAAGTAATATGTGAACATATGAACTGATTCTAAGAATCTTCTAATGTTTCAAATGGGTTATACTCAATTTGTATTTAAGTATATCGTTTTTGATACGCTGAACTCATCACTTGTCTCAATTTCTTTCGCAACTGCCTGGTATTGTTTCTGGCTTGGAGCGGCCATCTCTCTCCTTTTTGTTATCTTTTTCCTTTTTTTTTACTCGGCAAAAGAAGTTTTATTAATTTCTGAAATGGGAATAAAGATGATCAATAAGGACAAACAAGAGCTACCCGAGAATCCAGAAAGACGTTTATATGCATGAACTCTTTCAATTCTTGTTGGTTCATCATAAAGTATAACAGCCTAATTAATTATCCAAATTTTCTAACCTTTTTTTTTTTTGGATCTGCAAATTTTCTAACCCTGCTATATATCATTTCAAATGGTTTCCCCCCTCAATTTGGCCTAATTCTCCAAAATTTCTTAAAGTACTATATATACATTTTTTTTTATGAGCAGAGAAAAGAATTTATTAATCTTTGGTTGCAAAGATTAAATTGATCTATATTTATATACACATCATATTCTGAAATATGTTAAATGGTTTTTTTACCCGCAATTTTTCCTAATTCTCCAAAATTTCTTGCTGAATTATATCAATTGGATTTTTTCCCAATTTGTCCTAATGCTCCAAAATTTAAAACAGTGCAATTTTCAATTTTTTCAAATGGTTCTTCCTAGATTTGTAAGCAATTCATATATTCCATTGAATTTCTTGATCTATATCACTATGACCCTCTAGAACATCATTTCTTTATTTTTTTTAAAAATAATTCAGGACATTTGAGTTAGTTAACACACACCTCGATTTTGTATTTTGTTTTTGGCAACCCCATCTTTCTTTTTGAACACCCTCTTTCAGTTTCCCTTATTTCGCATTTCGATATCATGTCAATTTTTTCACCTATCATTGTGATCTTATAAAAAATAAGTAAAAAAAGTCTCTCACGTATCAATCCAAAACAAGGATCTAAACTCTTCCTCCTAAGTTTCTAACAATACCCTCATATCCATTAGTTTAATCCTTTGGTTTTCAACATTTTATCCATTATAGTTGTGTTGGATTTTGTGCTAAATATATAAAACTTGTTTGTTTCTTTTTTAGCCTTGGCAGCAATTGGAGAAAAGGAATGGTTCTTCTATGTGCCTAGAGATAGGAAGTATCGGAATGGAGACCGGCCCAATCGTGTGACAACTTCTGGATACTGGAAGGCTACGGGAGCTGATAGAATGATTCGAAATGAAAACTTGAAATCAATAGGGCTGAAAAAGACCCTTGTTTTCTACTCCGGGAAGGCTCCAAAAGGCATCCGAAGTAGTTGGATAATGAACGAGTACCGCTTGCCCCAACATGAAACCGAAAGACTACAAAAGGTAAATAAATTCATCGAACGTACTAGTGATAGAAAACCAACAAAAGAAAGACATGACTTCGAAGGAAATGATACTAGGACACTTCTTTAGTCACTATATAATGTTTGTATATACATCTATAGCCCTCCTATTGCCTAACAACAAAGGAGAATTAGAGGATTGGTTTCACTCCCATGGTTGTAATTTAAACTTATATTTCACATGGTGCCCCAAGAAACTTTGCAAGGGATTGTTAAGATTTCTCCTACTACTATAGCATATATACTAGTTTCTAACTAGTTATGAGTTTAGCTCACTCAATTATAAGACATGTTCAAGCAATAAAATTATCAAAAATTTGATGTGTACGCATGACACGCATATGCAATATGCACAAACGGTGCATCTTGATCGTCCGTGCGTGTTTTTGACGGTTCGGATTTTTAAAAAACTCTTACATGTAAGTTTTTTTACAATCCGGATAGTCGATTCCGGAAATGGACGGTCAGGATATGTTCGTGCGCGTACGTACATGTGTGTGTACGTACGCATAGCTGGGTTGTAAAATTATGCTAGATATGAATACTAGAGAAAAAGACTACGAAAGAAATGAAAAGAAAATTGCAAGAAATTAACTCTATTACAACTGGCTCGGATACTCGAGTTATCAAAAAAGAAATTCCATTCCAATTCGTAAGCATTCTTTCTTTGCCCTATTTTACGTGAAATTTTTATTGCACAAACTACAACTGTTTGGCTTACAAAACATTGTTAATTTCCAGGCTGAAATATCTCTTTGTCGCGTCTACAAGAGACCCGGAGTTGAAAACCATCCGTCACTCCCCCGTTCACTCGCGACAAGGGCATCCTCATCAAGGTGCACTACACATTTGGTTAAAGACCAGCACACTTCCATGGATAACTTCCAATCCTTTCCATTACAACAACCGTCTCAGCCAGCTCAAGAAACCGAAAAAATGAGCGAAACAAGCGGTAGCAGCAGCAACACAGAAGTGCTTTCCAAACGCAAGCCTAATTTCAACATTCCACCCCCATTTCCTTCTTTAGTCCCTAATTGCACCCCCACAGGCTTTATTTCAGGCTCTAATATCCCTTTGGTGCCAAACTATGGAGTGGTTGATGATTTTCATAGGCTAGTGAACTCACAACAAGATTCAATCTCTCAGCAACAACATTATCAAAATCAAAATCATCAATACTATATATCATCTCAGTTCTCCACATTACAGCCACAGCCACCACAGACCACCTTCTCGGACCGACTCTTGTGGGAGTGGAACTGTATCGCAGAGGGATCAAACAAAGACTACTGCAACCAATTCAAGTAATCTATGACTTGTACACAACTTATATACATTAGATACAGATCTAAACGTATGTATCAATGATCAGATTCTCTAGAGATCGAGATGAGTAACTTTGTTATTTATAGTCTCATGTTGTCATAAGTGACTTGATACTTAATGATACTTGCTGCTTTACTAGGCTTCAGGGTTTAATAAGGTTTTCTAGGTTTAGGATTTGTTTTTCAGTTTCTTAGATTTATTTTTTAAACCAAACACTCCCCCGTCCCTTTTTAATAGTCGAGGATTCTATTTTGGATTGTTTCTTAATACTCCAAGTGTTTGTTTTGAAAAGTTGATGGATCAAAGTTTTTAAAGTTATTATTTTGTCCTTTTGAAAATTTAATTAGTAAAGAGTTAATGGGGAAAAGTGGAGGATAATTTTGAAAAATAGTAGTAAAAGTTTATTTGGAAGGTGTAAAGTGGTGGTAAAAGTAGATGGAGTTCAAAGGGAGGAACATGAAGGAAGTTCTTTGAAATCTCAATCATATTACTTTTTATTAACCATACTCTATTCTGCTTTGTGTATGCTACAAAGAAAAAGTCAGTATATGTTTAGGAGTTTCGTTCTCAGTTTTTTTTTTTCCCCCAACTTTTTAGTTTTTCGAATTATGGTCTGAATGTATTCTTGTTAGCGAAATCACCACACACATAATAATGGAATACGAAAACTATAAAGAAATCAACACAAGAATTTACGTGCATGGTTCCCCAAAACCGGGTACTTCTACGAGAGCAAGCGAGTCTGTTGTTATGATAAAGTCAGTCAGGGTTTTTACATTAGATAGTATTTATGAGCCCTACTCTATTCCACTCCGCTCCGCTCGGCCTCTAGCCTTCATTAGAACTTCTCGGTACGTATCTCTCCATATGAGCCACAACCTCCAACAATTCTGAATCTGGTAGATGTTTTTGGAAAAAAATGTGCAGAATGTATTTTGCAACTGGAGTAGTATTTGAGAGATATGTCGAAAATACATTTTGCAGTTCTTTTTGTAATCAAAATGGGAAAAGTGAAAAATGAGAAGTCTAAAGCTCCTCCCAAACTATTTTTTACTTTTGCTCTTTAATGTCAAATTTTGAGAATTAATTTTAGCTTAATGTGTTTTGGGTTTGGCTCGTTTGGGCAGCCAAACGCCCAAAATTGAAAAATGAAAAGTTGAAAATGTGAAGATGAGTCACCCAAACATGCCCAGTGGTGTTCCGCTAAAGGTGTTATTAGAATAAATTGTTTTTCACGAATTCTTATGCGATGTATTGTGAAAGAATGATCCGTCTTGATTTTTTTTTAAAAACTGTTTTTTTTTTTTTTTTGGTTAGTGGACACCCCGTTGGTAAGATAAGTTCAACAATAAGATAGTAATTAAGAGTTTGTGAAACAATCTTTCGCAGAGTTTCGAACGCTTCTAGATTTGTCTAAGCTAAATCGGTTTTGAAATGTAAACTGGGCAACAAGTGAAATAATTGGTGATCAATTTTAAGGGCTTATTTTTCGGTGAAATGTGTTAAAGTAATAATCTCGCGTTGCTTGGGTAGGAAATAAAAAATCACTTAATAACATTTGGGACCTCTCCACTCATTATCAATTAATTTTGAGTTAGATATAAAGTTTTCACGAGGTATCAGAGAGGACCTATTCCATCCCAAATTTTATAAAAAAACTAAATGAAACCCACACCCCACGATTACAGACCTCAAAAAAGGCTTCACGATAATAGGACCTAAAAAGTGGTCACACATGGCAGACCTAAATGCCGCTACAATTAGGTATAAAATTTTGAGTTGGATATAAAATATTCACTGCGCATGCAATAGAAATTGAATAATCTTACAAAGTCTGGTATTCCATCCCCTAGCATCACCATATGGGGTTTCTAACGAGTGTACTTTAATTTTGTAAGAGTGAACATTAATTTCAAACTGGCCCACAAAATGTTAGGTGCATTTTTCATGCACAATATATTTAAAAATGCTAATATCAGCTCAATTGGTTGTCAATAAGCTGGAAATGATAAAAATATACAATTTTGTATATGCTAAAATAACTTGAAAATTGTTAAAGGTGCATCAAAAGTCGTATTTTTTTAGTATTTTATTTTTGCATTTGTCTCGCTTTATTAACAACTCGATGGGCTGTCAATAACATAATTGCAATATTCCATTGAATATCTACTTTTTGAATCTTCATGAGTTCATGTTAAATGTATCAAAACCCAAGAACTATAAAATCGATTGAAATTTAAAAACAACAAAAATGAGATCGAAGGAGTGTCTTTTTTTGTTTCTTTTCTTTTTTGATTTGGTAAATTATAGAGTTATGTGTGTGCCTGTTCTTTAGCATAACATGCAAGTTGTTGCGTTGGGAATGGACATCTTAACAACCAGATATGGCATCTTTCTTCTGTATACTGTTAGACATGAGAATGATAATTTCTATGCATAATTGATCCCCACAGACTCTGAGTAGAAACAAGAGTTGAATTTGTTTGAGATAGTGAAAGAGCAAGAGAAAGAGTATTGGTCTCATCCCACAAGCCAACTTAATGTACTGTGCGTCTGTACCCCTTTCTGCTTGTTTTGTTAATGGAGGGTACTAAAACCACCCCCATCTAGCTCCCCTCCAGTCTCCTAATGTCCAGTTTGAGCCTTTGTGGCCTGTGTTCACAATGTGATCAAAACCGTTCGTTTTGTAGAACTCGTCAAGCAAATCATACATATAAAAGGTTAACTTGATTGAACATTAAAGAGCTGGATGAAAAATTAAGTATTACTACTACTTTGTAAAAGAAAAAGGGTTTTGTTCAAATGAGCCCCACAGACACATGATAAGGTTCATTAAATGAGTCTAATTAAATCCACACTAGGGAAAATATTATTTTAGATTTGAAACTGTTTTTTAATTTGTTCTTGCACAAATTTGTTTTGTTCATAGAATCGTCTTAGACTAATCTTTTTTTTGTTAAGAAAAACAAAATTTCTCCTTCCGTCCCTTTTTAATGCGTTACTTCGTAAATCCAACTTATTAAAGAAACATCATCATTACACCTTTCACATTAACTTTTTCCTCCACTTTATACTTTTCACATCAACTTTTACCTCTATTTTCCAAAATTATCCTCCATTTTTACCCATTAACTCTTTACCCACTAAATTTTCAAAAGGACAAAATGATAATTGTACAAACTTTTATCCATTAACTTTTCAAACCACACCCTTATTTAGGAACAGCCCAAAATGAAAAGTTAAACACTTAAAAAGGGACGGAGGGAGTATTAATCTTTGAAGAAGAAACAAAGATTAAAAGGACAAGGGTACACCAGCAAAAAAACGCCACCCAGGACCCATAAAGCCAGGAAAGCAAGAAGCCAACCAAAAAGCTACAACCACCTAAAAAAAGCAAAATAAGTAGGTTAGATTATTATAATTGGGCCAAACGAGTCTCACAAAGGACCCAAGTTGATAATTTTGGTAGTTTTGATTCATTCATGTATATTGTGATGAAATCTTTATCCTAGGGTAGGGGTGCAGCCAAGCTGAGCTTTGTAGTGTTCGAGCTCAGCTCGTTAAGTAAACAAGTCAAAAAATTGAACTTGAGCTCGGCTTAGTCATAAACGAGCCGAGCCGAGCTTTAGCAAGTTCGTTAACGAGCCTGACAATCTAGCTCAAGCTCAGCTCATTTACTTATCGAGTCGAGTTGAGCCGAGCCACGAGCTGCTCGGGAGCAACTTGGTTCGTTTGTAGCCCTACCCTAGGGCGTTTGGATGAAATGAATTGACTGTTGATTTTTGTTTTTTTTTTTTTTAAATGCTGAACCAAATTGGACATCACGGGAACTTAGTTCCTCCCACCTACAGAACCCTAACAGCAAAAACAAAATTTTTGAATTGTCATTTCCATAGCACACCATACAAAATGGCATTATTCCCCTCCCTCTCTCTCTCTCTCTATGGGTGCAGCAGTGCAGCTACATTCTCCTTGGGGTCTGGGCTAGCAAGGTGGAGTACTACGTAGTAGCTGATGAAGTCTAAGAAATATAGCTGATTAATTATTGGGGGTATATTAGGTAGGTTTGTTGCAATTATTATTTGAGAGTTGCCATAAAAGTAAAGGCCAGCATGTGTGACAAGCATGAGGTGTTCACACTTGTGTTCACACTTGTGGGCGTGCAGCACATATGCTATAGAGAGGTCCTGGCATTAGCCTCTATACGCGCTAAGTCACATCATGTAGCTACGCATGTGTAGTTTAAAGAAATGGCTACAATACACACTCATTAATATCACAAATTATGCTAAACTTTGTGTTGGCGAAAATTAAGAACGCGCATGAGCGTAGAGCGAGAAATTAGAACGAAAGCGAAGAGTATACATATTACATATGACCAAATGTGCAACTCTTATCAGCCTCCCATTTTTATGCCTCATTACGTTTCCCTATTGTTGCCGTTACCCTTAAATTCTAATCAATTGAAAATTAAAATAGTTCACAGAAAAATATATAACTGAGACTAGTTTATCGTTTGAGATGAATTATTATTTCTCACTAGGAGATTATTAATCCAAAAGTCAAGGCCACCCTCCCTAGACTACGACGTCCAATGTGACAATAATTTTTTTTTTTTTTTGGTGTAAAATTTGAAGAAAAAAACAAGTATTGAAATAGAAGAAAGTGAACTAAGAGACAAGGACAGATGCAAGATTTTAACATTGGATGAATATTAAATTTCATGACCCATATAATAGGTGAATATCACTTTCTGCCAAGACAACATCAAAATTGTTATGTGGATATTTTCGAGTCAACCTATACAATTACAAAATTAAATATATTCATAGATATTCAGTTGTACCCCTTTCTGCTTATTTTGTGGATGGAGGGGTACTAAAACCACCCCCATCTAGTTCCCCTCCGGTCTCCTAATGTCCAGTATGAGCCTTTGTGGCCTGTGTTCACAATGTGATAAAAAAAAAAGTTCGTTTTGCAGAATTCGTCAAGCAGATCATTCAGATAAAAGATTAACTTGATTGAACATTAAAGAGTTAGATGAACAACTAAGTATTACTACTAATATTAAAAAAAAATTGAGTTCCACTGACAACAACGTGTTACTAAAAGTGTGTTGCTAAAAAGTATTCAGTGACAGTTTTTTGTATTAAGTTGTCACTAATTACAGGATTAGTGACAACTCACTAAAAAGTTGTTGTCATTGAATACTTTAGCAACACACTTTTAGTGACAACCTAGTGACAAAATTGTTGTCACTAAAGATCAATTTTTTTGTAGTGAAAAAAATACTAGGGAAAATATTATTTTAGATTTGAAACTGTTTTTAATTTGTTCTTGCACAAATCTGTTTTGTTCATAAAATCGTCTTAAACTAATCTTTTGTAAAGAAAAAAAAGTTTATTAATCTTTGAAGAAGAAACAAAGATTAAGGACAAAAGCACACCAGCAAAAAAAGGCCACCAGGACCCATAAAGTCAGGAAGGCAAGAAGTCAACCAAAAAGCTACAACCACCTAAAAAAAGAAAAATAAGTAAGTTCGATTGTTATTATTGGCCCAAACGAGTCTCACAAAGGACCCAAGTTGAACCAAATTCGGTAATTTGGTAGTTTTGATTCATTTATGTATATTGTGTAATGAAATCTTTACCCTAGGGCATTTGAATGAAATGAATTGGCTGTTTATTAAAAAAAAACACTGAACCAAATTGGACATCACGAGAACTTAGTTCTTCCCACCTTTAGAACCCTAACAACAAAATTTGTGAATTGTCATTTCCATAGCACACCATACAAAATGGCATTATCCCCCTCTCTCTCTCTCTCTCTCTTTCTAGATCTCTGGGTGCAGGTACATTCTCCTTGGGGTCTGGGCTAGCAAGGTGGAGACGTGGAGTACTACATTCTCTCTCTCTCTCTCTTCGATTAATTTCATATGGGTTCTGGGTGGCGTTTTTTTGGCTGGTGTGTCCTTGTCTTCTTCAAAAATTAATAAATTTTTTTGCTTAAAAAAAAAGATTATTTTAAGACGATTCTATGAACAAAACAGATTTGTGCAAGAACAAATTAAAAAACATTTGCAAATCTAAAATAATATTTTCCCTAGTATTCTTTTTTACAAATTAGTAGTAATACTTTGGGGGTGTTCTAGTAAGGTGGTTTTTTTTAAAAAAACTGGATTTTCACGGTTTTTTATGTGATGTATTGTGAGAGAATGAACTGTCTCAGTTTTTTAAAAAGAAAAACAGTTTTTTGTTAGTGGAACACCCCCTTTGTTGTTCATCTAGCTCTTTAATGTTCAATCAAGTTAACCTTTTATCTGAATAATCTGCTTGACAAATTCTGCAAAACAAAATCTGTTGATCACATTCTGAACACAGGCCACAAAGGTTCAAACTGGACATTAGGAGACTGGAGGGGAGCAAGATGGGGTGGTTTTGATTTGATCTTGATTTGGTTCAGTTCCTTTTTCACCACAATAGAAAAAATGGTCACAATTGAAGTTTTTAGTGCAAAAGTATGGGCCTTCAAAAGTTTGATGGGCCGCCCATTTGATGTCTTCAGTGTCTAAAGCCCGAAGATGACATACTTTTTCTTTGCGAATCTAGGCGGGGCGTTTTTTAAACTGGGTTCTTTGGGTCTCTTATAAAACAGCTTTTGAGGCTTTGAGCCCCAAAAGCAACTTCTTGACTCAAATGATCCACAGTGGAATTTTGTTGCATGTCAAATATCTATAAAGTCCATTCATTGCTTGGCCCATTTCAATCGAAGCACTCAACCAATTATATTTCCATGTAATAAGGGTGAGTTCTTGAATGGAATTTTGGGAGATAAAATCTTCTCCTTCCTTTCCCAATAGATAAAAGGAAAATAATTAGTCATAAATACATAATATTTTGTCTATTTGAAGGGAAGGATAAGGAATTTTTACAATCAAACATAAAGACATTGTTTGTAATTATAATTTAAAAAAGAACGGTGATACATACACTCCCAGGGAGCCACTCCCAGCAACACCCTGCTCCCAGGGAGCCACTCCCAGCAACACCCTGCTAAGACAACTATCGATTGTCTTATAGTGTTCCGTTTAGAACCTGAGCATCCCAGGTTTCAAGAAAGACGAATAGTAAAGAACCTGATTGGTGCTAACTTGTTCTAGTGAGTGTTCAATAAAACCACAAACGGAACTAACCATATGGCAAGAACGCACCTCCACCGTGTAAGCATCTCAGTGATCTCACGGTGCCGTCGATTTTAGTATGAGAGTATAGTTAATTGTTCTCGCTTTGCTATTCTACCATTGCAATGTAATAATTCCGTTTTTTGGTGGTACCATTGTTAGCTTTTATTTATTTGATGCCTGTCGATTTGGGTTTCTTTTGTCTCTTCGTGTGCGTTTTTTTATGTCTTCTTCCTATTGTTCTTGCATGTGTGATTTTGTATGTTTCGATTAGTTGGACAGAGCTAGCACAGACACAAAGGAGAGTTAGTCCGGGCGACCACCATACTCAAGTTTTAAAAAAAAAATTACTAAATAATTTTTACTTGAGTATGGTGGTCGCCCAAAGATGGGGTGGTGGTTGGCCGGAGGTGGGGTGGTGATTTTTTTTTGAATTTTATGTTCGAAATTAGAATTTTTAAAAATTAGTGACATTTCACTAATTTTTTTGGTTACCGGAAGTGGTTGGCTAGAGTTGGGGTGGTGGTCGGCCGGAAGTGCGGTGGTGATTTTTTTTTATTTTTATGTTCTAAATTAGAATTTTTAAAAATTAGTGACATTTCACTAATTTTTTTTGTCACCGGAAGTGGTCGGCCAGAGGTAGGATGGTGGTCAGCCGGAGGTGGGAGGCGATTTTTTTGAATTTTATGTTGGAAATAAGAATTTTAAAAAATTAGTGACATTTCACTAATTTTTTTTGTCGCCGGAAATGGTAAAACGGAGGTCGGATTGTGGTCTGCCGGAGGTGGCTTGCTGATTTTTTGAATTTTATGTTCGAAACTTGAATTTTTAAAAATTAGTGACACTTCACTAATTTTTTTGGTCGCCGGAGGCGGTCAGCCAGAGGTGGGGGTTGGTCGGCCTGAGGTGGAGTGGTGATTTTTTTTAATTTTATGTTCGAAATTTGAATTTTTAAAAATTAGTGACACTTCACTATTTTTTTTTTTTGTCTTTATGTTCGATTGCAAAAGTTGCTTGTCCTCCCCTTTAAAATTGCCTTAGCCAAAAATTCAAAACATTTGGCAATTTTAAAGGGAAGGACAAGTAACTTTTGCAATCGAACATAAAGACAAAAAACATTTGGCAATTTTAAAAGGAAGGACAACAAACTTTTGCAATCGAACATAAAAACAAAAAACATTTGCCATTTTTTAAAAAAAGGACAAATAACTTTTGCAATCGAACATAAAGACAAAAAAAAAACTAGTGAAGTGTTACTAATTTTTAAAAATTTAAATTTGGAACATAAAATTAAAAAAAATCACCACCCCACCTCTGGCCGACCACTTCCGGCGACCAAAAAAATTAGTAACGTGTCACTAATTTTTAAAAATTCAAATTTTGAACATAAAATTCAAAAAAATCACCACTCCACCTCCGGCCGACCACCACCCCACCTCTGCCCAAGCACTTCCCGCGACCAAAAAAATTAGTGAAGTGTCACTAATTTTTAAAAATTCAAATTTCGAACATAAATTAAAAAAGATCACCACTCCACCTCCGGCCGACCACCACCCCACCTCTAGCCGAGCACTTTCGGCGACTACAAAAATTAGTGAAGTGTCACTAATTTTTAAAAATTCAAGTTTCGAACATAAAATTCAAAAAAATCAACACCCCACCTCTGGCCGACAACCACCCACCTTTGGCCGACCACTTTCAGCGACCAAAATAATTACTAAAGGGTCACTAATTTTTAAAAATTCAAATTTTGAACATAAAATTCAAAAAAATCATCATTCCACTTCTGGCCGACCACCACCCCACCTCTGCCAGAGCACTTCCGGCGACCAAAAAAAATAGTGAAGTGTCACTAATTTTTAAAAATTCAAATTTCAAACATAAAATTCAAAAAAATCACCACTCCACCTCCGGCCGACCATCACTCCATCTCTAGCCGAGCACTTTCGGTGACCAAAAAAATTAGTGAAGTGTCACTAATTTTTAAAAATTCAACTTTCGAACATCAAATTCAAAAAAATCAAAACCCCACCTCCGACCGACCACCACCCCACCTTTGGCCGACCACTTTCGGCGACCAAAAAGATTAGTGAAGTGTCACTAATTTTTTAAAATTCAAATTTCGAACATAAAATTCAAAAAAATCAACGCCCCACCTCCGGCCGACCACCACCCCACCTCTGGCTGAGCACTTCCAGAGACCAAAAAGATTAGTGAAGTGTCACTAATTTTTTAAAATTCAAATTTCGAACATAAAATTCAAAAAAATCAACGCCCCACCTCCGGCCGACCACCACCCCACCTCTGGCTGAGCACTTCCGGAGACCAAAAAAATTAGTAAAGTGTCACTAAATTTTAAAAATTCAAGTTTCGAACATAAAATTCAAAAAAATTAACACCCCACCTCTGACCGACCACCACCCTACCTTTGGCCGACCACTTTCGGCGACCAAAAAGATTAATGAAGTGTCACTAATTTTTTTAAATTCAAATTTCGAACATAAAATTCAAAAAAATCAACACCCACCTCTGCCGACCACCACCCTCCTTTGGCCGACCACTTTCAGCGACCAAAATAATTACTAAAGGGTCACTAATTTTTAAAAATTCAAATTTTTAACATAAAATTCAAAAAAATCATCATTCCACTTCTGGCCGACCACCACCCCACCTCTGCCCGAGCACTTCCGGCGACCAAAAAAAATAGTGAAGTGTCACTAATTTTTAAAAATTCAAATTTCAAACATAAAATTCAAAAAAATCACCACTCCACCTCCGGCCGACCATCACCCCATCTCTAGCCGAGCACTTTCGGCGACAAAAAAAATTAGTGAAGTGTCACTAATTTTTAAAAATTCAACTTTCGAACATAAAATTCAAAAAAATCAAAACCCCACCTCCGACCGACCACCACCCCACCTTTGGCCGACCACTTTCGGCGACCAAAAAGATTAGTGAAGTGTCACTAATTTTTTAAAATTCAAATTTCGAACATAAAATTCAAAAAAATCAACGCCCCACCTCCGGCCGACCACCACCCCACCTCTGGCTGAGCACTTCCGGAGACCAAAAAAATTAGTAAAGTGTCACTAATTTTTAAAAATTCAAGTTTCGAACATAAAATTCAAAAAAATCAACACCCCACCTCTGACCGACCACCACCCTACCTTTGGCCGACCACTTTCGGCGACCAAAAAGATTAATGAAGTGTCACTAATTTTTTTAAATTCAAATTTCGAACATAAAATTCAAAAAAATCAACACCCACCTCTGCCGACCACCACCCTCCTTTGGCCGACCACTTTCAGCGACCAAAATAATTACTAAAGGGTCACTAATTTTTAAAAATTCAAATTTTTAACATAAAATTCAAAAAAATCATCATTCCACTTCTGGCCGACCACCACCCCACCTCTGCCCGAGCACTTCCGGCGACCAAAAAAAATAGTGAAGTGTCACTAATTTATAAAAATTCAAATTTCAAACATAAAATTCAAAAAAATCACCACTCCACCTCCGGCCGACCATCACCCCATCTCTAGCCGAGCACTTTCGGCGACAAAAAAAATTAGTGAAGTGTCACTAATTTTTAAAAATTCAACTTTCGAACATAAAATTCAAAAAAATCAAAACCCCACCTCCGACCGACCACCACCCCACCTTTGGCCGACCACTTTCGGCGACCAAAAAGATTAGTGAAGTGTCACTAATTTTTTAAAATTCAAATTTCGAACATAAAATTCAAAAAAATCAACGCCCCACCTCCGGCCGAGCACCACCCCACCTCTGGCCGAGCACTTCTGGAGACCAAAAAAATTAGTAAAGTTTCACTATTTTTTAAAAATTCAACTTTCGAACATAAAATTCAAAAAAATCAAAACCCCACCTCCGGCGACCACCACCCCACCTCTAGGCGAGCACTTTCGGCGACCAAAAAAATTAGTGAAGTGTCACTAATTTTTAAAAATTCAAGTTTCGAACATAAAATTCAAAAAAATCAACACCCCACCTCTGGCCGACAACCACCCACCTTTGGCCGACCACTTTCAGCGACCAAAATAATTACTAAAGGGTCACTAATTTTTAAAAATTCAAATTTTGAACATAAAATTCAAAAAAATCATCATTCCACTTCTGGCCGACCACCACCCCACCTCTGCCCGAGCACTTCCGGCGACCAAAAAAAATAGTGAAAAGTCACTAATTTTTAAAAATTCAAATTTCAAACATAAAATTCAAAAAAATCACCACTCCACCTCCGGCCGACCATCACCCCACCTCTAGCCGAGCACTTTCGGCGACCAAAAAAATTAGTGAAGTGTCACTAATTTTTAAAAATTCAACTTTTGAACATAAAATTCAAAAAAATCAAAACCCCACCTCCGACCGACCACCACCCCACCTTTGGCCGACCACTTTCGCCGACCAAAAATATTTGTGAAGTGTCACTAATTTTTTAAAATTCAAATTTCGAACATAAAATTCAAAAAAATCAACGCCCCACCTCCGGCCGACCACCACCCCACCTCTGGCCGAGCACTTCCGGAGACCAAAAAAATTAGTAAAGTGTCACTAATTTTTAAAAATTCAACTTTCGAACATAAAATTCAAAAAAATCAAAACCCCGCCTCCGGCCGACCACCACCCCACCTCTAGCCGAGCACTTTCGGCGACCAAAAAAATTAGTGAAGTGTCACTAATTTTTAAAAATTGAAGTTTCGAACATAAAATTCAAAAAAATCAACACCCCACCTCTGGCCGACCACCACCCACCTTTGGCCGACCACTTTCGGCGACCAAAATAATTACTGAAGGGTCACTAATTTTTAAAAATTCAAATTTTGAACATAAAATTCAAAAAAATCATCATTCCACTTCTGGCCGACCACCACCCCACCTCTGCCCGAGCACTTCCGGCGACCAAAAAAAATAGTGAAGTGTCACTAATTTTTAAAAATTCAAATTTCAAACATAAAATTCAAAAAAAATCACCACTCCACCTCCGGCTGACCATCACCCCACCTCTAGCCGAGCACTTTCGGCGACCAAAAAAATTAGTGAAGTGTCACTAATTTTTAAAAATTCAGCTTTCGAACATAAAATTCAAAAAAATCAAAACCCCACCTCCGACCGACCACCACCCCACCTTTGGCCGACCACTTTCGGCGACCAAAAAGATTAGTGAAGTGTCACTAATTTTTTCAATTCAAATTTCGAACATAAAATTCAAAAAAATCAACGCCCCACCTCCGGCCGACCACCACCCCACCTCTGGCCGAGCACTTCCGGAGACCAAAAAAATTAGTAAAGTGTCACTAATTTTTAAAAATTCAACTTTCGAACATAAAATTCAAAAAAATCAAAACCCCACCTCCGGCCGCCCACCACCCCACCTCTAGGCGAGCACTTTCGGCGACCAAAAAAATTAGTGAAGTGTCACTAATTTTTAAAAATTCAAGTTTCGAACATAAAATTCAAAAAAATCAACACCCCACCTCTGGCCGACCACCACCCACGTTTGGCCGACCACTTTCGGCGACCAAAATAATTACTGAAGGGTCACTAATTTTTAAAAATTCAAATTTTGAACATAAAATTCAAAAAAATCATCATTCCACTTCTGGCCGACCACCACCCCACCTCTGCCCGAGCACTTCCGGCGACCAAAAAAAATAGTGAAGTGTCACTAATTTTTAAAAATTCAAATTTCAAACATAAAATTCAAAAAAAATCACCACTTCACCTCCGGCCGACCATCACCCCACCTCTAGCCGAGCACTTTCGGCGACCAAAAAAATTAGTGAAGTGTCACTAATTTTTAAAAATTCAGCTTTCGAACATAAAATTCAAAAAAATCAAAACCCCACCTCCGACCGACCACCACCCCACCTTTGGCCGACCACTTTCGGCGACCAAAAAGATTAGTGAAGTGTCACTAATTTTTTAAAATTCAAATTTCGAACATAAAATTCAAAAAAATCAACGCCCCACCTCCGGCCGACCACCACCCCACCTCTGGCCGAGCACTTCCGGAGACCAAAAAAATTAGTAAAGTGTCACTAATTTTTAAAAATTCAACTTTCGAACATAAAATTCAAAAAAATCAAAACCCCACCTCCGGCCGCCCACCACCCCACCTCTAGCCGAGCACTTTCGGCGACCAAAAAAATTAGTGAAGTGTCACTAATTTTTAAAAATTGAAGTTTCGAACATAAAATTCAAAAAAATCAACACCCCACCTCTGGCCGACCACCACCCACCTTTGGCCGACCACTTTCGGCGACCAAAATAATTACTAAAGGGTCACTAATTTTTAAAAATTCAAATTTTGAACATAAAATTCAAAAAAATCATCATTCCACTTCTGGCCGACCACCACCCCACCTCTGCCCGAGCACTTCCGGCGACCAAAAAAAATAGTGAAGTGTCACTAATTTTTAAAAATTCAAATTTCAAACATAAAATTCAAAAAAAATCACCACTCCACCTCCGGCCGACCATCACCCCATCTCTAGCCGAGCACTTTCGGCGACCAAAAAAATTAGTGAAGTGTCACTAATTTTTAAAAATTCAGCTTTCGAACATAAAATTCAAAAAAATCAAAACCCCACCTCCGACCGACCACCACCCCACCTTTGGCCGACCACTTTCGGCGACCAAAAAGATTAGTGAAGTGTCACTAATTTTTTAAAATTCAAATTTCGAACATAAAATTCAAAAAAATCAACGCCCCACCTCCGGCCGACCACCACCCCACCTCTGGCTGAGCACTTCCGGAGACCAAAAAAATTAGTAAAGTGTCACTAATTTTTAAAAATTCAAGTTTCGAACATAAAATTCAAAAAAATCAACACCCCACCTCTGACCGACCACCACCCTACCTTTGGCCGACCACTTTCGGCGACCAAAAAGATTAATGAAGTGTCACTAATTTTTTTAAATTCAAATTTCGAACATAAAATTCAAAAAAATCAACACCCACCTCTGCCGACCACCACCCTCCTTTGGCCGACCACTTTCAGCGACCAAAATAATTACTAAAGGGTCACTAATTTTTAAAAATTCAAATTTTTAACATAACTTTCAAAAAAATCATCATTCCACTTCTGGCCGACCACCACCCCACCTCTGCCCGAGCACTTCCGGCGACCAAAAAAAATAGTGAAGTGTCACTAATTTATAAAAATTCAAATTTCAAACATAAAATTCAAAAAAATCACCACTCCACCTCCGGCCGACCATCACCCCATCTCTAGCCGAGCACTTTCGGCGACAAAAAAAATTAGTGAAGTGTCACTAATTTTTAAAAATTCAACTTTCGAACATAAAATTCAAAAAAATCAAAACCCCACCTCCGACCGACCACCACCCCACCTTTGGCCGACCACTTTCGGCGACCAAAAAGATTAGTGAAGTGTCACTAATTTTTTAAAATTCAAATTTCGAACATAAAATTCAAAAAAATCAACGCCCCACCTCCGGCCGAGCACCACCCCACCTCTGGCCGAGCACTTCTGGAGACCAAAAAAATTAGTAAAGTTTCACTATTTTTTAAAAATTCAACTTTCGAACATAAAATTCAAAAAAATCAAAACCCCACCTCCGGCGACCACCACCCCACCTCTAGGCGAGCACTTTCGGCGACCAAAAAAATTAGTGAAGTGTCACTAATTTTTAAAAATTCAAGTTTCGAACATAAAATTCAAAAAAATCAACACCCCACCTCTGGCCGACAACCACCCACCTTTGGCCGACCACTTTCAGCGACCAAAATAATTACTAAAGGGTCACTAATTTTTAAAAATTCAAATTTTGAACATAAAATTCAAAAAAATCATCATTCCACTTCTGGCCGACCACCACCCCACCTCTGCCCGAGCACTTCCGGCGACCAAAAAAAATAGTGAAAAGTCACTAATTTTTAAAAATTCAAATTTCAAACATAAAATTCAAAAAAATCACCACTCCACCTCCGGCCGACCATCACCCCACCTCTAGCCGAGCACTTTCGGCGACCAAAAAAATTAGTGAAGTGTCACTAATTTTTAAAAATTCAACTTTTGAACATAAAATTCAAAAAAATCAAAACCCCACCTCCGACCGACCACCACCCCACCTTTGGCCGACCACTTTCGCCGACCAAAAATATTTGTGAAGTGTCACTAATTTTTTAAAATTCAAATTTCGAACATAAAATTCAAAAAAATCAACGCCCCACCTCCGGCCGACCACCACCCCACCTCTGGCCGAGCACTTCCGGAGACCAAAAAAATTAGTAAAGTGTCACTAATTTTTAAAAATTCAACTTTCGAACATAAAATTCAAAAAAATCAAAACCCCGCCTCCGGCCGACCACCACCCCACCTCTAGCAGAGCACTTTCGGCGACCAAAAAAATTAGTGAAGTGTCACTAATTTTTAAAAATTGAAGTTTCGAACATAAAATTCAAAAAAATCAACACCCCACCTCTGGCCGACCACCACCCACCTTTGGCCGACCACTTTCGGCGACCAAAATAATTACTGAAGGGTCACTAATTTTTAAAAATTCAAATTTTGAACATAAAATTCAAAAAAATCATCATTCCACTTCTGGCCGACCACCACCCCACCTCTGCCCGAGCACTTCCGGCGACCAAAAAAAATAGTGAAGTGTCACTAATTTTTAAAAATTCAAATTTCAAACATAAAATTCAAAAAAAATCACCACTCCACCTCCGGCTGACCATCACCCCACCTCTAGCCGAGCACTTTCGGCGACCAAAAAAATTAGTGAAGTGTCACTAATTTTTAAAAATTCAGCTTTCGAACATAAAATTCAAAAAAATCAAAACCCCACCTCCGACCGACCACCACCCCACCTTTGGCCGACCACTTTCGGCGACCAAAAAGATTAGTGAAGTGTCACTAATTTTTTAAATTCAAATTTCGAACATAAAATTCAAAAAAATCAACGCCCCACCTCCGGCCGACCACCACCCCACCTCTGGCCGAGCACTTCCGGAGACCAAAAAAATTAGTAAAGTGTCACTAATTTTTAAAAATTCAACTTTCGAACATAAAATTCAAAAAAATCAAAACCCCACCTCCGGCCGCCCACCACCCCACCTCTAGGCGAGCACTTTCGGCGACCAAAAAAATTAGTGAAGTGTCACTAATTTTTAAAAATTCAAGTTTCGAACATAAAATTCAAAAAAATCAACACCCCACCTCTGGCCGACCACCACCCACCTTTGGCCGACCACTTTCGGCGACCAAAATAATTACTGAAGGGTCACTAATTTTTAAAAATTCAAATTTTGAACATAAAATTCAAAAAAATCATCATTCCACTTCTGGCCGACCACCACCCCACCTCTGCCCGAGCACTTCCGGCGACCAAAAAAAATAGTGAAGTGTCACTAATTTTTAAAAATTCAAATTTCAAACATAAAATTCAAAAAAAATCACCACTCCACCTCCGGCTGACCATCACCCCACCTCTAGCCGAGCACTTTCGGCGACCAAAAAAATTAGTGAAGTGTCACTAATTTTTAAAAATTCAGCTTTCGAACATAAAATTCAAAAAAATCAAAACCCCACCTCCGACCGACCACCACCCCACCTTTGGCCGACCACTTTCGGCGACCAAAAAGATTAGTGAAGTGTCACTAATTTTTAAAATTCAAATTTCGAACATAAAATTCAAAAAAATCAACGCCCCACCTCCGGCCGACCACCACCCCACCTCTGGCCGAGCACTTCCGGAGACCAAAAAAATTAGTAAAGTGTCACTAATTTTTAAAAATTCAACTTTCGAACATAAAATTCAAAAAAATCAAAACCCCACCTCCGGCCGCCCACCACCCCACCTCTAGGCGAGCACTTTCGGCGACCAAAAAAATTAGTGAAGTGTCACTAATTTTTAAAAATTCAAGTTTCGAACATAAAATTCAAAAAAATCAACACCCCACCTCTGGCCGACCACCACCCACCTTTGGCCGACCACTTTCGGCGACCAAAATAATTACTGAAGGGTCACTAATTTTTAAAAATTCAAATTTTGAACATAAAATTCAAAAAAATCATCATTCCACTTCTGGCCGACCACCACCCCACCTCTGCCCGAGCACTTCCGGCGACCAAAAAAAATAGTGAAGTGTCACTAATTTTTAAAAATTCAAATTTCAAACATAAAATTCAAAAAAAATCACCACTTCACCTCCGGCCGACCATCACCCCACCTCTAGCCGAGCACTTTCGGCGACCAAAAAAATTAGTGAAGTGTCACTAATTTTTAAAAATTCAGCTTTCGAACATAAAATTCAAAAAAATCAAAACCCCACCTCCGACCGACCACCACCCCACCTTTGGCCGACCACTTTCGGCGACCAAAAAGATTAGTGAAGTGTCACTAATTTTTTAAAATTCAAATTTCGAACATAAAATTCAAAAAAATCAACGCCCCACCTCCGGCCGACCACCACCCCACCTCTGGCCGAGCACTTCCGGAGACCAAAAAAATTAGTAAAGTGTCACTAATTTTTAAAAATTCAACTTTCGAACATAAAATTCAAAAAAATCAAAACCCCACCTCCGGCCGCCCACCACCCCACCTCTAGGCGAGCACTTTCGGCGACCAAAAAAATTAGTGAAGTGTCACTAATTTTTAAAAATTGAAGTTTCGAACATAAAATTCAAAAAAATCAACACCCCACCTCTGGCCGACCACCACCCACCTTTGGCCGACCACTTTCGGCGACCAAAATAATTACTAAAGGGTCACTAATTTTTAAAAATTCAAATTTTGAACATAAAATTCAAAAAAATCATCATTCCACTTCTGGCCGACCACCACCCCACCTCTGCCCGAGCACTTCCGGCGACCAAAAAAAATAGTGAAGTGTCACTAATTTTTAAAAATTCAAATTTCAAACATAAAATTCAAAAAAAATCACCACTCCACCTCCGGCCGACCATCACCCCACCTCTAGCCGAGCACTTTCGGCGACCAAAAAAATTAGTGAAGTGTCACTAATTTTTAAAAATTCAGCTTTCGAACATAAAATTCAAAAAAATCAAAACCCCACCTCCGACCGACCACCACCCCACCTTTGGCCGACCACTTTCGGCGACCAAAAAGATTAGTGAAGTGTCACTAATTTTTTAAAATTCAAATTTCGAACATAAAATTCAAAAAAATCAACGCCCCACCTCCGGCCGACCACCACCCCACCTCTGGCCGAGCACTTCCGGAGACCAAAAAAATTAGTAAAGTGTCACTAATTTTTAAAAATTCAACTTTCGAACATAAAATTCAAAAAAATCAAAACCCCACCTCCGGCCGCCCATCACCCCACCTCTAGCCGAGCACTTTCGGCGACCAAAAAAATTAGTGAAGTGTCACTAATTTTTAAAAATTGAAGTTTCGAACATAAAATTCAAAAAAATCAACACCCCACCTCTGGCCGACCACCACCCACCTTTGGCCGACCACTTTCTGCGACCAAAATAATTACTAAAGGGTCACTAATTTTTAAAAATTCAAATTTTGAACATAAAATTCAAAAAAATCATCATTCCACTTCTGGCCGACCACCACCCCACCTCTGCCCGAGCACTTCCAGCGACCAAAAAAAATAGTGAAGTGTCACTAATTTTTAAAAATTCAAATTTCAAACATAAAATTCAAAAAAAATCACCACTCCACCTCCGGCCGACCATCACCCCACCTCTAGCCGAGCACTTTCGGCGACTAAAAAAATTAGTGAAGTGTCACTAATTTTTAAAAATTCAACTTTCGAACATAAAATTCAAAAAAATCAAAACCCCACCTCCGACCGACCACCACCCCACCTTTGGCCGACCACTTTCGGCGACCAAAAAGATTAGTGAAGTGTCACTAATTTTTTAAAATTCAAATTTCGAACATAAAATTCAAAAAAATCAACGCCCCACCTCCGGCCGACCACCACCCCACCTCTGGCCGAGCACTTCCGGAGACCAAAAAAATTAGTAAAGTGTCACTACTTTTTAAAAGTTCTAATTTCGTATTGAAAATTCGAAAAAATCAACTCTTGACCAAACACCACCCCATCTCCGGCCGACCACTTTCGGCAAAAAAATAATTAGTGAAATGTCACTAATTTTTAAAAGTTCTAATTTCGTACCAAAAATTTAAAAAAAAAAAAAAAGTAAAACAATGTCAGCTAACTTCTCATTCACTTGTCAAATAAATTCCATTTGTTATAACTGTTATTGGTTAATCATTAACGGATTAACCTGATTATCATGTTTCCTATTAATCTGTCTCAATTGAGCAAACGCATTTGTGAATGCTTATGGGAAGGCAGATAACTTGGAGCTGATTCAAACCAGCGCTCGGCTTCCTGAGCCTCGAGAGACGATTCAAACCAAGTGAAATTATAGAAGTGAGAAGCATAAAACTCATAATCAAAATCAACTTCTGAGACCTCGAAATAAAATTAAAAAAAATTATTGCAAACCAAAAGTTGAGGTGCACGTAATAAAAATCGACCTCGTAATCAAAATCGACTTCACAAGATTAGTTAAGGTGCACGTAAACTGACCCTGATATCCCGCGCTATAGAAAAAAAAATTATTGCAAACCAAAAGTTGGAATAATCATTTCAAGAGCATGATTTCGTTCCTTTTAAAAACTGTAATATTATTGCATGATTTCGTTCATTGGTCACTAACACCCATAGATCTAAGCAATTTACTTTTTTTTTTTTTTTTATGCTGTTAATATTTTTTTCTTAAGAAAAAACTGTAATATTATTGCATTGGTATATTTTGGTGTCATTTTGGCATGCTTTTAAGGTATGATGATCATTCATTTTTAACTCACCTCATTTTTCTATGCAGATTCGACGGTATGCGTGAGGAAGCAAAATTTGTGAAATTCGTGCCAACAGAAATTAGTAATGTTGCCATTTTTTTATGAAAAGTAACAATAACGAATAAGCCTTTTAAATTTTCCAACAATGAAATACACGAAAACAGGACTTTTACAGCCCCATATAATCGTTAGCCTGAAGAGATACAGGATACGAAGAGTTTTAGATGTATTTGAATCCATAAAGGGTGTTTATGTCAAAAATAAAGAGAGAGTGTGTGTTTAGTCCTTTTGTTAAATGAATAATAAAAACCAAGTCTTTATGTTTGATTGCAAAAAGTACATTGTCTTTATGTTTGATTGCAAAAGTACCTCGTCCTTCCCTTTAAAAAAAGGCAAAATATAGTGCATTTATGACTAATTTTCCCTAGATAAAATGAAGGGAATGATATTTCTCCCTTTTTTTCAAAAATTTTCAAACCCGGAGTTATCAACGTTTGGCCCACCCGCAATGGCACGACAAATTACAATTTTAACCTTTATCCTTTGTTACCTTTGAAACCCTACTACAGAACTTCCAATTGTTCTCCGCTCCCACCTCCCGCCTCCACCACACCCGTGCCTCACGCCTCCACTCCATTCCCCCCCCCCCCCCCACCCTCCTACTGCAACTGATCTTTGGCTGTGTCACTCTCTCGGCCCCTTTCGCCAATCTCCGCTCTGGCCATAGACAAAAGTTACCTTCGGCGACAGATAAACTCCGATATACTCCCCAAAATTACGAATATATGACGTCCCCTTATTGATCTATGAACTTCTGTTGCCAAAATCCATGACGTACTCTTGTAATCGCATATTTTCTTTTCGGGTTTTGATCTGTTATAATCTTTTGTACGTATTGAGAGGGATTTTGTTCAATTTGTGTGTAAATGCAGTCCATGTATATTTCTCTAACCTAATGTTCAGTTTAGGGAGTAGTACAGTACTCACAGTAGTAGCCACAGTACCCTAGTTTCTGCTAATCTTTATTTTGTGAGATTTTTTTTTTCCCTACAAGGGATAATGTCATCTTTGAACCTTCTCTCTTGATGTTTACTACAATTTCATGAGATTCTTCATACGGTTGAGCAACAATCAATGTTCTTGATACGGTTGTGATGAAAAAAAAGATCAGTTTTCTTGTATTGTTCATAAGGTTCAACAATCCTCGTTAGATAATTTGTCCAACCCCGGTCATAACACAAAAAAATGAGTGCAGATTTAAAATACTAGTTCGACAAATGTTAGAGAAATCATAATATTACATATGAGCCACAAGTTCCAACAACAAAGGCCTCTTTCAATATGCTTAGAAGTTTTCTTCAATCATTTCGGCTTTAACGTTAAAATTCTGCATACTAATGCAACCAGTGTCATTAGGATCTCTGAACCAACAGATTACTCGTGTCCTACTTTTGCTGTCATTATTTTAGTCTTTTTTGTTGTGAGGAAAATGAAATTCCAGTCATATACATTTATTGAAGTAAGCTTAACTTCAAATTTTTCCATGAATTATTTACACATTCAAGCTTATAAGTTGGATGATTTGGATCAATCTAATGGAACCCTAGAAGCCCTCTGGATTAGAGGACGATTGGAGATGTTAAAGAAAATGATTATTGTTAATTTGTTTGCAACTTATGATATCTAAATTAAAAATAACAATGTTGTACACAAACCACTAACCAAATTGGTTTCATGATCAGGGTTTTCTGTACTGGCATGTTTGCATATTAGATAGATTGTACATGTCAAAGTACAATAAATTAATGTCACCACTAAGCTATAGCCGACATCTCCACATTTTGGGATTTTTTCCTTGTGTTTGGTGAGATCTCTGTCTAGTGAAGTTGTAAATCTATAATTGCTCACTGCAGTTTTCTTGTGCTTCATATTTTTGGTAATGGGATCTTATCACCGGCGTATAGTTACAAGCTAGGTCATCAATATCATTAACCGGAGTTTTTCTTCTTCTTTTTTTCACCTGAATATTTTTGCCTTGCTGTTTAGATGGTACAGCTGGGTATTACTACATCACATTTGCTAATATTCTCCAGCTTAACACAAATTTTAGACGATGTAGAGGTATTACTACTTCTAACATGAATCAAACAACATAGAGGAGAATTTTTTTGCATTTTTAGTCTCATTTGGTTTTCTGGTCCATGACCCCTCAGGCTCTAATTTTTCCTTGCTTAATAACAAACCAACAAGCCACACTAGAAAAGAATTCAATTTGTATTAGTTGTGGGAAACTCTGAAGTACTGAAACATTTGCAATGCCAAACCAAACCAAACCAAAATAGAAATAGAAATTACTTAACCAAAAGAGCTGAATTATTCTAAAAATGTAAATCCGAAACAAAACTATTGATTGCTTCCCGGGAGTATTGAACTATGCAGTGTCGATTCTAGCATTATACAAGGCAGATTGAAATTAATGGAATAGGATTAATCAAAGATCCTTGTGGTTTGTTCTTTTTTCTTTTAGGCCCGCGACTTCAAAATGATAGTCTAAAATGATTTCATATTTAAGTATTATTCTCCTTCCCCCTCCCCCCCCCCCCCCCCCCCCCCCCCCCAAAAAAAAAAAAAATGGAAAAGAACAATGTAATTTGTTCCACCTTTTGCCATGCCTCCCATCATTTGATAACATCAATGCATTCGTGAGTCCATTTGCATTGTCATATACTTTCCAATCATATTCATTGACGCATTTTATAACAAAAAAATGTTGATTCCGTGATGCAGGACCAAATATGGCATCTTTTGGAAGCCAAGGTACTCCTTCGAGATGTAGTCTGCATGCCAAGGGTAAAGATAAGGCTGGTAACCAGTCTCGTGCTAGGCAACGACTCCAACTTGAGGAACAAGCGTGTTGGACTCCCGCTTTGACAAAGACATTCCTCCAATGCTGTGCGGACGACATTGACAATTTCAGTAGGATAAGTACGTCATTAGACAAGGCAGCATGGCTTAGGGTGGTTCATGATTTCAACTCACGCACCAACTCCAATCTCCAAATAACACAACTCAAAAATTGTGGGGACCAGCTGAAACGAGAGTGGGGTGCATGGCAAATGCTGACCGAGGACCGCAGTGTGACAAGACTAGGTTGGGATCTCGTGAAGAAAATAGTTACCGGCCCTGATCATTGGTGGGCAACAATGTTTCTTGTAAGTACCTTTTTCCTATTGTGACACCATTCTCGTAGTATTCACATCCTACAAGTAGTTATGCATCTTGATGGAATTTTATATTTCCTAGCTGATTGTCGAATTTGTAACGTCACAACAGTATAGATAATGTTCTTATCCTTTGTAACAATTCTGCCTTTCGTTAAGAAAATAAATGAAAGGGTCACGTGTATATCACTACACTATAAACTTCATCTTTCAAAATGTTATAGGCTTATACAAGTAAAGTATCATGTCAATTTTAAAATGTTAAAAATTTTCATATCTGGTAAACTTAAGGACTTGTAATGGAAAGGGCCATAAGCTCTGCAACATGTGATATTATTCCATGTACTATATTGGACAAAATTGAAGTTACTTTTGCTATTTCTAGTAGTACAATGTACACGACAGATTCATTTATAAAGATGTGGACTTGAAATTTACAACCCTAATACATGTGATATTATTCCATGTAGTATATTGGACAAAGTTGAAGATTTACTTTTACTATTCCTAGTACTATAATGTACAATGAAAGATTCATTTTGATTTTGTAGGACGTGGTTGTTTTGTGTTTTGTGGGGGAGTCCCAAGTGGACACTGACAAAAAGATAGCTTCATTGGGGAAAAAAAGCCACACAAATCCGCCCCCTGTAAATGCAATGCATCTTGCGTACATTATTTCTAGTTGCTTTAACACATGATGACTTTCTACCACTTTAATAAATGTCGTACTGCTGCCCCCTTTTGTCTCTCCTTTAAATGGATTCATCAATATTATTGTGTGCCCTATGTAAGGTCAAGGCTGAAGTTGAAGGTTTCTTTTTGCATGTCTTGAAATACTTTCGCATTTTGCATTTACCTCAACCGAAACTTCATACAAGTTGTCCGTTTGTGGGTAATCGAGTTTGAAGGTATGTTTCTTATCTTTATTGACAAAATTTGAATACTTTGTTTGTTTTTTGTTTTTTCCCGGTCAATGTAGCGAAATAAACATGTTACCAAGTTTAAAGATGCCGACTTGAAACATGCTGACTTGATGGAAAGGGTGTTTCGTGATGTAGCGGCAAGGGGTGTTGGGGCTTACGTACCCCGAAGTAGACAAGACAGGATGGCTGAAGTTGAATCTGATGATTCATACGAACTGCAAAGTGACGCCGTGACGGTACAAATGCAATTCAATTGCTAGACCAGTTCGCCGCTGCTGCTGCGAAGAGGTTAAAATCGGGTAGTGGTGCAGGTGGCGCAGCGGGTTATAGTCATTGAAAAGCCGGGTTGCCGCAAGTATAGTTGCCATGTCGGAGTCCATAAATGAGCTGATCCAAATGATGAAGACCACCGAATATCGTGTTGTTACTCATGACGCTGGAAGAGACTTGCATATGCAAGCAATAAATAAGTTGTCCCTCACCATTTTAAAAGATGATAACAACCACGAAGTTCAGGAACTTCATTAGTGGGCAATCCGGTTGCTTGAAAAGACTGGCAAGGTTGATGCTTTCCTTGGATTTCGTTTGGACGTGGGTCATCAGACATGGCTATACTATGAGCATCATGTGGCTCTGAACGCTTACCAAAATGGGCACTCAAGGGACAAGGCCATTCCACTCCCTTACTTCCCACCACCTCATATGATCCGTGATAATGCTTTCCTTGTTTGTGTAATTTTCAATATTTCAGATTTCTAAGTACTATGAACTAAGATAAGACCGTTGTTGGGTTTGTTGGACATGATTCTTCGTTTGCTTTCTGTGAACTTTGATGGTTTTTATGTTGGTGAAAAATATTTGCAGGAAATGTACTTAACTCTCATACTACTATGAAGTCAGAGTATTGTTTGGGAAATTTTTAGCTTCCTCGTGCTAAGTTTTAAGGTGCTTTTGAAAACTAATCCATATTAGGTAATGATGGTATGAAGAAAACTATATTTTCTAGGTCCAAAAAAAAAAAAGAAAAAGGAGGACATCATGCAAACTGTTTCTGCAATGCGACAATTTTGTGGTGTTTTATTTTCTAACCTTCACCTATGGTGTGGCAACACTAGTCTTTCTTAATTTTCAGTACTAAATTTAGCTCAAGGGTATGTTCTCTTGCAATAGGTACAATGTCCTTTGCAAGTTGGTCATTCGGTGACAATGACAGAGGTGAGGCGAAACAATCGGAAGATTCATGTTGCGATGATGAAGTAAGTAGCCAACCATATGATCCATCACACAACCAACAACCGTACATGGATCCCACGAGGTCGTCCTTCAATTTCAACACTCCATCTCACAATGAACATGCATACATGGATCCCATGAGGTACAATTGTATAGCGAAAATGTGAAAAAAAAAATTAGTATGGGTGTTTGTTTTTTTTTTTTTGTGAGATGATTTGTAAAAGTAAATAACCATTTTTGAATAAGCAATTCGGACATGTTTAAGGTCATGCCAACAACAAAAAACAATGGCCGTTTATACTATAGTACTATAAATGTAACTTTAATAAATCATTACGACCACATGATTCGGAACGGACATTTTCTAGTTCAAATTTTCTTCAAGTTTGCATGCTGTTAAAATTTATGTGAAATTAAGGTCATTTATAAAGTGTTTTTCAATCTGACAGTGTGAGGTCTTCATTCCATTTCGGCGTTCCGTCACACAACTAAGAACCATACATGGATCCCACGAGGTCGTCCATTGATTTGGGCACTCCGTCACACAATCAATAGGCATACATGTATCCGATGAGGTACAATCGTAAAACGAAAATGTGAAAAAAAATTATGGTTTTTTTTGTTTTCATAAATCATTTTTTGGAGATGAGTTGAAAAAATAAATCACCAATTTTTTTAATGCAATTAAGACATGCATGTTTAAGGTCTTAATTTTACTACAAGAGGAGAAAAACTTGTGTACACCTATGTACTTTGGATGTGTAAACTATAAAACAATCATTACGGACACATTATTTGGAACGGAAATTTATTGGACTAGGACTTGGAGTACATATTTTCTTCTCATTCGCATGCTCTTAAATTTTATTTGAAGTTAAGGTCAGTTATAAAGGGCATTTCAATTATATAGTGCGAGGTCCTCATTCCATGCCATTTCGACACTCTGTCACTCAAGCAATACGCACACTTCAATCCCGCAAGATTGTCATTTCATTTTGGTGACCCTAGTGATCAATATGGTACACAGTACAATGGTTCGCCATACATAGAACTGATGCGATCATCGTTCCATTTTGGATCAGAAAATGAGGATTATAGTCACTCGTTTGGGGTTGCTTTCTAGCACGAGCCAAGTAGGTCATCCTTCCATTTTGGGACCCAAGGTGAATCCTACGATACTTCAGTCAACATAGGAGGGAGTGAGGCATATATACCAGCACCATACAACGAAGAGTATGGTAGTGGCTCCAGTTCTTCTTATTCATCCGCATCGATGCAATTCATCGAACATGAAATGACAGACATGAAATGACAGACGTGTTAAATTATGCCGGCTACCTAGGTCATGGAATGAATGCCATTGACGAAAAAGAAATGGGAGGGGATGCGAATGAGTATAGTAGGGACCCAACAAGAGGTCCTTCGGATTCACCTATGTCGGATCATCATAATGACGCATGTACGCATTTTTCAGAATTGATAAGTCCAGCCACCGCACAAGCAATGATAAGAAAAGACAATATTGTAAAGGTATATGTGGCGAAAATTGCAAACCAATGGACTAGTTTAATGAAACCGGAAAGGACTCCATAGCATATGGACGAAATGAGCGAGAAAGAATGGGTGGACAATTGTGAACAGTAAAAATCCCAAGCGTTGTCACGATGTGTTCGGGATGTCAGCAGACTTATTTAAACAACGATGTGATGATTTGGTCAGCCAACATGGATTCAAACAACCGGAAAAATCTTTTGGCGTTGGCGTTGGCGTACGAGAATGTTTGGGTTTTTTCTTGAAAATGTTGTGTGGCTGGACAAACCAAGACATGGATGATAGGTTCCAACAATGAGGGAGTACAATATCAAGGCATATAAAGAAAATAACCTATGCTTGGAAGATTTTGCATACCATTAGGTTTGTTCGATACAGGCTCCAGAGCATTGGCATGGATGTTTGAAAAAGAACAAAAGATACCGCCGTTTCAAGGTAGTGTTTAACGTATTACTAAAGTGCAAAAGTACATTTTCGTGTTCGAAGATTTCTTTCCTGTGTATGAATTCGTAATGTAAACATCAAAATATATTCTTGTATGACAGGATTGCATTGGCACAGTAGATGGCACGCACGTGGCATGCACCCAACCAAGTCACAAAGCCGCATGCTATTGGAGCCATAAGGGTGGAACGACCTTCAATGTCATTGCCATTTTCAATTTCAACCTTTGCTTCACATTCGCCGCCTCCGGATACGAAGGTATAATGCACGATTATAATATTTTTAAGCACGAGACTACAAAAATGGGGAATCGGTTCCCCCCACCATCCGGAAGGTAATTTTATTTTTTAAATATCCAGTTATTGGAGAGTAGCTAAGAAAAATTACATAATTATACATGATTTGCAATTGACCTCAAGCAGGGAAGTACTACTTGGTCGATGTTGGGTATCCAAACGCGAAGGGGTACATGGCTCCGTATAAGGGGTATATGTATCACCAAGATGACTTCATGACACAGGAGGAGGCCATTAAGAGATTCGAGGGAAAGATTCAACAGGGTGCACTCTTCCCTAAGAAGTTGCGTGGAGCGCGCATTTGGTGTGTGGAAAGCTCGATGGGGCATGATGAAGAAGGCCCCCGGGTTTAAGATTGAGGACCACAAAAAATTTATTCTTATCTCCATGGTAATTCACAATTACATAAGAATACATTGTCCATCAGACAAATATTTCAGGAACGCCTATATGGAAAATGAGGACTATGTAAATGACGACACAATATCTTGTGAGATTCGTGATGAGGCTACTGCGGCTATCCAATCACAACCAGATTTCGCGGTGGTTGATGAATACATGGATTCACTACGGGATGAAATTCGAAATCAAATTTTGTTAGATCATAAGGGAAGAGGGAACCCACAAAGCAATGTAATGCGTAGTGAATAGGGAGATTGAAAATTGTAACCTTTTTTGGGTTCGTGTGCAATTGGGGATGTGTGTTAATGGTGGATGTTCATGAATGAGTTCCGGAAAAATGATATGTTGAAAGTAACGTTAAAAAAAAATGAAAAAAGTTTGTTGTGTTGCTCCCTTAAAGCTGGTGAATATAGCCTTGGATTTTATTGTTTGTAAATGGTGACAAACCTGGTTCATATTGGGGTCCCGGCAAAAGTGCCCGGCTCCAATTGTTAAATGTTATATCGGACTAACGGTAGATGAAACAAAAATGAGGGTAATTTGGTAAATATAGCATTAGTGGAGATTTTATCACAACAAGATTTTATCTATTAGGAAAACAACATCATTTTATCACCCCTCCATTAAACCCAAAATGAGAGTTTCCATTTTATCTCATAAAATCCATTGGAGAACCAAGCCATACAATATCGTATTTGCGACTCAATATGTCCAGATCGACTTACTTTTGTATCAACTAATTCTTGAACGATCAATCTCATCATTGACTAATTTTTTTTTTTGTTTGAAAAGCACTCATCGTTGACTAATGGAAGCATATTTAAAGTTGGGGTAAAATTCCATATAGACTTGTTCCACGTGAGTTGATAACATCCAAAAGATTTCGAAATGAGATGTAAAAGGAAACCCAGCCCTTCAACCCATGACCAATTTATTCATTAAAATATAAAGGAATTTTTTGATAATCCAATTCAGCACTTAAAAGCTGAATGTAGACTGATTTTTTTTTTTGTAGAAGTTAAGTAAGTTACCAGTTACCACCTACTTATTCTGACTAAATGAACAGATATTTGCATATCACCTATGTACTCATGTACCACCATCATCTTCGACTACCTTTGCCACCACTACCACCACCACTGTTACCACCACCACCCTACCTACCTCTCTACCTTCAGTACTTCATCAATACTATCTATCCACTACTACTACTACTACTACTACTACAAACTCTACCACTACACCACCGCCATTTCAACAACCACCTCCAATGTACTCCTAAGAACTACCATCTCTCTATCACCTTCCATGGCTACAGCTAGCTTTGTGCACTGTTAAAATTTCTCGAACACGGTAGTTTAATGCACCTTTGCACACCACTTTAAAGTTGTCAAATGCATACACTTTCGAGTCGTCGCTATACTGAATCGACCTTCCGAAATGCGTACATTTTTTAGTCATCGCTATTCAGAACCACTTGCTTAACCCTCATTGTCTTGTCAAGCATCAAATCTTGTCAATTTCTTGCATGCTTGTCAAATGTGTCCATAATCATACTGTTTGCTTCATAACATATCTACTTGCATCATAGGATTCCTAGGAACTTTGGGTGGTTGTATGAATCATGCATTTTGTGCACTCTATTGAGGTTTATTATTGTGTACACAATATTTGCTTCTGGTTAATTCTATTTAATCTTGCAGGTTAATTTTTTTCTAATTGATGGTACTACACTCAGTCTTATGGTTTCAGATAAGCAAAAAAATGTTCAAGTTTGGTCGTGTCCTTTGTTAGTAGTTTCTTATGCTAATAACATTGAAAGTTTGGCTTTGTTGCACATTTCAAAGGTGATTGAAACTTATGGCAAACAAGATCACTTTAATATACGTTAAAGTTTTAACATATGAAGTTGTCTCTATTTAAGACAAAATAGAAGCATTTTCATACTTGATGCCCAAGAATGCATTTTCATACTTGATGCCCAAGAATGCATTTTCATACTTGGTTGTCCAAGCTCAAATCTGGGTAAAGGACTAAACAAGATTTTGTCAGTCTTGATGCCCATGAATGTACTCATCTAAATAAATTTTAAGTTGTCAAATAGAATATAATGTTTGCGTTTCATTTACTTTTATGGCAATGGCGATATATGCAATCATATGATTATCTGATTAACTCAACTTTTTGTGTTGTTGATCTGAATGGATGATTTAAAGGCATTGAGGCAAAGACTCATATTTGAATTTTTTTTGTCTTGTCCATTACAGGCCTACCATTCTAGTTTTGTCAATGACTAGGGAATTACTAAAGCGTGTGGTTGCTGATCTTCTTCCTCTAAAAAGACATATTAAGGGTTTTAGTTGTGTTGATTTAGATGGGTGGATGATGCAAATCATATTGTAATGTTTAATTTATTGTCATGCGATAATTGTGGGTCTTGCGTTTTTCGTCTTGATTACTTGGATTAGCTTTTTGACGAATTTTGTAGCTCATTTTGACTCTATTCTCACTTGAAAAAAGATCAAAACGTCACAAAAAAAAAAATTCTTGAATGGGTTGCCTTTGCATTTTAGAATAAATTAATGGGTGGGTTGGCCCAAATAATGAAATAGCAGGTTTTTGAATTGGCCCAAATAATAGATATGAGTAGGAGAAAAAAAAACCCATGTTTTTTAAATTCTTGAATTGGCCCAAAAAACATGTTTTTATTTTTTGGTTGGCCCAAATCAAATTTTGGTATTGGCCCATTGCGGTCACCCCGAATTGCCTGAAAAACCGACCGGACGGACACCAACCCTAGCCGAACTGAAACTGATTTAAAATCGGTCGGGATTGGTCCTTAAACCTCATAAACCAAACCGATTCAGTTTTGTTACAAATTAGACCGAACTGATTCGGTTTTGCTAAAAATCAGACCGAACCGACCAAAACTGAACCGTTTCACCCCTAGTAATGCATATTTGTGCCTTCCGAGACATCTGATAAATTTGGAACCATATAGATAAGCACACCATTATCTCTCCACAACTACCCTTCTATCACTTCCACAAGCACACATATCAACCATTAATGAAACCCTTAACATTTTATGTACTTTTTTTTTAATCTTCTACCCAATGATTATTTTTTAAAGGAATTCAACTCTTAACATTTTATCAAAAATTTAGCATTAAGCTTTCCGATACTTAATTTTTAACTTTCAGCTTCAGTTTTAAATTTTATCAAACACCACCTAATTCTTGTTCTTATGATATTCGATCTTAAAGAGTTGTATGATAACTTAATACATGAAACAAAATTTAATAGTCAATGATAATCAATTAAATAAGTTTGATTACTTGAAAAATTAAGTATCCTCACAATATGTGCTAAAACTTACCACCTCTCGCATAAGCACCTCACATCTTCACCATCAAGATTAACCACCACTCGCAATCATTATTACTAGCATCGGCCATCCTACCGCGACATCCTTCCGTTGTCACCACAACCACCATCACCTTTTCTCTTGAATAGTTTCCCGAGAGTTTTACTAACCTCTAGTACATACAAGTTTTTAGTTTTTCTGGATTTGGAAAAAAAATAAAAAGATCGGAATCGTTAATTTGTAGAGTTCATCGAGAGGATATTACTTGCAGAAATAAGTTTGATCAGACTTCATTTGCTACGTGGTCGAATGGCGTTTATGCGGAAAAAAAGAAGAAAATAAAGAAAAGAAAGTCTTGAAACTTCAACAGTCATTTATTTTCCTCTCATAAACGCAATTCATTCACATTACAAATGAAGTTCGATTGAACTGATTTTAAATTTGTATATTCTTCTCGGCAAGTTCTGCAAAATGAACAATTCCAATCATGTTTTTTTAGCCGGACAGAGACACCAGAAAAACTGAAACCGGGTTTTAGAACCTTCACTTTTTGGTGTCTTTGAACCTCTCCCCAATTCTCCAATTCTAACTTGTCCTGTGATGCTATCGGAGTAGAGGATTCTCACCCCTACATATAAGCCCATGGGAGCTACAGCAAACGCAATACAAAAGCCGAGACCCTCAAAAGCAGCAAAAATTAACTAAAACCCTTCCCCTTCCCGCTGTTTTCTCCCCAATCTCTCTCCTCTCAAAAATCTCTTTCCATCTTCTCTCTCTACCTTGTCCAAATCCATCAATTACACATATTCATACACACACAGCACCATGAATGCGAGCTGCATGACGGAGGAGAAACCCTAGTTAGCATCTCGATTTCTGCTCCGATTTCGTAACTGCGGTAGTCAGAACTTTAGGTTTTCAACTAATTTTACTCGGTGCGTTGATAGATACATTTGAATTTGGGGAGAAGATAGAGAGAGAGATGGAGGGGATGCAGAATCCGCCACCGAGGACTGTGGACGAGGTCTTCAGCGATTTCAAAGGCAGAAGGGCTGGCTTAATCAAAGCTCTCACCATTGGTTCGTTATCTAATTTTCTCTTTTCTGCATGTATATATGGATACATGGGCATGCGTATGTATCTATGCGTATTATATGTATACATACATAACTTATATGTATTCCTTCCGCATGTATATATTCTAGCAGCAATGTCTCTGTAAATTGCGTAAAAAGAGGTGTAATTTAGGATTAGGGTGGGGGTGAGAGTTTTTTCCCCCTTCTTCTTTAGGTGGTTGAAGGGGTAAGTTAGATATCTGAAGTGTGAACGAAACTTCATATCCAATCCAAAAACTTTACTAAAAGCATAAAGCTTTTGGGTTTGGATATAGAATTTCCACATGCTATCAGAGTGGGCTTGTTCCATCCCAAATTAAAAAATTGAAAAAGCCCACAATCCACTATGACATACTCTGATAGACCCAAAAATAGACTGTAAGTTAATGGACCAAAAGAGTGGCTACACATGACAGACCTAAATATAAACGCTGCTGCACTTGAGGGGTTGTTAAAGAATATTTCCATGTTTTTTATGGAATAGTAGGTCACTGTAATCATGAGGATCCCTTCACTCATTGCCAATTGACGTTGGATTGGATATAAAGTTTCCACAGGGATTGATGTTCACAACAAAAGGGTGTTCCCCTTTATAACATTGATACTGATACATATATATATATATATATATATATAGGATCATGATCTATTGAGGACTCCCTCAAACAAGAATTTGGTGCGGACCTCACCATTTTTCGACTTTCCGGATCAAATTTTGACGATCCGAACCGCTCAATGTTTTTAAAATGCATTTTCCAAGGTCCACGCGGAAAATCTTCAAAAAAAAATACCCGGAAGGGCTTGATCGGATCAGTTTTTGTCAAAAACGCTATATATAGCGTTTTTGACAAAAACTGATCCGATCAAGCCCTTCCGGGTATTTTTTTTTGAAGATTTTCCGCGTGGACCCTTAAAAATGCATTTTAAAAACATTGAGCGGTTCGGATCGTCAAAATTTGATCCGGAATGGTGAGGTCCGCAAACTCTTATCCTAAGGGAGTCCTCAATAGATCATGATCCTATATATATATATATATATATATATATATATATATATATATATATATCTCCCTTCTTTTGTCCAATCATACTGATTGGTAATTTTGTTTTGCAGAAGTAGAGAAGTTTTATCAGCAGTGCGATCCTGGTGAGTTCCTCTCTCTTTTCCCTATTTTCCTGCATGTGTATATGTACATCGATCTTCAAATTTAGATACGTATTATAGCCATCACTTATCTGTGCTTTTATGGGCTTCAGCTGGACTATTCCAAGTACATGTGGTCCTCGGCCTACGTATACTGTGTAATTCTTTTTTTTTTTTTTTGATCGGCACGTAGACCGTGTAATTACAAGGCCTAAGTGTAGTTTTAAAGGGTGAGTGAGAAATGAGGTACTTGATATATATAATCAAGTGCTTATGACCCGCTCCAGCTTATCATTATGTCATTTTGGAGGCTCAATAGAGTAGTACAAACCATTTGCGGCTCCTTTTCTTTGCTGAGAAGGTGTATAGGCTTTGGCCTGGTTAGTCAAGAGTAGTTGTTTTTCCTGTCTCACGCATTTACAACTTAATTACTAGGCCTAAGCCGTAGGTTTAAAGATGAATTCGAGTTCTTATTACTGCCCTTAGCTGATAATTGTGTTATTTTGGAGGCCGAAGAGAGTCTGCCCATTTGTTGCTAGGTAAAGTTTTTTTGAAGCACTTTTAGCATAAAAAAAAAGTCAAAGCGTATCGTGTATTCAGGATAGAGTTATGAGTATTGAGTGAAGTCCATGATTTTCATTCCGGATGTATTATCTATTTTGAGAAATGCCACTTGTTACTCTACCTAACTATTTAATACTTAGGTTTGCTGTCGGATTCCTCATTTTCTGTGTGTTAGTGATCCTTAAAGTACAGGACTTTGCTTATGTTTGGTACAGGTTGTTGTTTACTAAGACAATCAACAGTGTGTTGTTATTGCTGCCAAAGAGCAAATCTTTTTAGAAGTCGAAAAATAACCTTTTGTGGTTTTTTATGTATGAAATGGAACCGCTCACATTGGCATTGGCTAAGGAGTAATTGTGGACAGACTGCTGACTGTACTTGAAGGATTAAGTAGTATGACTCATATCATGATGTCCTATTTGATCTTGATCATGGGAAGGCATCAAGTTTATTGAATATGCATCAGTGGACATACCTGTCTGTATGTTCTAGCCATTGATAAATGCAGTATGGTTTCTATGTTCTTAACAATGGCTAATGCTTGGAAGTGATGGTTCTTTGGCTGGTTTAAGCTTGTTGAATATTGTGTCATGATGCTTGTGATGAGTAAGTTGAGAGTAGAGCAAGGATGAGTTAAAAGTGATCAATATTGCATATCTTGAGGCCTAGGTTTGAAGGCCACCTATCCAGTTGAGAGGAATGGTTGTTTTTATCATCATCTGTAATTGTCTTTTAAATGCTGTTTTCTGTTGCAACTAATTTACCTCATACTATAACTTCAGGAGTTATAAATCTCACTTTTATTTCACATCATCATTAAGGTTATCTTATTTCTCATTGTCATTTAGCTTGTCTTAATCTCCTCCGGTGGCTTGCCTTGTGACCCCAACTGCGCTTTCCTGTGCTCTCTCAGAAAGTTTTGTTATTCTATTCCCTGAAGCAGCAGTAGTTTGATGATCTGCATGGTTGAAGTTAATATAAATGTTTGGTTTCTGATCCTATATTGCCATCTACTGGGTGACCTAGTAATCCATCATTCTTTTATCCTGTAGCTTCTTATAATTTGAGTTGTTTCATTTGTGCTAGAATTACCCCTTACCATGAAGTCTACTTGTGCTCTTTAGAAGTGCTAACAATGCTTTTCTCAAAGTTTGAGGCCTTACACTTGTTAGCTAGTACTGGATTCTGAAAGACCTGATTCTGTTTCCTAAATCCTTCCGTCTCTCTCCTAAGGGATCTAATCTGTGATCTCATTCCCTCAGTTCTTTGATGATAGGTGGTCTGGTGGCCACAATGTTCCCACATATCCCTGAGTTTAATGAGCGCCTTTCAGGATTTTTGGTGCATTATCGAGCTTTCTTTTGCCTCCTTCCCTCCGAAAATGCCTATGTCTATGAAGGGTAAGCGCAGATGTACCAGTCTTGTTGCATCTGAGTCTTTCCTACCTATCATCCGTGAAATCCAGATTGAGTGAGAACTTGCTCCACTAGTGTCCAGTCAAGATGTGAACCATCGTTCTCATCTTTGCTTACGGGCCCACTCTCGGTTGGAGTTTTTCATTTGCTTTAGGTACTCAAGCACTATATATGAAATGTGACTTTTGTTCTTCGTTGTGCTTAGTATTGGCATACCTTAACGCCCTGTTTGCAAATTGTGCCCTGATATGTTTTCCCCTGGATATTCTTATCCCTTCGGAGGGGGATTATTTTTGGACACCCCCTCCCCCTGTCCAAAACATATTCAGTCTCACATTACCAAAATATCCATTGGCCCAAACCTCTTTACGCGCACAGAGAGAGGTCTCACCTTTAGCGGGTTCTCTCTTTTATTGAAAAAATTGAGTTTATATCTACTGGGCTTTCTCTGACAAAGGAGTTTTCTCTTTTATTGAAAAAATTGAGCTTATATCTCCTGGGCTTTCTCTGACAAAATTACTCAAACGAAATCACAAATTACTCCAACGAAATAACGAAATCCCCTTTATATCTACTGGGTTTTCTCTTCAGTTTATATCTACTGATTTTTCTCCGACGAAATCACGAAATCCCCTTTATATCTACTGGGTTTCCTTTTTACGGAGTAATTGAAAAAATCAAGTGGAGTTATGGTGGTTCAGCGGTGAGAGAGGAAGAAAAGTAGTGGGTTTGGTTGGGAAAATGATTTAGTGTTTTTCATCTTGAATCTGAGTGCAATAAATTGGGCTAGGGGCAAAAAAGGAAGTGTATACGATTGTCTTATATCCACCTCTCATTTCAATTGCAAGACAAACCAAGTAACTTTTAATCTCCCCTTCTAAAATGATCCCCCTCCAATTATATCCACCTCTTTATCCCCCTCTCATTATATCCCATCCTCCCCCTCCGAAACATATCCTGCTAACAAACGAGCTATAAGAGGATGCTATAATAATTCAAGCTGATTTGCTCAACTTGCACATATTTTTCCTTTTATGTTTTTGAATGCACATATATATATATATATTTTGTTTTTTTGATAACCAGGTGTTCGGGCCAACTTTCGCACACCCAACTAATCCTGGAAGACCAATCCCACTGTCCACTAGCGGCCAATCCCACTGTCAACTAGCGGGGGCCCCATTTAAAGCCAGAACAAAGCTCTGTATGGACTGGCCCCAAAGGAGTTGATAGCACCTACGAGGTTTCGAACCTGAGACCTTAGGAGGGAACAAACTCCCAAGTCCCAAGCCTTGACCACTAGGCCAACCCCTTGGGGTTGAATGCATATTCTTTTTGCATATTCAATGTTAAAGAAGCTTTTGCTCCGTAATCCGTATCAAGAAATTGGAACCATTGACCAGCATATCTGCCTTGAGTTCCTCTCAAGGCAATGCAATGAAACATTATGCATATTCTTTTTGCTGGATAATGTTTCATTGCCTTGAGAGGAAACTCAAGGCAGATGTGCTGGTCAATGCTTCCAATTTCTTGGTATGGATTACGGAGCAAAAGCTTCTTTAACATTGACATTTCTACCTGATGGTCTAGATTTTGGGGCCAGTGTTTCTTAAAGCTGGTAACAAATATAAAGTTTCTTTTTTCAATGTGAATTTCTTTGAATTTCCTTTTTGTTATAATTTATACAGTTGTTATTTTTTGTGTCATTGAAAGGCGAGAGATTACTGATCGGTCAACACTGTATTAGCTCTTAAAAGAATATGCTTGTTGGAAAGAATGCATCTTTTTTTGGTAATTATAGATAGAGAGAGATTTCTGAATGATGACATTGTTGTGCTTGCAGAAAAGGATAATTTGTGTTTATATGGACTCCCAAATGAGACATGGGAAGTCAACTTGCCTGTTGAAGAGGTGCCTCCTGAGCTTCCTGAGCCGGCACTAGGTATAAACTTTGCTAGGGATGGAATGCAAGAGAAGGACTGGTTATCCCTTGTTGCAGTTCACAGTGATTCGTGGTTGCTTGGAGTTGCCTTCTATTTTGGTGCACGCTTTGGCTTTGGCAAGAGTGAACGGTAATACCTTTTCGCAACTACACCTGAATATCATGCTGGGATGTCAGATTTCCTTATGATGGGGAGATGTTTGACTAGTGATTCCCATCACCATTAATTGAAAATTCTACACTAATGAGTCATCGTTATCGAAGAGTACACTATGCAGTTCAATTTCCAGAACAACATGGGTTGCCTAGTACATCTGGTTCTTTTCTCGGTTTCCCATTCTCAAGGATCACATTTGTTATGTATCTAACTCGCTTCAGCATATCCTATTTCCCTGCACTCTCTTCATTTAAAAGAAATGCACTGGCTATATTGATTACATTGACTCTTTTAGTTATGCATAATGTCTTATGTGTTCATAATCTGTTTTCCAGATATCGGTCACTGTTTATGGCCTATATGGAGATTAAGTTACCTACTAATCTCCAAACCTATACACGTACATGGAATCTTCATTTGGCAGAACACATAGTTTTCATTTACATGCATGTTGGTCCCATATTGTACCAAAATCATATGCAACAACTTTCTCAGGCTTACGAACATATGACACAGCTGCTCCGATGGTCACACCTTTACCTTCACTGCTGTTTTTCCGTGGTCGGTTGGGAGTGTTGGGGAGAATCCATGGATCTCTATCCTAGGCATGGACTCTCTTTTCAACCGTAATTGTCTTTTGGAAGGACTTGGCTTCGCCAGAGTTTGTTTCTGTCTCTTATCAATTGGTTTTTGCATTTACTGATTTTACTATTGTCTGAGGGGTTTTTCAGAAAATTCATTCTTAACTAGGGTGTGAAGAGAAATGAATCGGGTATTTACCTTTTAATTTGTTATCTGAGTGCCTCTTTTGACCTTGTGAATTCTTTCTGGTATTTTCATCATCTTATCTACTGCCAGTTTAAAAGCTCCTTGACATATTTTATTGGAAGATGCATATAAGCGGAAGTTTCATCAGTTGTAGCGGCAGGATGGAAAGTCCATTTGTTTGCTTAGTCTGAAAGATTAACAGATAATGAAATTCCGAAGCTTGCTATGCAAGAACACACTATAAACGTCGGCTTTCCTTGCACTCAAAATGGGGATCATGCTGCCTTGTTTTATGAACTGAAATCTGTACAAAATAGTGGATAGTTAAAGTTTGCTTACATATTTGTGCATGTAAGTAATTCTAACATTGGTTGATCCTGGTACAATAGGTTTATTAAATGAAGTAGTACATAACTGAAACCTTGTATATACTTAATATACCTTTACATGACATTTAACTTTGTTTAATCTGTATCTCTTGTTTTGGGGCTTCATTCTTTTAAAAACATCAATGCTTTGTGGGCAATTTTCTTCCTTTCCAGTATTCATTTTCTATGCTGGTGGACTCATGGTGGTGGTGGTGGAGTTTGGTTTGAACCATGGGATTGAATAATGTTGTTCTTTTTCGGTCCTTGATAAATGATAAGTGATCGATACATGGCTGTAAATGGAACCCGCAGCCCCTCTCTTCAATACCTCCCATGGGACCAAAACCTTAACTCTCCTTCCCATCCCTACAATCATGCTTGAATATTTTGCCACTTCATCAAATTCCTTCCGAGCTCATATCCAAGACCAACTCTATGCGACAAGCCACAAGTGAGCTTCCAATGTCGTCCAACCTCCCAAACCACACCTGTATTTAGCCTGCACCTGCTTTCTCCACCATCTTTCCCTCTCACAAAGCATACCTCTGCTATGCCTGATTTAAGATCTTCAACCTTGGGATGCCCAAATCTCCCTATCTAATAGGAATGCAAAAGTGGCCCAATCAGTTAGATGGTACTTGAACTCCTCCCCTAGCCCTCCATAAGAAGTTCGCTGCATTCTGCCTTTATTTCTTGGCCACCTACCCTGGAGTGACAAACAGGGAGATTAAATAAGTTGGCAGACTTGACAAGGTCCTTTTTGGGCGAAGGTGGGCCTCCAATCCTTAGAGAAATATTTCCTTTTCCATCAGGTCAGTTTTTGTGGAAATAGTGGCAGAACTGAGTCCCACACTACCTTGGCCTTAAAATTGTCCCTAGGGATCTTGAAGTACATAGAAGGGAATGATCCAATTCTACAACCCAAAACTAAGCAAGATCATTGATATTGTCAACCTTCCCGACGGCCATCATCTCTGACGTTCCCACAATAACTCTTTAACTTTATCTTAGCTGCAACTCAAGCCTCTCTATCCTCTCCAGTTCGTGTGTTTTTGCTTTATGCAACCTTAATATGTAATATTGCAGCTGTTGGGATTTTGGGCTCGGATTCAATTAGAGCCACTGTAGCATAGAGTTTAATGGATCGCTGCTCTTCTAGTATGATGGCTCGTTCTTTAAGCATTTACATGGCTCGTTCCATCTTTTCGTATTGCTTTGTGTACATGCTGCGTTGCGCACATGAGTTATGTATTTCATTTCTTTGATTGAATTTTCAAAGACCATATTCTTTTTTTTCTATGTAATTCATCTATTTTGTTCGGTGCTGCTTTTTCTCTGCTGTTTTCGGAGATCACATGCCTGTAAATGTTGCATAACTAGGACATTGTTATGGCTTTTCATTACAAGGGCACTTTAGAAACAATTTCCGTGTTTGTTAGCCCCCTTGTAGACATGAATCCCTTTGCGATATCCCTTCTTTTGGCAGTTACTCAGGTCAGCATTTGTGTTAAGCGGCTTTTTGACTCCCTCTACGTTGGCCAAGAATCACTATGATCCCTTCAACTTTGAAGTCCTACACTTGTGCCTCCTGTCTCCACCGCACCAATATTGAAATGAAAAAGCCTAAAGTACGAACAAATAGGTGGTCTTCTGGAATTTTTTAAACAGATGTTTTCCCTTCCCTCCCCTATTTGACCAGCCATTTTGTCTCGTTTCCTTCTGTGTGTCCCAAATTATGCCTCCAGCACATCATCCATCAAAATGTACATATACTATGTAAGATTTCTTCATCATTGATGACCCACTGCCACCACTAGGTTTTGCTACAGTCGTCACATCTATTTCTACTTGCCATATCACTCCACTGCTCCTCTCTTTTCTGTTTTTTTTTTTTTTTGGCTTTGTACATTCCTTATAACAAACCCACCTTCACTGGTACGTTTCTGGGTTCTTATATTTGTGGAAAATTGCTTTACCCTGAGATAAAAAAATGCTTCATTTAGCTGATTTCATCTTCAAGCAATGAGAGTGGAAATTCTGCACTCACTTTCCCCATTAATCGCACCAAGTTTCAGAACATTTTACCTTTAGGCTGTATTTAATGAGGAAAGATGGCTTCCTTACTTTTGAGTTGCCTCTGATCTTTGTTTGAATTTTAATTTACAGGAAGAGGCTTTTCCAGATGATAAATGATGTCCCAACTGTATTCGAAGTGGTGACAGGAAATGCTATGCCGCCAAAAGACCAATCTGGTGCCCAGAACAATGGTAGTAAAAACAAATCAAGCGGGAAGATGGTAAGACAGTGCAACCATGCATTTTACAAGTACTTTTATTCTGGTTGTTTCCTTCCTCAACATGTAAAAGTCTCCTTTTTTCTTTTTGGTTGTCCGTTTTGCATTGAACAGTCTCAGCCGAAAGGAGTAAAAATGATGGCTCCTCCTAAACAGGACGATGGGAGTGGGGCGGAGGAAGAAGAAGAGGAGGATGAACAGGGAGCGACTTGTGGCGCTTGCGGGGATAACTATGCCACTGATGAGTTTTGGATTTGCTGCGATGTGTGCGAGAGATGGTTCCATGGCAAATGCGTTAAGATTACACCGGCAAAAGCTGAGCATATCAAGCAGTACAAGTGCCCTAGTTGCAGTAACAAGAGAGCTAGAGCTTGACAATATGAATTTGAGCAAAAGATCCAAGTTTAGAACATATCTTCACCAGTTTAAAGAGAATCAAGGGAAGACAAGAGTTTATGTTGGATTGTTAGTGAACCAGAATATTTATGGGATTCAGATGTTTGCTACTCGTTTACCTTTACTTGTTCATCTAACGTTTTTTCGTGAATTCTTGTTTCCAGAGCTACTGGCAAGAGTATTTCTGAGGTTGGTACACTTAATCGGAGAATTTTTTTTTTCCTTTCTTGGTCATGATTCGATATGCATTTTCACGTCTGTTTCTATATGATGCTTCTTAGTGTTGTGGTGTACAGGGATGCTGCAGCTGTTTGTTATTTTTACACGACGGAAAGTGTATTATTATGTTTCACTCCATGATGAAATTAAATTTCTTAAGTGTATATGATGTTATGAAACCTAGTTATGTCATTGTAATTGTTCTCCCTAGCTCGTGGAAAAGCATAGTGGAATTCGGTGTGAATCGTGGATGTTGTGATTTCCTTTGTGTTTGCGTGATTCTTTCATCATGCTAGTGATTGTGTCGATGTGTAATAAAGGAAGACCATTAGGGAAGTTGGTTTTGCATCCCATTTAGGGCTGTAAAAAGAAAACAGAAAACCGAACTGCTGAACCGGACCGAACCGATTATTTTGTTCGGTTATTTTCTTTTAATGGTTCGGTTTGGTTCCCAATCTTAATAAATTTTGAAAACTGGTTCGGTTCCCGGTTTGAGAGGATTTTAAGAACTGAACCGGAACCGATCTTTAAAAATTGGCTTCGGTTCTATATTTTCCCCGAACCGATTTTTTCCGGTTCACTAAAAAATGGGGGTGAACCGGATCGAATCGAACCGGTTTCACTCCAGTCCCATTTCCTTTCCATTTGACCAATCATTATAGGTAACTGAGCATTCATTTCTTTTGCTTATTTTGAGGGTAGAGAAAGTGTTATGTGCTTTATCATGTTCTTTATTGTCTTTAAGGAGTATAATTTAATTTAATGGATGGCTGTTTTATTTGGATAGCTCGTCATTACATACTAGACTTTTGTATGAATATTTTCATTCTAGCTAGTTGGTACATGTATTCCTGTTCATAGGAGTCGAACCATATACCTAACACTTCAAATGAATGTTGCACTCGCAGTTGTGCGTATTCTTGAATATTGAAAGGGTTTCGAGTATTTTTGAATATGGAAAGGGTTTTGGCATGAACAAAACTATGGGTACGGATTCAAGTGCATATATTGTGCAAGATGGGTTTGTGGGGCTCACCTCGAGGGCCTTTTGAGTTTGCAAAAAAATCGCTCAATTGAAACTCAAGTGTTTGATCAAATTGTTTAGCTTTTATTAAAGATTCATTCAGAATCCAAACCTTGAACGCAAATGAAAAATCAAAGGATTGAATCAGTTGACAAACACTCATTCGTTTGAGCTGATGTTTGGCAGGCTAATTGAAAAAATTATAAGATAAATGAACGGCTCGAATTATTGGTGTGGAACCACAAAGTGGGCCTCACAAATCCATCTCTCCGTCGATCAGATCTTCTCTCTCATTTGAATCATATCTGTTGTCAAATGCAGTCCCATGGATATAGGTTGACCATCCTTGAGATTAGAGGGGATTACGAATCCATCAGCATATCTTGTATGCTATTCTATTTCTTGATTAGGGAGGCATTCTGTTGGATAAGCATTATCAGATTTACTTGGTAAATCTGCCATATTCCTGGAATTTAGTTATCCTCTGCTTATGGGATTCTTCTAGTTCATTTATTGAATTCGAGAATAATTACCACCTAGCCTAAATCCAGAAAAAAAAAAAAAAAAATTCAAACCTAACCTACTGAAAAGATCTGATGAAACCTCATAAGAAAAAAAGAAGGAAAATAAGAATAAATAAATAAATAGTAAATCCTACACGGTTATTTAAACCACTAACGGCATGTATCTCTGGGTAGAGCGTGCGGGACATCACGACCACCGGGACACTGATCAGCCAGCTGTTGAAAGATACCGCAACAATGCCCCTTGTCAAATTCGTTAACATAAAATTGCGCAACGCAGACGCCACCGTCGGCGAACAAAGAAGCGCATTGGATTGGATTGAAGTCGTATCCATAAGATGGCGGAGGGTATTGACGGGCCGGTGGCGGGTTCCGACTGGCCGGAGGTGGCGGCTTGTGATCATTGTATGGCGGCGGGTACGGTCCGTCTGGAGACCACGACCAATAATCATCGAGGGATTCGGATGGCTGCTGGGGCATGGGTACCTGTTGATTAAGGGCTAAGACATTGGTCATCGACATGCCAATGTAGAGAAACAGAAACACAGTGATAGTAGCTGAGAATTTCTTCATTATCACTCAAATAAGTCTCTCTCTCTCTCTCTCTACTTGAAATTGTGGTGAGAGAATGACAGGTTGAGGTTACCTTTTATAAGGTGCCAGAGGAAGTAATGGATAACTACTAAAAAATTTTGGTGACATTGAAACTTCTTCTCTCTTTTTCCGAATCCAATCTGTTGTCATATGGAGTCCCATGAGAAAACTTTCATCCGGGGAGAGGGTATCGCCAAGTGGTACCCGTTCGCGCATCAAAGCCGTCGAAATATGTGTTGGACGGGCCGTCCAAAACATGTTTGGACGGCTTGGATGTGCTGACAAGTACCACGTGGCGGTACTTGTTCCGCATGCAAGTTTTTCTCCATCGAAAGGGTATAGGACTTTCTTGAGATAAGCATAAGCATATCTCGTATCATGCTATTCCAGTTCTTGATTAGGGAGGCATTAATTCTGTTGGAACTTGGATAAGCATTATCATTATCAGATTTACTCGGTGACTCTGCCATATTCCTGGAATTTAGTTATCCTCTACTTATGGTTAGAGGTCTGGTACAGTATCAATTTTTTTTTTTGCATAAAATCACCTAGAAAATGCATTCAACTGGTGAAATTCACCCAAAAAATGAATTTCACCCGTTGGATGCATTTTCTGGGTAAGTTTATGGGAAAGTTTTCTGGTACCAAACACTTTCCCTTATGGTTATGGAATTCTTTTAGTTCTCAAATCTATTCCATCATCAACTCTGTTCATGGTGAACAAATTTTCTCTCCTCTACAACCAAGTGTGGGCCGGGGTACATGTGTTCCATTGTTAAATACTGCCATTTCTCCCTCCCCTTACCGGACCTCCAAACGTGGCCTTAATTTGTCACTGCCTCTGACAGACCGAAGGGGTGCGGGAGGGGCCACGACACTCAAAAAGAATACATCTAGGTCTACGGTGTATCTAAATTGCATGGTTACAACCGAGGGAAAAAAAAAAACCAATGAGACAAAAATTCCCATTGTTAACTGTAAGCTCCAAAGGCTGACCTCTTTTTGGTTGGCATTGTTATGACCAAAACTCACATTTGTGTATATTGTTTATCGAATTGTATTTTTGCATTATATTTTTAGAGAGTCTTTTTAGGTGTCGAAAGGAATCAAGTCATGTATTTAATTTATATAATTGGAGAGTGATAGAAGTTCGAGGCAAGAAAGTCGCTCTTGCAAAACTAAAAGGGCTTAAGTGAAATATTGGCTTGAACTTAAACAATTAGGTCAAGACATGGGTTACGACTGCCGTCTATTATATTATTGGAAAATGAGTTTTCGCGAGGAGGGCTACGGTTGCGACAAGTGGCACCAAGTGATTGGGTTGTCATTAGAATTTTCAAGCAAGATATCCAATTACACTTACGGCTCGTTTGGATGGGGCATTAGGGGGGTCATAAATATGGAGGGTGTTATTTATGCCCGGACCCACCCATATGGAATGGTTTGCCAACAAAAAGTGCAGGGGTGTTATTTATTACCCTCCTGGCCCAATACCCAATACCCATTACCCAGGTTCATTTTAAAAGCAAGCGTGGTTGGAATTGGTCCTCAGTGGTCTGCTATATCCCATTACAAATGGTTAGGAAATATATCAAGGAATAATGCCAAAGCTTTTGCTCGTATGGGGGGAATGATTCTCCCAAAGCTTTTGTAGTTTTGTTTTTCTTTGAACTTCATTTGTTGATTTTTTGGCTAGAAAGTGTTATGCCGGTCTTGTTTGGTGCTGAGAAAACAATTAATTTTAACATACACGTTGCCAAATTAAAAAAAAAAAAAAAGTTGTCATATATATTAAGTTTTTTTAAAAAAAATTTGCAATTAGTTTTTATAGTTTATTTGTTGACAAAGGTAATAAATTAATAAGTTTTGTATTTGATTAAGTAACAAACGCTTGAATTGTAATATGGGCACGCACAAGGCCAATTTGGTCTTTTGACAGTTTTTATATCCTTATATCCCCATTTAAACTACCATCCAAACCAAGTACTATTTATTCCCCCCATATTACCAAAACATCCAAACCAAGTATTACTTAATCCCCCCTCCATAAATGTCACATCACTGTGGAGCCACCCTCCATATATAATACCCCGAAAATTAATCCGGCATCCAATCGGGCCGTTACTATGTAATCGTTTTCGAAATTAATTTTGAATTCAAAGACCTTACTCTTTCTCACTCTAATTATTTGTATAATGAAAAATTCTCCTTACTTTGTCTACGTTTATATACGGGGAAAAAAAATCTACAAATCTAATATCATGACCATTAATACTGAAAATCATATTAATGATGAATTTAAAGAAATTTCCACAATAGAATATTTTTACAAAAAAATAATTTAGTCCACAGAACTAAGTTAAATTAGGTTAAGATATTTATCCCATGAAAGAAGGTTTTAGTAAACGCTATTGGTTAGTCCACAAAATTAAATATTAAGAAAGTAAATCAATATTTGTACAATGAAATATAGGAAATGAAGAAGTCTTCAACTTGAAATCCCTAGCCACACTATATTCATGCATATGTCCAATGCTAGGAGAGTACTAAAAGAATCCTAACAATATTGCATCCGCCACGACGTGACGACTTTTATTGCCACGAGTCGCAAATTTTATTTTTAAGAAAGAGATTAGTCGAAGAATCTCTAAATCTCAAAAGAAGTTTAACATATGATGTGATCATTTTCTGGATTATAGGAACTACAAAGTTGTTTTCTTTACAGCATTATTTATTCGAGCTTTTGCGTTTGACTTTCCGTTGTATTTTGTGTTTGCAAGTGTGGTAGAACTATACCGAAAGCAATATTTGATTGAGGAAACTAATTGGCATTAATTATTCGATGTGGTACGTTTTCTCTCTCTTTTTTTTTCTTTTCATTTTTCTCATTCTGTTTTTGGGTTCGTTTGGGAACTAAACTTATCAGGTTTATTTTTTTCAACAGTTAGCTTTTAATTATTCTAAAACTCGATCGAGGCACTTGCATATTCAAAATTAGATAGTCTTCTGGTGATTCAAATCCAATCTTAGCATATTTTAGTCTTTTTTCAAAATATTTGATTTTATATGCATGATAAGCTCCTGGGTGCTAAATTTCAAAATATATTTATGTTTTAAATATTTGTAAAATCTAATTGATCTTAGATAAGTTAGAATGTAAAACAAAAAAAAAATCCTATTATTTAAGGATCAATCTACATATTATCTCGATTTACCTTATTTTGCAGTGGCAAAATAAGTTTCAAAAATCTTTTTTATTTCATTTTTTCCTTTCAATACCGTGCATAGCACGGGTTCATGCTAGTCTTATAAATTACTGCAGAATTACTTAGCGTGACATGTGGCACTAACATAAGAATTTTGGGGAAAAGGAAAGAATTAATCATTGACTTATTAACACTAATTAAAAATTGACATTTGAAATTTGACAATGAGTCAGCATTATTATGGGCTTCGCTAGGAGGGTAATTGCAATTTCCAACATAATCCTCACATATCTCATTATCTATATGGAATGAATGATATATTTCAAAAGGAAATTTTAAAGACTCAGCCCTTTCTCTGTTTCACTAAAAAGAAAATCCCTGAAAAACGTGTGAAGTCCCTCCTATTCTATCTTCCCATGCAAAAATGCTAGAATTGTCATTGCAACATCCTGATTCAATTAGAAGGTTAGTATATTGCCTTGACTTCTTCGTATTTTTGTTAATAGGAAACCCTGTGGCCAGGGACGGAGCCAGGAATTTCACTATGCAGGGGCGAGTTTTTTTTCCAAGATACTTTGCAGGGGCAAGCCTATATGATTCATAGGAAAATTTATTTTTTTGTATATAAAATTAGAGGTTTTTTTTTCTTCACTGGGGCGACAGCCTCTACTGGCCCCTCCCTGGCTCCATCCCTGCTTGTGGCAACCACATGAGGTTTGGAGAATTAATACGGAGTGCATATATAGGATTTTTCTTGCATTCAAACCAATGTAAGCTAGCAGGGGATCAAAGTGCTCTTCAATAATAGGTTGTGTAGGTTTGAATAGATCTCCTCAAAATGAGTTCTTCGTTTGTTGCTATTATTATAATTTTATTAAATTACATGGATTATGATCATACTTAACTTATCTTGATTTCTCTTTTCCTATATTGTAAAATTTAGAGGGGATGTATTTGAATGGAGACACTTCGAAAAACATTACGGCGACGAATAATTAGTGGTGACACAAGAAAGGTAAATCTAAGATGTAGTTTTTTCCTTTCAATGACAATTTTGTAAAGACGGAACTTGCAAATTACGTTTTGCTTTAGTCGTGACTTTTAATATTGTACGTGACTATTAATATTGCCGAGCACAGGTTAAATAGTTTAGGACGGATTTATTCCGAGCATATTAGTTAATTTGTGCTCGATAAATTGATATACAAATATGCTATATAGCAAGACAAACAGATTTTAGGACATTATATGCGGGTTTGGTCTTGGGTATGTTATATAGACATGCATTGAATAAACCCCTGCTACTTCAAACAAGAGTTTTATATATAATATTGCATTAATTCCGTAGCCATTTCACTTTTTAATTGGATTTGCATGTTTTTTATTTAGCGGATCTATCTATCTAATAGAGTGTCGCACAATGTTTTTTCCTGGACTCGGGGGGCCTCACCCCTGTAGTGAGCATCTTGACGTTTAAAAGTGTTTTGAACGGTTTAGATTTAAATAAAACAATTCCATAGAAGAAGACCATTGATTGCTGAACGAACAGTTATCATTGCTCACTACAGGTCCTTCGTTTTTCCTATGAAGGCCCCAAAGTTTGACGAGTAGTATAAATAACAATCAATTTTTAGATACACTTGTGTTTTTAACTATCTTAAAATCTAATTGGTGTAAACAATATTAATATAAGTTTAGACATGTCTAATGTTTTTAACTTAATTACATGCATATATCATGATAAGAAAATAAGTCATTCATTTTTTTTTACATTTTTTTCTTTCAATTGTCGTGCATAGCACGAATTCCTGCTAGTATATATTAAACAATGAGGTCAAGACATGGTAGACTGTTGATAATTTTTCGGAGCTCTGGTATACCGCAAAAAATTTGTGAGAGCAAAGTGGCGTGTGAACTTGAAGAGCAAGAGAAGTCAATGACGTCTCAGTGATAAAAGTTCAACTTCAAGGGGTTTCTACTTCAACCATCGATCTTTAGTTTAAATTCTTTCGTCGAGTTTGAAAGGCTTTTTTTTTTTTGGGAAGGCCTGCGGATTCAGGATTCGGCAATCATGCAGGGGTACAATGAATGTGGATTCAGCAGGTAGTTCTTAGGACTCATGATGAGAATACACTATCGTTATTAAGATTGTTTGTAATTGTATTTGGGGTTTTCCACGTAACTTTGGTGTCTCGTTATTTGGTTGGTGTTTCCTCTGTGATTAAGGTTATCTGGTAAAGCAAAAGTGTTACTCCTAGCATCACTTTAGAGATTGTATTAACAATAAGTAGTTTGGTTTGCGTGCTATGCTTTCTTTTTGTAGGTTCATTTTGATTGGATCGGTTTTCTTTTTCGATATTCAAAATGGAAATCTTATGAAATAAAAAAAACAGATAGCTTTTGGAAAATAAAGAACAGTCCACTAAGCTAATTTAAAATTTTTTCTAATTAAAAAAAATACTTAACGCGGAAAAGCAATCCTAATTATTATTGAACTCTTGAATAACTCAACCACCTACCTAAAAGATGACACCAAATCCAAAGACTCAAATTCTAACCTAACTTATTGAAAAGCTCTCATCAAGAAGCTGTGACCAAACCTCATAAGGAAAAACAAGAAAAAAAAAACAATCCCACACAGTTTCAACCCTAACTGCATGTTCCTTTAGGTAAACTGTAGGGGATATAAGGACCCCCAGGACACTGTTTCAGTTGTTGGAGAATACCGCAACACTGCTCTATGTTGAAGTCATTAGTGTAAAATTGCCCAACGCAAATGCCCGCGTCCGCGTAAAGTTGAGCGCATTGGATTGGGTTGAAGTTGTATTCGTTAGGTGGCGGCGGGTTTTGACCGGCCGGTGGTGGCTTGGGACCGGCTGGTGGTGGTCGTGATGGAGGCTTTTGACTAGCCGGTGGTTGCTTCTGATTGGGTGGCTGATAATATGGTGATGGACCTACTGGTCCGTATGACCACCAAAACCAGTAATCATCGAGTGATTTGGAGTTGGGTACCTCGTGATCATCAGTGGCTAAGGCATTGGTCATGCACATGCCAATGAAAACAAACAGAAACACAATGGTAGTACTTGAACCTTTCTTCATCATCGTCTCTCTCTCTCTCTCTGTGTAATTGAAGTTGTGGTGAGAGAATGAATGGTGGTGATTACCTTTTATAGGGTTTAAGAGGAGGTAGATGGATGATTACACAAGATTTCGAATGGGATTTTGTTGGTTAGTTTCTGATAGGATTTGATTTTGATCTGATGGATTCAAATGAATAACAAACTAAAATTTGAATTGAAGGATACAACAATTAATCAGTTTAAGTTACAAATTTAAATGACATATTTAATTCCAAGATTAAATTTTTTTTTTTTATCTTATCTTCCATTTATTTTCGCAAATCGTTTTTTTTTATTTAAATTTTTTTGGTTAAGTTGTGATTCAGTAAAAAACCAAAAGATAGCTAATGTATTCGAGTTTTGGTGTGGTGTAAAGTATGAAACGAACAAACTCATCTTAAGTAATGGAAAAAACAGTACATGAAAGTAGGGAAGCAGAAATATTAACAACAAATACTTCGAGAAAATTAGAAACTTGTATTAGAAATGCACAGGGGTATAATTGTACAGAAACAATTCTATGGTACACGCCTTATGATTTTGTAGCTTACTTTAAAAAATTTTGTGGCCCAAAATAAGAATTTTTTTGGTTGTTGATTTATGAATTTTTTGTAGTACTGTTTACCCACTTTTGTGGTTTTGTTTATTATTATTTTTTTGTCAAAAATGATGCAGAAGGTCAGAAAAGCGGCCCAAATTTATGAATTTTTTGGTGTTGTTTACCAATTTTCGATTGTTTATGAATTTTTCTTGTGTTCATGAACTTTTATGGTCCAATATACAAATTTTATGGTGTTCAATTACGAAATTTTGTGCTAAAACTTTTTGCCATGTTTGTCAGACGTTTAGTGGATGTCTTTGAAACGAAGCAATATTCATTTTTCTTATAGTGTACGTTCAATTGCATTATAATTATCGGGAAAATGCTACAATACACACCCCTTATTTAAGGGTGTATCATACACACCCCTATAAAAGTTACGAATTTTTTGCAAAAGTTACGAATTTTTCGTAAAAGTTACGATTTTTTTTTTATAAAAGTTACGAGACACACCAAAATGTTACGAATCATAGAAAATGTTACGAATCATATTGCTGAAAAGTTACGAAAAACTAAAAAATGTTACGATTGCCGATGAGGTGGCACAATCTGGACCATACAATAGGTGCATATCGTACACCCAAATAAAGGGTGTGTATTGTAGCTATTTCCTAATTATCGGCATATATAAGTTTCGTAGCATATTTCTTTCTGGTAATGCGAGCACCTTGCAAAAAAAAATTTAGGCGCAAGATACTTAAATTTTAGAGGAGTCTGTGCACATTTCACATTTCGATGATATTGTTTTGCTTATTTTTCAAAGTACAACAGCAAAATTGTTCGTCGGACTGGGATTAATTTCGTTGTCTTCATATTTTAGAAGTTCACTATGGATATTTTCCAAAAATATTTAAATACATCATATCAGATCACATATTTGGAGTGGATCCATTGAAATTTGAAATTGGTGTTCTCATCTTTATCCAATCTAAGTCATCGCTTGGAGCTGTGGGAAAAAACGTTGTAGTGAGCAAATTCACTGCACCCGTATAGTGAGCAATCACATCTATCGATTCGACAATCAATGGTCCGGATAAAATGAAATTATCCTACATGTAAATAGGTCTGGATCAAATACATTTAATCCGGACCGTTGATTGCTGAACCGATGATAGTGATTGCTCACTACAGGCTCCCCGGTTACGAAAAAATAGAGTAGAGATCCTCCGTACCCAAGTTCCGATGTACTCATGTACTAAGTGAATTTCAACCACAGGATCGTGTGAAATTCTTAAAAATGAGAAATAATCACGACCGCGTTGTGACTTGTGACTGCAATTCACTTCTTACACGGGAACACACAAAAAATAGGGTACTGAGAACATTTGAACCCCAAAATGTGGTTAATTAATGAATTATTTTCCTAATTTAGATTCCCCCAAGAATATTCTATTAATAATTAAAGGAGTAATTCTAGGCCCAAAATAATTCTTTTGAGCAGCATTTTCTTTTCTTATCCAAGTACAAAAAATGAAAAAAAAATAAAAAAATCCTCTTTTGGCACTCGAAATTGTTCCAATAATGACCCTACAAATAGACTACTGAAGTAAACTTGGGTCTGTTTTCTGATCGAGCTGATTTTTTGCAAGGGAAACTAGGAAAATTATTTTAAAATTATTGAACGGTTCGGATCATTCGTGTGAGACCCAAAAGTGGGTCCCGCATGCCGATTAGTACAATTTCTGTACGTTGGGTTTCGGTACCCATAAGTTTATCCGTTTTACTATGATGAACAATACAATACAAAATAAAAATGAGAGAGTAATTTACAGGTCAATGATATGTACTTTTGGATGTGTATTGTAGCTTTTTTCTAATTGCCTTCGTTATTTCAACAAGCTAATGATCCAGCAATTCATCAAAAGTTTAGTTGGTTCTATCACAGTATACTTTGTTGACATCTATAGCTTGTCTCTATCCGCTATCAAAATGGACAAGGACGGAGTGCGTGTCATGCTTTCAATAATTACTAGAGCATGCCAATTTGAGCAATCGACGCACGTGTCTATACTCTTGTCCGTGCCCATTCTTTATCCTTCAAATTTCTTTATGCCCATTGTTTCTGCAATAAATTGAGATATTTTATTGTAGAAACACTAGATAATAAGAGACTCAACACATGATCTACTTTCATCCCATATTAACACATATTTTCTGAGCGACTTTCGTTGAGTTTGATTCAATTTTAGTGACTTTTGGTGATTTAAATGAAAGTTGGCCAAATCCAAGTTTTACGATAGTTTTTCTATGCAAATCATTGTTGCCCCAAATGCTTTGTACGTATACAAATTATCTCAACTTGAACTAAGCCATGGTTAGAAACTGAAACCAAACTGCATTCTAATGGTTTGGTTCTCAAAATTTTCAATCAGCAGTTGGTTAATTTGGTTCTTGATTCTGAATTCAGTACTTCAGACTAATGTGGGTTAAAAGATCTTGAGAAACCATATTGTCCATTACTGTACCATAAAACTTTGTTCGCCTCGAGAGCAAAGGATGCCTTGGTTTTTCCCCCCTTGATGCACGTTTTTTTTTTTTAAATGGAAAAACAACAAAAGCCTCTCGAGACCCAAAAGATTGGATGGCTGTCAAGAAGAGTAGAAGACGACCAAGCAAACAAACGAAAAATAACCAAACCCTGACAACCTAAATCCACACCTAAACTATAAACAAAAACAAAGAGGAGCAACCCAAGAAAACCAGAGAAAAAATACCCAAAAAAAACCCGAAAGCACAAACCCGCACTAGCCAAAAGCAAACTGGAGCAAAGACCACAAAGGACACCTGAAACAACCTCTCCTGAAACAACAATTAGCTCTCCTTATGTCTATGCTCCCATTTCAACTAATTTACTAATAACCTCATCCTCATCCCCATCATAACCAATATCTGTGGCCTTGTTAATTGCCTAAATGGCTTGAGCTTCGTTTAATAGAATCTTGTTTCTGTTTGTAAGGCCGGCCCAGGACCAAGGCCCTAGATGGCCTAGAGCACTCAAAAACTCTAAAAAATTGGGATACTCCCATAATTTTTAGCCGGCCCTATTTTTTGAGGGGGCTTCTATCCAAACCCTCTATTGTCATGCTATCCCATCCAAAATTCACACCCCAACAATTCACACCCGAGGAATTCACACCACTAACAAATCACACCTCCAACAATTCACACCTTTTTGCAAAATTCACATCCCCAACAATTCACACCCCTTAATCCGCCCCAAATTGCATAATTCACACCTCTATATCCAGAATTTACATCTTATCTACACAATTCACACCCCCCAAATTAAGCAATGCACACACCTAAATGCACAATTCACACGCCTTAATAAACAATTCAACTTTTAAATTTGAAAACTAGTTTTATGTGGCAGAAAAAGTTTAAATTATATTCCAACATTGTACTTTTTTTAAGCAAACAATTGTGACCCTCATCACCGAAAGGATTGTGCATTCGCCCATCATAGTCTTTGTTGAGACTTGTACTCCTTCCCAGCTTTGAAGAACAGATCGTCCATGGTGCTCTCTCTCTCTCTCACGTACGAAGAAGACCCACTTCGATTCACAGATTTGATCGCAATTGAAGACGACTAGCAACGGCGCCATCGCCGCTGTTAAGTCGCGTGAGATCGAGTGCATGGTGGAGAAGGCGAAAGCAGAAGAAGAATAACAAAGCCTCTCAGTAGCAGAAGTAGCCTTCTGTGGCAATGACAGACAACAGTGACGGAGGCCACTCCACCGACGATGATGAGAGATTGATTGCCGCTGTTGATGTCGACGTCTGGGGATGGGGCATTTTGCGTTGGTATAGGCCGGATTCAACCCATTCGGGATTTTTGGGGTATTTTGGGTACCTCACTTAAAAGAGAGGGGCCTACTACTGCCTTGAGAGACTCTCTCTCTAAAAGTTAGAAACCCTAGGGTTTTTATCCCTTTTTTGCTGCCGGCTCCTCCCCATCCGTCCCTCTTCCATAAGAAATAAAAAGGCCCATAAGAAAATAAAAAAGGTTGGGGCATTTACCAGCCGCTCCAGTTTTTGGAGCAGCTGCACATCCCACTCCATTGTTGACGGAAAAATGCTCATCTCACTCCAAATCTTTCTGGCAGCCCGTCCGTCTTCCCCCCCTCCCCTCCTCTCTCTCTACCCACCCCACCTAAACCCCAGGATACCCTATAAAAGTGTCTAAACCTAAACCCTAATGTATCCTATGAAAGTGCCTAAAATCTTAGGGTACCCTATCAAAGTGCTAAATTTTAAATTCTTAAATGTATGGTCTAAATTTTAAATGTTGATAAGCCCCAAATGTTGTTTATATGCGGGCTTATCTCGCTCATTGTGATCACACACACGTGCATTTTGTGCCTTTATACGATTGATTTTGCGCGAGTTGTGTTTTTGATGAGTTTCAGAAAATCGGAGCTAAAAGGTGTGTCCAAAGCTCCAAATAATCTCCGGTTGTATCCGGAAGTACCTAAGGTCCCGCAATGCCGTGCAGGACAATCGACGAAGCTTAGAAGTCGATTCAAGAAGCTTTGGAAGGTTCAAGGAAGGCCCGGAACAAAAGAACAAGAGATTTGGAGTTATGAGCCTCGAGAAAATCTGACCAACTGATAGAAAAAGGCTCATTACTTTCAAGATACAAAGGTTATGAATATGAGGTCAATTGGGTTTGAAAGTAGACTCATAGAGATTTCCAACGGTTCAAGAATCGTCCCATTCCGAGTTCGGACGAAGCCAGGGCGTGCCCGCGAAGTTGGGTCAAAAATCTGCCTGGACACTTCCGGATCGATCCATGATGAAGTTGGATCGATCCACACTTCAAAAAATTGTTCCAAAGCCATCTGGATCGATCCAGACCTATAGTGGATCGATCCACTTCACAGCAAACGACCACCAGACAATTTTGGATCGATCCAGATCCCTAGAGGATCGATCCAAAGTACCCCGGGCATCATTTTTTGAGCACTTTTTGTACTTTCCTTTTATGGAAACTTTGGGTTGTTGTGTGTGCTTTATTGGATATTATGTAGAGAGAGAAATGGGATGATAAAAGACACTCTCCTCTCTCCTTCTCTCTCACTTCTTACTCTTTCACTTTAGTTTAATTTTTGCTCCTCCATTGGAGGATTTTCAAGCTTTCTCTCTCTAGTTTATCTCAAGTAAGACTTCATTTTCCTTTCATTTCTTGTTGTAGCTACTTGTTCAATCTCTATGTAAATCAAGTTTATTTAAGTTTTTATCGGTTAATTCGTTTTCTTGTTTTTCTAGACATTTTCTTTGAAAACTCTTGTTCTTATTAGTTGTTTGATTAATACTCAAGTATTAATGTTGTAGGTAGATATAAGATCTTCATTAAAAATCACTTTTTAAAGTTATATGTCATGTTCTTTATTTCCTTCGCAAAATTAGTCATGTTTCCCGTAGTTATGATTGAGTAGTCGTTTTAGGCTCGGTCATGGGGTGATTAGCACCCCGTGACTTAGGTTCATTCCCTCTCCTCGCCATAATGCAAACATTGCTTGTGAATCAAAGAGTACGGATTGATTTTATGTATCAAAATTGGGATTTGTTAATCTCTTTGATCACACGTAGCCAAGGGCTCGTCCACTTGGCACGTGTGATGCTTAGGGCGATGTCAATCCAAATGTTTGTATAAATGTCACAAGAATCCTACTCTTTGTGACACACCATTTCTAATCAAACGAGTTTAAGAACCAAATCTTCCGTTCGGGGTTGTTTAACGACGTCCCCGAGCAGGTTATCTTAGAGGAGAACGAATCGGCCTAAGGCATGGGTGTTGTGAACCCCTTGACTTAGCCTTACTTTAATTAGTCTTTTAAATCTCGCGTCATTCACGAAGTTAAGTGAATTCCACCCTCACACTACAAAGCCAAGTTTGCCGCTTTAAGGCTAAAACCATCATTCGCGATTCAACACTCACGCTCAGCGCATTCGGTCTCTGTGGACTCGACCCGGACTTCCGGTTATCATGCTACCGCCGGCCTAAACCCTACGCTTGGGGGAATAGTATTGGAATACAATCCAAGGGCGCAAGCAAATGTACGATCTAAATTCTAAATGTACAGTCTAAATTCTAAATGTACGGTCTAAATTCTAAAATGTACATTCTAAATGTACGGTCTAAATTCTAAATGTACAGTCTAAATTCTAAATGTACGGTCTAAATTCTAAAATGTACATTCTAAATGTACGGTCTAAATTCTAAATGTACAGTCTAAATTCTAAATGTACGGTCTAAATTCTAAAATGTACATTCTAAATGTACGGTCTAAATTCTAAATGTACATTCTAAATTCTAAATGTACGGTCTAAATTCTAAATATACGGTCTAAATTCTAAAATGTAGATTCTAAATTTAGGGTACCCTAAACTTTAGGGTACCCTATGAAAGTGCCTAAACCACTAAAAACACTATAATAGGAAAGTGCACCCTAAGTGCCTAAGCCCCAAAAAAGAGTGATTGACCTTAATGGAGTTAGTGGTAATTAAAAAGAATGATTGGAGTTAGTGGTAATAAATATTTGTTTTTGTACCGGCCCGTAATAAAACCAAAAAGGTTTAAAACAATTGTAAATGAGCATTGGGCCTAGGCCCAATCTAAAAGAAACCCCCTTTCGGTTTCACTGCCTCCATTCTCTATGGAGGACACCACAAAGGCCGAAGCTATTCTACAATCTCCTAAGCCAAAGCTTTTTGTTATGGGTACTTGAGAAGGATTCACTAGTGTTAAGCAGTTGCAAAACAAATTGAAATCTGCAGCAAGTCGTGCTGAAACTCATCTTATCGAAGGAGAGAGCCATTTCCCAATGGAAGAACTAGCTTACATGAAATTAACAAAATTTCTAAGTGGGGTTGTCTAAAATCAATTGTCACTGACGGCAAGAAGCATTATACGACATTTGGACTTTTTGGAGATTGTTGATTCTTTATATTGTTTTGACTTTCTTGTATAGTGATTGTCACTAGAAAAATTGTATAATTGTTGCACTTTTAGGGCGCAATTTTATACTAGGCCTAGGGCGCTCTAAATCCTTGGGCCGACCCTTTCGATCTGTACCATTCGATGGGACAGAAGCAGATAGAGGAGCAACAACCATGGTTGACCTAAAGACCACACATTTTTGTCTGTTTTTCCCACCCTTATGATTTCCTAGATAAACCTTAGAGAAACCCAGAATCTCATCAATCGTTTTCCTCTTCTCTTTTCCTTTAATTCCTTTTATAGCTGCCTTGACAATGTGTTAAGAATGTGTTCCCCTCGATGTACTTAGAATGTGTTCTTGAGCTTCAGAGGTAAAGACAATGGCAAGATCTTCACCAACGACATCTATGCAACAAAGTTGGGTGAACAATTTTTCACACGTTGAGATGATGATGGCATTGAGAGACATAAGAGCATCTTCAATTCTCCTATTTGCTTTGCCTAGCGAAAAGGATAAAAAGAGTACAATATTTATTTCGCCTGTTCATTTTTCATCTATGTATTCCAACCACAATGTAACTAACAAATTTTAAAAAGAAATATTATTATTGCACACATGATGACGACTTAGTGACATGGCAATGATGTCGCTTTTTGCAATGTATTTTAGTTAAAGGTGAAAAAAGTAGGTAAAACAATCGTTCCAGGTTCAAAATACTATATATCCCAAAGTAAAAAAAATCCTATTTTGAAGTAAAAGTCACCAAATAGAGAAATAAATAAAGGGCTGAAATGAAAAGAAAAAAAACTCCTATTTTCCCACTTGTTGGCGGGGAGCCTTTTCTGGAGCAGAGAGAAATGGAGTAACTACTAGTTGAGCCTAATAAAGAGGCGGTTGGAACATTTGAAAATTGATTCGGCTAGCTACTTTAGCTAAGAGAGCCCATTTGCTTAGTGGGTTGGAGTCTTGGAGATTCTCTAAGAACCTCGAGTTAGAACTAGACAAGACACTAAAACAGCAAGGAGTTTGGTAATTTTTTTCCGAAGATTATTCTTTTATTCCACAACGTCCCTTGAGTTTCTTGCTATGTAAGCTTCGGCACTCTTAGAGGTTGGCAAATCCATGTATTGGACACAGGTACGTACACACCAAAATAAGTATGAGACATGCCATACACGTGGCGTGTCCTGTAATTTTTCATATTTTGCCATACACGTGGCGTGTCCTGTAAGTATGAGACAGGTACACACCAAAAATAATTTTTTGGTAGGGGACTCGTGGGCGAGACACGAAGGCACAGATGAGACACGGCTGGGACATGATAAGTTGATAACAATTGACGATGGGTTAATGCGTAATTATTAAATTTTTGGGGTAAACATGATATTACTTAAATCTTTGGGTAATAGTGTAATTAACCTTTATCATCCGGCAGTACGTTCCATTTTCTCCTGGTTTTGCCTCCTCTCTCTCTTGGGTTTTTGCCACTCTTTTTCAGATCTACGTCCATTGGAGCATCTCCAAGCTTATCCACTTTCATATTTGGTTTCCTTGGACCGTGGGCTTTCATCCTTAGCTGGACGTTTTCTTTCTCCGGTGCTTTTTTCCGGCTACCTCACCAGAGCTCCGTTTTTGCCTCGCTTTTTCCGGCGCTCTTGCTGCTCTCATCCATTTGAGGTAACTATTGGGTTTCGTTTCTTTGATCAGTGATTTCGGGTTTTGGTTTAGGCCGTTTTCTTCGATTGTTTCTGTTGGTTGTCTGCTGTGGTTTTTGCTATTGCCATTTGCTACGATTGTATTGTTTCTGCTGGCTGTCTGATGTTGTTGATTCATTGTATTCTATCTTAATGCGATGAAAGAGATAGTTACTCTATTTATTGATAATACTCCGGGAGTATCCACCCATTTGTGGCTGAGGAAAACTTTTAGCAATTATGGTGTGGTTAGGGATGCTTTCATCCCTGCCAAAAGGAGTAGCAAGACAGGTAGCAAATTTGGTTTCGTTCGGTACGATTGCTCTGTCTCTGCAGATATGGCTATCTTGAAAGCCAATGGTATGGAGGTGGAAGATAAAAAATTGGTGGTGAAATTGGCAGATTTTGTCAAGAGACAATCCCCTTATCAGCCCCTGCGCAATCCTTTGCACAAACCTCTTTGTAGGGCGGCCTTTGCAGCTCCTACCAATGTTGGGGATAAGGAGATGAGTGCATACCTTAACCATAATGTAGGCAGCCATAAATCTTACACTCATGCTCTCATAGGGAGTGCAAAGGATGTGGGAAATTGCGGGATAAGTAATGCTACACTTAAGTTTCAACCTTTTGGGAATGGATGGCTTCACAGAAGTGCAGTGGCGGTTTTGCACAAAATGATATCAGTTGATGACCTCTGGGTAGAAGTACAAAAAGAGATTGGTGGAGACATTCTAATCAGGGCAATGGGTGGTAGAAATATTCTTATCACTTTTCCGAGTACAGCTTTTATGGATGAGATGATCAAGAAGGATTGGTATGAACGGTGGTTCGTGAGTATAAACCCTTGGAATGGGGAACCTGCTAGTATGGAGAGGTTTGTTTGGATCTCTTGTAATGGCATTCCTCTAAATGTTTGGAACTCACTTACCTTTAAAAAAATTGGAGGTAAATGGGGAGATTTCATTGCAGTCTATGAGGATACTTTGAAAGAGTCTTCTTTTGCTATATCCAAGATACTAATTGCAACCAAAATCCATTCTAAGATTGAAGAGGTGATTAATTTGGATATTGATGGCAATATTTACTTGGTTAGAGTCTCAGAAGTGTCTTCAAGCCACCTACCTTTTTCCATCCTTTCTCACTCTAATCAGTATGATGGTCTTCTTGCGAGTCCGAAATTCCTTAAGACACCTATGGATGTTCCAATATTGGTGTTTAATTCTAATGAGGAAGATGCAAAGGCGGAAGCTAGATTGGATATCGGAGATAGTGTGTCCAATAACTTTCATCAAGTTGTAAAAGATTCCTCAGAGGATAATGCAATTTTAAGGCAGAAGGATTCGACTGGGAGTAGAGCCATTGATTCACCTTCTATTAGTGCTTCAATGGTTGGTGAAACCAAGGAGGAAGTGGTTTGCTCAATGGCTAATGATGTGGGTAATTTGGTTGATGCGAGACATCCAAGTTCTTCAGTCGGGCTTGTTGCGAACTCCGAGCTTTCTAATTCTTTCGAAGTAGAGGATACCATTTTAGCTGTTTCTAACAAGGATGAGGAGGTAGTGAATTTTGATCAATGTTTTTGGAATCTTTCTGAAGTGGAATTTTTTAATGAGAAAGATGTCGAAGGTATCCAGTTAGTTGTGGATCTCAATCCAGCTAATGCGGTGGAAGATATTGGGAAAGAAAAATTGAAACAAAAAAGGATTGAAAAAAGGTTGGGATTTCCGAAAGCTAAGAAGAAGGGTCGTCGAAAACAAAAAAAATGCGTTGTGTTCAGATCTGCTATAGCTGCTGCTGTATTATCTATTTCTTTTGATAGCATTAACAGGATTCATCTTAATACGGCTCAGGCTTCTCGGTCAATAAGCAAGATCTTGGGTGAAGATTATTTGGGGGATGATGATGAGATCATAAGTGGTTTTTCTGTTGCAAGCCGAGATTGCTGTTGGTGGTGTTTGTTTGAGGCAGTTTAGTTGGTTTCTTTGGGGCGTTGGTTTTAATTTATTTTTTCGGGTGTGTTTTCTTGTTGGGGGGTTTTGGTTGGCTTCTTGCCAACTTTAGGTTGTGTTTTCCCTTTTGGTTCCTAGCATCTTGTGTCTTTTGGTGTGAGGGGAATATTCTTTGTGGATCTTCCCTTCTTTCATCTTAAGGCCTTATTCTTGGATCCTTTTAATCTTTGTAATTCGTTTTCAAAGGTTAATAAAAATTTTGCCGTTCAAAAAAAAAAAAACCTTTATATTGTAACATTCCTACTGCACCAAAATTTCGATCGGAGAGGCAACGGAAGGATCGACTCTCGTCGTCTCTCCCGCTCGGATCAGTCCTGGTGTTTGTGTCTCTCGCTGTTTCTCTCTCTATGTCGTTTTTTTATATCATATATGAATGTAGCCTGTATGTATAGGTCTGTCTTGCATATATAGACAATATACCTTACGTATATGAGTGTATATACACGCATATATGCGCAGTCACTGGTTAATAGGGCCCCGAATGATGTGTATTTTGATATTCATATACAAAGTATATCTTTTCAAAAAAAATATACAAAGTATATCGCTACTTCTGTTCCAAAAAAGTATATCACTACTTGTGCGAGGTTCAAAAAAGAGAGGATAATGGGTTAATGTGCATAGTCACCGGTTAATTGCACGCAACTTAAAATCATTAACAACTTGAAATTTTAGGAATTTTTATCTCACACATTAAAAATTTTAAGGAAATTTTAAACTCAAAGGAAAATCCTATATAATTTTTTTTAATTAACCTAAAAATTAGTACAATGTGCGAAAATACTTGGAGTTGCGCAGGGCCTGGGTCACTCCTTGCATCCATTGGGACCACCCTTACGTTATGTTGTATGTCAATTTTTATATCTCTATATATATTTTGCATTTTAAGCATAGAATTATTATTATTACTGTATAATATAAAAATTAATGTAATATATTTGCATATTTATGTGATATATATATCACCGTGACCCTTACCGTGTCCGTGCCCATTTTTTTAGAATTTCCGTGTCTGTATCTATCTATGTCGGTGCTACATAGGTTCCTTGATTTATGGAGGTATAGGGGATCACTATTTCGGTGGTAGAGCAGCCACTTTGTGCATATATTGCCAAAATGTTGGGTCCATCTCTGGTCCTTACAGCCCATACCTTTGCTCATACCCCATCATTGGGGATTACATTGCACTATTTATTGTTGTTCTACTGCTTCTTCAAGATGGTGCCTTGATGAACTTGTGATGATTCCAAATGCAGGTGGACGTGTGTGCGTGTAATTTACCTCTTTTCTACTATGTGAAGTTGGGAGGCAAATCGCGTGTTTTGCTCAAAAAGCATTTGGTAAACATGAATGGGGATCCGAGGAGCAAACCGACGGAGGGAAAAAGGACCATTGAGGAACACGGTAGAAGGGAGGGTGGAGGAATTGATGGAGCAGGCATGGTCTTACAAAACCAATCTGATGGGTAAAATCCTCATAATTTCCTTACTTGGACACAACTTGGTATTGGCATTGTTTAATTTCTTTTGAGAGTTATGAGAAACAGGAGTACTCACCAATTTCCTTTGAGATAGTGAATCTTACCTGTTGTTTTTAATTCATATAGAGCTAGAATTCTAACTGGAAATCTTAGACCTACCAAAAAAGAAACAAGCAATATGAAGGAAATTTACAACCACAACAAACAGGAAAAAAAGGAGCTGCCTAATGATTTTGTTTATTTCTTGTACAAAATATAAATGTAGATCGGAGAAATATCTGTAATGAAACTTGAATTCTTCTTTTTCTTTGGCATACTGTGATAGTACAGAGCATCTCTAGCCGTCATCGACAATAATGTTAGGTGATTCCATTAAGTTACTTAATATAACCAAAATTTGTAGTAAGGAAACAAAAAAGGGAACTACAAATATCATTCCATCAATTTGTAGGACAATCTGGAAATGAATGCCACTGGGAGGTTATTCAACTCCTCGAAAACTTTGATAATCAAATAATGGAATCAAAAAGTAAGACAATCTGGAAAGGGAACCAAGTAATGGTTAGTATTGGATTTTTTTTAATGATTTTTATGGTTATGATCAATTTTTGCATCCATTTTTCACTTGGCCGATAGTAATGACTCACTTATCTATTAGGTGTTTTCATTTTAGTTAGAAGACAGGCACGCGTACGTTGGAAAATTCTGCAAATCGTGAAGATCGAGACAAATGATATCAGTACTTGTTATTGAAGTTGACATAGCAAACTCATTCAGTTGTTGGAAATTTTGGTTCGGCTTTGTCTAATTATACTTTTTCTGTATCTGCATGTCTAGGTAGCTTATGTGCTATTCGTCTTTCCCAAGCTAATATCCTGAGAGCTATTACACTTAGATTTTTCAAATGTTCCACTAACAATTAGTTTTTTTTACAAATGTTCCACTTTATTCTCTTGGTGGAGTTTTGGACTCCCCTAGTTGTGTAGAGTAGGAACGAGTTACAAAATAAATTGTCGGGCTGTTGTCTAATGGCGGGGAAATTTCATAATGTACCGGTATTTTTCCATTGCGATTTTATATTGTGATGTTTATTGTTGTATATATAATCAACAATAATCAGCTTTTAATTTTTTTGACCTTCGTTACTATCTTAGTTCATCTGATTACAATGCCTACTATCAAAAAAGATGAATTCCCTATTCTGGTATGGCAGCAGTTCAAACTTTGCTTTAATGTACCTGATACTGAACATAACTTGATACAAATTTAGAGCCTCGAAAATTCTTTAGCTATGCTTAGATGTGGGTTATTGCTTTGTTTATTTCTAATAAGGGTTCATGCATATTTGTTTTTCAGATCGTAGATTTTAGGGACCATAGATTACAGAAGAGTTAAATGACAATCAATTATCTATCAGTGGAAAAATAAGAAAGAAAATATTGAAAAGATGTTTTCAAAAGACAAAATAATAATTTGAGAATACATTGGTTTGCTTGGTCCTGCTTTCGTAAATTTCACTTTCTGAGCAGTATATTGCGACCTCTCTACCCCACCTCCAGTCTTTCCATTTTGATAGATTGTCCGGTGTGGTTGAAAAGTCATGCTTAGTTCTTAATTTCTTCGTATTTATGTGAATGCTGACTTGTGAAACCAACCTCTCTTTCCTACCTCTTTCTTATCTCTTGTTCTTTTACACGATTTTCATCCACTCAAACTAACTTATTCCTTTAGTTTTAGCAATACAAATTAGGTCTTCAATATGTAAGAATGGTTTCTTAACTTAAAAATATTATTGGTATCTAGCCCTGGATTACTTTAATCTCTCTTGTGTTTTGTCAATGGCTTCCATAAGACCCCAAGAAGCCTCTTCTTCGATGTCACCTAGTAGTTATCATGTGTTTTTAAGCTTCAGAGGGGAAGACACTCGTAAGACTTTCACCGACCACCTCTACACAACCTTGGACTATGCTGGGTTTCGCACCTTTAGAGATGATGATGGGATCGAAAGAGGGGAGAACATCAAGTCAGAACTGCAAAAAGCAATTCAAGAGTCGAGGATATCAATAGTTGTCTTGTCAAAGAACTATGCATCTTCAAGTTGGTGCCTTGATGAGCTTGTGATGATCCTTAAGCGCAGGAGTACTTCTGGACTTGCAGTTCTTCCCATTTTCTATGACGTGGATCCATCCCATGTGAGGAAGCAAATAGGGAGTTTCGAAGAAGCATTTACGAGATATGAAGGGAAAATTGATGCAATAAGTGTTGAAAAGAGAAATGAATGGATAAACAAGTTGGAAGAATGGAAGGCAGCACTCATAGAAGTTTCTGATTTAGCTGGGATGAACTTACAAAATCGGGCTGATGGGTAATATCCTCCCGAGCCTTTTTTCCTAATAAGTTTGCATCTAGCACCACTTCTTGGGATTTTTTGTATGATTTTTTTTAATGCTTGGGGCTTTTTTTATTCGAAGACAACCTTCAACCTTTCTATTCCTTTTCACGTGAAGCTAGTGGTGATTGTCTCGCATCATCTTGTTTTGTCATTGATGCTAGCCATTTTTAGTTTCAAAGATAAATTTAACTCGGTTAGGAAGCTTGTTGGCGGTATTTCCTTCTCTGGTAAAGGACTGGACTGTATTAATGGATGTAATTATGAAAGCTCAGGTGTTGTGAGGGTCACATTAGGAACTGATAGCAAAGTTAGAGAAGCCATCTTTTCGTTTATGTTTAAGAGTCTGTCTGTTTCAATCTGTTTGAAAATGTTATGCCGAGTAATTCATTTCGAATGCCAACAACTTTACACAAGCTTAGTCTTTCTTAACAAATAGCAATAGTAGGAACGAAGCTTACTAGAAAAAGCAGTATTCTCTTCGGAACTAATAATTGTGAAATGCATTTTTAGAACTCGTTAGTTAGTGTTTCAACAATGAGACTGACAGAGTTGTTTATTCCATATTGCTTGAGAATTTGCAGTTTACTTCAAGTCTGTTATCATTCTTATTGTGTTTGTTTTTCCATCTGGATTGCAATCATTAGGCATGAGTCGAGGTTTATCCAGCAAATTATCAAAGCAGTTGGTGACAAACTAAGCCGCAGAATCTTGGATATTGCCCCCTATCCAATTGGAATACATTCTCGTGCCAGAGAAATTCAGTTTTGGTTAGATGATGGATGGGCGGATGTTGGCATAGTTGCACTTTGTGGGATGGGTGGAATAGGGAAGACTACCATCGCCAAATTCCTTTATAATACGAACTTCTCAAAATTTGAAGGTAGCAGTTTCTTTGCAAATGTAAAAGAAATTTCAAAACTGCAACATGGTTTACTTCGTTTACAAAGACAACTTGTTTCAGATATTTTAAAGGGGAGAAAGGAAAAGATATCCAATATTGACGAAGGAATTGTCAAGATTAAAGATGCCTTGAGTTTCAAGAGGGTTCTTGTGGTTCTTGATGATGTGGATAAGCTGGACCAATTACATGCATTGCTCGGGATGCATGATTGGCTTTTTGCAGGGAGTAAAATCATCATAACCACTCGGCATGAGCGCTTGCTAATGACTCATGAAGTTTGCAAGGTGCACAGGATTAAAAGCTTGGACTACAATGAATTCCTTGAGCTCTTCAGTTTGCATGCCTTTGGACAAAGCTGCCCCATTGATGACTACGCGGACGTCTCAAAGTTGGTGGTCAACCATTGTGGAGGGCTTCCCTTGGCTATTAAAGTTTTGGGCTCTTCTCTTTCCAGAAAAAGCTTAGGAGTATGGAAAAGTCAGTTAGAAAAATTGAAAGCAATCCCTGATAGAGAAATCCTTGAAAAACTCAAAATAAGTTATGATTCTTTACAACACAATCATGACAAAAATTTATTCCTTTATCTTGCTTGTTTCTTTGTGGGGAGGGATAGAGATTGCACAATTACAATCTTAGACAGATGTGAATTTTACACATTGGTTGGGATTCAGAATCTGGTTGAGAGATGTTTAATAACAATTGATGAACATAACACGCTAGAAATGCATCAGTTACTTCAAGCTATGGGAAGAAAAATTGCCCATGAAGAATCAACTAAGAAGCCAGGAGAATGTTGCATCCTCTGGAATCATAAAGACTCCTTTAACGTTTTGAGAGAAAATACGGCAAGTAGTTACTTTAGTCTTCCATCATTTTTGTGCTGATTTGTATAGGGTTGCTATTTACTGCTCAGTGTTCTCTCACCAGTTCCTGCCATTTCAAGTTTTTCTATTCTTTGTCAGGACACAAACAAAATCGAAGGCCTTGTACTCAATACGCACATTTTGAAGGAAGATGAATCTGTCAGGACAGCCTTTTGTGTCAGTAGAAAACGTCCATATCAGGAGTTCCTCAACAAGCCATTATTGTCCAATTTAGGCAATTCTCTTAAAAGACACTGTTATAGCATCATCTCCTCCCACATGGTTGCCATTGTTCCCGAAAATTCAGACCGAGTGGCTTTGGAAGCTGACGCATTTGCGAGGATGTGTAAACTGAAAATTTTGCAGCTCAATCATGTACATGTTAGTGGACCCTATGAAAACTTTCCCAAAGGATTAAGATGGTTGTCCTCTTAAATCAATTCCTCGTGATTTCCCGTTGGAGAATCTCGTAGCTCTTGACTTGCATTATAGCAGCTTGAAAAGCCTATGGGAAAGAAGCAAGGTATGTTACTTCCCTTTAAGTCATATTCCTCTGAAATTATTACAGTCTAATAGCTGCTTTTGTCCCCTCATTCTCCAGTTTCTCCCTTGTTTGAAGATTCTTGATCTAAGTCATTCCTATTACCTTGCCAAGACGCCTGACTTCTCTGGACTCCCCAATCTTGAGAGACTGATGCTTGAAAATTGTGCAAGTCTGAATGAGGTTCATGAATCTATTGGACACCTAGAGAGACTTGTTTTGTTAAATTTGAAAGATTGCAAAAATCTGAGGAAACTTCCAAGAAGCATTGGTATGCTAAAGTTGTTGGAAAAACTCGACATCTCTGGTTGTTCCAATCTTGACAAATTGCCAGCGGAGGTAAGAAATATGGTGTCTCTAAAGGTGCTCCATGCAAATGCGACTTCCATACTTTCAACCGTTGGGGATGAGAACGAAATTCAATCTTTCATCCGGCCTTGGCTTTGGAAGCCAAAAAAGAGTCCAGAAACTTCATGGGTTTCTTTTCCATGGTCCTTGGTTAAATTAAGTCTTAGACACTGCAATCTCTCAGAAGATGCTTTTCCCAGAGATATTAGCAGCCTATCGTCGTTGAATTTTTTAGACCTGAGCTGTAATCCAATTCGTAGTCTACCAGATTGCTTCAAAGATCTGAATGGGCTCCAGAGCCTTTACGTAAATAATTGTTGTAGTCTCCGGAGGCTACTGAAGCTGAATAATTTGGCGATCGGAGGGAATTGTTTGTTGGAGAAAATAACCTTTCCAATGGCTTCTCACAGGCCAAAACACATTTTCTATCCTGGCAAAATAAACAATCTATATGATTTTAGGTCTTTCTTCAAGTTACAACCCATAGGAAATGTTAATGCTCAGCTTTTAAATGATATGCGCTTGTCCCTCTTGGAATCCCGGCGAAACCCAATTATGGAGCTAACGACAATCCCTTCAACAGGACAAATGAAGTTCCCTCTGCAGGTGCTCTCTCTCTCTCTCTCTCTCTCTCTCTCTCTCATTCGAGTGATGTCCCATGTGTACAGTGTTTGTGGCTAAAAGGTAATTCATGTGTGAATTTTTCTGGCACAGGGATGTCAAGAAGCACAAATATACTGCACCTTTTTCCCAGGTAGCAAGGTTCCACCTTGGTTCACTTTTACGAGTACAAGATCCTTGATATCTTTTATTGTGCCTTCACATCTTAATTCCAGAATCCGAGGCTTGAGTGTCTTTGCTCTATATGGCCGAGTACTCCTCAATTATGAAAATAATGTTTCGACCTTTGCGGAGTTCTTCATTGACACACATATTACTGTCAGTAATACAAACAAGGGTCTCATTTGGAGCCATCACCCGAGTGTCTTTGGATTTCCAGAAGCCGGTGAGAATATGATATGGTTGAGTTTCTGGAAATTTGAAAATCGGATGGAAGCTGGTGATGAAATTAATATTTCAGTGATTGGTGGAAAACTTTTCCAAGTAAAGGAGATTGGAGTCCACATTGTGTCTGAGGAGCAAGAAAAGACGAGTACTCATATTCAATCAACTAGTGAAGAAGAAAAAGAATCCCAACTGTTGCTTGGGGTCCATAAGTGCGTCCACATGATGAAATATTTTAGCGACTTTCAATGAGTTTGAATCAATTTTTGTGACTTTTGCTGATTCAAATGAAATAAGTGAAATAAGTTAGAATCCAAGTTTACGTTTTAATTTTTGGTTCGCCTTTGTCTAATTATACTGTCTATATCTGCACGTTTACGTAGCTTATGTGCTATTGGTCTTTCCCAAGCCAAAATTCCGAGAGCTATAACCAAGCTTCTCAAACACTCAGTTTTTTTTCAAATGTTGCACTAACTCAGTTTTTTTCAACGGTTCCACTTTATAATCTTCCTACAATAGTTCATAAGACTGATTTTTGGACAAAGAGCAAGGGAATTTTGGACTCTCCTAATTGTGTAGAGTAGCTAGGAACGAGTTACCAGATAAATTGTCAGGCTGTTTGTCTAATGTTGGGGAGATTTTCTAATGTACCGGTATTTGTCCAGTCCATTGTAATTTTATATTGTGATGTTTACGGTTGTAATGTCACCAACAATAACTAGCTTCTAATTTTTTTGACCTTCTTTACTGTCTTAACCAAGGTTGTAGATCTCGTACCGTACCTGATGCTGAACAGAACATAATACAAATTTAGAGGGTCGAAATTTCTTTAGCCCTGCTTAGATGTGGGTTGTTGCTTTGTTTTCAGAAGGAAAGTGTGAAGTAACTCATTTGGTCGGTGATTTTTTCTCTGCTTTTCTTAGCAACTTCTAGTCCTTTCATTTTCTTGATTGTCTACAGACTTGATGATGAGTCACCAACCTCACTTTCCTCTCTCTTTCTTCTATTTGTGGTTTCTGTGAACTCTCCCCCTCGTGTGACAGTTTTATAATCCTACGTTCTTTTTTTCTCCGGTTAGTGTGCTAATTTTACATTTTTCTGCGGTACATGTAGGAATATTTCTGTTCATGTATCTGGTCATTTAAAAAAATTGGGCTTGTAAATGGAGCAATGATACAATTGACAATTCAGCTTATATTTCTGTTCACTGCAACATACTGTGAAATTGGCTTCGGTGTGCACATGTTTGTTGGTCCCTTAAATTTTATGGTTTTCGATGTAGCGAAGTATCCTTTTACAAAATTAATTTGCAAAAACAAATCATGAACACGTTTGAGCTAGAGGTTCTCCCTCTTTGAACAAATAATTTTGAGAATAATCTCGTTTTTCTTTATTCATAAACAACCAAATTGTTCCATAAGGGATACAATGATACTTATCATTAAAGCAACCTTAGATCAACTAAGAAACAGAAAACAAAAATATTAGATTTGCTAATCAAGCCAAAATCAAGGATAAAAAATCCTAGATCGCATAGGTTTAATAATTTTCTCGGTTTTATATATATCTCAATAAAAAATAACACTAATCAATATATGAACATCACGAACGAAAGATAATCAACCCAAGTGCTCTTATTGTTAACTCTGCTTTTGACCTCATCTGGAGGAATGTGGCTCCCTACAGAGTCCAATGTTTTTGCTGGCTAGTTCATCTCGGTAGAATTAAAACTTTAGAATTTCTCTTTAATCTGGGAATCATTCAAAATGTAGAAGAAGCTTGCTGTAAATTCTGTTTTTCAGAGATAGAGTCTGTTGACCATTTGTTGCTCCATTGCCAACCAGTGTGGAATCTGTGGTAAAAAATCATGAATTGGTGAGGTGTGAAGTGGGTCTCCCCAAATTCAGTAGTTAATCTCCTCCTTTGGTGGAAAGATTGGATGATGAATAAACAAAGAAGATTGATTTGGGATGCAATTCCTATGGCAGTTCTGTGGTCAGCCTGGAATGTGTGGATTCAATGAACTTGTGTTTGAGAATGAAGCTCCGAACTGGAACAAAACCTCTGATCTTATTCTTTCTAGAGTTGCATTTTGGGTTAAATCCAAAGAAGGGGGTTCTGATTTCTCATTAATTGGAAGATTTCATCTTTAGAATTAACAGCTTATTGGAAGCTATTTGAATGTAATCTCTGCTATGCTTTGCTGCTTTCAGTCACAGGGTTTGTCCTGGTGTTTTTTTTTTTATATTTTGGTTGGCATCTTGCTAGCTTACTCTTCTTTTTTCCGGGTCGAGGTTGCTCTGTTTGCATCGAGGTTTTCCTCATTGTTGTGATGCTCTTTGCTCCTCTTCCCCTTTAATCTTTGTTTCACTTCTGAGATTAATAAAATTCTTTGCCGTTCAAAAAAAAAAAAAAAAAGAAAACGAAAGATAATCAAACAAATGAACACCAGATATACGTGGAAAACCCCTAAATGGGTAAAAACCACAGGAAGAAATCAATACACTATACTCGTTGTGTAGTTACAAGTAATCTTACATTACGAAATGATTCCATTCCACATAATCCCTAAATAGTCTCTAAAAATATAAGTACAATAAAATACAACTCGATAATCAGGATACATGAAAGTTTGTGTTTTGGCAATGGAATTGCCAACACATAGGAACTCGGGTTTTTGGAACTTACAAAGGAAATTACAAAAATTATAAAAAATGGAAATTTGGGAATAAATGATAGGAAAAAACTAGAAAGAAATATAAGGTTGCTAAAATAGACGGTTACGAAAACAGAATTTCCTACTAAATGTTATAAGCAAATCTATTATTTCCTTGAACGGCAAAATATCCCTTTGAAGGCCTAGACAACATCGAATGAACAAAAAACATCGTTGATCATTGCCGCAACGGCCATGAGTATTGTCCAGAAGCTTGTTTCCAATCGACCCTACAATATCTAGGCCTCTTCACCAAAGTTGGTCTGTGTGACTTATTTATGCCATGAATAGTCCAAACGGTCAAGAAATGTGGACGCGACCCATTCTAAATCAGTATTTATCAACTTTGGGTAGCCTTTTGTACGCATAAACATTGAGAATATCCTCGATCTTAATTAAAAAACACTGCCACACATTTCACAATTTGAAACTTCGACACCACAAAAATTCATTGTGAATATTCTCCATCTTAAAATTTAGGGTCCGTTTTTTGGGAGGACATAGTAAAGGGGTCTTTACTGTAGTAAGGACATCAACTTTTTCCTTAATGCCAAGAGGACAAATCACCTACACATTCCAAAAATGCCCCCACTAGTCAATGAAAGTGCCTAAACCTCCAAACCTAATGAAAGTGCCTAAACCCCAAGGTACCCTATGAAAGTGCCTAAGACCTTAGGGTACCCTATGAAATTGCCTAAACATAAACCCTAGGGCACCCTAAAGAGCCTAAAATCCTAGAGTACTCACGAAAGTGCCTAAACCACTAAAACCCTATAATTGAAAAGTGCACCCTAAGTGCCTAAACCCAAAATGCCTAAACCCACTGTACCTTACCCCAAAGAGCCTAAACCCCTTAAAATTGAACCCCAAAATTGAACACAATCCCATAATTAAAGAGACAAAATTAATTTTGTCCCACCCAAGACCCACCGACGCATGAGAGAGAGAAAAGTGACGGGTCGAAAAGGCATAGGACCTGTCGCTTTCAATGCTAGTCACTAATGCGTGTTCCTGAGTTCGTCAGTCAACATCTAAGGGCTTGCGTTTCGTCAGTCAACCCTATAATAGAAATTGGAAAAGTTACGGGCTGCCTACTGTACTGGCCTTTCTTTGTATTTTTTTTTACCATTAAGGGTATTTTTGTCTAGTATTGTCCTTGAACCCTCAACAATTTCACATCAATGTATTGGAACATTAAAATAAGTTAGGCTGGACTAAACACCATTTAAAGCTCCAAACTTGGCCTTTAGGCCAATTTTCTGTAAAATTTATTGCCGCCACAAAAATACTTACTATCAGGCCAAGCTGTAACATTACACTATAGTTGATATTGTTGGCGAAAATAAGTAGTAGGGCAAACCATATGTGTTCCTATAGTGATAACAAAAAAGACTATACTATAAACATATGTTGTTATATGTTTTGTGAAAGAAAGAGATTAGATTGTGTGCAGTTGCCACGAATTTTTTTTTATCTATGGTAGTTTAGGGGCCAATCCCATAGAATTTGCGACCACCCCTGAATTGCTATACGCATGTTATAATGAACTTTTTTCTTCTAATTAACCTAAAAAATTAGTACTATATGTGACAACGTTTAAAGCAGTGCAGGGGTTGGGGCCGTTGGGCACCCCCTGCATCTCCTGGTCCAGCTCTGTGTTAGGATTCCAACAACGCACCACACGCAACAGAAGCAGTAAAACAAGAGAAAACACGACACACAATATACGTGGTTCGGCCAAATCAGACCTACGTCCCACGGGGAGGGGGGTTTCACTATAATCCGGAGACAATCCGTGTTCTTGTGTTACACACTCACACTCAATCTCACAATAATGAAATCCTCACAAGTTCTCTCGTGTATCTCTCTCTCTGGGAAGGAAAAGCCACAACCGGCTCCCCTCTCACACTCTCTGCCTCTCTCTCTTTACATTGTGCTACCACACATCATAACCTAGGCATCACAGAGTATTTATAGAGTTACACAGAAAAACCCTAATTGATAAGATCTCGATTCTGATAATTTGGAAATGCAGAGAAAGAAGAAGAAAATGTAGCAGAATTCGATTATGAGGAATGAATGGAAGGTGTTTGTTACAATGCAGCAGTGGAACTCTCGTCCACTTAGGAAAACAATGGAACTCTCGTCCACTATTTTACAACTCAATTTTCTCATGCCTCCCTCTCCCTAACTATCCCTCTTTTATACAAAGAAATACAAAAGGAATACAAGAATCAAGAAACTAACATTCCCGCCCAAAAGGCAGTTACATTCCCAGTTGGGCCTAACTGAAATACGCTCCACAGCAATAACCGTCACAGCAGCTCTGGAAAGGACACGTGTAGGAAGGGATGTATCATTGCCTCCCCCATTTAGAGAGCCTTGTCCTCAAGGCTCAAAGTGTGGGAACTTGGCCTTGAGAGAGTGATAAAACTCCCAAGTAGCGTCTTCTGGAAAAGAGTTTGCCCAGTGAATCAAAAGTTGAGTGGCAGGCTTGCCCCTGTACTTGACAATTCGACGGTCCAAAACTGCTAAAGGTTCTGTCTCCAAAGTGCCAGCATCTGTAACGGAAGGCAAAACGGATTGGGGCACAACCTGCTGCCCCAATTTTTTCTTGAGTAGACAGACGTGAAAAACGGGATGGATTTTAGAGGAAGGGGGTAAGTCCAGCTTATAGGCCACCTTGCCAATGCGTTGGAGAACTTGATAGGGCCCATAGAACTTGGGAGCCAACTTCATGTTGGACCTGAATTGCACTGTAGTTTGTCTATAGGGTTGCAGCCGAAGGTAGACCCAATCCCCTTCTTGAAACTCCCTCTCAGTCCGGTGTTTATCTGCATGCTGCTTCATTCTATTCTGAGCCTGAACCAAATGATCCTTGAGCAGGCGCAAGGTGGACTCTCGAGACATTCCCCAATTATCCACTGCTCCTATGAGTGAGCTACCTGGAATGTAATGTAGATAAGTAGGAGGGGGTTGTCCATACATAGCTTCATAAGGAGTGGAATGAGTGGACGAGTGATAAGTGGTGTTAAACCACCACTCAGCCAGTGGCAGCCACTGTACCCAAGCCTTAGGTCTGTCCCCAGATAAGCATCTTAAGTATACCTCCAAACAGCGATTGACCACCTCGGTTTGCCCATCGGTTTGGGGATGGTAAGAAGTACTCAAGCAGAGCTTGGTACCTTGGAGAGTAAAAAGGCTTTGCCAAAATTGGCTAGTAAAAACCTTGTCTCTGTCAGATACAATTGAGGTTGGCATTCCATGGAGTTTGAAAACATTATCCATGAAGAGTTGTGCTACATCCAAAGCTGTATAAGGGTGCACCAATGCCATGAAATGGGCACACTTAGTGAGCCTGTCCACTACCACATAGATCACAGTTTTCCCTTGAGAAGATGGTAGACCTTCTATAAAATCCATGGACACTTCTGTCCAAATTCTGTCTGGAATGGACAATGGTTGCAATAGGCCTGGGCTAGCCATGGTTTCAGCTTTGTTCCTCTGGCAAGTATCACACTCCGAAACAAATTTTCGGACTGCCTTTTTCATTCCCCTCCAATAAAAAGATCTGTGAAGCCTCTTGTAAGTTTTGTCCACACCAGAGTGGCCCCCAATGGGTCCCATATGGACTTCTTCTAACAATTGATGCCTAATGCCACCTGTAGCCCCCACCACTAACCTTCCTTTGTAAGTAAGGAGATCATGTTGCCATTGATACCCAGGAGTAGCAGTAGGATCCTGTGATAGTGATGAAATGAGAGTTTGAAGCTCAGGATCTGCGGCCCATGATTGCTTCAAGTCCTTCAACCAATCAGGTTGTACTACTGAAATAGCACAAGCTGTGGTTGACATCTCCTTTCCATGTCGGGATAAAGCATCAGCAACCTTATTCTCTTGCCCAGGTTTGTAAATGATCTCATAATCATAACCTATCAATTTTGTGAACCATTTCTGCTGCATGGGAGTTGAGAGTTTCTGATCCAGCAAGTACTTAAGACTGAGATGGTCTGTTCTAACTATGAAATGTCTTCCCAAAAGGTAGTGCCCCCATTTCTTAACTGCATAGACCAGTGATAGCAACTCCTTTTCATATGTGGATAGGCCAAGGTGCTTGGGAGCTAGAGCCTTACTAATAAAAGCAATTGGATGGCCGTCCTGCATTAACACAGCCCCAATTCCTCTCCCTGAGGCATCACATTCAATCACAAAGTCTTTGGTGTAATTGGGCAAAGCCAAAATAGGAGCTGTAGTCATGGCCTTTTTAAGGGTTTGGAATGCCTCATCAGCTGCTGCAGTCCAAACAAATGAATCCTTCTTTAAGAGGTTGGTTAAAGGTTGACAAATCTTCCCATAATCTTTGACAAATCTCCTATAATACCCAGTAAGCCCAAGGAATCCCCTCAAGGATTTGATAGTTGTTGGAGTGGGCCATTGCTGCATTCCCTCTATTTTAACAGTGTCTGCAGCTACCCCTTTATCTGAAATTATGTGCCCCAGATATTCCAAGCTATTCTGTCCAAAAGCACATTTGGATTTCTTGACAAACAACTGGTGTGCTCTGATGAGTGTTAGTGCAGTTTTTAAGTGGCCCAAATGGTCCAGCCAGCTCTGACTATAAATGAGGATGTCGTCAAAGAAAACAAGTATAAATTTCCTCAAGAATGGTTTAAAAATGTGATTCATCAGACTTTGGAAAGTTGAAGGAGCATTGTTGAGTCCAAAGGGCATCACCAAAAACTCATAGTGTCCCTCATGAGTACGGAATGCAGTTTTCTCTATGTCATTGGGGTACACCCTAATCTGATGATATCCTGCCCTAAGGTCTAGTTTTGAGAAGACCTTGGCTCCATGTAGCTCATCTAAAAGTTCATCAATAATTGGAATGGGGAACTTGTCCTTGATAGTTATCTTATTCAATTCCCTGTAATCAATACACATTCTCCATGTGTTGTCCTTTTTCTTGACTAAAAGGACAGGAGATGAGAAGGGACTAACACTGGGTCTAATTATCCCAGATTCCAACATTTCCTGCACTAATTTCTCAATTTCATTCTTCTGAAAGTATGGGTAACGATAGGGTTTTACATGTACAGGTTCACTACCATGTTTGAGAGGAATCTTGTGGTCTGCAGGTCTACTTGGAGGTAAAGAAGTAGGTTCAGCAAATACATCAGAAAATTCATGTAGGATAGCATCAATTTCTTGAGATACCTGAGGATCTTCTTTGGTTATGGCCATGCTGTAAATTTGTGCTATATACCCCTGCTGTATTTGTTGCAGATCCTTGCCAATTTGCTTAGTAGTGACTTGTTCCACCTTCATGTGGTTACTCCCTTTAAGTGCCAGTGTTTTACCCTCATGCTGAAATTGCATGAGTAAGTTCTTGAAATCCCACACTATTGGCCCCAAGGTGCCCAGCCATTGCACTCCCAGAACCATGTCACACCCTCCTAAGGATAGAAGTCAGACTTCAGCCCAGAATTTCACACCCTGCATTTCCCATACCAGATTCTTGCACACCGCCCTGCTACTCCTCTTAGTACCATCAGCTACTGCTACAGAAAGATCAGGAGTTGAAGTTATAGTGCAGCCAGAATTCTTTGCAATGGTGGGATCTATGAAGTTGTGGGTACTGCCTGAATCTATCAAGATGGTAACAGGCCTGCCCTTAATCATTCCTTGTACCCTCATAGTTTTGAAAGAAGTGCTTCCTGCCAAGGCATGCATTGAAATTTGAGCATCATCACTTAGGGCTTCCTCTTCGAATGAGGGTTCTTGCTCAATTTCTTCCTCTTCATCATCGCCAATGAGCAGGTATAACTGCCTATTTTGACATTTGTGCCCTCTAACGTATTTTTCATCACAATTGAAGCATAATCTCTTCTCTCTCCTTTCATCCATTTCCTTTTGAGTAAGTTTCTTGATTGGGAAAGGGAGGTTTGGGGCTGTCACAGCAGAGCTTCTGGTGGATGGGAAATTCACCTTGGGCTCAGATCTTACGCCCGCAGGACTAGGAACTCTGGCCATGGTTAAATTTGGTGAAGGAGCCCAAGTATTAGCAGCCTTTGTGGTGGTTCTTGATCTTCTTGCTAAGGCCTCATTTGTTTCCTCCTGAAGTCGTGCCAACCCAATTGCTTGAGAAATGGTGGAAGGCCTGAACATTTGAACAGCAGTTTTGATGTCCTCCCTCAACCCACTCAAGAAGCAGCTTACGAAAAATTCTTGGGTTAGGCCCGTGGTTCTGTTAGCCAATTCCTCAAATCTCTCTTGGTAATTCTTGACTGTAGATGTTTGTTGCAGCTTGGTAAGTTCCCCAATAGCATCCTCATATACGTTTGGGCCAAACCTGACCCTTAGCCCATACTCAAACTCCTTCCAAGTGATGGATTGTTGGGTCTTTTCCATCCATTGGAACCATTGAATTCCCTTCTCGTCTAGATGCATTACAGCCAACTTGACTTTCTGATCTTCTTCTATCTGATTAAAATCAAAGAACCTCTCACACTTGTACAACCAACCCGTAGGATCATCTCCCAAGAACTTAGGGAAATCAATTTTGGCGAATCGGGTGTGGACTGAACCAGTTGCAGCAGAATTGTTTCCATGATGGCTGTGCACCACCTCTTCTCGATCGGTGTTGACCATCTTAGTGGCTATTTGATCATACTTAACGCTCATGGCAAGAATCAAATCCTTGAGTTCTTGAATTGATGTGTCAGTGCTCTCCTTCAGTTGTCTGAGGGCTTCATCATTCCTCCTTTGTTCCTGAGATCTTGTGTCCATATTTGCGAATAGAAATGAATTTGTGCTAACGGCGAATCAAGATTTTATGGTGAAAAGAATTGTGAATTTCAGGGTAGTGGAAGCGAGGAACAGGGTTTCTAAGGATTGTGGGCTCTGATTTTTTTGTGGTTCTTCACAGGTCTGAGAATGGTAGCTCTGATACCAAATGATAAGATCTCGATTCTGATAATTTGGAAATGCAGAGAAAGAAGAAGAAAATGTAGCAGAATTCGATTATGAGGAATGAATGGAAGGTGTTTGTTACAATGCAGCAGTGGAACTCTCGTCCACTTAGGAAAACAATGGAACTCTCGTCCACTATTTTACAACTCAATTATCTCATGCCTCCCTCTCCCTAACTATCCCTCTTTTATACAAAGAAATACAAAAGGAATACAAGAATCAAGAAACTAACATTCCCGCCAAAAAGGCAGTTACATTCCCAATTGGGCCTAACTGAAATACGCTCCACAGCAATAACCGTCACAGCAGCTCTGGAAAGGACACGTGTAGGAAGGGATGTATCACTAATCTACTCCCTCTGGGCCTAAGCCCATCTGGCCCACACGGGGTGGAATCCCAACACTCTGGTCATACTGAATCTGAGCAAACAGTTAACTTGTAAGTTCTGTAAGGTGGGTACACGTGAGACAGATATACACTGGTGTGATGTGTGTATGCGCAACTACATGGGTGAGTTCTGGAATAACAGAATAAAGAAAGGAAAACTGTACAAGACAAAAAGATTAGACAGGGGGAGGACAATGAGGGCCAAAAAGTAACTTCCAACTTATAATTTGATCTTGAGGTAATTAAGTTTCCACTCTACCCTTAACCGGGATAAGATGCGTCTTTTTTTTACTGCCACTAAATTTAAATATTTTAAAGTTCATGATACAAAGTTACTGCTCGCCAGCGTGGTAACTTTCCTACGAAAATCCACAATTTTACGAAAATCACACAACTCTATTACGTACTTTACTATATAGAAATTTTGTATTTACCAAACACAATAACAATGCGACATTTTTTGACATGGGATTAAGTAAAATTAGTCTCACTGGTTCATTTTCCTAACTTTTGCCTTTTCAGGCCTTTCTTCCTTTTTTTTTTTTCCCTCTATTTTTGTTATTGCTCATTTTGTTCCCTCCCAATCCACAAGTTTACGAAAACCACCCAACTCCATTACTTAGTTAGAAATTTTGCATTTACCAAACACAAAAATAATGTAGAGGTGATATTTTTTTACATGTGATTAAAATACATCTCAATGGTGAAGAATTAAAAAATGAGGAAGCTGACACAGTTTATTATTTTTTCACACTAATCATAATTTAAATATGAAGCTAACTTTTTCATTTTCTTTGAAACAAACACTTACAATCATATCTTTTTATTTTTATCTTTGTATTATTTTAGTTTGAATTTCTTTATTTTATAAGTATTTAAAACGAACTCTTGAAAATGTAGGGGGCCAATATTGGAGTTTTCTTTGGGCACCTGAAATATTAGGGTCAGCACTGACGATTAGAGTTGCTTCGCATGAAGAAATGTTTTTCTAAGTTAAAGTTGATAAAAGCTTACTATTGTAGTATCATGTCACAATATGTAACCTTTTTTTCCCCGACTTATATGCCATTTTATTTTTTTAACTTACTACTCAATAGGCAACCAAAATTGGGGTTGGGGTTGAGCAACCCAAACATCAGGACCGGCCCTGGTTGCGTGAAATGTTTGTGGTACACCCATGTTCTAGGAAGCATCTAAAAGTTGTTTTCTGAATTTTCAGTACGTAGATGGGTAGTATTCTCTTATCCCATTGTATGCTTTTTCCAAATTCTTTCAAGAGAAATTTAATTTTCTATGAGTAATAATCCATGATATATTCGGGCCGTAGGTTTTTGGGACCATAGATTGCAGAAAAGTTAAATGTGAATCAATTATCTATCAGCTGAAAAATAAGAAAGAAAATATTGAAAAGATGTTTTCAAAAGACAAAACAAAATCTGAGAACTAATTAGTTTGCTTGGCCTTGCTTTTGTACATTTCACTTTCTCAGCAGCTTCATCCATGGCCACCTCTCTACCCCACCTCCAGACCTTCCATTTTCTAGATTGTCTGGTGTGGTAGGTAAGACGTGCATGATTAGTACTTTATTTCTTGGAATTCATGTGAATGTTGACTTGTAAAACCAACCTCTCTTTCCTACCTCTTTCTTCTTTCCTTATCTCTTGTTCTTTTTACACGATTTTCATCCACTCAAACTAACTTATTTCTTTTTTCTAGCCATACTAGTGGCATCTTCAATATATAAGAATGGTGTCTTAACTTAAAAATATCATTCGTATCTGTTCCTTCCTGGATTACTTTAATCTCTCTTGTGTTTTGTCAATGGCTTCCATAAGACCCGAAGAATCCTCTTTTTCGACTTCACCTTGTAGTTATCATGTGTTTTTGAGTTTCAGAGGGGAAGACACTCGGAAGACTTTCACTGACCACCTCTACACAACATTAGTCTATGCTGGGTTTCGCACCTTTAGAGATGATGATGGGATTGAAAGAGGGGAGAACATCAAGTCTGAACTACAAAAAGCAATTCAGGAGTCGAGGATATCAATAGTTGTCTTGTCAAAGAACTATGCTTCTTCAAGTTGGTGCCTTGATGAGCTTGTGATGATCCTTAAGTGCAGGAGTAGTTCTGAACTAGTAGTTCTTCCCGTTTTCTATGACGTGGATCCATCCCATGTGAGGAAGCAAACAGGAAGTTTCAAAGAAGCATTTGCACGATATGAAGGGAGAATTGAAGCCGACGGTGGTGAAAGGAGAAAGGAATGGATGAGCAAGGTTCAAGAATGGAGGGCAGCGCTCAGAGAAGTTGCTAATTTAGCTGGTATGAACTTACAAAATCGAGCTGATGGGTAATTTCCTCCTGAGTCTTTTCTCCTAATTAGTATGCATATCTAGCATCACTTTTTTAGGATTTTCTGATATAAGTTATTTTCATGCTTAGGGACCTTTTGATTCGCAGACAAACCTTAATTTTTATTCCTCCGAAGTCTTTTCTCCTAAACAGTTACAACAATTTTAACCATCAGAGCTACCATATATTTTCAGTTTCAAAACATAAATTTAATTCAATTAAGATATTTGTTCGATGTTTTTCCATTGCTGTTAACAAACTGGACTACATTAATGGAAATAATTTTGGAAGCTCTAGTGTTGTGACTATGAGGGTCGCATAGCAAACTGAGAGTTAAAGTTGGAGAAGTCAACTGTTCATTTATGTTCAAGAGTCTCCCCATTTCAAGCTGTTTGAAAATGTAATGCCTTGTAAAATTATTTCTTCAATAACTTTACTCGAGCTTGGTCTTTCTTACTAATAGCAATAGTCGGGCCGCAGCTTACTAGGAAAAAGAGTATTAATTTCGAAATGTATTTTTCCAAATCATAGTTTTTCAACAAATGACCGTAACATAGTTGCTTTATACCATATTGATTGAGATTAATTTAAAAATTATTTTAAGTCTAGGCTATCATTCTTATTGTGCTTCATTTTCTGACTGGATCGTATTGTTAGGCATGAGTCGAGGTTTATCCAGAAAATTGTCAAAGTAGTTGGCGACAAGCTAAGTCGTGTAATCTGGGATATTGGCCCCTATCGGATTGGAATACATTCTCGTGCCAGTGAAATTCAGTTTTGGTTAGAAGATGGATCGACTGATGTTGGTGTAGTTGCACTTTGTGGGATGGGTGGAATAGGGAAGACTACCATCGCCAAATTCCTTTATAATTTGAACTTCTCAAGATTTGAAGGTAGCAGTTTCCTTGCAAATGTAAGAGAAATTTCAAAACAACGGGATGGTTTACTTCGTTTACAAAGACAACTCCTTTCAGATATTTTAAAGGGAAGAAAGGAAAAGATATACAATCTTGATGAAGGAACTGCCAAGATTAAAGATGCCTTGAGTTTCAAAAGGGTTCTCATGGTTCTTGATGACGTCGATAAGGAGGACCAATTAGATAAAATGCTTGGAATGCGTGATTGGCTATTTCCAGGGAGTAAAATCATTATAACCACTCGGCGTGAGGACTTGCTTAGGGCTCATGAAGTTTGTGTGGTGCACAAGATAGAAAAATTGGACCATGATGAATCCATGGAGCTCTTTAGTTTGCATGCCTTTGGAAAAAGCCCTCCCCCTGATGAATACGTGGACTCCTCAAAGTGGGTGGTCCACCATTGTGATGGGCTTCCATTGGCTATTGAAGTGTTGGGCTCTTCTCTATTTGGAAAAAGCTTAGAATTGTGGAGAAGTCAGTTAGAAAAATTGAAAGCAATCCCTCACAGTGAAATCTTGGAAAAACTCAAAATAAGCTATGATACTTTACAAGACGATCATGACAGAAGTTTATTCCTCCATCTTGCTTGTTTCTTCGTCGGGACCGATAAGGACTGCACAATTACAATCCTAGATGAATGTGAATTCTACACGGCTGTTGGGATTCAAAATCTCATTGACAGATGTCTACTAACAGTTGATAGAGACAACAAGGTGGTGATGCATCATTTGCTTCAAAAAATGGGGAGAGAAATTGTCCGTCAAGAATCACCGAACGAGCCAGGAGAACGTAGCAGACTGTGCAATCATAAGGATTCCTTTAATGTTTTAAGACAAAATACTGTAAGAATTATGTGTGCTTCCCCGGTATATATGTAATTATACATATCTGTTATGCTTTTACTAATCTCTCTGTCGCTCTCTCTCATTTTGTTAGGGCACAAGAAAAAATTGAAGGCCTCACTCTCGATATGAGTTTATTGAAGGAAGATAAACCTGCCAGGAGAATGTTTGGTGTTGATAGAAAACGCAGTCGAGAAGAATTCTTCGACAACTCATCATTGTCAAATGTAGGGAATTCGCTTAAGAGATATTGTTTTGGCATCTTCTCCTGGACCTCCGTTGGTAATACTGCAGTAGATTCAAATCAAATAGCTTTGGCAACTGATGCATTTGCAAAAATGCACAATCTAAAACTTCTGCAACTTGGTTATGTACATATAAATGGAAGTTATGAAAATTTTCCGAAAGAAATCAGATGGCTATGTTGGCGTGGCTTCCCATTTGAATCCATACCCAGTTACTTTCCACTGGAGACCTTGGTAGCTCTTGAGATGCCTTATAGCCGCTTGAAGAATTTTTGGGGTGGAACTAAGGTACGTTTGTTTTCATTGTTCCCGTCTCTTAATTTTCTATGGATATTGATAGAAGCATTTAACTAACTCTGACATTTTTTTTTTCTTGTTTGACAGTTTCTTGAGTTACTAAAAATCCTTAATCTTAGCCACTCCCATAGCCTTGCCAAAATGCCCAACTTCATACTACTCCCCAATCTTGAAAGACTCGTACTTGAAGATTGTACAAGGTTGGTCGAGATTCACGATTCCATTGGACACTTGGAGAGACTTGTTTTGTTGAATTTAAAAGATTGCAGGAATCTGAGGAAGCTTCCAAGAAACATTTGTTTGCTAAAATCTTTGGGAACACTTGACATCTCCGGTTGCTTAAATCTTCAGAATTTGCCACCCGAGATGGGGAATATGGATTCTCTAACAGTGCTACGAGCTGAAGATGTTACTGGCATAACTCGATCACCCTCAACAATAGAGAATGCGAACGCCTGGCGGTATTCATTCTTGTGGCCTTTGCCATTGAAGCCAAGAAAAAATATTGTAACTTCATGGGCATCTTCGTTACCTCGGTCCTTAGTAAAACTAAGTCTTGTGCGCTGCAATCTATCGGATGATGCTTTCCCTACAGATCTTAGAAATCTACCATCGCTGCAGCATTTAGATCTCAGCGACAATCCTATTACTAGCCTCCCAGATTGCGTCAAAGGTCTTACTGGGCTCCAAGACCTTCAAGTAAACTGGTGCACAAGGCTTCAGTCCCTAGTAGTACCGCAGGACCTATTTGCATGTTTGGTCATGGGGTGCAGGTCATTGGAGAAGGTCACGTTTCTATCACATGCGTTTGCTAAAGTGTCGTGGGTCCAAAGACACAGATCGTTGAACAAAACATTTCTATTGCCCGCATTCACCTCAGAGTACGATCTATTTGACGTTAGCAGGAGAGAACCATATTTTTTTTCCGATTTTGGTTGTGACAATCTCGTAGAAGTTTCCGGTATATACAAGTTGGAACCCATTGGAAATGTTGATAAAGATATAGTTAACAATTTGGGCTTGTTCAACTTGGAATCCATGGGAAACCTAAAGGTCAAGCTTTCAATCGCCAGTCATTCTGTACAGAAGCTCTCCATACAGGTCTCTCTATACAGCTCTCTCTCTGTGTGTGTGTGTGTGTGTGTGTGTGGTAATTTGCTAACTTATGGCCTTTTCGTGGCACAGGGATGCCATGAAAAACATGTATTTTACAGTTATCTTCCAGGAAGCGAGGTTTCAGGGTGGTTCAATCTTACAAATAAAGGATCTTCATTGTCTTTTACAGTGCCGCAACATAGTTTCAGAATCCGAGGCTTGAGTTTGTGTACTGTGTATAAAGGATATTATACTTTTAATTGTGGTGATCACTTAAATACTGTTATCGGTAATGCCACCAAGAGAATGATTTGGAGTCATTGCCCACTAGCCACTGGCATTCCAGAGGCTGATGAGGATATGATTTGGTTAAGCTATTGGAAGTTTGAAAATCAAGTGGAGGGTGGTGATGAACTGAATATTTCAGTGTTTACAGTGGAAGGATTTCAGGTGAAGGAGGTAGGAGTCCACCTTGTGTATAACGCGGAGGAAGCAGAGAAGATTAGACAACAAACTCTACCAACCAGTGAAGAAGTATCAGGCGAAATTGAACACTACGGAGTTGCTGTTCCTGGAAATGCGTCTTCATATCATGAAAACATGCAAGTCTTTGATCTTGGCCGTCGTTACTTTGACGTAATAAAAAACTCTTCAATGTGAGCATGTGACCTTCATAGATATCCCCAGACCGTGTTCGGAGGAAGAAAATATAGATAGGGAATGAGCCTTGGCTGGCTGGCTCCATGTGGAAGTGTGACGGTGTTTGTGAAAAAGTTTTCTGAGGAGAGGACTGTGCAAAGCTAAGTCTTGTTGCTACCAACAGAGGTTTTCTTCGGAGTCTCACTAGAATGCCAAGATTTGTGATGATTCCTCATGTGTATCTTGCAAAAAGTTATCGTTTTTTTGGACGAACATTGTAAGTTTAAGTGTTCTATTTTTGTTCGGATGAATCCTAGTTCTGCTCATATGCTAGTCCTGGACTAAACCAATACAGGGGTGTTTGGCCAGCATGGTTTTACATTTCACAATATGCTATTTGCCTCTCTCCTCACCCTCAGCCCCTTCTCATCACCCTATCGTTCGCCGTTTGGAATACCACCACCCATAGGATTCAGTTAGTCCATCCCAACGCTGTCGAAACGTTCGGGTTTTAAAATATGAAAATATGCATAGCTTCTGAATTTTCATTTTTTTCTTAATTCTCCACCATTGGGATTTTTTTTAATCGCATGTAAAAAAATATCACTTCTACATTATTGTTATGTTTGGTAAATTCAAAATTTCTAGCAAAGTAATGGAGTTGTGTGGTTTTCGTAAAATTATGGGTTGGGAGGGAACAAAATGAGCCATATACAACAAAAAAGAGAGGAAAAAAAAGGGACGAAAGGTCGGCTTGAAAAGGCAAAAGTTATGAAAATAAGAAGTCTGGGAATTGAACTCCAACGCACGGAAACTTTGTCATAGAAGAATACCACGCTGGCAAGCAGTAGCTTTATGGCACGTATATGAGAACTTTATAAAATTTATATGTAACTTCACCTTTTTTTTTTTTTTTTGGTTGCCCTCTGGTTTGCCCAAGTCCAGAGGCTTGCTTGGCTTACCCTGGGCCGGCCCTAGTTGTTATGCATATTTATGATTTATTATTGACTTTTTTGGGTATTTAATTTATCATTGACATAATGGCTTGCATGTAATACACATATATATTTTTTAAAGAATTGGTTCTGTTACGTTATTTTTGGCTCAGTTGCTAAGGATTTTTATGGTTTCTAAGAAGTAACAACTAATCAATGGGTACCTAAAATGCGTACAAATATCATTTTGGCTAGTTATGAGAATATTTGGTGTTGTGTTCCCAAATTTTACGTTTTGAAATCCTGTTT